>CAWUFW010009015.1:0-600000 GCA_963921515.1 Calotriton arnoldi
GTGCTGATTCAGTTACGTATTGCTAAAAGAGGCAAGATTGGTACAGAGAAGAGGGGTGCAGAAAGAGGCAAGAGAAGTGCAGAAAGAACCAACAGAGGTGAAGAAAGAGGCAAGAGGGATGCAGAAATGTGCAAGAGAGTAGCAGACAGGAGCAAGAGCAGTGCAGAAAGAACCAACAGAGGCGCAGAAAGAGGTGAGGGGTGCAGAAAGAGGCAAGAGAAGTGCAGAGAAAAGCAAATGAGGTGCAGAAAGAGGCAAGAAGGGTGCAGGAAGAGGCAAGAGAGGAGCAGAAAGAGGCAAGAGAGGTGCACACAGAGGCACGTGGGGTGCAGAAATTTGCAAGAGAGGTGCAGAAAGAAGCAGGAGAAGTGCAGAAAGAACCAACAGAGGTGCAGAAGGAGGCAAGAGGGGTGCAGAAAGAGGCAAGAGAAGTGCAGACAGAAGCAACAGAGGTACAGAAGGAGGCAAGAGAAGTGCAGAAACAGGCACAAGAGGTGCAGAAAGAAGCAATAGCAGTGCAGAAAGAACCAACAGAGGCGCAGAAGGAAGCAAGAGGATTCCAGAAAGAGGCAAGAGGGGTGCAGAAATTAGCAAGAGAGGTACAGAAAGAAGCAACAGAGGTGCAGAAGGACACAAGAGAACTGCAGAAAGAGGCAAGAGAGTTACAGAAAGAGGCAAGAGAGGTGCAGAAAAATCGAACAGGGGTGCAGAAAGAGGCAAGAGAGGTGCAGAATGAAGCAACAGAGGTGCAGAAAGAGGCAAGATTGGTACAGAAAGAGGGAAGAGGGGTGCAGAAAGAGGCAAGAGAAGTGCAGAAAGAGGAAAGAGGGGTGCAGAAAGAGGCAAGAGGGGTGCAGAAAGAAGCAAGAGCAGTGTAGAAAGAACCAACAGAGGTGCAGAAGGAGGCAAGAGGGGTGCTGAAAGAGGCAAGAGGGATGCCAAAATTTGCAAGAGAGGTGCAGAAAGAAGCAAGAGCAGTGCAGAAAGAACCAACAGAGGTGGAGAAACTGACAAGAGGGGTGCACAAAGAGGGAAGAGAAGTTCAGAAAGAAGCAACAGAGGTGCAGAAGGAGGCAAGAGAACTGAAGAAAGAGGCAAGAGAGTTGCAGAAAGAGGCAAGAGAGGTGCACAAAGAGGGAAGAAGGGTGCAGAAAGAGGCAAGAGGGGTGCAGAAAGAAGCAAGAGAGGTATAGAAAGAAGCAAGAGAAGTGCCGAACGAAGCAACAGAGTTGCAGAAAGAGTCAAGAGGGGTGCAGAAAGAGGCAAGAGAAGTGCAGAAGGAAGCAACAGAGGTGCAGAAAAAGGCAAGAGAAGTACAGAAAGAGGCAAGAGAGTTACAGAAACAGGCAAAAGAGGTGCAGAAAGAGGGAACATGGGTGCAGACAGAGGCAAGAGAGGTGCAGAAAGAACCAACAAAGGTGAAGAAAGAGGCAAGAGGGACACAGAAATATGCAAGAGAGTAGCAGACAGAAGCAAGAGCAGTGCAGAAAGAACCAACAGAGGTGCAGAAAGAGGCAAGAGGGGTGCAGAAAGAGGCAAGAGAAGTGCAGAGAAAAGCAAATGAGGTGCAGAAAGAGGCAAGAAGGGTGCAGGAAGAGGCAAGAGAGGATCAGAAAGAGGCAAGAGAGGTGCACATAGAGGCACGTGGGGTGCAGAAATTTGCAAGAGAGGTGCAGAAAGAAGCAGGAGAAGTGCAGAAAGAACCAACAGAGGTGCAGAAGGAGGCAAGAGGGGTGCAGAAAGAGGCAAGAGAAGTGCAGACAGAAGCAACAGAGGTACAGAAGGAGGCAAGAGAAGTGCAGAAACAGGCACAAGAGGTGCAGAAAGAAGCAAGAGCAGTGCAGAAAGAACCAACAGAGGCGCAGAAGGAGGCAAGAGGATTCCAGAAAGAGGCAAGAGGGGTGCAGAAATTAGCAAGGGAGGTACAGAAAGAAGCTACAGAGGTGCAGAAGGACACAAGAGAACTGCAGAAAGAGGCAAGAGAGTTACAGAAACAGGCAAGAGAGGTGCAGAAAAATCGAACAGGGGTGCAGAAAGAGGCAAGAGAGGTGCAGAAAGAGGGAAGAAGGGTGCAGAAAGAGGCAAGTGGGGTGTAGAAAGAGGCAAGATTGGTACAGAAAGAGGGAAGAGGGGTGCAGAAAGAGGCAAGAGAAGTGCAGAAAGAACCAACAGAGGTGCAGAAAGAGGCAAGATTGATACAAAAATGGGAAGAGGGTAGCAGAAAGAAGCAAGAGCAGTGCAGAAAGAACCAACAGAGGTGCAAAAATGAGGCAGACAGAGGCACAGAAAGAGGGAAGAGGGATGCAGAAAGAGGCAAGAGGGGTGCCAAAATTTGCAAGAGAGTTGCAGAAAGAAGCAAGAGCAGTGCAGAAAGAATCAATAGAGGTGCAGAAACTGACAAGAGGGGTGCACAAATAGGCAAGAGAAGTTCAGAAAGAAGCAACAGAGGTGCAGAAGGAGGCAAGAGAACTGAAGAAAGAGGCAAGAGAGTTTCAGAAAGAGGCAAGAGAGGTGCACAAAGAGGGAAAAAGCGTGCAGAAAGAGGCAAGAGGTGTGCAGAAAGAAGCAAGAGGGGTGTACAAAGAAGCAAGAGAAGTGCAGAAATAAGGAACAGAGGTCCAGAAAGAGGCAAGAGGGGTGCAGAAAGAGGCAAGGCACAGAGCGGAAGGAAGCAACAGAGGTGCAGGAAAAGGAAAGAAAAGTGCAGAAAGAGGCAAGAGAGTTACAGAACTAGGCAAAAGAGGTGCAGAAAGAAGGAACATGGGTGCAGACAGAGGCATGAGAGGTGCAGAAATAACCAACAGAGGTGCAGAAAGATGCAAGAGGGATGCAGAAATGTGCAAGAGAGTACCAGACAGAAGCAAGAGCAGTGCAGAAAGAACCAATAGAGGTGCAGAAAGAGGCAAGAGGGGTTAAGAAAGAGAAGTGCAGAGAAAAAGCAAATGAGGTGCAGAAAGAGGCAAGAAGGGTGCAGAAAGAGGCAAGAGAGGAGCAGAAAGGTGCAAGAGAGGTGCACGCAGAGGAACGTGGGGTGCAGACATTTGCAAGAGAGGTGCAGAAAGAAGCAGCAGAAGTGCAGAAAGAACCAACAGAAGTGCAGAAGGAGGCAAGAGGGGTGCAGAAAGAGGCAAGAGAAGTGCAGAAAGAAGCAACAGAGGTGCAGAAGGAGACAAGAGAACTACAGAAAGAGGGAAGAGAGTTGCAGAAACAGACAAGAGAGGTGCAGAAAAAGGGAACAGGGGTGCAGGAAAAGGGAAGAGAGGTGCAGAAAGAGGGAAGAAGGGTGCAGAAAGTAGCAACAGAGGTGCATAAAGAGGCAAGAGCGGTGCAGAAAGAGGCCAGAGAAGTGCAGAATAAGGCAAGAGGGGTGCAAAAAGAGGCAATAGAGGTGCAGAGATAGGGAAGAGGGTTGTAGAATGAGGCAAGAGGGGTGCAGAAAGAAGCAACAGGGATGCAGAAAGAGGCAAGAGGGGTGCAGAAAGAAGCAACAGATGTGCAGAAAGAAGCAAGAGAAGTGATGAAAGAGACAAGACAGTTACAGAAACAGGCAAGAGAGATAGCAGAAAGAGGCAAGAGCAGTGCTAGAAAGAAGCAACAGAGGTGCAGAAAGAGGCAAGAGAGGTGCAGAAAGCAGACAAGAGTAGTTGCAGAACAAAGCAAGAGAGGTGCAGAAAGAAAGAAGAAGTGCAGAAAGAGGCAAGACAGGTGCAGAAAGAGGCAGGAGAGGTGCAGAAAGAGGGAAGTGAGGTGCAGACAGAGGCAAGAGGGGTGCAGAAAGAGAGAAGAGAAGTACAGAAAGAGGGAAGAGAGGTACAGAAAGAGGGAAAAGATGTGCAGAAAGAGGAAGGGGGGGTACAGAAGGAGGCAACAGGGGTACAGAAAGAAGCAACAGAGGTGCAGAAAGAGGCAAGAGAAGTGCAGAAAAAACAACAGTGGTGCAGAAAGATGCAAGAGAAGTGCAGAAAGAGAACTGGAAAAAAGGAAAGAGAGGTGCACAAACAGAGAAGAGGGGTGCAGAAAGAGGCAGAAGGGGGCGGAAAGAGGCACGAGCGGTGCAGAAAGAAGCAACAGAGGTGCAGAAAGAGGCAAGAGAAGTGCAGAAAAAACAACAGTGGTGCAGAAAGATGCAAGAGAAGTGCAGAAAGAGGCAAGAGGGGTGCAGAAAGAGGGAAAAGGGGTGCAGAAAGAGGCACAAGGTGTGCAGAAAGAGGCATGAGGGTGCACAAAGAAGCAAGAGAAGTGCAGATGAAGCAACATAGGTGCAGAAAGATGGAAGAGGGGTGTAGAAAGAGGCACAAGGGTTGCTGAAAGAAGGGACAGAGGTGCGAAAGAAGCAAGAGCAGTGCAGAAAGAAGCAACAGAGGTACAGAAAGAGGGATGAGGGGTGGAGAAAGAGGCAAGAGAAGTGCAGAAAGAAGCAACAGAGATGGAAAAAGGGGGAACAGGGTTGGAGAAAGTGGCAAGAGGGGTGCAGAAAGAAGCAAGAGAGGTGCAGAAAGAAGCAAGAGAAGTACAGAAAGAAGGAACAGAGGTGCAGAAAGAGGCAAGAGGGGTGCAGAAAGAGGTAAGCTGGGTGCAGAAAGAAGCACAGAGTGATGCAGAAAGATGGCACAGAGGGTGGAGAAAGAGGCAAGAGAAGTGCAGAAAGAAGCAACAGAGATGCAGAAAGAGGGAAGAGGGGTGGAGAAAGAGGCAAGAGAAGTGCAGAAAGAAGCAAGAGAAGTGCAGGAAGAAGCAACAGAGGTGCAGGAAGAGGCAAGAGTGGTGTAGAAAGAGGCAAGAGAAGTACAGAAACAAGCAACAGGGGTGCAGAAAGAGAGACAAGGGGTGGAGAAAGAGGCAAGGGAGTGCAGAAAGAAGCAAGAGAGCTGCAGAAAGAAACAAAAAAAGTGCAGAAAGAAGGAACAGAGGTGCAGAAAGAGGCAAGATGGGTGCAGAGAGAGGCAAAAGGGAAGCAGAAAGAAGCAAGAGGTGCAGAAAAAGACAAAATAAGTGCAGAAAGAAGGTACAGGGGTGCAGAAAGTGGCAAGAGTGATGCAGAAAGAGGCAAGAGGGGTGCAGAAAGAGGGAAGAGGGGTGTAGAAGCAGGCAAGGGGGTGCATAAAGAAGCAAGAGAGGTACAGAAAGAAACAAAAGAAGCGCATTAAAAAGGAACAGAGGTGCTGAAAGAGGCAAGAGAGGTGCAGAAAGAAGCAAGAGAGGTGCAGAAAGAAGCAACAGAGGTGCAGATAGAGGGAACAGGGGTGGAGAAAGAGACAAGAGAAGTGCAGAAACAAGCAACAGAGATGCAGAAAGTGTAGGAGAGTAGGATCTGCTTCACATGGGTACCCCCACTTTTTGCTGATGCTTCACTGTTTTTCGACTTTAGTCTGGCTGGGGCCCTGCTAATCAGAACCCCAGCCTAGCTGCTTCTCTCTAAAATGGTTTCCATGTGCCTTAGGCACATCTCTGATTGGAATCTGGAGTGCCCTTATAAGTCCCTAGTATATGGCATACTATGTACCCAGGGCATAGGTACCTCAGAGGCCTACCAGGGGCTGCAGCATGTATTGTGCCACCCCTGGAAGGCCATCCAAAATGACACCACAGGTCTGCTACTGCAGCCTGGGTAAGGTGGTGCATGCATCCCTTACTGTGATATAGGTTACCTATATCACTGCATATGCACACATATAAACCTATAAGTCACTCCTATGGCAGGCCTTATCAATCCTGAAGGCAGAGTGCTTGGTTCTTATGTGAGAGGGTGCCCCTGCATGAGCAGAGCCCCTCTGCAGCGTGTCGGAGACCCTTCTCTGATGCTGTTTGTAGTGCAGCCTGACCATATACTCTTAAGTGCATTATATCCTCGCGGTAGAATGCTAACTGTGGACTGGCTGCACCAAAACATGTCGTGTTTGGTGTCAAACATCTTGGAATACTACCCCCGCCAGTTCTGGCGGCGGGGGTAGCATTCCACCCTTCTAGAGGGAGAGACATGTACCCACCGGCATACCCGGTAACTTCTTTCCAGAGCCCTGGCATCACAAAATGGATGCCGCTGCCACAGACACGGGTCTGGCCTCCTGCTGCTGACTGAAACTCCGGCAGGGGAGGCCTGGACAATAGGTTTCCTGTCCCAGGGAGGTGCAACCACCTCCCCAGACAGGATGATGTGTATTGGGGCTGGGCGGGAGCACTCTCGGGTGCTTTGAAGTCCTGCACTGGGGGCACATTTGGTGTCCCTGTGCATACCCCAGTTCAAACCGGCTATAGGGCTTCCAGCCCCTGCTCTGGCGCGAAACTGGACAAAGGGAAAGGGGTGTAACCACCCCTCTGCCCTGACCCTCCCATAGGTGGGTCCCCAGAGTATGTCCAACCCCCTAACTTGGTATAAGTATGGGACCCAGTCCTTAGGACTTTAGATTTACCTGGACGAAACTCTGATACAGAATCCTGGACCTTCGATGCTCTACTACAAGATTAGAGGACTGAAGAATCACCCTTGGGGTCAAGGAGTGACTCCCCTGCTTGGCAGGCACCTAAGAAGCAATTGTCCAGTCTGCATCGCTGAAGCTCCCGCCGGACGCCAAAGTCTTTGCAACACCAGAGGTGGATTTCCAGACTTCCTGGAGGCTGCCCTGAGTCCCCAGCAAAGCTGAGGCCTGTAGCTGTCGTGGGTAACGTGGAACCATGACCCCTGGACACCAAGCACATTTGCAAGTACATCCTCTTCCTGGTCTCCCACGAAGTTGTGCTTTGGGCTCCAAGTAGCCCCCGCCTCCAGCAGCGACTGCACCGAAGATCACTGGTCTCCACTCCACGAGTGTCCTGTGAGCCAGCTCTAAGTGCGTCCACTTGAGGCTCCTTTGTGGTCGCTAGTCCGTTGGCTAGTGGGCCCTCCCGAAGGCAACTCTTATTCTAATTGGGCTTCCCTGGTTGCTCCAGGCATGCCCTGACTTATCCTCACTGGGTGAGTCCCTCAGACCTTGCTGGTCTGCACCACTGTCCTTCTTCTATTTCCACGAGACTTGCCGTTGCCAAGGCTTGTTGGGTCCAATCTGGTTGCCGACACCCCTGCAATCGACAGACGTTGTGGGACAGCTCGAATCCAGCTCCTGGTCATCGTCAACGCCTCCTGGACCTCATGGCTGAAGAGTCAAGACGACCGTCAACCTACCTGAAGCACCCGACATCGGTGGGCATCTGCTCATCGCCTTCCTGGTCACTGGCTAGTGACCCAGACTCTGTCCCCTCTGCTTTCAGGTTCTTCAGATCTTCGATCCACCTTTGGATCCACCCGAACACTTTCAACTTGGTCGCCAGCAGCACTTTGCAGCAGATCGCCATTGAAAACGACGACGAAACCCGACCCCGAAAGACACCTATGCGCCCGGCTTCCCTGGGTGAGGTAACTCGAGTACTCCGGTGCTCCCATGGGTATAGACTCTAGAACGACCTAGTTCTAAAGGGGTTTGCTCCAAGTCCTCCTCTAAGTGTCCCTTTTCTTTAAAATTCCAACCGCGACTTTCCCCATAGAAGTCAACGGCGATTCGCGGCTGTGATCTCACACTGCACGCGTCCCCCGTGGGTCCCCTGTGTCACTACCTTGGGTGGTTCCTTGTGGTCCAAGCACTTCTACAGGCTCTAGGCCTTGTGTCTAGCTCAGTCGTGGTTCTTATACCACTTTATTGGTATATGGTTTGGTACGCCCTAGGGCTCAAACGTGTATTTGTGCTATTACTGTTGATAACTAACTTATAACTTATGTATTTGAACTCTAGCCTCATAAAGAGACTAGAGGGGTGTGTTTAGCAATAAATACATATATTTTGAATATATACTGATGTGGTCCTCTTTCATTTGGTCACTCAAGAGATTATAGACTGGTAAAACAAGCTGCTTTACATTCCTTCAAGACTTAGCCTGAAGGCTGCTCTCCATAGCTACCACTAGGATACCTTTCAATAAAGGTTGTCTTTAACCTATCTCCAATAAGGGGTTGTTTGGACTGGTGCAAGGTGCCCACTATAATTAGTGGACAGCATATACCAGGCCAACTTCTCACAGAAAGGGGTAAGAGGGGTCGAGAAAGAGGCAAGAGAAGTGCAGAAAGAAGCAAGAGAAGTGCAGAAATAAGCAAGAGAAGTGCAGAAAGAAGCAACAGAGGTGCAGAAAGAGGCAAGAGGGGTGTGAAAGAGACACGAGGGGTGCAGAAAGAAGTAAGAGGGGTGCAGAAAATAGCAAGAGGTGCAGAAAGAAACAAAAGAAGTGCAGAAAGAAGCGACAGAGGTGCAGAAAGAGGCAAGCGGAGTGCAGAAAGAGGGAAGAGGGGTGCAGAAAGAGGTACGAGGGGTGCAGAAAGAAGCAAGAAAGGTACAGATAAAAACAAAAGAAGTGCAGAAAGAAGGAACAGAGATGCAGAAAGAGGCAAGAGGGGTGCAGAAAGAGGCAAAAGGGGTGCAGAAAGAAGCGAGAGGTGCAGAAAAAGGCAAAATTTGTGCAGAAAGAAGGAACAGAGGTGCAGAAACAGGCAAGAGGTGTGCAGAAAGAGGGAAGAGGGTTTTAGAAGCAGGCAAGGGGGTGCATAAAGAAGCAAGAGAGGTCCAGAGGGAAACAAAAGAAGTGCAGAAAGAAAGAACAGAGGTGCAGAAAGAGGCAAGAGGGGTGCAGAAAGAGGGATGAGGGGTATAGAAAAAGGGAAGAGGGGTGCAGAAAGAAGCAAGAGAGGTGCAGAAAGAAACAAAATAAGTACAGAAAGAAGGCAACAGAAGTGCAGAAAGAGGCAAGAGAGGTGCAGAAAGAGGCAAGAGAGGTGTAGAAAGAGGCACAAGGGGTGCAGAAAGAAGCAAGAGAGGTGCAGAAAGAAGGAAGAGAGGTGCAGAAAGAGGGAAGAGAGGTGCAGAAAGAGACAAGAGAAGTGCAGAAAGAAGCAACAGAGATGCAGAAAGAGGTAAGAGAGGTGGTAGAAAGAGGCAAGAGAAGTGTAGAAAGAAGCAACAGAGATGCAGAAAGGGGGAAGAGGGGTGGAGAAAGAAGCAAGAGAAGTGCAGAAAGAAGCAAGTGAAGTGCAGAAAGAAGCAACAGAGGTGAAGAAAGAGGCAAGAGGGGTGTGAAAGAGGCATGAGGGGTGCATAAAGAAGCAAGAGGGGTGCAGGAAGAAGCAGGAGAGGTGCAGAAAGAAACAAAAGAAGTGCAGAAACAAGGAACAGAGGTGCAGAAAGAGGCAAGAGGAGTGCACAAAGAGGGAAGAGGGGTGCAGAAAGAAGCAAGAAAGGTGCAGAAAGAAACAAAAGAAGTGCAGAAAGAAGCAACAGAGGTGCAGAATGAGACAAGAGGGGAGCAGAAAGAGGGAAGAGGGGAGCAGAAAGAGGCAGAAGGGTTGCAGAAAGAAGCAACAGAGATGCAGAAAGGGGAGGAGGGGTGGAGAAAGAGGCAAGAGGGGTGCAGAAAGAAGCAAGAGAGGTGCAGAAAGAAGTAAGAGAAGTATAGAAAGAAGCAACAGAGGTGCAGAAAGAGACAAGAGGGGTGCCGCAAGAGTCAAGAGAAGTGCAGACAGAAGCAACAGAGGTACAGAAGGAGGCATGAGAAGTGCAGAAACAGGTACAAGAGGTGTAGAAAGAAGCAAGAGCAGTGCAGAAAGAACCAACAGAGGCGCAGAAGGAGGCAAGAGGGGTCCAGAAAGAGGCAAGTGGGGTGCATAAATTTGCAAGTGAGGTACAGAAAGAAGCAACAGAGGTGCAGAAGGACACAAGAGAACTGCAGAAAGAGGCAAGAGAGTTACAGAAACAGGCAAGAGAGGTGCAGAAAAATCAAACAGGGGTGCAGAAAGAGGCAAGAGAGGTGCAGAAAGAGGGAAGAAGGGTGCATAAAGAGGCAAGTGAAGTGTAGAAAGAAGCAACAGAAGTGCAGAAAGAAGCAAGACAAGTGCAGACAGAAGCAACAGAGGTGTAGAAAGAGGCAAGATAGGTACAGAAAGAAGGAAGAGGGGTGCAGAAAGAAGCAAGAGCAGTGCAGAAAGAACCAATGGAGGTGCTTAAAGGGGGCAAGAGGGGTGCCGAAAGAGGCAAGAGGGGTGCCAAAATTTGCAAGAGAGGTGCAGAAAGAAGCAAGAGCAGTGCAGAAAGAACCAACAGAGGTGCAGAAACTGACAATAGGGCTGGACAAAGAGGAAAGAAAATTTCAGAAAGAAGCTACAGAGGTGCAGAAGGAGGCAAGAGAACTGAAGAAAGAGGCAAGAGAGTTTCAGAAAGAGGCAAGAGAGTTTCAGAAAGAGGCAAGAGAGGTGCACAAAGAGGGAAAAATGGTGCAGAAATAGGCAAGAGGTGTGCAGAAAGAAGCAAGAGAGGTGTAGAAAGAAGCAAGAGAAGTGCAGAAATAAGGAACAGATGTGCAGAAAGAGGCAAGAGGGGTGCAGAAAGAGGCAAGAGAAGTGCAGAACGAAGCAACAGAGGTGCAGGAAAAGGCAAGAAAAGTGCAGAAAGAGGCAAGAGAGTTACAGAAACAGGCAAAAGAGGTGCAGAAAGAGGGAACATGGGTGCAGACAGAGGCATGAGAGCTGCAGAAAGAACAAACAGAGGTGCAGAAAGAGGCAAGAGGGATGCATAAATGGGCAAGAGAGTACCAGACAGAAGCAAGAGCAGTGCAGAAAGAACCAATAGAGGTATAGAAAGAGGCAAGAGAGGTTCAGAAAGAGGCAAGAGAAGTGCAGAGAAAATGCAAATGAGGTGCAGAAAGAGGCAAGAAGGGTACAGAAAGAGGCAAGAGAGGAACTGAAAGAGGCAAGAGAGGTGCACACAGAGGCACGTGGGGTGCAGACATTTGCAAGAGAGGTGCAGAAAGAAGCAGGAGAAGTGCAGAAAGAACCAACAGAGGTGCAGACAGAGGCAAGAGGGGTGCAGAAAGAGGCAAGAGAAGTGCAGAAAGAAGCAACATGGGTGCAGAAGGAGACAAGAGAACTACAGAAAGAGGCAAGAGAGTTGCAGAAACAGACAAGAGAGGTGCAGAATAAGGGAACAGGGTGCAGAAAGAGGCAAGAGAGGTGCAGAAAGAGGGAAGAAGGGTGCAGAAAGAACCAATGAGGTGCAGAAATGACAAGATGGCTGGACAAAGAGGAAAGAAAAGTTCAGAAAGAAGCAATAGAGGTGCAGAGGGAGGCAAGAGAACTGAAGAAAGAGGCAAGAGAGTTTCAGAAAGAGGCAAGAGAGGTGCACAAAGAGGGAAAAATGGTGCAGAAAGAGGCAAGAGGGGTGCAGAAAGAAGCAAGAGAGGTGTAGAAAGAAGCAAGAGAAGTGCAGAAAGAAGGAACAGATGGTGCAGAAAGAGGCAAGAGGGGTGCAGAAAGAGGCAAGAGAAGTGCAGAAAGAAGCAACAGAGGTGCAGAAAGAGGCAAGAGAAGTGCAGAAAGAGGCAAGAGAGTTACAGAAAGCAGGCAAAAGAGGTGCAGAAAGAGGCAACAGGGGTGCAGAACAGAGGCATGAGAGCTGCAGAAAGAAGCAAACAGAGGTGCAGAAAGAGGCAAGAGGGATGCAGAAAGAGGCAAGAGAGTAGCAGACAGAAGCAAGAGAAGTGCAGAAAGAAGCAACAGAGGTGCAGAAAGAGGCAAGAGAGGTGCAGAAAGAGGCAAGAGAAGTGCAGAAAGAATGCAAATGAGGTGCAGAAAGAGGCAAGAGAGGTGCAGAAAGAGGCAAGAGAGGTGCAGAAAGAGGCAAGAGAGGTGCAGAAAGAGGCACGAGAGGTGCAGAACAGATGCAAGAGAGGTGCAGAA
The DNA here is from genome assembly GCA_963921515.1 of Calotriton arnoldi. Lineage (NCBI taxonomy): Eukaryota > Metazoa > Chordata > Amphibia > Caudata > Salamandridae > Calotriton > Calotriton arnoldi. Next base: position 11,747 of record CAWUFW010009015.1, read on the forward strand.
AGAAGCAAGAGAAGTGCAGAAAGAACCAACAGAGGTGCAGAAGGAGGCAAGAGGGGTGCAGAAAGAGGCAAGAGAAGTGCAGAAAGAAGCAACATGGGTGCAGAAGGAGACAAGAGAACTGCAGAAAGAGGCAAGAGAGTTGCAGAAAGAAGCAAGAGAGGTGCAGAAAAAGGGAACAGGGGTGCAGAAAGAGGCAAGAGAGGTGCAGAAAGAGGGAAGAAGGGTGCAGAAAGAGGCAAGAGGAGTGCAGAAAGAAGCAAGAGAGGTGCAGAAAGAAGCAAGAGAAGTGCAGAAAGAAGCAACAGAGGTGCAGAAAGAGGCAAGAGGGGTGCAGAAAGAGGCAAGAGAAGTGCAGAAAGAACCAACAGAGGTGCAAAAAGAGGCAAGAGGGGTGCCGAAAGAGGCAAGTGGGGTGCCAAAATTTGCAAGAGAGGTGCAGAAAGAAGCAAGAGCAGAGCAGAAAGAACCAACAGAGGTGCAGAAACTGACAAGAGGGGTGCACAAAGAGGCAAGAGAAGTTCAGAAAGAAGCAACAGAGGTGCAGAAGGAGGCAAGAGAACTGAAGAAAGAGGCAAGAGAGTTGCAGAAAGAGGCAAGAGAGGTGCACAAAGAGGGAAGAAGGGTGCAGAAAGAGGCAAGAGGGGTGCAGAAAGAAGCAAGAGGGGTGTAGAAAGAAGCAAGAGAAGTGCAGAAAGAAGCAACAGAGGTGCAGAAAGAGGCAAGAGGGGTGCAGAAAGAGGCAAGAGAAGTGCAGAAGGAAGCAACAGAGGTGCAGAAAAAGGCAAGAGAAGTACAGAAAGAGGCAAGAGAGTTACAGAAACAGGCAAAAGAGGTGCAGAAAGAGGGAACATGGGTGCAGACAGAGGCATGAGAGGTGCAGAAATAACCAACAGAGGTGCAGAAAGAGGCAAGAGGGATGCAGAAATGTGCAAGAGAGTACCAGACAGAAGCAAGAGCAGTGCAGAAAGAACCAATAGAGGTGCAGAAAGAGGCAAGAGGGGTTCAGGAAGAGGCAAGAGAAGTGCAGAGAAAAAGCAAATGAGGTGCAGAAAGAGGCAAGAAGGGTGCAGAAAGAGGCAAGAGAGGAGCAGAAAGAGTGCAAGAGAGGTGCACACAGAGGCACGTGGGGTGCAGACATTTGCAAGAGAGGTGCAGAAAGAAGCAGGAGAAGTGCAGAAAGAACCAACAGAGGTGCAGAAGGAGGCAAGAGGGGTGCAGAAAGAGGCAAGAGAAGTGCAGAAAGAAGCAACAGAGGTGCAGAAGGAGGCAAGAGAAGTGCAGAAAGAGGCAAGAGAGTTGCAGAAACAGGCAAGAGAGGTGCAGAGAAAAGGGAACAGGGGTGCAGGAAGAGGGAAGAGAGAGTGCAGAAAGAGGGAAGAAGGGTGCAGAAAGTAGCAACAGAGGTGCATAAAGAGGCAAGAGCGGTGCAGAAAGAGGCCAGAGAAGTGCAGAATAAGGCAAGAGAGGTGCAGAAAGAGGCAAGAGAGGTGCAGAGATAGGAAGAGGGGTGCAGATAGAGGCAAGAGGATGCAGAAAGAAGCAACAGAGGTGCAGAAAGAGGCAAGAGGGGTGCAGAAAGAAGCAAGAGAGGTGCAGAAAGAAGCAAGAGAGGTGATAGAAAGAGGCAAGACAGGTGCAGACAGAGGCAAGAGAGGTGCAGAAAGAGGCAAGAGAAGTGCTAGAAAGAAGCAACAGAGGTGCAGAAAGAAGCAAGAGAGGTGATAAAAGAGACAAGAGACGTTGCAGAACAGAAGCAAGAGAGGTGCAGAAAGAAGCAAGAAGAAGTGCAGAAAGAGGCAAGAGAGGTGCAGAAAGAGGCAAGAGAGGTGCAGAAAGAGGCAAGAGAGGTGCAGAAAGAGGCAAGAGGGGTGCAGAAAGAGAGCAAGAGAGGTGCAGAAAGAGGCAAGAGAGGTACAGAAAGAGGGAAGAGAGTGCAGAAAGAGGCAAGAGAAGTGCAGAAAGAAACAACAGAGGTGCAGAAAGAGGCAAGAGAACTGAAAAAGGCAAGAGAGTGCAGAACCGAGAAGAGGGTGCAGAAAGAGGCAAGAAGGGGTGCAGAAAGAGGCAAGAGGGGTGCAGAAAGAAGCAACAGAGGTGCAGAAAGAGGCAAGAGAAGTGCAGAAAGAAGCAACAGAGGTGCAGAAAGAGGCAAGAGAAGTGCAGAAAGAGGCAAGAGAGGTGCAGAAAGAGGCAAGAGAGGTGCAGAAAGAGGCACAGAGGTATGCAGAAAGAGGCAAGAGAGGTGCAGAAAGAGGCAAGAGAAGTGCAGAAAGAAGCAACAGAGGTGCAGAAAGAGGCAAGAGAGGTGCAGAAAGAGGCAAGAGAAGTGCAGAAAGAAGCACAGAGATGCAGAAAGAGGGAACAGAGGTGCAGAAAGAGACAAGAGAGGTGCAGAAAGAAGCAAGAGAGGTGCAGAAAGAGGCAAGAGGGGTGCAGAAAGAGGCAAGAGGGTGCAGAAAGAAGCAAGAGAGGTGCAGAAAGAAACAAGAGAAGTGCAGAAAGAAGCAACAGAGTTGCAGAAAGAGGCAAGAGAGGTGCAGAAAGAGGGAAGAGGGGTGCAGAAAGAGGCAAGAGAAGTACAGAAAGGAGCAACAGACGTGCAGAAAGAGCCAAGAGGGGTGCAGAAAGAGGCAAGAGAGGTGCAGAAAGAAGCAAGCGAGGTACAGAAAGAGATAAGAGGGTGCAGAAAGAGGCAAGAGGGATGCAGAAAGAAGCAAGAGAGGTGCAGAAAGAAGCAAGAGAAGTGCAGAAAGAGGCAACAGAGGTGCAGAAAGAAGCAAGAGAGGTGCAGAAAGAGGCAAGAGAGGTGCAGAAAGAAGCAAGAGAAGTGCAGAAAGAAGCAACAGAGGTGCAGAAAGAGGCAAGAGAGGTGCAGAAAGAGGGAAGAGGGGTGCAGAAAGAGGCAAGAGGGGTGCAGAAAGAAGCAAGAGAGATGCAGAAAGAAACAAGAGAAGTGCAGAAAGAAGCAACAGAGATGCAGAAAGAGGCAAGAGAGGTGCAGAAAGAGGCAAGAGAAGTGCAGTTAGAAGCAAGAGAAGTGCAGAAAGAGGCAAGAGAAGTGCAGAAAGAGGCAAGAGAAGTGCAGAAAGAAGCAACAGAGGTGCAGAAAGAGGCAAGAGGGGTGCAGAAAGAGGCAAGAGAGGTTGCAGAAAGAAGGCAAGAGAGGTGCAGAAAGAGGCAAGAGAAGTGCAGAAAGAAGCAACAGAGGTGCAGAAAGAGGCAGGAGAGGTATAGAAAGAGGGAACAGGGGTGCAGAAAGTAGCAAGAGAGGTGTAGAAAGAAGCAAGAGAAGTGCAGAATGAAGCAACAGAGGTGCAGAAAGAGGCAAGAGGGGTGCAGAAAGAGGCAAGAGAGGTGCAGAAAGAAGCAAAAGAGGTGCAGAAAGAGGCAAGAGAGGAGCAGAAAGAGGCAAGAGGAGTGCAGAAAGAGGCAAGAGGAATGCAGAAAGAGGCACGAGAGGTGCAGAAAGAAGCAAGAGAGGTGCAGAAAGAAGCAAGAGAGGTGCAGAAAGAGGCAAGAGAGGTGCAGAAAGAGGCAAGAGGAGTGCAGAAAGAGGCAAGAGGAGTGCAGAAAGAGGCAAGAGAGGTACGAAAAGATACAAGGGAAGTGCAGAAAGAGGCACAAGAGGTGCAGAAAGAGGCAAAAGAGGTGCAGAAAGAGGCAAGAGAGGTGCAGAAAGAGGCAAGAGGGGTTGCAGAAAGAGGCAAGAGAGGTGCAGAAAGAAGCAAGAGAGGTGCAGAAAGAAGCAACAGAGGTGCAAAAAGAGGAACAGGGGTGCAGAAAGAGGCAAGAGGGGTGCAGAAAGAGGCAAGAGAGGTGCAGAAAGAAGCAAGAGAGGTGCAGAAAGAAGCGAACAGGGGTGCAGAAAGAGGCAAGAGGGGTGCAGAAAGAGGGAAGAAGGGTGCAGAAAGAGGCAAGAGAGGTAGCAGAAAGAGGCAAGAGAGGTGCAGAAAGAGGCAAGTAGGGTGCAGAAATTAGCAAGAGAGGTGCAGAAAGAAGCAACAGAGGTGCAGAAAGAGGCAAGAGAGGTGCAGAAAGAGGCAAGAGAAGTGCAGAAAGAAGCAACAGAGGTGCAGAAAGAGGCAAGAGAAGTGCAGAAAGAGGCAAGAGAGTTGCAGAAACAGGCAAGAGAGGTGCAGAAAAAGGGAACAGGTGCAGAAAGAGGCAAGAGGAGTGCAGAAAGAAGCAACAGAAGTGCAGAAAGAAGCAAGAGAGTGCAGAAAGAAGCAACAGAGGTGCAGAAAGAGGCAAGAGGAGTGCAGAAAAAGGCAAGAGAAGTGCAGAAAGAAGCAACAGAGGTGCAAAAAGAGGCAAGAGGGGTGCCAAAATTTGCAAGAGAGGTGCAGAAAGAAGCAAGAGCAGTGCAGAAAGAAGCAACAGAGGTGCAGAAACTGACAAGAGGGGTGCACAAAGAGGCAAGAGAAGTTCAGAAAGAAGCAACAGAGGTGCAGAAGGAGGCAAGAGAATTGAAGAAAGAGGCAAGAGAGGTGCAGAAAGAGGCAAGAGAGGTGCAGAAAGAGGGAAAAATGGTGCAGAAAGAGGCAAGAGGTGTGCAGAAAGAAGCAAGAGAGGTGTAGAAAGAAGCAAGAGAAGTGCAGAAATAAGGAACAGAGGTGCAGAAAGAGGCAAGAGGGGTGCAGAAAGAGGCAAGAGAAGAGCGGAAGGAAGCAACAGAGGTGCAGGAAAAGGCAAAAAAAGTGCAGAAAGAGGCAAGAGAGTTACAGAAATAGGCAAAAGAGGTGCATAAAGAGGGAACATGGGTGCAGACAGAGGCATGAGAGGTGCAGAAAGAACCAACAGAGGTGCAGAAAGAGGCAAGAGGGATGCAGAAAGAGGCAAGAGAAGTGCAGAGAAAAAGCAAATGAGGTGCAGAAAGAGGCCAGAAGGGTGCAGAAAGAGGCAAGAGAGGAGCAGAAAGAGTGCAAGAGAGGTGCACACAGAGGCACGTGGGGTGCAGAAATTTGCAAGAGAGGTGCAGAAAGAAGCAGGAGAAGTGCAGAAAGAACCAACAGAAGTGCAGAAGGAGGCAAGAGGGTGCAGAAAGAGGCAAGAGAAGTGCAGAAAGAGGCAACAGAGGTGCAGAAAGAGGCAAGAGAAGTGCAGAAAGAGGGAACAGAGTTGCAGAAACAGACAAGAGAGGTGCAGAAAGAGGGAACAGGGGTGCAGAAAGAGGCAAGAGAGGTGCAGAAAGAGGGAAGAAGGGTGCAGAAAGTAGGCAAGAGGAGTGCAGAAAGAAGCAACAGAAGTGCAGAAAGAGGCAAGAGAGGTGCAGAAAGAAGCAACAGGGGTGCAGAAAGAGGCAAGAGAGGTGCAGAAAGAAGCAACAGAGGATGCAGAAAGAAGCAAGAGAAGTGCAGAAAGAAGGAACAGAGGTGCAGAAAGAGGCAAGAGAGGTGCAGAAAGAGGCAAGAGAGGTGCAGAAAGAGGCAAAGGGGTGCAGAAAGAGGCAAGAGAAGTGCAGAAAGAAGCAACAGAGGTGCAGAAAGAAGCAAGATGTAGGAGAGTAGGATCTGCCTCTTATGTTGCCCCCACTTTTTTTCTGAAGTTTACACTGGTTTCTGGCTATAGTCTGACTGGGACCCTGCTAATCAGGGCCCCAGCCTCTCTGTTCTCTCTAAACGATTTGGAGTGCACTCTAGGTGCACTAGTGATTAGATATTGTGGTACCTTATGAGTCCCTAGTATATAGTACCGTAGGTACCAAGGGCATAGGTACTTCACAGGCCTACCAGGGGCTGAAGCATGTATTATGCCACCCCTGGGAAGCAGACTAAATCTGACACCACAGGCCTGCTACTGCAGCCTGGGTGAGGTGGTGCTAGCACTCCTCACTGAGATATAGGTTCCCTATATCTCTCCTGCACACACATATAAACCTATCAGTCACCCCTAAGGCAGGCCCTATCAATCCTGAGGGCAGGGTGCTTGGCTTCTATGTGAGGGGGTGCCTCTGCCTGAGCAGGGCCCCTCTGCAGCTCTCAGAGTCCATTCTCTGGTGCTGTTTGTGGATGCGGTTAAACCATATACTTTTAAGTGCATTATATCCTCGCGGTAGAATGCTAACTTTGAAATGGCTGCATCGAAACATGTTGTGTTTGGTGTCAAACATCTTGGAATACTACCCCCCTGCCAGTCCTGGCGGCGGGACTAGCATTCCACCCTTCTAGAGGGATAGACATGTACCTACTGTGGAAATGCGGTAGAATCCTGCAGAGCCCTGGCATCACAAAATGGATGCCACCAGTCACAGACACTGGGCTGCCCTCCTGCTGATGACCAACACTCGCAGTGGAGGAAGCCCAACAATAGATATCCTGTCCCAAGGGGTGTGACCACCTCCAGACAGGGCTTAGTGTATTGGGGCTGGGTGGGTGCACTCTTAGAGTGCTTTGAAGTCCTGCACTGGGGGAGCAGAAGGCTCCTCTGTGCATACCCCAGTTCAAACCGGCTCAGGGGCTACCTGCCCCTGCTCTGGCGCGAAACTGGACAAAGGGAAGTGGGTGTAACCACCCACTCCCCTGACCCTCCCATAGGTGGGGTCATAGAGCTAGTCCCTCCCTTTCTTTTAGTATAAGAGGGGGAACCTGTGCATTGCAAACTAGATTTCCTGGACGACGCTCTGAAGAAGAATCCCGGACCTTCGACGTTCCACTACCTTTGGAAGACTGAAGAATCTCCCTTGGAGTCAAGGAGTGACTCCCTGCTTGGCAGGCACCAAAAACTACAAATGACGGTCGCAAACTACGCCGGCTCCCGCCGGAGTCCGAAGTCCCTGCAGCCCAGAAGTAGATTTCCTGACTTCTCAAAGGCCATGGTGAGTCCCCAGCGAAGCTGAGGCCAGTGGACCCCAAGAGTAACGAGGAACCGCGACCCCTGGGTACCGTGCACTATTGTCGAGTGCAACCCCTTCACAACGCTCCACGAACTTGTGCTTTGGACCACGTATGGTCCTCGCCTCCAGCAGGAATCCCTCCGAAGATCAGAGGCCTACCACGTCCCGAGTGACCGTGGGCCCCTGTTGAGCAAATCCTCCTGAGGCGTCTTTGCAATCCCTTGCCAGCCGGCTTGTGGGTTCCCAGAAGACTTTCTAAAAAAACCAAAGGGCTCCCCTGATTGCTCCAGGCCTGTCCTGACTTACCTTCGCTGGGTGAGTCCCACAGACCTTGCTGGTCTGCGCCATTGTCTCTTCACACTTTCCCTGAGACTTGCTGTTACCAAAGCTTGTTGGCTCCAATTGAGTTACCGACACCGCAGTATGCTGCAGACATCGTGGGGCACGCCGAATCCAGCTTCTGGTTGTCGTCAACACCTCCTGGACCTCGTGGCTGAAGAGTCAAGGCACCCACAAACGACCTGAATCTTGCGACGACTTTGGGCATCCATCTTCCTTGCCCCGAGTCACTGCCAAGTGACTTTGAACACTGTCCCCTCTGCTTTCAGGTCTTCCATCTTCTGAATCCAGGCTTGGATTTCTCCAGACACTTCTCCTGTCGCCGCAAGCAGCAAGTCTTCACTGGCTCCCATTGAAAACGACGCCGCGACCCGACACCAAAGGACACCTATGCACCCGGCTCCCTGGGTGAGGTAACTTCAGCACTACGGTGCTCCTGTGGGTGTGGGCCCTAGAACTACTTACCCTGTAAGTGACTTGCTTGTAGCTTCCCTAGAAGTGTCCTAAAACTCTTATTTTCTAAGTGCGATCAATTGCGCTGACTCGTAACAGGGTTCGCATCTGTGTTAGACACACCGCGTCCATCTCCTTTGTAACACTATCTAGAACTGTGTCCTTCGACTCGTACTGAGTCCGATCGGTGTTCGCCTCGAACACAAGGGGCCTGTAACATTGAGATCTCCATTGCACTGACTCGCACAAGGTTCGCGTCTGTGTTAGACACAGCGCGTCCATCTCCCTTGCAACTCTATCTGTAACCGCGTCCTTCGACTCGTACAAGGACCGATCGGTGTGTTCGCCTCGAACACGCAAGGGACCTTTAACATTGAAATCTCAATCGCGTCTGTGCGCATAGACTCGCACAGGATCTCGCACCGGTGCCAGGACACCGCGTCCGTCCCCTGTGGGTCTCCTACAACTACCTGGGGTGGTTCTTGGGGGTCCCTCGATTCTAGATGCCCTAGACCTAGGTCTAGCCAAACTAAGATTGTGATATTCGATTGTGCTAAACTTATTTTGATAACATTTGATTTGTACATATGTTCTTGACTTCTAATCTCATAAAGAGATTAGTAGAGAGTGTTTATTAATAAATACATATATATTTGATATATATACCTGTGTGGTGTCTTTTCATTTGGTGATTCAAGAGATTGTGTGGTAAAACAAGCTGCTTTACATTCCTTCAAGACTTAGCCTGAAGGCTGCTCTCCACAGCTACCACTAGGATAGCTTTCTATAAAGGTTGTCTTAAACCTATCTACCACAAGAGTCAAATTGTTCTGGTGCAAGGTGTCCACTTTAATTAGTGAACAGCATATACCAGGCCAACTTCTCACACAAGAGAAGTGATAAAACAGAGAAGAGCGTTGCAGAAAAAAACAAGATAGGTGCAGATAAAAGAAGAAGAAGTGCAGAAAGAGGCAAGACAGGTGCAGAAAGAGGCAGGAGAGGTGCAGAAAGAGGCAAGAGAGGAGCAGAAAGGTACAAGAGAGGTGCATGCAGAGGCACGTGGGGTGCAGACATTTGCAAGAGAGGTGCAGAAAGAAGCAGGAGAAGTGCAGAAAGAACCAACAGAAGTGCAGAAGGAGGCAAGAGGGGTGCAGAAAGAGGCAAGAGAAGTGCAGAAAGAAGCAACAGAGGTGCAGAAGGAGACAAGAGAACTACAGAAAGAGCCAAGAGAGTTGCAGAAACAGACAAGAGAGGTGCAGAAAAAGGGAACAGGGGTGCAGAAAGTAGCAACAGAGGTGCAGAAAGAGGCAAGAGGGGTGCAGAAAGAGGCCAGAGAAGTGCAGAATAAGGCAAGAGAGGTGCAAAAAGAGGCAAGAGAGGGGCAGAGATAGGGAAGAGAGGTGTAGAATGAGGCAAGAGGGGTGCAGAAAGAAGCAACAGGGGTGCAGAAAGAGGCAAGAGGGGTGCAGAAAGAAGCAACAGAGGTTCAGAAAGAAGCAAGAGAAGTGATGAAAGAGACAAGACAGTTACAGAAACAGGCAAAAGAAGTACAGAAAGAGGCTAGAGAAGTGCTAAAAGAAGCAACAGAGGTGCAGAAAGAAGCAAGAGAAGTGATAAAACAGACAAGAGCGTTGCAGAACAAAACAAGAAAGGTGCAGAAAAAAGAAGAAGTGCAGAAAGAGGCAAGACAGGTGCAGAAAAAGGCAGGAGAGGTGCAGAAAGAGGCAAGTGAGGTGCAGACAGAGGCAAGAGGGGTGCAGAAAGAGAGAAGAGAAGTACAGAAAGAGGGAAGAGAGGTACAGAAAGAGGGAAGAGATGTGTAGAAAGAGGAAAGGGGGTACAGAAAGAGGCAACAGGGGTACAGAAAGAAGCAACAGTGGTGCAGAAAGAGGCAAGAGAACTGGAAAAAAGGCAAGAGAGGTGCACAAACAGAGAAGAGGGGTGCAGAAAGAGGCAGAAGGGGGGCAGAAAGAGGCACGAGGGGTGCAGAAAGAAGCAACAGAGGTGCAGAAAGAGGCAAGAGAAGTGCAGAAAAAACAACAGTGGTGCAGAAAGATGCAAGAGAAGTGCAGAAAGAGGCAAGAGGGGTGCAAAAAGAGGCAAGAGAAGTTCAGAAAGAAGCAACAGAGGTGCAGAAGGAGGCAAGAGAACTGAAGAAAGAGTCAAGAGAGTTTCAGAAAGAGGCAAGAGAGGTGCAGAAAGAGGGAAAAAGGGGTGCAGAAAGAGGCAAGAGGAGTGCAGAAAGAAGCAAGAGAGGTGTAGAAAGAAGCAAGAAAAGTGCAGAAATAAGGAACAGAGGTGCAGAAAGAGGCAAGAGGGGTGCAGAAAGAGGCAAGAGAAGAGCAGAAGGAAGCAACAGAGGTGCAAAAAGAGGCAAGAGGGGTGCCAAAAGAGGCAAGAGGGGTGCCAAAATTTGCAAGAGAGGTGCAGAAAGAAGCAAGAGCAGTGCAGAAAGAACCAACAGAGGTGCAGAAACTGACAAGAGGGGTGCACAAAGAGGCAAGAGAAGTTCAGAAAGAAGCAACAGAGGTGCAGAAGGAGGCAAGAGAACTGAAGAAAGAGGCAAGAGAGTTTCAGAAAGAGGCAAGAGAGGTGCAGAAAGAGGGGAAAATGGTGCAGAAAGAGGCAAGAGGTATGCAGAAAGAAGCAAGAGAGGTGTAGAAAGAAGCAAGAGAGGTGCAGAAATAAGGAACAGAGGTGCAGAAAGAGGCAAGAGGGGTGCACAAAGAGGCAAGAGAAGAGCGGAAGGAAGCAACAGAGGTGCAGGAAAAGGCAAAAAAAGTGCAGAAAGAGGTAAGAGAATTACAGAAATAGGCAAAAGAGGAGCAGAAAGAGGGAACATGGGTGCAGACAGAGGCATGAGAGGTGCAGAAAGAACCAACAGAGGTGCAGAAAGAGGCAAGAGGGATGCAGAAAGAGGCAAGAGAAGTGCAGAGAAAAAGCAAATGAGGTGCAGAAAGAGGCAAGAAGGGTGCAGAAAGAGGCAAGAGAGGAGCAGAAAGGTGCAAGAGAGGTGCACACAGAGGCACGTGGGGTGCAGACATTTGCAAGAGAGGTGCAGAAAGAAGCAGGAGAAGTGCAGAAAGAACCAACAGAAGTGCAGAAGGAGGCAAGAGGGGTGCAGAAAGAGGCAAGAGAAGTGCAGAAAGAAGCAACAGAGGTGCAGAAGGAGACAAGAGAACTACAGAAAGAGGCAAGAGAGTTGCAGAAACAGACAAGAGAGGTGCAGAAAAAGGGAACAGGGGTGCAGAAAGAGGGAAGAGAGGTGCAGAAAGAGGGAAGAAGGGTGCAGAAAGAGGCTAGAGGAGTGCAGAAAGAAGCAACAGAAGTGCAGAAAGAGGCAAGAGAAGTGCAGAAAGTAGCAACAGAGGTGCAGAAAGAGGCAAGAGGGGTGCAGAAAGAGGCCAGAGAAGTGCAGAATAAGGCAAGAGAGGTGCAAAAAGAGGCAAGAGAGGTGCAGAGATAGGGAAGAGGGGTGTAGAATGAGGCAAGAGGGGTGCAGAAAGAAGCAACAGGGGTGCAGAAAGAGGCAAGTGGGGTGCAGAAAGAAGCAACAGAGGTGCAGGAAGAAGCAAGAGAAGTGCGGAAAGAAGGAACAGAGGTGCAGAGAGAGGCAAGAAAGGTCCAGAAAGAGGGAAAGGGGTGCAGAAAGAGGCACGAGGGGTGCAGAAAGAAGCAAGAGAAGTACAGAAAGAAGCAACAGAGGTGCAGAAAGAAGCAAGAGAAGTGATAAAACAGAGAAGAGCGTTGCAGAAAGGTGCAGATAAAAGAAGAAGTGCAGAAAGAGGCAAGACAGGTGCAGAAACAGGCAGGAGAGGTGCAGAAAGAGGCAAGTGAGGTGCAGACAGAGGCAAGAGGGGTGCAGAAAGAGAGAAGAGAAGTACAGAAAGAGGGAAGAGATGTGCAGAAAGAGGAAAGGGGGTACAGAAAGAGGCAAGAGAAGTGCAGAAAAAAGGGAAAAGGGGTGCAGAAAGAGGCACAAGGTGTGCAGAAAGAGGCATGAGGGTGCAGAAAAAAGCAAGAGAAGTGCAGATGAAGCAACAGAGGTGCAGAAAGAGGGAAGGAGTGTGGAGAAAGAGGCAAGAGAAGTGTAGAAAGAAGCACCAGAGGTGCAGAAAGAGGGAACAGGGGTGGAGAAAGAGACAAGAGAAGTGCAGAAACAAGCAACAAAGATGCAGAAAGGGGTAAGAGGGGTGGAGGAAGAGGCAAGAGGGGTGCAGAAAGAAGCAAGAGAGATGCAGAAAGAAACAAAAGAAGTGCGGAAAGAAGGAACAGAGGTGCAGAGAGAGGTAAGAAAGATCCAGAAAGAGGGAAAGGGGTGCAGAAAGAGGCACGAGGGGTGCAGAAAGAAGCAAGAGAAGTACAGAAAGAAGTAACAGAGGTGCAGAAAGAGGGAAGAGGGGTGCAGAAAGAGACAAGAGAAGTGCAAAATGTAGCAACAGAGATGCAGAAAGGGGGAACATGGGTGGACACAGAGGCAAGAGGGAAGCAGAAAGAAGCAGGAGAGGTGCAGAAAGAAACAAAAGAAGTGCAGAAAGAAGGGACAGAGGTGCAGAAAGAAACAACAGGGGTGCAGAAAGAAGCAACAGAGGTGCAGAAAGAGGCAAGAGGGGTGCAGAAAGAAACAAAAAAAGTGCAGAAATAAACAACAGAGGTGCACAAAGAGGCAAGAGGAGTGTAGAAAGAGGGAAGAGGGTTGCAGAAAGAGGCATGAGGGGTGCAGAAAGAACCAAGAGAGGTGCATAAAGAAGCAAGAGAAGTGCATAAAGGAGCAACAGAGATGCAGAAAGGGGGAAGTGGGGTGTGAAAGAGGCACGAGCGGTGCAGAAAGAAGCAGAAGAAGTACAGAAAGAAGGAACAGAGGTGCAGAAAGAGGCAACTTGGGTGAAGAAAGAGGAGTGGAGAAAGAGGCAAGGGGGTGCAGAAAGAAGGAAGAGAGCTGCAGAAAGAAACAAAAGAAGTGCAGAAAGAAGGAACAGAGGTGCAGAAAGAGGCAAGATGGGTACAGAAAGAGGCAAAAGGGGTGCAGAAATAAGCGAGAGGTGCAGAAAGAAACAAAAGAAGTGCAGAAAGAAGGAACAGAGGTGCAGAAAGAGGCAAGAGGGGTGCAGAAAGAAACACAAAAAGTGCATAAAGAAACAACAGAGGTGCACAAAGAGGCAAGAGGAGTGTAGAAAGAGGGAAGAGGGGTGCAGAAAGAGGCACGAGGGGTGCAGAAAGAACCACGAGAGGTGCATAAAGAAGCAAGAGAAGTGAATAAAGGAGCAACAGAGATGCAGAAACGGGGAAGTGGGGTGGGGAAAGAGACAAGAGGGATACAGAAAAAAACAAGAGAGGTGCAGAAAGAAACAAAAGAAGTGCAGAAAGAAGGAACAGAGGTGCAGAAAGAAGCAAGAGGGGTGCAAAAAGAGGGAGGATTGGTGCAGAAAGAGGCACGAGGGGTGCAGAAAGAAGCAAGAGAGGTGCAGAAAGAAAGAAAAGAAGGGCAGAAAGAAGCAACAGAGGTGCAGAAAGAGACAAGAGGGGAGCACAAAGAGGGAAGAGGGGTGCGGAAAGAGGCACACGGGTGGCAGAAAGAAGGGACAGAGGTGCAGAAAGAAGCAAGAGTAGTGCAGAAAAAAGCAACAGAGATGCAGAAAGGGGGAAGAGGGGTGGAGAAAGAGGCAAGAGAAGTGCAGAAAGAAGCAACAGAGATGCAAAAAGGGGAAACGGGTGGAGAAAGTGGCGAGAGGGTTACACAAAGAAGCAAAAGAGGTGCAGAAAGAAACAAAAGAGCAGAAAGAAGGAACAAGGGTGCAGAAAGAAGCAAGAGGGGTGGAGAAAGAGGGAAGAACATTGCATAAAGAAGCACAAGTGGTGCAGAAAGAAGCAAGAGAGGTGCAGAAAGAAGCAAGAGTAGTGCAGAAAGAAGCAAAAGAGGTGCAGAAAGAGGCAAGAGGGGTGCACAAAGAGGGAAGAAGGGTGCAGGAAGAGGCACGAGGGGTGCAGAAAGAAGCATGAGATGTGCAGATAGATACAAAAGTAGTGCAGAAAGAAGTAAAAGAGATGCAGAAAGTGGCAACATGGGTGAAGAATGAGGGAAGAGGGGTGGAGAAAGAGGCAAGGGGGTGCAGAAAGAAGCAAGAGAGCTGCAGAAAGAAACAAAAGAAGTGCAGAAAAAAGGAACAGAGGTGCAGAAAGAGGCAAGAGGGTGCAGAATGAAACAAAAGACATGCAGACAGAAACAACAGAGGTGCACAAAGGGGCAAGAGGAGTGCAGAAAAAGGTAAGAGGGGTGTAGAAAGAAGCACGAGTGGTGCAGAAAGAACCAAGAGAGGTTCAGAAAGAAGCAAGAGAAGTGCAGAAAGAGGCAACAGAGATACAGAAAGGGGGAGGTGGGGTGGAGAAAGAGGCAAGAGGGATACAGAAAGAAACAAGAGAGGTGCAAAAAGAAACAAAAGTGCTGAAAGAAGGAACAGAGGTGCAGAAAGAGGCAAGAGAGGTACAGAAAGAGGGGTGTGAAAGAGGCATGAGGGGTACAGAAAGAAGCAAGAGGGGTGCAGAAAGAAGCAAGAGAGGTGCAGAAAGAAACAAAAGAATTACAGAAAGAAGGAACAGAGGTGCAGAAAGAGGCAAGAGGAGTGCAAAAAGAGGGAAGAGGGGTGCAGAAAGAGGCACGAGGGGTGCAGAAAGAAGCAAGAGAGGTGCAGAAAGAAACAAAAGAAGTGCAGAAAGAAGCAACAGAAGTGCAGAAAGAGATAAGTGGGGAGCAGAAAGAGGGACGAGGGGTGCAGAAAGAGGCACAAGGGTTGCAGAAAGAAGGGACAGAGGTGCAGACAGAAGCAAGAGAAGTGCAGAAAGAAGCAACAGAGGTGCAGAAAGAGGCATGAGCAGTGGTAAAAGAGGCAAGAGAAGTGCAGAAAGAAGCAACAGAGATGCAAAAAGGGTAACAGGGGTGGAGAAAGTGGCAAGAGGGGTGCATAAAGAAGCAAGAGAGGTGCAGAAAGAAACAAAAGACGTCAAGAAAGAAGGAACAGAGGTGCAGAAAGAGGCAAGAGAGGTGCAGAAAGAGGGAAGAGGGGTGCAGAAAGAAGCATGAGTGGTGCAGACAGAAGCAAGAGAGATGCAGAAAGAAGCAAGAGGGATGCAGAAAGAAGCAGGAGTAGAGCAGAAAGAAGCAACAAAGGTGAAGAAAGAGGCAAGAGGGGTGCAAAAAGAGGGAAGAGGGGTGCAGACAGAGGCACGAGCGGTGCAGAAAGAAGCAAGAGAGGTACAAAAAGAAACAAAAGAAGTGCAGAAAGAAGGAACAGAGGTGCAGAAAGAGGCAACAGGGGTGAAGTAAGAGGGATGAAGGGTGAAGAAAGAGGCAAGAGGGTGCAGAAAGAAGCAAGAGTGCTGCAGAAAGAAACAAAAGAAGTGCAGAAAGAAGGAACAGAGTTGCAGAAAGAGGCAAGTGGGGTGCAGAAAGAGGGAAGAGGGGTGCAGAAAAAGGCAAAAGGGGTGCAGAAAGAAGTGAGAGGTGCAGAAAGAAACAAAAGAAGTGCAGAAAGAAGGAACAGAGGTGCAGAAAGTTGCAAGAGGCGTGCAGAAAGAGGCAAAAGGGGTGCAGAAAGAAGCGAGAGATGCAGAAAGAAACAAAAGAATTGCAGAAAGAAGGAACAGAGGTGCAGAAAGAAACAAAAGACGTGCAGACAGAAACAACAGAGGTGCACAAAGGGGCAAGAGGAGAGCAGAAAGAGATAAGAGTGGTGCAGAAAGAGGCACGAGTGGTGCAGAAAGAACCAAGAGAGGTTCAGAAAGAAGCAAGAGAAGTGCATAAAGAAGCAACAGAGATACAGAAAGGGGTAGGTGGGGTGGAGAAAGGCAAGAGGGATACAGAAAGAAACAAGAGAGGGGCAAAAAGAAACAAAAGTACAGAAAGAAGGAACAGAGGTGCAGAAAGAGGCAAGAGAGGTACATAAAGAGGGGAGAGGGGTGTGAAAGAGGCACGAGGGGTGCAGAAAGAAGCAAGAGGGGTGCAGAAAGAAGCAAGAGAGGTGCAGAAAGAAAAGAAGTGCCAAAAGAAGCAACAGAAGTGCAGAAAGAGATAAGGGGGAGCAGAAAGAGGGAATAGGGGTGCAGAAAGAGGCACAAGGGTTGCAGAAAGAAGGGACAGAGGTGCAGAAAGAAGCAGGAGAAGTGCAGAAAGAAGCAACAGAGGTGCAGAAAGAGGCATGAGGAGTGGAGAAAGAGGCAAGAGAAGTGCAGAAAGAAGCAACAGAGATGCAAAAAGGGGTAAGAGGAGTGCAAAAAGAGGGAAGAGGGGTGCAGAAAGAGGCACAAGGGGTGCAGAAAGAAGCAAGAGAGGTGCAGAAAGAAAGAAAAGAAGTGCAGAAAGAAGCAACAGAAGTGCAGAAAGAGATAAGTGGGGAGCAGAAAGAGGGAAGAGGGGTGCAGAAAGAGGCACAAGGGTTGCAGAAAGAAGGGACAGAGGTGCAGAAAGAAGCAGGAGAAGTGCAGAAAGAAGCAACAGAGGTGCAGAAAGAGGCATGAGGAGTGGAGAAAGAGGCAAGAGAAGTGCAGAAAGAAGCAACAGAGATGCAAAAAGGGTAACAGGGGTGGAGAAAGTGGCAAGAAGGGTGCATAAAGAAGCAAGAGAGGTGCAGAAAGAAACAAAAAATGTCCAGAAAGAAGGAACAGAGGTGCAGAAAGAGGCAAGAGAGGTGCAGAAAGAGGGAAGAGGGGTGCAGAAAGAAGAGCGAGTGGTGCAGAAAGAAGCAAGAGAGATGCAGAAAGAAGCAAGAGTAGAGCAGAAAGAAGCAACAGAGGTGAAGAAAGAGGCAAGAGGGGTGCAAAAAGAGGGAAGAAGGGTGCAGAAAGAGGCATGAGCGGTGCAGAAAGAAGCAAGAGAGGTGCAAAAAGAAACAAAAGAAGTGCAAAAAGAAACAAAAGAAGTGCAGAAAGAAGGAACAGAGGTGCAGAAAGAGGCAACAGGGGTGAAGAAAGAGGGATGAAGGGTGAAGAAAGAGGCAAGAGGGTGCAGAAAGAAGCAAGAGTGCTGCAGAAAGAAACAAAAGAAGTGCAGAAAGAAGGAACAGAGTTGCAGAAAGAGGCAAGTGGGGTGCAGAAAGAGGGAAGAGGGGTGCAGAAAAAGGCAAAAGGGGTGCAGAAAGAAGTGAGAGGTGCAGAAAGAAACAAAAGAAGTGCAGAAAGAAGGAACAGAGGTGCAGAAAGTTGCAAGAGGCGTGCAGAAAGAGGCAAAAGGGGTGCAGAAAGAAGCAAGAGATGCAGAAAGAAACAAAAGAATTGCAGAAAGAAGGAACAGAGGTGCAGAAAGAAACAAAAGACGTGCAGACAGAAACAACAGAGGTGCACAAAGGGGCAAGAGGAGTGCAGAAAGAGATAAGAGTGGTGCAGAAAGAGGCAAGAGTGGTGCAGAAAGAACCAAGAGAGGTTCAGAAAGAAGCAAGAGAAGTCCATAAAGAAGCAACAGAGATACAGAAAGGGGTAGGTGGGGTGGAGAAAGGCAAGAGGGATACAGAAAGAAACAAGAGAGGGGCAAAAAGAAACAAAAGTACAGAAAGAAGGAACAGAGGTGCAGAAAGAGGCAAGAGAGGTACATAAAGAGGGGAGAGGGGTGTGAAAGAGGCATGAGGGGTGCAGAAAGAAGCAAGAGGGGTGCAGAAAGAAGCAAGAGAGGTGCAGAAAGAAAGAAAAGAAGTGCCAAAAGAAGCAACAGAAGTGCAGAAAGAGATAAGGGGGGAGCAGAAAGAGGGAATAGGGGTGCAGAAAGAGGCACAAGGGTTGCAGAAAGAAGGGACAGAGGTGCAGAAAGAAGCAGGAGAAGTGCAGAAAGAAGCAACAGAGGTGCAGAAAGAGGCATGACGAGTGGAGAAAGAGGCAAGAGAAGTGCAGAAAGAAGCAACAGAGATGCAAAAAGGGGTAAGAGGAGTGCAAAAAGAGGGAAGAAGGGTGCAGAAAGAGGCACAAGGGGTGCAGAAAGAAGCAAGAGAGGTGCAGAAAGAAAGAAAAGAAGTGCAGAAAGAAGCAACAGAAGTGCAGAAAGAGATAAGTGGGGAGCAGAAAGAGGGAAGAGGGGTGCAGAAAAAGGCACAAGGGTTGCAGAAAGAAGGGACAGAGGTGCAGAAAGAAGCAGGAGAAGTGCAGAAAGAAGCAACAGAGGTGCAGAAAGAGGCATGAGGAGTGGAGAAAGAGGCAAGAGAAGTGCAGAAAGAAGCAACAGAGATGCAAAAAGGGGTAACAGGGGTGGAGAAAGTGGCAAGAAGGGTGCATAAAGAAGCAAGAGAGGTGCAGAAAGAAACAAAAAATGTCCAGAAAGAAGGAACAGAGGAGCAGAAAGAGGCAAGAGAGGTGCAGAAAGAGGGAAGAGGGGTGCAGAAAGAAGAGCGAGTGGTGCAGAAAGAAGCAAGAGAGATGCAGAAAGAAGCAAGAGTAGAGCAGAAAGAAGCAACAGAGGTGAAGAAAGAGGCAAGAGGGGTGCAAAAAGAGGGAAGAGGGGTGCAGAAAGAGGCATGAGCGGTGCAGAAAGAAGCAAGAGAGGTGCAAAAAGAAACAAAAGAAGTGCAAAAAGAAACAAAAGAAGTGCAGAAAGAAGGAACAGAGGTGCAGAAAGAGGCAACAGGGGTGAAGAAAGAGGGATGAAGTGTGAAGAAAGAGGCAAGAGGGTGCAGAAAGAAGCAAGAGTGCTGCAGAAATAAACAAAAGAAGTGCAGAAAGAAGGAACAGAGTTGCAGAAAGAGGCAAGAGGGGTGCAGAAAGAGGGAAGAGGGGTGCAGAAAAAGGCAAAAGGGGTGCAGAGAGAAGTGAGAGGTGAAGAAAGAAACAAAAGAAGTGCAGGAAGAAGGAACACAGGTGCAGAAAGAGGCACGAAGGGTGCATAAAGAAGCAAGAGAGGTGCAGAAAGAAACAACAGAGGTGCAGAAAGAGGGAAGAGGGGTGGAGAAAGAGACGAGAGGTTCAGAAAGAAGCAACAGAGGTGCAGAAAGAGGGAAGAAGAGTGGAGAAAGAGGCAAGACAGGTGCAGAAAAAAGCAAGAGAGGTGCAGAAAATAACAACAGAAGTGCAGAAAGAAGGAACAGAGGTGCCAAAAGAGGCAAGAGGAGTGCAGAGAGAGAAGAGGAGTGCAGAAAGAGGCACAAGGGGTGGAGAAAGAAGCAAGAGAGGTACAGAAAGACGCAAGATAAGTGCAGAAAGAAGCAACAGAGATGCAGAAAGAGGGAAGAGGGGTGGAAAAAGAGGCAAGAGAAGTGCAGAAAGAAGCAACAGACATTCAGAAATGGGGAAGAGGGGTGGAGAAAGAGGCAAGAGGGGTGCAGAAAGAAGTAAGAGATGTGCAGAAAGAAACAAAAGAAGTGCAGAAAGAAGGAACAGAGGTGCAGCAAGAGGCAGGAGGGGGTGCAGAAAGAGGGAAGAGGGGTGCAGAAAGAGGCAAGAGAGGTGCAGAAAGAGGCAAGAGGGGTGCACAAAGAAGCAAGTGAGGTGCAGAAAGAGGCAACAAAGCTGCAGAAAGAGGCAAAAGAGGTGCAGAAAATAGAAGAGATGTGCAGAAAGAGGCAAGAGAAGTGCAGAAAAAGAAAGAAAGGTGCAGAAAGAAGCAACAGAAACGCAGAAAGAGGCAAGAGAGGCGCAGAAAGAAGCAAGAGAGGCTTGCACACCATTAGTACCAATTTAACACATTTAGCAATAAGTAACAGGTAACCATTCTAGGTTTAGAAAGGACCTTCCACCATGCTGTAACACTTGTCGCTGCATTTTTGGTAAGGTTTGAGCCGTTTGAGCTAGAAACAAGGCTTTTTTTGTTCAAATCTGCAGATTATGCAGCAGATGATGGATTATGTGGCTAATGCGGAAAATGTATAATTGTGCGTAAGTCGGTGCAGCCAAACAGTCGCATAATTCCAATGGCCCTGCTCATACCTCTGACTAGGTCCAGAAGTGCTCCTCAGTGACTCCTTCTTTTTTTTTGTCTCATTGAGTTCATAGTTTAGCTTCTATGGAAACGAGGAAGACTAAACCTGAGGTTACCACTCCACAAAACAGTCTACCATACCACATAATTACTCTCCATAACACATGATCCCACTCCATATAATTCCTATACACTAAATACCACATACTTTCTATCCACATAATTTCACTGCACAACATACTACATAATTCCAGTACACACAACGTACATCCACTCCACTCCAAAAAACATTAGCAAAAACTTTTACATTTACAATGCCAATAGCTCTAACTCTCGCAAATGCGAAACCTATTACATTGCAAATGCTTCTTTAACTAATAGTCAAGTTTGCAGAGTGGTGGAGAAAGGGTGCTGGGCCTCCGACCAGCGCTCAGGAATTCCGCTGCTTAGGACTTACAGGAGGTACCAGGAGGGCTTCTTGGCCCCCAAAGTCCCTCAGGAGTAAAGTGAACTTCATCCCCCAACCGGTAGTGTGCCAGGAAGCGCGTTTAAAGAGTGGTGTAAAAAGGGGGCGTGGCCTCAGACCACTCTCAGCAATCCAGCTGTGTGGGGATTACTGGAGGTATCTGGTGGGCTAGTTGGCCCCCTAAGGACCCTTAAGGATCTAGCGGACTTCATCCCCCAACTTAGAACGCGCCAGGAGGCGCGTTTCCAGGGTGGTGCAGGGAGGGGGCGGGCCTCCGGCGAGATGCCGCTTTTATTTTTAAAAAAAAATATTTTTAGAAGGGGGGCTGTGTGCCCCCCTTCTTTTAGTATTTTTTGTTCCCTGGGGACCCCATCCCCCAGGGCCTGTGGCCCCCCTCCCGAGGCCGTTTTCAGCCCTGGGGACCCCATCCCCGGGGCATGGCCACTTTAATAATAAAAAAAACCTACCTTTAAAGGAGGGGGACCGTGCGGCCCCCCTCCTGAAGCGAATACTGGCCCGTGAGGCCCGTGAGTCCACCCCAACCATAATTAAACAAAGCCCCAGGGAGGTGGCGGTCCCCAGGGCTGCAGGGGGGCCGCTTGACCCCGAGCATAATTAAAGAAAGCCCCGGGGAGGTGGCGGTCCCCGGGGCTGCGGGGGGCTGCGTGCCCCCATGGATAATTAATAAAGCCCCAGGGAGGTGGCAGTCCCCAGGGCTGTGGGGTCCATATAATTTCCTCATTGCCCCCGGGGCCTGGCCCACCCAGGGGCTCAAAGAAACAAAGCGCGGGAGCTCGCGCTCTGTTTTTAAAAAAATGTTTCGCCTGGATTCGAGCACCCAGCGCGAATTCAGCCAAAAATATTTTTAAAAATGCTTTTTTTGGCCCTGAGGGTCCTTGTGGGACCCCCTGAGCAGGCCTAGGGGGTCAGGGTGTTTCTACCCTGCCCCTTTTCTTTTTTTTCACCTTTTTCTTGTGACTCGGATTTACCGGGTCACAAGATGGCTGCCAACACTTCCTGGTTTGAAGTGTTGGCAGCCAATCAGAATGAAGCTCGTGCTCGGGAGGGTTTGCGGATCCTCCCCGGTCACCAGATATCAATATTTTTTCTTTTTAAATTTCTCAGGAACTACTGAACGGATTTATACCATTTAAAGCAAAGATTGTACTATAGACCAAGAGCTACCTCTCTGCCAAATTTGATGTAATTCCGTTCAGCAGTTGGGGCTGTAGCCGCGAAAAAAAGTTCCTATATAAATTAACATGGAGAAAACGCGTTTTGGGACCCCCCCTTTTTTCTAGGCCCCCGCTTGATGAAGCACCCCAAAACTTTCAACACAGGAGCTGACCGGAGCGGGCCATTAGTTTTGAAAATTTCACAAAGATTCGTCAAACGGCGCCAAAGATATTGGCAAATCAAAAACGCTTTTCCTATGGAAACTAGGTCCTAACTATAACTACCTACTGGCGACCGCCAGTAGGTATATATATATATATATATATATATATATATATATATATATATATATATATATATATATACAAACAAAGTGCCCGAAAGCATTGAGAGGGCACACACAGCGCTCGCACCTTCCAGCTTTCTGATGCAACTCGCCTTCATGTTCCATCCTTTCGCATTTTTTGTGCCAACGCGTTTCAAGGCTCTGGGCCTCTTCTTCTTGGGCTGCTAATTAAAACACCACATCGCAAGCTCACCATCTGTTTTCCGGCGTTATTTATTTCTATTCAGGTCCTTAGTAGGTGGGGCTAAGTGCGATCTATTAACTGTATCCTGGGACATGTAGTCTCTGAGGTGAACATAATTATTTCCTTTAGTAAGTTCGATGCGCATTTTACAATTAAAAGCATTTCAGTGTCCTTGGAAGGATTTTGAAACATTAAAGACGGGCTCATTATGCATATCGAGCGCTGTACTGTAAATGGTTAAGAACAGTTCAAAAACCACAGCCTCACTTCTTTGATGATGGTGCTCCTCTCCACGGCTGGGCTGCCGTGTGGATAGGTATACAAACAAAGTGCCCGAAAGCATTGAGAGGGCACACACAGCGCTCGCACCTTCCGGCTTTCTGATGCAACTCGCCTTCATGTTCCATCATTTAGCATTTTTTGTGCCGACGCGTTTCAAGGCTCTGGGCCTCTTCTTCTTGGGCTGCTAATTAAAACACCACATCGCAGGCTCACCATCTGTTTTCCGGCGTTATTTATTTCTATTCAGGTCCTTAGTAGGTGGGGCTAAGTGCGATCTATTAACTGTATCCTGGGACATGTAGTCTCTGAGGTGAGCATAATTATTTCCTTTAGTAAGTTCGATGCGCATTTTACAATTAAAAGCATTTCAGTGTCCTTGGTAGGATTTTGAAACATTAAAGACGGGCTCATTATGCATATCGAGCGCTGTACTGTAAATGGTTAAGAACAGTTCAAAAACCACAGCCTCACTTCTTTGATGATGGTGCTCCTCTCCACGGCTGGGCTGCCGTGTGGATAGGTATACAAACAAAGTGCCCGAAAGCATTGAGAGGGCACACACAGCGCTCGCACCTTCCAGCTTTCTGATGCAACTCGCCTTCATGTTCCATCATTTAGCATTTTTTGTGCCGACGCGTTTCAAGGCTCTGGGCCTCTTCTTCTTGGGCTGCTAATTAAAACACCATATCGCAAGCTCACCATCTGTTTTCCGGCGTTATTTATTTCTATTCAGGTCCTTAGTAGGTGGTGCTAAGTGCGATCTATTAACTGTATCCTGGGACATGTAGTCTCTGAGATGAGCATAATTATTTCCTTTAGTAAGTTCGATGCGCATTTTACAATTAAAAACATTTCAGTGTCCTTGGTAGGATTTTGAAACATTAAAGACGGACTCATTATGCATATCGCTTTGGGGCAATTTTGGTTTACATATTTACATATATATATATATATTCCAAAAGAAACCGCATTCCACCTTCTTTAATGCATGATCAAGCCACACCACTGTGCTTAGTTTTAAGTCCATTTATTCTGGCAGCAAACACAGCATGACGCGTTTCAACTCTCCTGAGTCTTATTCATATGCAAAGTGCCATAGAGTTACTAATTAGTCTGTTTTATAGCCGGTATTCATGAGCAGTGACGAGGGACAAAGTACCCATTTTCAAACAGCAATTCAAAAGGCGCAAGGTGTGACTGCAGTGCACAAGTAAGTTCGTCTTAAACATTTCTTATATGAAAGCAGTGGCTGTTTAGATTGAATGCAAGTATAAACCCATAATCATTTTACTGTTTTTAGCATAATTTAGCTTGCCCACTGCTAACGATTCCTCTAACCAATGATTGTACTTAGGTATTCGGACTACAGTCCCCACAATGCCTTATTTTTGCAAAACAAATACAGGTGTCCCAAGAGTCACAAAGTTCAGATACCTTAAGTCCTTTGTTTTGGAACATAATCACGCAGTTTCTTTCATGCCTTTAAAGGATCAATTCCATGTGTGGCAGAGTCCATGGCACTACGTTTCAATTGAAGGTCGTGACATTTGTATGAAGAAACTTCGATGAAAAAAGCTTCTCTGCCTTCATTTAATATACGCAGGCACTGAGTGCAAAGAACAGTTCTCTGCAAATCCTGGCTGGGTTAAAAAAGGTTTTCCGAAATTCATGTGCGGTCCTCACAATGGTGGCCCTGCTCCAGTCACTCCGTTAACTTTTCCTCGTCAGCCGGCGGGCATCCCATCTGTAACAAATCCAAACGAACTGCGATGCATTGGGTGCCCAGCCTCACGGATCGGGGCTTGTTCAGTAGCGTCAATCCTGAAATATTCCAAAAGAAACCACATTCCACCTTATATATATATATATTCACTGAAAAAAACAAAGGTTACTGAGACATTATAGTTAGGCTCAAGTTTCACTCATACATAAACAGTGAAATTCACAAGTTGCGCCCCCGCAATGCACCATATTACATCACTCATGACATGGTCAGTGACATCACTCATGACATCCAGTGACTGTAAGCGTTTTAAAAAGTTTATGAGTGTTAAATATATTCCAAGGTGTATTGATGAATCAGTGGGTGTATGAGTGCCTGTATGGATGATTCATTTGGTGGGTGACTGACTGTATAAGTGAGCGATTAGGTACCTCAGTGAATGTATGGGTGAGTGACTAGGTTGTCTGAATGTCTGTATCAATCTGTCAGTTGGTGTCTAAGTGGCTGTATGGGTTGATGAGTGGGTATGTGAATGGCTGTATGGGTGATACATTGATTGCCTGAGTACCTGTATGGGTGTATGCATGTCTGTGTGGGTGGGTGAGGGGGTATGACTGCCTGCATGGATGTGTGAGTGGGTGAGTCAGTGGCTGTATGGGTTATAGTGTGTGTCTGGGAGGAGCTGTATGGGTGACTGAGTCTGTATATGGCTGTGTTGATGAGTGAATGGATGTGTCAGTGGTATATGGGTGAGTAACTGCATATGTGAAAGTCAGTATAGGTGAGAGTTGGAGTATATGATTGACTGTATGTGTGAGTGAGTGATTGCCAGAGTGGCTGTATGGGTGAGTGTGTGCTTGTGTCACTGACTGTATGGGTGAGTGAGTATGTGTTAATATCTGTATGAATAAGTGAGTGGGTGTGTGTATAACTGTATAGGTGAGTAAGTGGCTATGGGATTGACTCGGTTGGTGACTTGGTGAGTGGCTGTGTGGGTCTGTGAGTGAGTATGTAATGTCTGGGTAATTATGCAAGTGCATGAGTAGTGCCAGAGTGATTGTATGATTGCATAGGTAGTGCATGTGTGATTCTATGAGTGCAACTGCCAAGGACACACTGCGAATACAGGGTGGTTTTGACAAAGTGTAAAACATATATATAGACATATTTTATATAAAGTTTCAGTGTAGCTATTTAATAATATAATAATTTAACTTTCCTGTTTGTATTCATTTATCGAAATAACTACATCAAAAATGCATTTTCCTTCCTTGCAGCAACACTGGAGGTTGCAATGACATCAGTAGCCACAAATACAAATGACAAAGTGTAAAACAGATATGTAGACATATTTTACACAAAGTTTGAATCTAGCTGTTTAGTAACATATTGTTTTAAATTTATTTTAACAACACATTTGTAAAAAACAACAATTTAAAAAATAACTTTCAACATCTGAGCTCACGAGTAGAACATAACCACCAACCACCCATCAAACTACCCACTGTTACCCAAAGTCATGGGGAATCAAAAACTGCTGCAAAACTAGTGCAATGCGCAATCTGTAACAAGACCCTCTCTAGAGGGATGAACAAAAAATATTCATGTGGGACAAAGTCCATGTTATAATAATCTTAAAAACTATCATAGAAAACATCTACAACTGGCGATCTAGCAGAGGGAAACTGGAGGACCATCTACATCAGCTACAACAATTCCCAGCCAGAAAGTCCCTTCAGAGGTGTAGACTACTACAACAGATATGGCTACAGAGTTTTCAAGAATGGCCATATATTGCATGGACTGTAATTTTGTCATAAGTGCTGGTGAGCAGTGTGTTACAGCTATTCGCAATGCTGCAAAAAATCATACATGCTAATTTTTTCCCTCCTTTATATTTTTGCGCATTTCTCAATGCACATTTTTAGAATTCCTCCTGTCCCAGTTGCAATTTTTGTTACCATAAAAAAGAACAAATGTATTTTAAAACTTTACAAAGCCACAAAACAAATTCAAAAACAAAACAGAAAATCATGTCACCGGGAAATAAAGGAATATCATTGGATAATACACTTTTCAACTAAAAGAATAAGAAGAACACGCCCATTTATCTATCTTGAACATTCTTTAAGAGGAGTTCATAGTGAGCAGATTTGTGCAATGCACATGTCACAAGACATTGTCAAGGGGTACAAATAAAAAATATTCTTGCAGGACTACGTCCATTCTTTACCATCTAAAAACATACTATAGCAATAGTGTAAAAGCAATAAGAAGACAACTCAAGGCTGAAGGACACTCAGCTTCAATAGCAGCCACAACAACACTGGGGCAGAGAGTCCCTTCAGAGGTCCAATCTCAACTTCAGGTTTTGGCTCCACAGTTTTCCCAGATGGCATCATACTGCATTGATTGTGCAGTTGTAGTGAGTGCTGGAGAGCAGTCCATAACAGCCCTTCGCAATGCTGCAAATAATCATAAATGTTGATTTTTTTTTATTTTTGGTGCTTCATAATTTTTCTACATTAGCAGGCATTTTATTATCTTACAAAATGGGTATCTAATAACTATGTATTGTACATTTTATTATCTTTTAATTTATTGTAACACTACTTAAATATAGCTTGCCGTATGGACAAGTCAAAGCGTTCCTCTACAAATAAATACACTGCTAACTTTTGCCAGTTAACATTATGTACTTTTTCACTTTTTAAATACAAGTCAACAGTCTGTGTTTGAATCTTCTAGTGAGTGCGTCGACAACATATACAAACATATTCTTGTTTTTGAGACCGCACTGTGTTAAATTTTGTAATCTCTTTTTCAAAACTATCAACTGTAATATCTGTGTCCTGTTCTGCAACTCCTCCTCTTAACAACTCTTAATTTTCCCTAGAATCCTGCTCAGGACCAAAGAAACAAAACTGCACATCATCACAAACCTTTTCTACGTCTGTCACAGTACCAAGCAAAAGTGCTCTATTCATTCCTCCTACACATAAAGCAGTAGTTTTCACATAGTACAGCCTCCTAACTAAAGTTCGCATTGTTGAGTGGTGTAGAGCTAACATTCTGAAATGATGAAAGGTGCTTTGGCATACTTTGTTTGATAAACAAG
Source organism: Calotriton arnoldi (assembly GCA_963921515.1). Lineage (NCBI taxonomy): Eukaryota > Metazoa > Chordata > Amphibia > Caudata > Salamandridae > Calotriton > Calotriton arnoldi. The sequence goes on from CAWUFW010009015.1 coordinate 38,553, forward strand.
CTAGTGAGTGTCCCTGCAACTTTGTATGCTTTCCAATCTTGCAAGGATCCAATCTACAGCTTTGATTTTATTATCCAGTTTCAGCTCTTTTGTGCCCTCTTCGGTAAAATTCTAACTGTGTGTACATCTAATATTCAGGGATAGTGACATGTTTTTTCAATACTGTAACACAGCAGCAGCTCACTACTATTACTGCAAATAATCTCTGTGACACCCTCGCATTTCTCATATGTGAGGTCCTGTATTGATCTAAAAAACTTTTTATATGGATGTTGCATAAAACAACACATTTATCTGCAAAATGTCTGTAATAGACTCACACATTAAAAATAAATGATAGAAAAACACTATTTACAACAATCTGTTTAACAATTATTCAAGGTCATCGGGGCAAGACTCTCTACAGAACAGAGCTGGCTCTATCAGGGGGCCCCCTGATAGACTGGGGCCCTGGGCCAGAGCCCACTTTGCCCATGCCTTAAAACGTCTCTGCCTACTTTGACACTTTTTGGGGGAAAGTATACGAAGTCAAAAAATGCTTTTCCTATGGAAACTAGGTCCTAACTATAACCCCCACCAGTAGGTGTATATATATACACCACAACACACTCCAACACAAATGGAAATGTGCACTCCAATAGCTTGCTTGAAGATTTAGTCTACATAAATCCACCACGGTGTACAGGAAGGCAAATAAACACCCGACGTGTTCGACAAACAAGTCGCCTTGCTCACAGGTCAATCAATCAATCACAAGATTTGTAAAGTGCACTACTTACCCGCGAGGGTCTCAAGGCGCTGAGGGAGAGGAGGGGGGGTGTTGCCGCTACTGGTCGAATAGCCAGGTCTTGAGTCGTCTCCTGAAGGTCAGAAGGTCTTGGGTCTGTCGTAGGTTGAGGGGAAGGGTGTTCCAGATCTTGGCGGCGCGGTGAGAGAAGGATCTTCCTCCGGTGGTGGTTCTCCGGATGCGCGGGACGGTGGCCAGGGAGAGGTCGGCGGAGCGGAGTTGACGGTTGGGAACGTAGAAGGAGAGTCGACTGTTGAGGTAGTCTGGGCCGGTTTTGTGGAGTGCCTTGTGTGCGTGGATCAGGAGTTTGAAGGAGATTCTCTTGTCGACGGGGAGCCAGTGCAGGTTTTTCAGGTGGGGGGTGATGTGGCTGTGGCGTGGAATGTCGAGGATCAGGCGTGCAGAGGCGTTTGAGTGAGTGAGTACCGCCCCCCATTCAACTTAAAAATACTCGACTACTAAACATCATCAAAGGACTAACAGATGTCCAAAACAGGCATATTAATAAGGCGGCCATTTTAAATGTACCAAATGAACATCGTAAATCACAACAATCACAACAATCTTGTAATGCTGGTGAGAAGCTGCTTCCTACATAGTTTTGCATTACAGTCAATAAGCATTGTATTGAAAATTCATATCATGCACATACATATTTACATGATCCATACATTTAGAAATTATGTGCTTTGACAAAAGGGGGAAGGAAAATACACTAGCAGATTCTGAGGGTACTTGATAAGCTTCTCCTAAGTAACACAATGGCTGCAGAAATACTCACAATTAGTATAATTATTGTGAAGGAGTTCTGTGTTTGTAACTAATACTCAAACAGTTTGAGAGTGAGTGTCAAGTCAGGCAAATGTTGTTCGTAACAAAGATATGCTGGTAACTTCAAATGTTACAAACTTCATTCCTGCCCAAGTGGGCTGACACAATAGTCATCCTGCTTAGGTTGGCTGTTAAGATGTACAGTATGCATTCAAAAATTATAGAATTATAATCAAAAGGGAACCTGCATATGTTTCATTCCATAACCTGGCATAGATACCTTGTGAAACACACAGTCCAACATATCAATGCAAAACAATTCAGCCCAAGTGGGCAATTCCAATGACTTCAATACTAGCTCATCCATATTTCTAAATGGGCTGATGTGTGGTCAAATTTGTCTACCCAGTCCCAAGGACATAGCTTAGTATATGACGATACAGCACAATTTTTGCAGACTATTCTCAACTTGAGTTGATGCTCCACTTATCTTCTCCATATGACACAATAGCCCTGTTTAAAGGTAGATTGCAGCACAAAGTGAGAAAGAAAGTGAAGTAAACAGAGGAGGGGAGCACAGAAGACAGAGAAGAGAAATACAAAACAGAATTAATAAAATCAATTAAAAACTAAGCAGTTTCAGAAGACTATATTACATAAATAAACATCATACCTTGTGAAGTAGACATGCTATGTACAGAAAGAATTATACAGATAACATGAAAAATCCTAATTATATCAACCTAAATGTACATTCATTTCTTCATCCGTATTCAGGTCCACTGGGATTTTTGTGTTTAATTCAAGAATGTATGTCGACTCCAATCTCCTCAGATTCAGTATAGCTGCACACAAGCTGTATAAAATTAGGTTGAGAATTATTTTGGTACTTACCCACCACTATGTAAACTATAAAACAAACTAACATACTCATTGTATGATGTCATTAGTGATGTCATCAATGATGTCGTTTGAGATGTTATTAGTGATGTCATAAATAATGTCATAGAACATGTCATGAGTAATTTGATATGTGAGGCCATAAGCAGTGTATGTCAGGGGCACAAGTTAAAGTTAGCACTGCTAACTATAACTGGCAAATTTATGTGTTTCTTTTAGTTCAAAATGTTAATGTTAACAGTGACCCATTCACTTTACTGTAACCTTTAGTTTTTTTCTGTGAATTTCTAAGACTTTTATCCTTTCATCACACCTAACTATAACCTTACTTTAACCTTTGGTTTGTTCAGTGAATTTTTAAGTTTTTTTTTAACATGAAGTAATAATTAATTACCAAAGATGTATCCGGTATTTGTAAAGCATGAGCTATTCACCCCTAGGGGTCTCAAGGTGCTGGGGCTGTCAGGGAGGTTAAGTGAGCTATTGCCCAGAGTCACAGGGTGCTGAGCTGACGCCGGGGATCAAACCATGAGCCCTGTGCTCCGGAGTCAGCTGCTCTGGCCGCTGCACTACACCTCTCCCTCATAAATGCAACCCCCTCCATACAGATAACACCATGCTACGCACAGCTTTTGGCCGTGCGTGGTGGGAGGTTTGCCATAGGGCTTCGCCATAGGAACCCTATTCCCAGGGCCATTTTTTTTATTATAGGGGAGAGGGGCATCCTCCCTGGCAAATTTTGGTCTCGGGACCCCATCCCCCAGCACAATTTTTATGGGGACGGGCGCATGCACGGCTCCCCTTCCTAGGCCGATTTCAGCCCCGGGGCCCCCGTCCCCTGGGGACACCATACCCCGTGGCCCAGCATTCATTTTGAAGGCGGATGGGAGCATGCGCAGCCACCCTCCCCAAGCTGATTTCGGCCCCGGGGACACCAACCCCCAGGACCCAGCCGCATTTTGAAGGGGGAAAGGAAAACACAGCCCCTCTCCATCCCATGGCATTATATGGAATGGGGGGCACGTGACTCCCCGTCCCTGAGCCATTTTCAGCCCCAGGGACCCCATCCCCTGGGGGCCCAGCTCAACATAAGGTGGGTGTCCTGGTGCCAACCTAGGGCACCAACCATAGTCTGGTTGGGGGCCATGAGGGAAGCCCCAATGCCCCCGTGGCCCCAGCCAGCTCCCCAAATACAGCGGGAGTCGACATTGCTTCCACCTGCAGGGAACAGCTAATAATGCTGCTCCCTGTGGGTGGGAGCTATATTTAGATCTGTAGAGGGTTGGCCATACACCTGGCTAGTGGCCAGGTGCTGTGGCCAACGCACCAAAGGCAGGCAACTCACGAGCCCCTGGGAGTGGAAGTGGCTGTGTGGGCCTGTGAGTAGGTATGTCACTGGCTGTATGAGTGTGTACATGAATGTGTGAGTGGGTGTGTGATTGACTGTGTACATCTGTGAGTGGATATATGAGCGGTTCTCTGGGTCTATAAGTGGGTGTGTGAGTGGCTGTATGAGTGTGTAAATGGGCGTGTGAGTGGTTTCTGGGTCTCTGACTGTGTGTGTGAGTGGCTGTATGGGTGACTGAGTGGGTGTGTGAGTGGTTTTCTGGGTCTCTGATTGGGTGTGTGAGTGGCTGTATGGGTCTATTAGTGTGTGAGTGGTTCTCTGTGTCACTGAGTGGATGTATTTGTGACTGTATGGGTGTGTGAGTGGGTGTATGAGTGGTTTTATGAGTGTGTAAATGTGTCTGTGAGTGATTTTCTGTGTCTCTGAGTGAATGTATCAGTCACTGTATGTGTATGGGTGTGTGACTGGGTGTGTGAATTTCTGTATGGGTGTGTGAGTATGTGTTTGAGGGCCAAGAAAAAGGGGGCATCCCAAAACACGTTTTCCCCATTCATTTTTCCATAGGAACCTTAGACACAGACACAGATACAACCCAAACCAATGAATTTACACAGACTTTTGGTCTGGAAATAGTGTTTTTTGTAATTTGGTGTAAATCCATTCAGTAGTTTTTGAGCATTTAATGCTCAACAACATTGTATATCTAGAGACACAGAGCCTCCGCGGACCGGACAGATCTGATTGTATGCCACCACATCAACCAAGAAATAGTGGTAGCCATCTTAGGACTCAGGACTTAGCCTCGAGTCCTAAGTAAAAAGCAAAAAAAAATAAGACATAAGGGGGCAGAAAAGGGTTACTTTGACCCCATAGGCCTGCAGGTGTGAGAATCATTAAAAGAAAAACACAAGCAGGGGCTCTGCGCTTGTTTAAATAAGCCCCCCCCCAGGATGGGCCAGGCCCTGGGGGGGTGGTGTTTGATTTTATTTTGGGGAGGCCCCGGAGACCCCAACCCCTCAGGCCGTGATGAAAAAGAAGGGAGGGGGTGTGTGGTCCCCCTCCGGAAACGTAATTAGGCTTTGTGGACCCCATCCCCTGGGGCCAAAATGCATTTAAAAGGGTGAAGGGGGACAGCATGGCCCCCCTCTATGAGCCTGTAAAGCCCCAGGGGACCACCCCCCCCCCCGGGCCGACTCAGTGACTGTGACCCGTGGAGCCCACCACCAGGACACAGTAGTTTCCCTGTCCGCATTACAGCAGCCTGGGAAACAAATGTTTGCTCCCATCTGGCAGGAGCATTTTAAATCTCCAGCCACACTGGAGAAAAAATGGAAGTCTGATCCCAGGTGGCGGCAGATTTGAAAATCCTCCCGCCAGCTGGGAGCAGACTTCTGTGTTGTTTCCCTGCCAGCACTCCTGCGGCCAGGGAAACATAACACATATTGCTCCAGCTCAGAGGGAGCAATCAGAAGACAGCTACTCCCTTCAGGCGGGAGCAATGCCGACTCCCCCCGTGGCCCCTAACATGCTGGTTGGTGGGTGCCAGGGGTGGGTGTTGGGATCTTGTTTACTATAGAGTGGGCCGTTGGGTGGAGTATAGAATGAGGGTACAGTGATGTCTGTATTTAGAATGTTTACATTTGAACAAGAGACCAGGCAGTTGTTGTGAGCCTGTGTCCTTGCCAGTCCATTAAAGAAATTACTGAAGAATAAAATACTAATTCCAAGAATATTACCTGGAAGTGTATCTTTTTATTGGCGACGAGGATGGGATTTGAACCGTTCCAATTTAGTACTGAGAATCTATCCTATGTTGTATATTTTATTATATATATATGTTGTAACCAAATGCAAGGGCTTCAATATGAGAGGATAGTTATATATGTTTGTTTCAACGATTAGAAGGCACTTATTCACATATTATAGGGTTTCAATTTAGCACTGTGACTTTGTCCTATTTTGCATATTTTATTATATATATATATGTTGCATGAGGGGAAGATGTGTTGGGATCTTGTTTAGTATAGAGTGGGCAGTTGAGTGGAGTATAGAATGTGGGTATTGGGATGTTTTTATTTATAATGCTTACCTTTGAACAAGAGACAGGGCAGTTCCAGTGAGCCTGTGTCTATGCCAGTCCGGTATGGAAGTTACTGAAGAATAAAATACCAATTTCAAGAATATTGCCTGGAAGTTACCTTTTAGTGGGTTCCGGAACACCCACCTACAATGTAGAAATTACCCAGGGGATTGGATCCCAGGGGCCAAAATTGACTTGGGGAGGGGGGCTGCGAGGTGGGGGCCCTTATAATAAAATGCAGCCCCGGGTGATGTGGTCCCTGGTACCTAATAACACTTGGAAAGGGGGCTGTGTGGCCCCCTCCCCTTTTTTTTATAGTATTTGACCCTGGGGATGAGACTCCATAGGCCTAATAATCCTTGGGATGGGGAAAGCGCACTCTCTCATCTGTTTAATTGTATTTAGCCCCGCGGTGTGGGGTCCCCAGGGTCCAAGAAGGCTCAGGGAGGGGGACCCACTCCCCCTACCCTGTTTAATTATATTTGTCCCCGGGAGATGGTGTCCCCGGGGTCTAATGAGGCTCGGGGAGAGATGCGACTTGGCCTCTCCCTACCCTTTTTCCTGGTTTTTATTGGCTTTGGCCTCGGAGGATGTGGTCCCCTGCGACTCAAGGCTTGGAGAGTGGGGCCGCATGACCCCTCCCCTTAGAATTTGGTCCAGGGGGATGGGCTCCTTGGGCCTATTAAAGCTTGGGAAGGGAGGCCACACCCCGTTTAATTGTATTTGTCCCCTGGGAAAGGGGCGCCCAGGGCCTAATAAGGCTTGGGGAGGGGGGCCGCATGACCCTTTCCCTATTTTGCTCAATTTGGCACCAGGGGATGGGTTCGCCAGGGCCTATTAAGGCTTCAGGAGGGGGGCTGCACGCACCTCCCCTTAATATATATGTTTTGGCCTCAAAGAATGTGTACCTTGTGGCCCAAAGGCCAACTCTATGCAGCGTCGCCAAAGGCTGTGCGTGGCAAGGGGTTGGCAGCCTGCAAGGGGAGGGTTGGCTGGCTTCGGGTGGGTAGGCCAGATGGTCTTGTGGCCAAACCTGTGCTGCACACAGCCAAAGGGTTTGGCCTCCTGAGGGGAGGGTTGGCAACAGGACCTGGTCGAAGGCCGTGCGCAGTGGGGAGCTCGCTGCCTTTGAGGGGGGGATTGACCACAGGGCCTTGCCTGCCATACAAGCTTAGTTCCTCTTGCAACCTTGAAGCTATACTATGCTGACAGAACTGATGAAATCCCACCTCATTCATCTGAAGAAGTCTTTTACAAAGGTGCCTGCCTGATCATTGGTCTCTGGAAGTTCAATGGGATCACACCGTTCTCAGGGACAACCAATGGTTCCTCCTTCAGTGCACATTAGTGTCAAGATGTGTTGCATCTAGTACAAACACCCCACACAAATACTACTTCTTACCTATCCTCCAAGATCACATTCTCCAGCAGCAGTCAGAGCTCCCAGAGTATCAGCGTTCCAGGATTCATAAGCAAAAGGCACAAACTACTCCCAAGAATCAAAATGAAGATCCCACTTCAGAGCTAACAAGCACCCTCCCTCTTACTCGTCTGCAAGCAACTGAAGAGACTGTTTTTCATGCAGCATCCTACCACTTCATAATATCTACCCGCTGACCACTCCTCATCAACCCCAATCTCACTAGACTGCTCTTCTGATCCCCCCTTTTTGTACAGTGCCCCGTTGCTTTGTAACTAGGTTTTTACAATCTAAATCCTATGCATAGCTAAGCAGTCTTTCAGAGTGACTACAAAATTCCTATCATACAGGATGAATGCTCTGTAATATCCACCAATGCCTAGGAAGGTCCATCCTGTGTCTGGGTCAAATGAATAGGCCAAGTTGTGATAGTCTCAGCCTTATCCTGTACAGACTTGAACTTACATTACGCCAACTAGTGTCTGAAGTGGACACCAAGTGAGACTTTCAGGTGTGTCAGAATAGGGACATTTCATATAGAAATGCTTGGCAAAATGGTTCCATGCAAGCTAGTACATGAGCAATTGGCATCTGGAAGTCTGCAGGACATTATTTACATAATAGGGAGTCATCTAGTACTAAAATGCATCAGATGGCAGGTGAAGGACAATTTGACTTGAGCTATTTTAAAAGCTTCATATGCCAGTACATGGGAGAGATCAACTGGGGAGGCACCAGCTTGTTTAGGACTTCATCGACTCAGGGCATGGGACAAGTAGCACCCTAGTAATTTAGTTCAAGTGAGTACAATAAGTGCACTATTTAGTGGCTCACCAGTTACACAAACAGGACGTGCTCAGTCACTGTTAATGACTTCCATCTCCAAAGTCTCTAGAACCTCCCTCTATCTGTCCTTCAGGGCTGCTCCTGCTCCTGATGGCAGAACCAGTGGAGGATCTTCCATTAGCTCCATGAGCCACATGCCACCAACTTAATGGGATGGCATAACAGCCGACAGGGCAGACAAGATGTCCACCACTGTTGGCAGATGTCCCATTACAGCCATGATGTAAATTAAGCTCTTAGTATCGAAGGTCCAAGTGGTATTCTGTGCACCATACACCTTAGTTTTAATTAAGACTTTAATAAACACATGATCCAAAATATGTCTAACCATGCACTCTACATCTATTATTCCCAGATGATTGATGTATTAAGAAATAGGGCGTCTATTATACCTTAATCAGCTGTCTGGCTCATGGCTGGAACTGGTCTCCCAGCTCCAGCTGGCCCAGTGCATTTAAAGTATGTGTCTTTTCAGCAGCCTTGTTTTTTACAGAAGCATTTCCTACCTCCATGGTGGTGGCTGCCTCAGTGATAAAGAAAAACAGTATTGGGAGGTTTTCTGGGCCATGTTGGCAAGGCACACCCATCAGCATTTTTTTAATCTCAGAAGTTAGATGTCCAAAATTGAAGCCTGCCTTTGGAAAATGAGAAAATAATATTCCCGGTTTGCTGGGACCTTTTGTTCATTTTTCCTTCTCAGAACTTCCATGGTAGTAATGGGCTGACTCTACTGATAACATTTATTCCAATGGTAGAATTTCTTAGAAGGTTTTCAGTATAGAGGAGCTAATGGTAGCTGTGCTTCCGGGAAAACCACTAGTCAACTTCTAAATGAGGTGGCGGAATGTGAAAAATGTGCTAATGAGACTTGTGCCAATTTTTGTCAGTTGTCATTAACCATCCACCTCTAAATGAGCTCCATAGACAATCCTGGAAGATGTTACGTTTACTGTAATATAATGTGCATCTTAAAAAACTAATGGCCTTCGCTGTTATTGGCTAAAGGGTTTCTCTTTGAGTTTAAGTCTGTAAGCATGCACAGCCATCATAAGCTTACCACAGTGTGGGGTGGGAAGCAGACTAAAATAGATCCCGTACACCATAGCTGAGGGTACCAGTGCTTTAAATTTGGACATTCAGGGTTTGTGGCTTTTCCACAAGAGGATGTAACTTCCCCCTGTACTCCCAAGATGAGGCAAACCTTACATTAGAAACCATGCATTCATTTAGTATGATGGGGAGAAAGCACAAATTGTGCAGGAGGCACACATGGTGCAGGCTGTCAAAAAAGAGTGCTTGAATGGGGAATTTGAATGGAATGAATGGGGAATTTCTAAAGCGCGTACAAATACCCTAAGGCGTCTAGGCGCTAGTACAGTTAAAGCTAACTGGAGGGGCAGATTATGGAAGGTCAAATTTCCAAGGCAAAGAGCCAGGTCTTCAGAGCTTTACGGAAAGGAAGGTGTAACTCTAAGCCGGAAACGGATAAAGGAAGAGTATTCCAGACCTCAGCTGCTGCGACCGAGAAGGCTCTTCCTCCCCATCGTGCTCTTCTGTATCTCGGGACTACCAGCAGATTTTTATTGGTTGATCGTAATTGTCTGTTAGGAACATAACGCTGGAAGATGTTCCTGATTCCTGCTGGTCCTATATTGTGTAGTGCCTTATGCACAATACACAAGGTCTTGAATAGAATTCTTTTTCGTGCTGAAAGCCAATGCAAATTCTTTAAGGCGGCAGAAATTCAGTGGTATTTGGGAATGTCCAATATTAGTCTAGCTGTGGCATTCTGTACCAGCTGGAGTTTATTGATAGAGGCCCTGTTGGATTCCAGAAGGAGGGCATTACAATAATCCAACTTAGATAGAATTAGTGAGACAGAAACTTGTTTCCATGCATCAAGGGAAAGAAATGGAAATATCTTTCTAAGGGTCCTTATGCTCCAAAAACAGGAGGATACCATCCTATTAACCTGATGGTTGAAGGATAAACTGGTGTCAACTATGACACCGAGGTTTCTTGCAGATTCAACCGGCAGGGGGCATGACCCCAATTTTTCTGGCCACCATGAGTGGGTCTATTCCGGGTGATGATTACCGAACATCAAACCCTCTGTCTTTTTGCTGTTTAATTGAAGATAGTTGTCCCTCATCCAGAGGGCCACCGACTTCATGCAGTTATTAAAATTAGCGGCTGAGGCTTCTACATCTTGAGTGATTGACACTATTAGCTGTGTGTCATCTGCATAAGATATTACCTCCAGCCCAAATGATCTAACCAATTGTGCAAGAGGGGAAACATATACGTTAAACAGCGTGGGGCTCAGGGAGGACCCCGGAGGCACTCCACAACAGTTTAGGACAGGGTCAGAAATGAATTGATCCATCTTAACCTTTTGTGATCTGTCAGTCAAGAAGGAGGACAGCAGCTTCAGTGCACATCCAGAGATACCTATTTGTTGCAGCCTATTGATCAGCTTATTGGGAGCGATGGTATCAAAGGCCGCAGACAAATCCAATAGGATCAGAATCACGGTCTGTCCAGCATCGACGAGAATGTGTATGTTATTGATTTCCATTATTAAGGCCGTTTACGCACCATGGCATGATCTAAATCCATACTGGTAAGTATCAAGAAGATGATGTTCCTCCAGGTAAGTACTTAATTGGCAGTTAAGATGTTTCATAAGTAACTAGAGCTCAGAGTGGTCAACTGGCACGCTTTATGAGAAACGGCACAGATTACGAGGGAAGGCATAAAATGGGGAAGGCACAAATGGAACAAGAGCCCAGAAAATGGTTGGTGCTGTCAACAAGATCCCATCCCCATATCTGCAGAGCTCTAGGAGCGCACTAAGGTGTGTGTGTGCCGTAAAGGTCATGCACTGGTCAATACATAGGGCCCGACTCACCAACTGCATTTTGTGTTACATAAAGTAGTACTACAGTAGTATTACTTATTTACTACAATATGCAATTCACAGACCAAGGGGTGGAAATCTCCACCTCCACTTCTACCTCTACTTTATTTTCCACACATGTAAGTATACTATTAAGGGCCTCATTACGATGTGACTCGGAAAGCCTCTGACCAGAGGTCAGAGGCTTTCCGAGTCACATCGTAGGTTTCACTTCTGACCACGCATTACATGCAGGCGGTCGAAAGTGAAACCGGCCGGTCATTCCGGCTGGATTCCGACGGGTTCAAGGAGCCCATCAGCCAGTCGGAGGCTTCACCTTAATCCCTAAGGACGGCTTTTCCGCCGTCAGGATTACGATGTTGGTTTCAGACAGGCTTTTCATGTCGGGCTTTCCAACATGGAAAGCGATTTTGGGAGCCTCTAGGAGGGCCCCCTTCTCCCTGCGGCCTCCGGTTGGGGGCCGAGGGGGCACCTATGCCCCCTCTGTTAATCCCTGCACCATGTAGCAGGCACCGTGAGGTGCCTGCCACACAGTGAAGGGATTAACAGAAACTCCCATTTCTCTAAGGGAGCTTGTGCTACGACCGGTTTACGGCTGCAGCACAAGCTCCCATAGAGAAATGGGAGTATCCGACCGCACCATGTGCGGTCACATTGTAATAGCGGTGTCGGGGCTACCGACCGGAAGTCGGTCAGTCGCGAAACCGCAACGGTGTCCGCCGACATCGTAATGAGGCCCTTAGTAGTAAATGTGGGAGGGGTCAGGGGAGTGATGGGAATAGGGGGGGAAGATCTGCTACTAAATGGGAGGTGTTTAAGGAGGGATATGGAGGGATTTAAGGCGGGGCAAGGACTTTAGGGAGGGGGCATGCTAATACAAATACCCCCCCCACAAAAGAGTAAGGCCATTACTGTTCACAAACTACACTTCTAAAGGTACTCCTCCCTAAAGGTAACAAAACAGTAGTAAATATACTCCAGCCCAGCCTTGGAGTTAGTCTAGTATCATACAATGCTACTCAGAGGTACTGCATACACTACCATAGATAATAATGGAGGTTGGGACTCAAAATAACACCCTGTTGAAAATAATGTTAAAATAATTAAATTATTTTGACTTTTCATTTATGTTCATATACATATATTTGTTTAGACTTAAAAAATATGCAAAATTAATAATTAAATATTTTATTAGTTTAAAAATGAATACCTAACTTATTTTAAAAATACATTTTTAAACTTTGATTAAAAATTACAATGCAATTTATAATACTTTACCTAACTTTTAATTATTCTTACCTAAATATTAACTAAACATGTTTAAACATTAATATTTATAAAATAAATTAATATATTTAATGAACATTTATTTCGAAAAGGCAATATGCTCTTTTTTATTATTCTAGGGTAAAAAAATTATTTTATTGTATTTTACATTTATATTTCACAATAAAATTAATGCAATTTTCTTTAAAAACAATTAATAAGCTTTAATCATTTTTAGGTCGAGCATTCGAGACCTCTTTTATATACTTTAGTATATACTTATATGTGTATGTACTTTGTGGGCTCTGGAGATCAGCCCTAGGACTTGTTTGCTTCCGCTTAGGGACTTTTTTTTTCTGTTCAACTGCCTCTATTTAACTGTCTGGATAGAAAATGACCAGTAGAGGTCAGTAAAATACCAGAATTGCCCTCTGCTTGTTCAACTGCCTCTATTTAACTGTCTTGATAGAAAAAGACCAGTAGAGGTCAGTAAAATACCAGAATTGCTTTCTGCTGAGGGACTGTAAAGTATCACTCCAAGCACGTAGTAAGTAACTTCCTTTATTCACAACTCTGCTAGCACAGAACAGCAAGTACATCCTTACACAAACTAGGCTACATCCCAACTGCCACCCCCGGAACTCCCACAACCCTGAATTCCAACATACCTCACAAAGATGCAAGACGCATTCCAGAGGTGGAATGCAGTAACACCACACATCCCCCTCCTGCATACAGTGAGCAACAATAAAATGGAAATAAAAACAAAATCAAAAAACAACTATCTACAACACAGCTAATAATATACACATGAAGAAAATACAAAACGATCACTTAATTGATAAAGGCTAACACAACACAAAATCTTTAAGTTTGTAAGGAGTGCGAACTACTCTACCCATCCTACCCAACCTCCTTGTACCAATATCCGCACACTCCTGTTCCATCTCAGATCCATCCAACACATCTTGTGCACATGGCGCTTCACACGACACCTGCTCCATCTCCTCATCCACTTCATCTTCCCACAACCAATCACTCAAATCAAAAGCACACCCAACATCTCCTCCTTTTCTTTTTTCAACACCCTTGCACTTCGCAAGTCGACTCATGTGCCACACACGATTATCACTCAATCTCGCAGAGTTCCTCAAACATTCCACAACCCTCAACGGTTCTGAAAATGCACTCTCCCCCTTTGGTACTTTACCCAACTTTTTTGCTTTCACCGAATGACCCACTTTTAACGTCTCCACCTTGGTAGCATTTCTCAAATCATAATTCCTTTTGTACACCTTCTGTGCTTTAATAATGTTACCCTTGACTACTTCAGGTGACCACTCCACATGTCTTGTACTGTCCATCCATCCAATGTTATCCTTGGTAAAAGGCTCTCTGCCTCGCATCAAAACAAAGGGACTGAACCCCGTAAGAGATGGCGTCAATCTGTATCCCCACAACATCTTCTTAACTTCCATTTCCCACTTCCTCTTATTCTCACAAGCAATTTGAATAGTTCCTTTAATCACACGATTAAAACGCTCAACAGAACCGTTTCCAGCTGGATGATACACCGAAGTTTATACATGCTGAACACCATTCCTCTGCAAAAACTGCTCCACTTTAGATGCTGTAAAATGAGCTCCATTGTCACTCAGAAGCCTCCTAGGTAAACCTACTTTCAAAAACACCTCGCCCAAAAACTTCACCACAGTGTCCGCATCAGCCTTTTCTACAATTTCCAACTCAACCCATTTACTAAAATAATCCACTAACACAATAATATATTTATTCTCACCAGACCTGGACTGCACTGGACCTACGAAATCCACCGCCAACATATCCCAAACCATCTCTGGACACTCCATAGGCATCAATTGAGGTCTCAAAGTATGTAAACTTTTATCTGAATTTGCAGACTGCCCACAATCCCTCACTCTTCTCTCAACCTCAAGATCAATTCCCGGCCACCAATACGAAACCTTAACTCTTTTTTTAATCCTTACTATTCCAAAATGTCCTTCATGACATAAATCCAAAAGCTTTTCCCTAAGACCAAAAGGGGGTATAATTTTTCCACCTCTCATCACAAATCCCGACTCTACACCCAACTCATTTCTTACCTCCCAAAAGCTCCTCACCTCTGCCTTGTCCGGCTTCTTCTTGCCCCAACCATCCACAATCCACCCCTTCACTTTTTTTTTTAGCAGATCATCCTTTTCATACTCCACCATCCACTCTTTCCTCTCAATTGAATTCATCCCTTCTTCTTCCACAAATGCAATCTGGTAATCATCCCAAATATTTTCTGGTATTTCTTTAACAGGCAAGGGAATACGGCTCAAACAATCAGCAACCTTGTTCTGTACCCCTGGCACATACTTAATCCTGTAATTGTAATCCTGTAACCTCATTGAAAGTCTAGCAATCCTTGCTGAAGCTTTCACCATTCCTCCAGTCATAAGCAATGTCACCAAGGGCTTGTGATCAGTTCTAATATCAAATTCAGTACCCCACAAAAATGCTCTAAAATGTTCCATACCCCACACGCACCCAAGGGTTTCCCTTTCAATCACAGAATACACCTCTTCTGCAGGTGTAAGACTTCTTAAGGCAAAACCAATCACCACTTCCTTTGACCATCCTCAATTTGTGTAAGCACTGCACCCAGCCAGGGGTGTAACACAGGCCCTCGCAGCCCCCGTGGTGTGGGGGGGCCCCCAAGCTCCAGGGGGCCCCCTCAGCACAGCACTTTGGCCGGAGAACTCCTGATAGAGTCCGGAGGGGGCCCCTTCAAGTACCTTTGTCGTGTAGCTCCTATAGTACCCCTGCAGGACCTGCGCGTTTGGATAACATATACTGCGGGCTTGGTGGCAGACTGACTCCGTGCACCCCCACCGTATATGTTAGCCTAGTTTTGCATTAGCTAGCTCGCAGTGCCACTAGTGTCTCCTCTTATCGGGGAGAGATTAGTTTCTGGCAACCTTAGATCATGACAACCCTGATTCCCTCAGAATCGTGGAAACAATGTACCACCTTTTGCTCAGTCACTCGTGCTCACTTATTCGGTTTGTCTCAGAGATTTACACAGAAAAAACAGTCGGGCGTTTCAATAAGTATTTATTGAACAGTTGTTATTCTAGTGTAAAATATATGTGCTGCGGCAACCAGCAGACAATAGCAGAGATATATGATCAGCAGTACGATAAAAGCAAAGGGATAGAACAGTTCCACCATATTGCGATAATCATGAGTACATACATGAATATAAAAGCATTATGCAAGTGTGCGTACTCCTACGATGACTAACTAGATGTACCTGAGTGTACCTAGCATATGTGTAGGTCTAAAAGCCTAAGAGCCAAGAATCCTTCTAGGATTTAGTCGAACCCCCATACCTGAATAGAGAGAGTGTGGGACCCCGTCCTGGTCTCGAGTTGGACACCCCGTCCGGGCTGTGTCAGACCACTGTCAGCTGGAGTGACTGCATGCAGGAGCCTCAGCGTCTCTGGTCAGTGTGTCAGCATGGAAGTCTCGGTTCCCTCTATCTTACCGGGGCAAGATGTGGTGTATTTATACCCTAAAGAGTCTCGGTCCTCAGTATGGTTTGTATTGGACATGAGGAAGATGTCAGGGGTGAACTTTGTACATACATATTATGCACGTGGTGTATTCCTAGAAAGCCATGCATAATTAATGAGTACAGTGAGGGCCTGTGTTTGGGAAAAACCCTCCTGTATTCAAAACCACAGGATAGATAACGTTCAGCCCTCAGAGCTCGTTGTGTACTAGCTGGGACCAATGTAGGTGAAAGATCATGCCTATATAAGGAATCATGACTATAATAGGACATGTACAGTTATGACCATAATTGGGCATGTACGAATAAGACCATATTAGGGTAAATATGAATACGTCCATTTTAGGGCATGTACGAATGGGTCTACATTAGGGCCTCTATGCGGGATATAACTCCCACTCCTCTTCCAAATTGGATAAAAATGACCATACTTAAAATCTGGACAATTTAAAAATATTTTTAAAAGCAAGTAAAAACATGGTTCTAAAAATCGTAAAAAATGAGGTGTTTGGGGGGAAACAAAAATGTTAAAATTCAGCAATTTCCAGTTGCCACTTGAAAAAGTCAATATTGTCTCTCTATAAAAGTTGCATTACTCAAAGCTGAAGAAGGCCATGCTTTTCTTAAGCGAAAGTGTCAATTTAGGAAATGTTCCAAATTTGCTCGTTTATCATGAGAACAAGTGGAAAAGCTGAATTCTTTCCCAGGACGCGATGAGCCAATTCGAGATTAAGTGTCCTGGCTGGGAAGCAAAACATTATCGGTGTTAGCAGCTGCAGACGACAAATCCAACGCCTCACAGAGAACGTCAATCGCACATAGATGGAATGTAGCACTGCCAACAGTCGGTGCTGCGGCAGCTTGTGCTGCAGTTGTTACCTGGGTGCCTGTGGAGGAGTCACCTAACCCAGCAGGAGCAAACGGAACCTGTGGATTCTCCAGAAATGCGTTCATCAGAATTGGAAACCGCTGAGGACAACGCAGAGCATGGGCCTTTATGGGGTCCAGCATACCATCCGTGTACGGAGGCGCATCCGATGGAAACGTTAGACAGAGATCCAACGTGCATTCTTCTCCGCAGAACAGGCATCGAAGAACAGGTAAGATGCAGTGTACCCAGACTGGTCTAAATGATAAAAACCAGGAGGCATTGAGTTCTCGCAGGCAAGAAATGACCAGAAGTTGTACCATGCGTTCACGGTATATCCGCTCCAGGAGCGTGTTCACCATTCCCTCTGGAAGTGGGCCGTCCATTGCGTAGCAGCAATATTACATTCAGGATTCCTGCGATTAGGAACAGGATGAGCAGGAAACCTCCAAATACGCTTCCCAATACGGAGTATATAAAATTTGGGATTACTCCGAGGACTGTCTGAAAGGTGCTTAACAGTCCGGACCCTATGGTCTTAAATAGGTGTACAATACCGCTCGTATCAGACATGTTGAAGATACGTCCCACCATTTCTGCGAAATGAATGGGGCAGTTTGTACGTATGAGTGCCTGTATCTCGGTCGAGGTCCTTGCAACTTGAAGTTCATAGGTTTCTCGAGCGGAGGTTAAGGGCACAGGTTGCTGTAAAAGCATGGCTTTCAATCTGCTCAGAGTATCAAATCTTATAAAAGAAACATTCAGCGAAGGCCATAGCGGCGCCTCCCTGACTGTGTTCAGTGGCGGAAACAATACTTGCATACAGCAAGTAACCCTGGAGTTAACAGTGACCAGATATGCGACGCCCGGAAGCATCCCACAACAACCTTGATCATTTAGCATTAAGTAACTCCCATTCGAGAGCAGCTGGAAAACCTGCGTGATCATGGCCGCTGGGGTCCCTGACATGTGACAAGATAAGTTCGCCACTGAACCACTGCAGGCTCCGTATAGAGAAATATCCTGACACATGAGAGAACCGCTTAAAGCGTTCTTGCAGTTTATACCACTCAGATACACTTCTCGATCCCCATTCCGGCATCGGTATCTATATGGTAACTCCCAAGTTTCCTTGATGTATCCCTTACCCATTTCCACATATTTGCCTGCCTTTGCTCAAGGCAATATTGGAACTGAAACGTAGTGACCGGCAGAGTGATTTGGCCATGAATTAGCCATTCTGTTGATGGTGATTCGGCTACAGTGAATGGTAACCTTTCCAGTTTCTCAATACGCAGCATTGTATATTGGGCTCCCCTTTGTGCCATTTCTGTCTATCAGTCAGATTGTATTCTGAAAACAGAGACGTGGTGTTTATAAAACGCCATGGCACATAGCATGCACGCAAAGATTGTAGCGTCCAGCTTAACATCATAATAGAACGTAGCTGAGATTGCCCGTGTTGTAACAAGGCCAGATCTTGTTCTAATATGTCGATTGCCGGAGACACAATGTTGCCTAAGGAGAAATCCTGGAGGTCAAAGTAGTTAACCCATTATCCACTACAGCTAATGCCTTTTCTAAGTTAATACGGTCTATCTCCCGTATTCTTTCTGCGGCCTCTTGTTGGGATATCTTCCAGTTTTCATTATAGTAGGCATAAAGGCTTGCATATATGAAACGTTTCTGACGTTGTTTCCTGGGACCTAGTAGAAAATCTCTAAGATCCATGTCAGGTGTGAGTAAGGTCAAGTGGTGCTTTACTTCTGTCAGTGTTGAGGTCTCTAGCCAATCAAGGCACAACTTCCCAACACTATAGGATGTCACTACCCCTGGGTGTTGTCTTTGTACATAGCGGATATCTGGCCTATGGATACTAAACCCTTCGGTTGTATTCATAAATCTCTGTTGACAGGTGTTTGTGTCAATGGGCCAAATCAGCCATTCTGTCCAATTGGGATCTGACCTGTTGTACTGCAGAATGTCATCTAATCTTACCCCATGTGTAGTTGAATTCTGCCCCACACCCATCTGTGATGGTGTAGGAAACCCGGGTGAGTTCAGTTCCTTGTTCTTGGCTAGTCCAAGACAGGATGTCTGTTGTACAGTTTCATTCAGAAATATGATCTGCTGTGGAATGAGGCATGCTCTAAATAGCGCTTCAGTTCCCTAGACTTGCCAGTCCCTAGAACCCCAGATCAATTTTAAATCTATAGTGTTCTTCCATAGGTCGAAACCCTGTGCAGACAACTGGTTCAGAAAGGATGCAGAGTAAATATGTTTGGTGTTGGTTAACATAATTTTCTGAGCTGAAATTTTTGCCACTTTATAATAAAATGACTTCGGGTCAGATGTGTTAAACCCTGAGAAGTATGTGAATTTCTGTGCAAATGCCTGTGAACTACCTTTCGGTGGTGTTGGGCAGTGTTCCCACTGGTGGTACAGATTTGTACAGATTTGATATAGATTTGTGCAAGAAATGATGACCATATTGCTGGTAACAGTACAATGTATCATAGTCTGAAGTACCTTCTAACATTTCATTGTTCGGAAATGCTGCAGTATTTTCTAAATCAGACATCATAGCATTTACAGTTTCAGTGTCCCAATCATCAGAAAATGTACTGGAGGTAACGATATCACTTAAAGAAATTTTAAATACATGTTTTAGCTTTAAAAGTTCAGTTGGTCCGAATACATCATAATCAATCTTGTCCCATACTATACCGTCCGGTATAGGAACTGCTGTGATGTTCACTGAAGACAAGTCTCTTGGTTCACGATGTGAGGACTGGTGTGGTTTTAAAATCAAATTGACTCTTTGGGCTGTAGAGCTTTGCTGGAGGTATCGTCCATTAATAAGCATACTAAAAGTTATAATTAAACCTAGCCAGAAAAGAAAAAATAAAATCCCAGTGATATACCATAGTTCAATCCAAGGTGACACCAGGTAAGTCTTTCTAAAAAGTTCAAAAAGTCATTGAGTTTCTGTTGGAGTGATTTTTGGCTGGCATCGTTTCCGGCTCACTTGGATCCAGAGAAAATGTATCAAAGTTCATGAAATAGCCAGAAGCAGTTCGATCAATTATTGGAATTGCATCGGGATTTGTTGAAATCGGATTTTGCTCTTGACGAGGCATGTTGACGTAGATGTCTGTAGTCGGTCTTATTGCAACTTGGTTGTTAAGTTAATTTTCTTCTTGTTGAAGTGGAACGAGTTCCATAGCATTGTTGCTTAGTCCTTCATTTCGTACAGGTGGCTCTTCAAAAGTGATGAGTCTTTCTGTTTGGACTTCTTGGATTGTAGCGAGAGGAGGGCGTCTGCTACTGTGGAGTCCACGAGGCCTACTGTTTAGTATCGGCCACATAGTGTGGTTTGTTTAAGTCAATTGAGACAAATCTTTTCTCCTTTTTCCCGGCAAGAGGCGGCAGAAGTACAGTTCTTGTGCCTTGGATTGCAAGGACTGGTACAGGCTTTTTGTAGGATGGCCCAAATTCTTTCTTGTCAGCAATCTTCTCTCTGACCAGATCCCCGACTTTTGGGATCCAGACAGGTCTTGCCGTTATTGCCTTGACTTCCTCAGTGGCGGCCTGTTTCTGGAACACGTTACTTTGTTGTATTCTGGATTCATTTAAATCCTGTAAAGCAGCCAAACGATCATGGATATCAAATGGTTTTTTATCCGCCACTGTGCCTTCACAATCAAGATCAGGTACCCACATTCTCGTCCCAAATAGGACATCGTAAGGAGTGACACCCCCTAGAGAGTTTCTTGGCTGGTTATTGATCGCTCGCTGTACCCCAAAAAGGTGATCGACCCATCTACCGCCCTTGCCTAATACCCTAGCTGTTAAAGATTGCTTTAAGTCTCGGTTTTTCCTCTCCACAACAGAATTTCCCTCAGGATGGTACGGAGAGGAGTACCGCAATGCTACGCCCATTCCTTCCATGGCCTCTTTGTAAGCCCGAGAGCTAAATGCCGGACCACGGTCAGAATGTAACGTGCCAACTGCGTGTGTGCCGATAAAGACTCGCAAATCTTTTATAACAGTTCGAGCGTCAGCCAAGCGCTGAGGCCAAACCCATAGGAATCTAGAGCAGGAATCCACTGCAACCATGATATATTTCTTGGACCCATCTGATTGTAGGAGTCCGCAGTGGTCCAAATACACACATTCGAGTGGTTTGTCTGATTTCAGTAATGGTGTCTGTGCTGGATGTGTTACGGTGGAGCCTTTCATCTGCTGGCAGATGTCGCATTTCAAGACATAGTCTTTGGTCTGCTTTGTTAACCCTGGCCACCAGTAGCGCTGTTTCAGTAAAGAAATAGTCGCTGTAATGCCTGTATGCGCAGAACCCAAACCCTTGTGTGCTGCTAAAATTAAGCCTTGCCTACGATCCATATTTGGTATTACTCTATCCCCCACTGCAGGAATCTGAGCATATGGAATGTTTTGTGCATCTAACTTGTAGGAGTACTTGAGTGGAAATTTCTTAGGTACTGCTGTGCTGCCTTTGCGTGAAGCATTGACAGCTACCATTATCTCGCCGTCTACCCTCGTCTTTGAACGAGTAACTGCAGCTACGGCGGCTGTGCGAACAGCCCCTTTGCGGCTTCATCAGCCAATGAATTCCCTTCAACGTGAACGCCATCACGCTGATGACTCAGTGTATGTATCACGTGAGCCCTTGGTAGTTCGTTTTTCAACTCCACTACCTGTTCCCATAGCATTTTATGCTTAATTGTGCTACCTTTTGCATCTTTGAACCCGTTTTGTTCCCAATGATGTAGATATTCATTGTACGACTGTACACAATAAAAGGAATCACACACAATAAGTGTGGGGAATTCGTGATCCGTATTTATAAGTGCCAGTATAAGTGCTTTGAGTTCTGCCAACTGAGCCGTGCAGTCTCCTAGAGATTGCGTTTTAGTGCAACTCGGATGGAACTTTCCATCGTGCATGCGACCTTTAACAATCGCACATGCCGCGCTGTAAGCTTGCTTACTCCCTATGGCTGGTTGAGCAGAACCGTCAGTGTAAATAATGTATTCATACTGATCTAGAGGGAAAATTTCATTTGGTAGAGGATATTCTTGTTCGTATTGCAGGAATGCCTGTGTTTTTAAACTTGGATCAAATCTGTATTCAACATCCGTTGCAGTAAGAGAATTAGCCCATTGTATCCATCTGGGATGTAAGGCTTACGCATTTGGAATGCTAGCTTCTGTAACAGCTTCTAAAGCTGGTACTGGGGTCGCGACAATTATGCGTTTTCCCTGAGCCAGAGCTCTTTCTCTTGCTACAGCGGTCTGCACTGCTGTCAGAATTTTTTCTGTTGAAGTGAAACGCATCTCTGTGTTTGTGTACAGGTGTGATTTGTATGCGATTGGTACTGTTTCGCCTTCATTAAAAGTTAAATAAGTGTACCCGCATTGACCCGCTATTACTCGGATCACTAAGTTCTGTGCGTTTACGCGTGTCTGTAAATGTTTAGAAGCTATCATGTCTTCCTGTAGGGAACGCAGGATATTTGTGTGTTCCTGTGTCCATTGTCTGACTGAAAAATCAGGTTTTATCAAGTCGTAGAAAGGTTTTACTCTTTCTGCGTAATCCAAAATGTATGCTCGACCAACATTTAGGAATCCCAGAATTGATTGTAAATTCTTTAAAGATTTTGGAGGTTGGAGCAGCGCACACTTTTCTAAAAAGTTAGCCGCTAGGCTTTTTCCTTCACTTGACAGCTCGTACCCTACAAATAGGACACTGAGGTGGGCAATTTTTGATTTTTTGAAATTAAATTTGTAGTCCTCAGAGGCGAATCCCATAATAATGGTGCTCACCCTGGTCAAGTGCCTCTTTAAGTCATCGTCCGTCAGATAAATATCATCCACATAGGACAATGCTTCTTCATCCAAATTTTGGAGTAACTCTGTTACCCTTGCTGAAAACAACCCTGGGCTATTCTTATACCCTTGTGGGAGTCGGCAAAATTGCCGTTGTGACCCTAACGCACTGAATGCAGTTAGATACCTGCTTTCAGGCGCTATATTTTGACAGAAAAATCCATTTGAGATATCAAGTGTTGTTTTATATTTTTTCCGCACAATGTTATTCATTAATGCGGCACTGTGTGCATTTTGAACTGCAAATGTCTTTGTGCAAGTGTTTAAATGTCTGTAATCTAAAACTAGACGATATGTGTTGTCAGGTTTGGCTACGGGGAACAAAGGATTGTTCATAGGTGAAGTGCAATTTTCTATCACCCCTAGTATCCTAGTTGGTCTAGAATCTCCCTGACTTGTTTTTTAGCTTCCTGCTTTATAGGGTATTGCCTTTGAGCATTTGGGGAAACTTTTAACGGGATCACGTGGTGGGTTGAATCCTCATCCCAACCAGCATGATTTTTGTACAATGCTGGAGCTAGGGCAACCGCCCACTCCTGCGCATATGCATATTTAAATGAATGGGAACAAGGTCAGAAAAGGCTGGAAAAATTACAGTTTCTCCCCTAGGGCACTCCATGACGAATGCTGGCGGCCAGTCTTGTTCTGCTAATAGAATGTCATAACCAGATGACAGATTTTTCCAAAAGAGAGCTTTAACTTTCCTGGGCTTGTCCCCCTCCAGCTGGAGTGTTATCTCATGTAACTTATGTGGGACACTTACCCGAGTATCAGGTGTTTCCACCGTGATATACTCACTCAACTCCGCTGTCACCAGAAATTCCTTCAGGTTCTGGCGAGCTATCGTTACTTCTGCCGCGCTGTCTAGCATCGTCAGAGCCCACTCCTCGTTCAGAAGCTTTGTCCTCAGAATTCTGGGCATGTCTGATCTTGAGACCTGCTACCTTCTTCTTTTTGAACTGAGGTTTTGATTTTTGTTTATCTTCTTTTTTAGGTGCGTAGTCCGCAGCGCGTTGCGTGTCTCTGGACTTTGTACGCTCCTCTTGTCTGTGTTCTGACCGTCCTTCCCTCTCGGAGTTTCTTGATGAACCCTGAAAGGAATGAGAGGAACGAGTATCAGTATCCTGATACCTGTCAGTTTTTTTAATATATCCCTATTCCTGAGGTTATACCTCCTTTCGGAGGGCTCCTGTTGAGGAGACCTACCTCTGGATTGAGATCTGCTGTCTTTAGACTTTTGTTGTTTTTTATTTTACCACTTCTTTTTAGAAGAAGTAGGTGTCTGCTTTGTAGTGTCCTTTTCAGAACTGCCCACTAGTTGTGGTTTTAATGCTTTCCCACCTAGACTGTCTCTGCCTAATTCTGCATATGCAGTTTAAATTATTTTGGGTAGTTCATGTTGTTGATCTACTGGACTGAACTCCCTTAGGCGTTGGCTTATCGCCACTGAAGCTGCTTCCCCCTTAATGTTAGCCAGGATTATGGCTGAGACCTGTTCAAAGTTGTTTAGCAACTTCATCCCTAAGTTAAGGGCAGGCTCTGCTCCGTACTTATTTTGTATCTGTTTTAATACTTCAGATACTACTGCTATTGACGGGATACCATGTGTTCTGGTATATATGGCAGCGAAGACTGAACCCCAAGAGGTGCAATCCTCTACTTGTGGTGTGAGACCCATGGGCAAGCAGATTGTTAGAATTCTGTGTTTATCACAAGTGGTAGTATTCGGGAATACTGCTTCAAGCTGAGTTATTTTCTGAGCTATCCAGAATGGGATTTGTTCACGTTTTGCTGGTATTTTGCCCATTATCACGTGTAATGTTTGTGGAGTAATTTTATTAACTGTACTCTGGACTGGAGTATCTTGTGCTGCAGCTGCTGCAGGCTGAACTGTTAAAGTCCTCATCACAAATTGTGTGAGGTTTCTGTAGATTTTAATTAAATCTCTGTGTTGTACGAGTAAGTCTGGCTGTGGCATTGTGTTAATGTCAGGATGCGGTATGTATGCCGCTAATATTGGCCATGTGGCTCCTGCTCCTCCGAGCGGGCCTAATCTTGCTCTTCCATGTACGTGGGGTAGGGCGCCTTTAAACCAGTAATTATGCTCCTGGTAAGTGAGCGGAACCTGTAATACCTCAAAAGGAGTATAGTCCGCTGGTGCTTCACCTTCTAGGTAGTAGTGAAATGCATCTGTAACTGGATTCGCTGCTGGGAATGTAACCTATGAATAGAACACCTCTGTTTTATTGGATTCGTGTGCCTCAATCACGAAAATTACATTACCACCCCTGGCTCTTAAGCCATGTTCTAGAAGTTTTATGGTGACTGCCCTTCTGAAATTTGGTGCAATTTGTATTGCATCTTCAGGGTTTTCTTCTCCTAAACCGAAGAGGTCTGTTGTAACTCTCCTTGTTTCTTCTGCTTCTTCCACCATTTTTAATTGGAAGAAGGGAGGTTTAAAGAATTTTTTAAGATAAGGTGTATATGCACAATTGTAGGAACTATATGTCCTTCAAGCTTGAATAACCAACAGCCAATAAATAGTATTCTCGTACTACTCAGCTGCGGCGGATTTTGTGCCCACCCACTCCAGACGTCTCTGGGGTTTTGTGAGTAGGTTCTCTGAGAATAGCATGACTGAACTACTCAGATTCTACTGTTAAATATGTACCCAACCAACGTTGGCGGCGCCATGTCGTGTAGCTCCTATAGTACCCCTGCAGGACCTGCGTGTTTGGATAACATATACTGCGGGCTTGGTGGCAGACTGACTCCGTGCACCCCCACTGTATATGTTAGCCTAGTTTTGTATTAGCTAGCTCGCAGTGCCACTAGTGTCTCCTCTTATCGGGGAGAGATTAGTTTCTGGCAACCTTAGATCATGACAACCCTGATTCCCTCAGAATCGTGGAAACAATGTACTACCTTTCGCTCAGTCACTCGTGCTCACTTATTCGGTTTGTCTCAGAGAGTTACACAGAATAAACAGTCGGGCGTTTCAATAAGTATTTATTGAACAGTTGTTATTCTAGTGTAAAATATATGTGCTGCGGCAACCAGCAGACAATAGCAGAGATATATGATCAGCAGTACGATAAAAGCAAAGGGATAGAACAGTTCTACCATATTGCGATAATCATGAATACATACATGAATATAAAAGCATTATGCAAGTGTGCGTACTCCTACGATGCCTAACTAGATGTACCTGAGTGTACCTAGCATATGTGTAGGTCTAAAAGCCTAAGAGCCAAGAATCCTTCTAGGATTTAGTCGAACCCCCATACCTGAATAGAGAGATTGTGGGACCCCGTCCTGGTCTCGAGTTGTACCCCATCAGGGCTGTGTCAGACCACTGTCAACTGGAGCGACTGCATGCAGGAGCCTCAGCGTCTCTGGTCAGTGTGTCAGCATGGAAGTCTCGGTTCCCTCTATCTTACCGGGGCAAGATGTGGTGTATTTATACCCTAAAGAGTCTCGGTCCTCAGTATGGTTTGTATTGGACATGAGGAAGACGTCAGGGGTGAACTTTGTGCATACATATTATGCACGTGGTGTATTCCTAGAAAGCCATGCATAATTAATGAGTACAGTGAGGGCCTGTGTTTGGGAAAAACCCTCCTGTATTCAAAACCACAGGATAGATAACGTTCAGCCCTCAGAGCTCGTTGTGTACTAGCTGGGACCAATGTAGGTGAAAGATCATGCCTATATAAGGAATCATGACTGTAATAGGACATGTACAGTTATGACCATAATTGGGCATATGCGGCTATAACCATAATAGGGTAAGTACGAATATGGCCATATTAGGGTAAATATGAATACGTCCATTTTAGGGCATGTACGAACGGGTCTACATTAGGGCCTCTATGCGGGATATAACACCTTGCAGGGGGCCCCCTCAATTTTCGTTACGCCACTGCACCCAGCCCTTTTCCACTCGCATCCACTGTAAGCACACTGCGCAAATCCGGATCAAAACCCTTGATTGGTGCTGCATTACATATTTCATTTTTCAACCTCTCAAAAGCTTCCATACATTTTTCCCCCCATTCGAATTTGCATCGCTGTTTTACCAACTGCCTCAAATCATATGACTTTTCTGCAAACTTTTTCACAAACGTGGAGTAGAACTCCGCAAGACCTAAAAACGAGCGAAGCTCTTCTTTATTCTTCAGTTCTGGAGCCTCCCTTACAGCTTCAAGTAGTTCTTTTTTTTGGAGAAATTCCATCCTTTCCGATCACATGACCCAAATATGTTACTCTGTTATGTGCAAAACGACATTTAGCAAACTCTGCTGTTAATCCTTTAGCTTTCAATACTTCCATGACATCCTTTAATCTCTGATCATGCACTTGTCTGTTCTCTCCCATAATCAGTACATCATCTTGAAAGTACAGGACCCCTCTAATATCCTTCAGAACTTCACTCATCAGTCTTTGAAAAACTGAGGCCGCTGAAGCCAGTCCGAACGGCATTCTAACATATTGAAAGCATCCAAAAGGAATTACAAACGCTGTTATTTTCCTGCTCTGTTCATGTAAGGGAACTTGGTGGTAAGCCAATGACAAATCCACAGTCAAAAACCACTTCATGTCCTTTGTTTTTGCCAAAAGTTCATTTATTTTTGGTAAGGGAAATCTGTCCACCTGTATTTGTCGATTGACACCCGTCAAGTCCACACATAATCTAATTTTCCCGTTGGACTTACGTGCCACTACAACCGGAGACATCCATTCCGATGACTCAATTTGCTCAATCACTCCAGCCACCTTCAACCTGTTCAACTCTTTTTCCATTTCATTTCGCACAACAAAAGGAACATTTCTTACTTTAGAATTTACTGGAACAGCACCATCCTTCAGTATAATCTTATGTTTGAAACCTTTCAACAATCCAATTTTTCCTGAAAACACTTCCTTATAGTCTTCATACAATTTGTTTCCTAAATCGTCTCCCTCACTCAACACTAACACTTTTTCCTTGCTATTCGGGTTGAGAATAATATTCAAACTTCTTTGATCCCTCCAACCCAAAACGCAAGGTCCATACTCAGCTACATACATTCTTCCTTCAGCTCTTTGACCCTTAAATACAAATGAAACATCCCTGCACCCCACCATAGGTATGGCTTCCCCTGTGAAACTTTCCGGTTTTATGTAACAATTTTTGAGTTCTTCACCAATCGCATCCATAAATTTTTCCTTCCAGATTTCCAAATTGATTATTGTGAACGGTGATCCTGAGTCCGCTACAAGAACAACAGGAACACCAGCAACAACTACTTCACTTGACGGTTTACTCCTTCCTTGACTCTTAATATCCAAAACTGCATCCTGAACCATAATAACCACATCATCCTCTTCAGAACACTCCTCATCCATGATATTCTCTTTGTGACGCACTGACACACACTTAACTCTCTCTCTCGTGTCCCTTCTCCTGCACGCACATGCAAAGTGTCCAATCAAACCGCATATTGCGCACTTCTGATCCCTTGCTCTACAAATTCTATTATTTGCCAAATGTTCATGACTTCCGCATCTATAACAACTCAAAACTCCCTGTCCATCCTTCCTGACATCTACTTTTGCAGGAACAGTAAATCTCCTTTGCTCCTTAAAATATTGTGCCTTGTTACTCACTATTTTTTTATTAAATGTTTTACTATTTTTCTTTTCATTCATTGCACATACTTCTTCCCGCTCCTTACCATCCTCTAAAGCTGCTTTTGCACATCTCAGAGAAACGTCCACCCTCCTCACAGCAGCTAAAACTTTGGGGCATATTAGCAAGACCGGCGATAAAATTATCGCCGTTTTAGCGGCAGGAAACTGCCGCTAAAACGGCGATAATGGGCTTGCTAATATGCCCTATAGAATTCCAATAGAAGCCCAGGTTAGATGTGCAGGACATCTAACCTGGGTTTCTATTGGAATTCTATAACGCATATTATCAAGCCCATTATCGCCGTTTTAGCGGCAGTTTCCTGCCGCTAAACGGCGATAATTTTATCGCCGGTCTTGCTAATATGCCCCTTTGTTCAAAGTACCATCCCCCATGGTCCATAATCTTTCCCGCACCCTTTTATTATTTGTCAGCATAATGATCTGATCCCTTATTAATTCTTCCTGCAATGGACCAAATCTTCAAGGTACCGCCAATTTTTTCAGTATGTCTGTAGGACTTGGCCTTTTTAGCTAAAGTTCCCTTAACTTTTTGCTTTCCCCCTAGACCGTTTTCCTGACATAGAGTTGCCAATTTAGAAGGTTTGGGTACTTTGCCACTGGTGATCAGTATCATAGTACAAGGGTTCCCTATGTAAAGTACAATGGTAATTGGTTGGCCATGATTGGCATGTTTGCCTTACTAGTAAAAGTCCCTAGTGATGTGCACTGTGTGTTCAAGGGCTAGTAATGCAAAGGCGCACAGAGAAGGGAACTCAGGCCTTCAGTGTAGGGCCTGCGCGCAGTTTGCTAAGTTAGCATGTTGTCCTGACAAGTGCAACCACTTGTCAGGCCTTACTTTCCCTTTTGCGTACACTGTGGGCACCCCTGTGGTAGGTCCCGGGTAACCCCTCGGCAGGGTGCAGTGTAGGTAAAAGGCAGGACATATACTGAGGTGTGTGCTATGTCCTGACAGAAAAAAAACACTCCATTTCGTTTTCACTGGTGAAAGGCCAGTCTGCCCATAGGACAGAATGGGGGAGGCTGGGTATGGTGTTTTGTTAGCCTAGTTTCCTATAAGTTTATAATGGAGAGGTGAAGTTTAGTATGTATGAACTCACAGTGTCATAACACAACTTTCTATGAAAGTGGTTTTGTCACTGTGTGTTCAGAAACCACTCTTTTAGAAAGTGGCTGAGTTTTGTGCTTTAAGCATTTCTGTGTGTCTCTGCTGAATGTGGATCGACTGTCTGGATCTGAGATGGGAGGGGGTGAGATGGCACCTGGCTGACCTGCATCTGGAGAGTATGTGAGGAGAGGTCCCGGGAGGTGAAGAGGCCTGGGATGCAGCTATAAAACAATTGACCCATCTCCTGCTGAGTGATTAAGGGTCCAGACCCCCAGTATCAAAGGGAGAAAGGTGACACTGGGAGGGAGACACCCAGAACTGATTTAGGCAGGGGTCAGGGACCCATGAGCACAACGAACTTCAAAGACATGAAGGGGTATAACTAAGAGAACTGAAACCCCTAGATATTGGTGTAATTCTGAATGGCGAAATGGACAGGTCGAGTCTGCAAAGGCTTTGACCTCTTTCGTGGTCAAGAAGAACCTCTGCCAAGGAAGAAGTTGCTGAAGAGACTGCTGGATAGGACTGACCCTTGCTTCGTGATCTGGGGCTTGCTTGCAGTTTGTAGCTTTTACTAAGGAAGAGACTGAAGGGACATTGCAGTAGGTGGTGTCCCCCCCTTCTTGAACAGGACTGTGCTTTGTGCTGTGTCCTGAACCCCAAGGGCCCGAGGTGAGCTGGCTCCCTGTTTGGAAACACAGGAACATAAAAGTTTCCGGAGAAGTCCCAAGCAGCGCGGTGTGCTCGTGCTTTTGCAGCTTGAGACGCTCAGAAGTTGTGCCTTGTGATCTTGGGCACACAGGAGTAAACTGAGTCTCGGACGCGCAGGGTGCGTCTCGTGGTGCAAGCCGAGGCGTTAGTGAGGAGCGCCTGGTTGTTGTGTGCACCGGGAGACGAGGTGAGACTCAGACGCGCAGGGTGCGTGTCGTGGTGCAAGCCAAGGCGTTGGTGAAGAGCGCCTGGTCGTTGTGAAATTCTAAAAAAGCAAAGGCCCCCCCTAAATTACTTCTAGGTCCAAGAGGAGGGGGGAAAACAAAAGCTAACGAACAACAAGACCTCTTATCTGACCAATATTGCTTTGATGTGACCTACTTAGGTTCTGGTTCTTGTGTGCCCGAGAGAAGAGGTGAGTCTCGGACGCACAGAGTGCGTGTCGCGGTGCAACCAGAGGCGCTGGTGAGGAGTGCCTGGGTAGCGTGTGCACCGAAATCGAAGTAAGTCTCCACAAGTGCTGAGAGCGGGTCTCGGTGTCCACTGTGACTGCCGGAAGGAGGGCCAGGTCATTGGGCCCTCGGAGTGCAACAGTAGCGGCCCGGACAGGCAGTCCTGGAGGAGCGGAGTTGCCGGCCCGAGCTCGCCGTGCCCATTGACGGAGTTCTGGATCAAGGCCCAAGTCGCTGAAGGAGGGGAGGAGAGTGGGGTCGCGCCCCCCAGGTAACGTGGATCACCACCTGGGGTGGGGTGCAGGCTCGGAGGGACACTCTCTCAGCCTCTCGCTCCTGGCAGCTGCATGAGCCTGTTGATTTGGCTCGGATCGAGGCCCGTGCTGGCCCAAGGAGGGGCAGTACTGGGGCCGGAGTGAGAAGCGGTACTTTTGTGTCATCAATGATCGATGTCGGGGGCAACTGTTAACGGAGCACCTAGACTATTGTATTACACTTTGCATTATTGCTGCTAACGAACTATCGCACTGTCGTATGACGCCTGACTCTATTTGTGCCTGACGAACTACATGCTGGGTGCGCTACGCACTACGTTATTTTCCCTTGCAGAGTACATGATTGTAAGCGTGGCGCATTGTATTATTTCTTCATCGCACAGTACCTGATTATAACGTGGCGCATTGCATTATTTCTTCAGTGCACAGTACATGATTGTAGCGTGACGCATTGCTTTGTTCCTTCCTTGCACAGGGCATGCTGGTGGTGATACGCATTGCATTATTCCTTCTATTGCAAAGTACATGACTGAGGCGCTACGTATGGGAATGTTTCTCTATTGCACAGTTCAGGAGTATATCGTTACGCATTGCAGTATTTCGTTTCTTTTGTAACATGTGTGATTCTAGCAATACGATCTACCTAACCTTTTGGAAACGGTTAGAAGTCAGCTTAACTGTTGGTCAGAAGCGGTGGTTGGGATTAGAACCTACCAATCCACCGGAAGAAATACTACCCATTATTATATGTTGGTTTTGTATCGTGTGGTCATATCGTATATCTTCTTGTATAAAGATTATACTTGTTTTATAAAAATTTGTGTGGAGTCTATTTGTGGTGACATCATTGGGTTGCTGTGAGTGTGGTTGCACATACTGTACACTCGTGCCTTGGAGATAAGCTTGGCTGCTCGTGCCAAGCTACTAAGGGGGTGAGCAGGGCTATCTCTGACGGTGTCCTTACTTAGACTAACGTTGAAACGAGGGGTCCGGATCTCGCACCTGGCAACAGCGGTGTGGGACGGGGACTCCCGCCTCCAGCATTTGGTGGCGGCGGTGAGGGATAAGGACCCCCACTTCCAACATTTGGCGGCAGAGCGGTGGGATTCGATCCTAATGTAAATTAAACGTGTATGTGCAAAATCACTCACAGTAATTGGTGTTCATCATAAATTGATCGCAGACCACGACGCAACCACATATTGTGTTTTTGGAATTGTTGGGTCTATTGTTGAGTAACCTTTAAACCACACATCATGTCTCAGGGAGAGAGCCAGATAGCCGGTGAGGCTGAGGCTACAGAATTAGAGTTTAACATTGAGGCACTGTTTTCCTACAAGGTTGATCAGTTGAGGAAATTCTGCAGAGCTTTGGGATGTCCCATGAAGGGTAGCGCCAAGAAGGAGGAGCTGCAAATGGCCTTGAGGGCCTGGTGGGAAGCCAAAGAGGCTCAGGAGACGGGGGATGTTGAGGTGGATGAGGATGACCCAGGGAATGGATTTGGTCCACAGGATTTGCCAGTGGAGAGACCAGCCGCAGGGGCTGGTAGTAGCCATTCAGGGAGGAGTTTTTCACCAGAGGAGTTGGAGGAAACCCAAAGGGTCAGACTGCATGAGTTGCAGGTGTTAAAACTTAAAACTCAAGCAGAGGAGAGCAGGAACGCTCTCGCATTGGAAGAGAAACGGATTCTCTTCGCTCATGAGTTAAGCATGAGGGAACTGGACATTAAGGCTAAACAAACAGAGTCCAGTTCGAATGGTGGCAGCGCACAGCCAGTGCCAAATGTGGATGATTACAAGAGTGCACTGGAGGATTGGGTAGTGGTTAGCATGGTAAATGATTTGGCGGGGTTGACCAATTTGGCCCCAGGGGAGCCTAGGCTCAGAAAATATTTTCCAGGATTGCGCCACTCCGGGTTAAGGAGTGGGCTCCTTGATTCCCGGGAGTCTGCACGAGAACTGGACCCCTGGTCATGGGTCCAGGGGCCTGAAAAGGCCCCAGAGAGGGAAGGAGGGCCAAGTGGCGCAAGGAGATCCCAGAGTAGTGAGGAGGGGTTGCTGGCTAGCCTCTTGTCTCAAAAGAGGGGGAGGAAGAGTAAGCACCACCCCCAGGGTTCAGCAGCACCACCCAGGAAACTGGGGGTGGGGGCGTAGGAGAGCCCCCGGGTGGAGGCCTAGTGCCTACTTGCCAGAGGTGTGAGGAAGAACACCTAGCATCAGGAGGGCGTTGGGAGTCTGTAGCCAGAGCTCCTGCTGTACTGAAGTTTGTGGGTGCCATTCCTAAGTGGCAGGCCCAGAAATATAAATGGAAGGTTAAAAGAGGGTTGTGTTCCCCAATGGGAACACCGGTGGGACAGTGTCCAGCCAGTGGGGCTGGGTCCCCTAGAAGTGACCTGAGTAAACCCACTATTAACCTGGAGGGCAGGATGACTGGAGGTAGTATCCTGACCAATGGGCCTTCCCAGGGTACCACTCCAGGGTGGGGTTGGCATGGGTCCAGCACCCCTGGAGGGGTTCCCCTGGCCGGGAGGGATCCATGGAACAGCATTGTTGGCTCATGGGGTAGTGATCAGGAAGAACCCCTGGGGTCAGGAAGGCGAGGAACAGGAGGGTGTCCCTGTGGTAGAGCGCCTGCGTCCTAGCTCTATCGCCCGAAGCAGCGAAGTCCATCAAGGTAATGATTGGTCTACCCTGGCTTTTGGCTGGGAGGGGGTTGTGTAGGACTTGGCCTTTTTGGCTAAAGTTCCCTAAACTTTTTACTTTCCCCCTAGACCGTTTTCCTGACATAGAGTTGCCAATTTAGATGCTTTGGGTACTTTGCCACTGCTGATCAGTGTCAAAGTACAAGGGTTCCCTATGTAAAGTACAATGGTAATTGGTTGGCCATGATTGGTATGTTTGCCTTACTAGTACAAGTCCCTAGTGATGTGCACTGTGTGTGCAAGGACTAGTAATGCAAAGGCACGCAGAGAAGGGAACTCAGGCCTTCAGTGTAGGGCCTGCGCGCAGTTTGCTAAGTTAGCATGTTGTCCTGACAAGTGCAACTACTTGTCAGGCCTTACTTTCCCTTTTGCGTACACTGTGGGCACCCCTGTGGTAGGTCCCGGGTAACCCCTCGGCAGGGTGCAGTGTAGGTAAAAGGCAGGACATATACTGAGGTGTGTGCTATGTCCTGAAAGTGAAAAAACACTCCATTTCGTTTTCACTGGTGAAAGGCCATTCTGCCCATAGGACAGAATGGGGAGGCTGGGTATGGTGTTTTGTTAGCCTAGTTTCCTATAAGTTTATAATGGAGAGGTGAAGTTTAGTATGTATGAACTCACAGTGTCATAACACATCTTTCTATGAAAGTGGTTTTGTCACTGTGTGTTCAGAAACCACTCTTTTAGAAAGTGGCTGAGTTTTGTGCTTTAAGCATTTCTGTGTGTCTCTGCTGAATGTGGATTGACTGTCTGGATCTGAGATGGGAGGGGGTGAGATGGCACCTGGCTGACCTGCATCTGGAGAGTATGCGAGGAGAGGCCCCGGGAGGTGAAGAGGCCTGGGTTGCAGCTATAAAACAATTGACCCATCTCCTGCTGAGTGATTAAGGGTCCAGACCCCCAGTATCAAAGGGAGAAAGGTGACACTGGGAGGGAGACACCCAGAACTGATTTAGGCAGGGGTCAGGGACACCTGAGCACAACGAACTTCAAAGACATGAAGGGGTATAACTAAGAGAACTGAAACCCCTAGAATTTGGTGTAATTTTGAATGGCGAAATGGACAGGTCGAGTCTGCAAAGGCTTTGACCTCTTTCGTGGTCAAGAAGAACCTCTGCCAAGGAAGAAGTTGCTGAAGAGACTGCTGGATAGGACTGACCCTTGCTTCATGATCTGGGGCTGGCCTGCAGTTTGTAGCTTTTACTAAGGAAGAGACTGAAGGGACATTGCAGTGGGTGGTGTCCCCCTTCTTGAACAGGACTGTGCTTTGTGCTGTGTCCTGAACCCCAAGGGCCCGAGGTGAGCTGGCTCCCTGTTTGGAAACACAGGAACATAAAAGTTTCCGGAGAAGTCCCAAGCAAAGCGGTGTGCGTGTGCCTTTGCAGCTTGAGACCCTCAGAAGTTGTGCCTTGTGATCTTGGGCACGCAGGAGTAAACTGAGTCTCGGACGCGCAGGGTGCGTGTCGTGGTGCAAGCCGAGGCGTTGGTGAGGAGCGCCTGGTCGTTGTGTGCACCGGGAGAGGAGGTGAGACTCAGACGCGCAGGGTGCGTGTCGTGGTGCAAGCCGAGGCGTTGGTGAGGTGCGCCTGGTCGTTGTGTGCACCGGGAAAAGAAGTGAGTCTCGGACGCGCAGGGTGCGTGTCGTGGTGCAAGCCAAGGCGTTGGTGAAGAGCGCCTGGTGGTTGTGTGCACCGAGAGAAGAGGTGAGACTCGGACGCGCAGGGTGCGTGTCGTGGTGCAAGCCGAGGCGTTGGTGAAGAGCGCCTGGTCGTTGTGTGCACCGGGAGAAGAGGTGCGACTCGGACGCGCAGGGTGCGTGTCGAGGTGCAAGCCGAGGAGTGGTGACGATCGCATGGTCATCGTGTGCACCAGAGAAGAGGCGAGTTTCAGAGGCGCAGAGTGCGTGTCGCGGTGCAACCAGAGGCGCTGGTGAGGAGTGCCTGGGTAGCGTGTGCACCGAATTCAAAGTAAGTCTCCACAAGTGCTGAGGGCGGGTCTCGGTGTCCACTGAGACCGCCGGAAGGAGGGCCAGGTCATAGGGCCCTCGGAGTGCAACAGTAATGGCCCGGACCGGCAGTCCCGGAGGAGCGGAGTCGCCGGCCCGAGCTCGCCGTGCCCATTGACGGAGTCTGGATCGAGGCCCAAGTCGCTGAAGGAGGGGAGGAGAGTGGGGTCGCGCCCCCCCCAGGTAACGTGGATCACCACCTGGGGTGGGGTGCGGGCTCGGAGGGACACTCTCTCGGCCTCTCGTTCCTGGCAGCTGCGTGAGCCTGTTGCTTCGGCTCGGATCGAGGCCCGTGCTGGCCCAAGGAGGGGCAGTACTGGGGCCGGAGTGAGAAGCGGTACTTTTGAGTCATCATTGATCCATGTCGGGGGCAACTGTTAACGGAGCACCTAGACTGTCGTATTACACTTTGCATTATTGCTGCTAACGAACTATCGAACTGTCGTATGACGCCTGACTCTATTTGTGCCTGACGAACTACATGCTGGGTGCGCTATGCACTGCGTTATTTTCCCTTGCAGAGTACATGATTGTAAGCGTGGCGCATTGCATTATTTCTTCATCGCACAGTACCTGATTATAAAGTGGCGCATTGCATTATTTCTTCAGTGCACAGTACATGATTGTAGCGTGACGCATTGCTTTGTTCCTTCCTTGCACAGGGCATGCTGGTGGTGATACGCATTGCATTATTCCTTCTATTGCAAAGTACATGACTGTGGCGCTACTTATGGCAATGTTTCTCTATTGCACAGTTCAGGAGTATATCGTTACGCATTTCAGTATTTCGTTTCTTTTGCAAAGTGTGTGATTCTAGCAATACGACCTACCTAACCTTTTGGAAACAGTTAGAAGTCAGCTTAGCTGTTGGTTAGAAGCGGTGGTTGGGATTAGAACCTACCAATCCACCGGAAGGAATACTACCCATTATTATATGTTGGTTTTGTATCATGTGGTCATATCATATATCTTCTTTTTTCAGTTTTAAAAAGAAAATTTTATTAGTAGAGTAAGGGTGTCAATACAGAGTTCATAGCATTAAATACACATCAGTACAATAAATAAATTTTGCTACAGTAAAGATTAAGAAATGAGAAACCAGACTTATGGGTAAATTTAGAAAATCTAAGCAGTACAAATGAATCTTGTAAGTAGGTGATTAATAGATAATGTGATTAATAGATATTGTAGGAACGTATAGGGGGTTTCAGGGGGTTTTGGAACTTCTTGCTGGGATGGTTGTAGTTGGAAACATTGTTTGGCACAAACGTCTAGGTATATTGTAACAGGTGACCACAGGTCTAAGCGTTTCGTAGCCATGCATTTAGGATAAACAAAGGAGGTATCCAATCTGTGATTATGACAAACAGTATACCACCATGCCTTATATGAGATTTTAGAGAAATCCTTCCAATTTACGGTAATTTGTTGGAATGCAACCGCTAATAACAAGTCAATAATTTTCACATTAAGTGTAACATTCTCCCAACAAGGCGAGAGACTACCTAAGAAAACATGAGTGAAGGAAAAAGAAAATTTAGTTCCGAAGATCAGATTAATTTGAGACCACACTTGCCTCCAAAAATTTTTTACAGTTGTACATGAAAATATCATATGGAATAGGTCAGCATTTGAAGAGGAACATGTCCAACATGCATCCGACACAGTC
This sequence comes from Calotriton arnoldi, assembly GCA_963921515.1. Classification (NCBI taxonomy): domain Eukaryota; kingdom Metazoa; phylum Chordata; class Amphibia; order Caudata; family Salamandridae; genus Calotriton; species Calotriton arnoldi. Next base: position 75,860 of record CAWUFW010009015.1, read on the forward strand.
ACAAATCTCTTGCTCAAAACACTTGGTGTAAATAAAAGTCTGTTGTACACAAAAAACAGCGTCTGTGTTGTGTTGGCTGCCCTAGATGATTTGCGTAATTTAAGCCATATTTTATTCCAAAAGAAATTGGCCATGTTGACGTGAGATCCCGTTCCCATGCCTCCTCTGTTTTAGATTTCTGCCTATTAATGTCCCCGCCCCGTAAATACTTATATATAGTGGAAGCTCTGGGTCTAGTCTTTAGTAAGGTACAAAGTGTAGAGGAAGGTTCTGATGGAGTGGAGATAGTGGATGTGGTGGATAATTGAGTGTATCTATCCATCACAGCAGTTTTAAGTAATCTATATTTGTGAATGCTCGAGGCAGGTAAGTCGAATAATTGACTAAGTGAGGGGAAGGATAAAAAGTTTGGTTGTGCAAATAACTGATGGATCCAGATCAAACCCCTCTGTCGCCAAGTCTTCCAGTAGAAAGGTTTACTTCGAATAGTTAGGTCTTTGTTGTGCCAAATTGTGGAATTAAGGAATAGCTCCGTAGTATTGTGCGTGGAAGCAGATGTGGGTTCTAAAAGCTTCGAGGTCAATTTGATTATGGGAGTGGACATAGCCTGTGGTTTGCGGGAAAAGAGAGGTATTCCTGAAAAGAGAAAGGGGATATGAAGGAATGCTCAGCTATTGTCCATAAAGGGCAATCATCCACAGATTCAAGTAACCAAAAGGATGCTTGACGTAGGAGAAAAGCTGTCTGGTATGTCTGAAAATCTGGAAAGTTAACCCCACCTTCTGTATTAGGACAAGTTAATTTAGATAAAGACATTCTGGACCTCTTGTTGCTCCATAGAAAGGAAGATAGTGTGGAATTAATCTTCTTAAAAAACTTTTTAGGAATAGGGACTGGAATGTTAGAGATGGTATATAAAATTATAGGTGATAACATCATCTTTATAGTGTCTAGACGACCCCACCAAGATATATAAAGGGGATGCCATTTAGCTACTAAATCCGAAACCTTTTGTATGCATTTGGTCATGCAAAGTGCCACCATGTCTGCTATTGAAGAAGTCACATGTAACCCTAAATATTTAATGTGGTGAGGGCTCCAAGTAAAGTTGGAAGCACAAAAATCCGACTTGAAAGTATACTTAGTTAAGGGCAAAATTTCACACTTATCATTATTCAATTTATATCCAGAGATGCTAGAATAAGCCTGCACCTCCTCCAAAAAAGTAGGTATTGAGTCTTCCGGTTTGGACATGAAAAGCAGAATGTCATCAGCATATGCTGCAAGTTTAATATGGGAATTAGATGATTGGAATCCATGTAGGTCAGGATTTTGACGTAATTTGGAGAGAAAGGGTTCTAAGGCCAAGTTGAAAAGGAAAGGGGAGAGTGGGCATCCCTGACGCACTCCTCTCTTTAAGTCAAAAAATGGTGAGATCAAACCGTGAGCACATACTGCCGCACGGGGATTGGAGTATAGTAGAGCGATTAGGGAGGTAAATTTAGGGCCAAAGCCAAACCACTTGAGAGTATAGAATAAAAAGGTCCATTCAACTCTGTCGAACGCCTTCTCGGCATCAAGTGCAATTGCTGCCAGGGGGTACTTTAAATGGGAGGATTTAGACAAGGCATTAAAAAGAAGTCTCGTGTTGTCGGTAATAAATCTCCCCTTAACGAATCCAGATTGTTCTTTCCCCAATAAGTCAGGTAGGTACGAATCTAATCGTATGGCTAATGCTTTGGAAAAAATGTTGTAGTCTATGTTAACTAGGGATATAGGCCTATAATTCTTGCAATATTTAAAATCCTTACCCTCTTTGGGGATGAGGCAAATATGAGCTTCTGAAAAAGAACCTGAAGAGCTACCTGATGTGCTAAAGGAATCTAGTAAAGAATGTAACTTGGGCATTATGAGCTTGGAAAAATGTTGATAAAATTCTACGGTGAAACCATCTGGTCCTGGTGCTTTGTCCTTTTTAAGATGTTGGAGAGCCTTTAACAATTCTTGGTATGTTAAATCGGACTCCAGGGAGGATAGATTTGGGAAAGCGTTTTGAGGTTTTTGAATACCAGAGAAAAAGTGCAGAAGAGAATTTTCAGAGGGTTGTGTTTCAGAGTCGTACAGAGACTTGTAAAAGAGAGAGAACTCATTCAAAATTTCATTATCTTTAAATTTTAGGTTTAATCCGTTGTCATAAATGGACTCAATATTCAGCTTGTTTTGTTTAACTTTTAAATAATTAGCCAATAGTTTCCCAGCCTTATTTTTGCCTCCGTAGAATTTTGCACTGGATTTTAACAAATATAATGAGGCGTCCTCCGTTGACTTCTTATTAAATTGCATTTTGGCGTTTATGAGAGCTGTGAGGCAATCTTTTGAATGTGAAGTGTAGAAGGAGTGTTCCAATCTTTTAATATCTTGGAGGAGATCTTTAGTTAATTTGCGGAAGAGTTTTCGTTTCTTTGCAACAAAGCCAATTATGAAGCCCCTCGCTGAGGCTTTAAAAGCATCCCATATGGTTGAACATGATATGGAATCTGTTTGATTCATCTCGTAGAACTCATCAAAAAAGGAAGTAAACGAGGCAGTGAACTTTGGGACTAGAAGGAGGGTATTGTTGAAGCGCCATCTTTTGGGACCTGTGACTTTAGGTAAAATATCTAGGTTGATCGAGACATGAGCGTGATCTGATAATAGAATGGGACCAATCTCTGCATTTGTAAGATTTTGTGAGATGTTGTGAGAGACAAATATGTAATCGATCCTTGATTGGGTTTGATGGGAAGGGGAATAAAAAGAGTACTCTCTAGTAGTTGGGTTACAGAGACGCCACGCGTCCAAAAGTTTGTGTTGATTAATTGCATGCACAAAAGATCTATGGGACTTGTTGGGAATAAAAGAAACTTTGGAATTTCTATCTATAAACGGATCAAAGGTCTGATTGCAGTCCCCGCCAAAATGAAATTAACTTCCATGTGTTGGGTAATTTGCTTAGCCAGTGTGGGCCAAAAGGAAGGTTCTCCGCATGTAGGGGCATAGACATTGAGAAGAGAGACAGGAACACCCTTCAAAGATAACTTAACATTTAGCCATCTACCATCAGCATCCGAGTCCTGGGACATAACTGTAAACGAGAGGGATCTGCGGCACAATATCATCACTCCATTACGTTTGCCATCCCCGGGGAAAAGAAGACCTCCCCCACCCATCCCCTCTTCAACTTTAATGATTCAACCTCCGATAAGTGGGTTTCTTGCAAGAATACAATATCGGCTTCTAATTTGGCTAAGTAAGAGAGAACTCTCTGCCTCTTGATGGGGGAGTTTAATCCCCTAACGTTCCAGGTGATCAATTTTAATGACATAAATAAATAAAAACAATTTGTACTGAAATTATGAACCATAAGTCCAATTCATTATAGTAGCAATGTGAAATAAGAGATATGCAAAACAGGAAAGGAGTATTTTCTGCGGCTTCAAAGTTGAGAAAAATAGGTAAATCATGTAACAAAGGCGTAGAATGTGAGCTGAAGATAGGAATAAGAGAAGAGAAAGATCTAAGAAACAGGCGAAAGGAAGATGCAAAAATAGAAATAAGCAGAGTTATGATGCTCAAGAATGCGATAGATATCAAGAAGTGTGAAGAATTAGTTATACATGTGACACCAACATGTGAAAGGATACAAGCAATGAAAGAAAAAGGACAAAAACGAAAGACATATCCAGCACCAAACTTGAGGGAATGTGGGAAAAGACATACCTACAAAGGAAGGGTCATGGATATACGGGAGGATGGATGGGACCACATGGGTTAGGCAACACAACCGGGATCGACAAAACGGAGGACCAAGGAAAAACCACGGTAGACGAGTAGAAAAACCTGTGGAGACAATAACAATCAAAGATTAGGAGATGTTTCAGAACATAACTGTAAACCATTTATCTCATAAAACAGAACCAGGAAAACCAGCTTTTAACACTAAGCAACGTGAATATTTCTGTAACGTCCTAGCCGCCATATCAGATATATCGCCAGCTGCTAAAAGGCGCATCTAAAATGGCGGAGTATAGCTGTTAAGCAAACAGAGACTGAAGAACTTGTGGGAGGAAGAAGAGAAGAAACAGTCAATCAAGTATTGAATGAAGAGGAGGGTCCAGAGGAATCCATCTCGTGTGTCTTGCAGGAATTAATGAAGTCTTGTAAACGCATTGGATCTTCATACACCGTTGTTCTGTTATTATACGTAACTTTGAAGAGACAAGGATGGAAAAGACCGTATCTGGCCCCCAAGGAACGTAAATCCGCTCTCAAATTCAGGAAGGCTCTGCGTCTGTCAGCAGTAGCTTTAGCATAGTCTTGTGCAAAGAATAGAGACGAGCCTGACCATGTTATTTTTGGAGAGGTTCTAACCGCCGCCAGCACCTTCAATAAATCTGTATATTCTAAGAAATATAAGATGACTCCTCTTGGTCTCTGTGATGAGCTGGTTTGGGATGGCATTCGACCTAACCTGTGAGCTCGTTGGATGTTGAGTTGCGTCCCCTCTGGCAAGTGAAGTAGTTTAGGGAGAAAGGATCTAAAGAAAGTGAGAGAATCCGAACCTTCAAGTCCCTCTCCCAAACCGTAAATGCGCAGGTTGTTCCGTCTGTTGCGGTTTTCAAGCTCCTCGATTTGTTTCTGGAGTATGGATACCTGGGAGTGCAACTGAGAAACACCTTCACATGTGTTTTTTAGGGAGGAAACAGTGTTTTCAACTTCTGTAACTCTCGTTTCCAATCGGGACCAATTGTCTGTTAGAGTTTGCAGCTTGGTGTTAGTCTCTTCCATAAAAGGTCGGAGGGCTCTGATTTCCTCCAACAGCATCTCCATCGATACTGGTGAGGCTGACTTGGGTGGAGAAGGAGGATCCTTCTTGAGACGCTTGGTGAGAGATTTCCCAGCCGGGCCAGAGGGGGGATCCATAGTTGTTCTTAGTTGTCGAGGTGAGGATGGTGAAGACTCCTCAAGTCTAGAGAATTCAGTAAAGATTCTAGAATTTTTTATAAAAATGTTTTTCTTGGAGCTGGACGAGCTGGGTACTTTTATTCTGCCCATAAACCTCTAAATAAGTCTCTCCGTCGCCGGTCAACAGTGTGGGAGTGCAAGAAGCGCTTCTCCTGAGGATTTTTTTTTTGTATAACCTGAGGTCAGCACTGACAAGAATCTCCGAACTCCCTCCTCTACTTATTACTATCGTACTTCAACAACTCATCACTTTGTCTTGTAGAGAGGCCAGACACCCAACAGAGGCTGAGCTATGCCGAATGCATCCCAAAAACAGTCTGTGGATGTAATAATGAGCTCATCTCGCTTACTTCCCTACAGCAACATATGACGCAAAACCATTGCTCTCTGTAAAGTATGACTCAAATGACTGAAGAGTCTTAAAAGTCTCAAAATGGCTGCCCTGCATTCCTGTCACAAACCTCCAAACAATTTTAAACATGCTGAGTCTTCCTAAGTCAATTCAATCAAATAATGAGTTTCCCAGCGAGTTTTAGGCGAAGGATATGTTAATAACTTTAGCTTAGGAGTTATTAGAGGTTTAGGAAGCAAAATCGGGAAAGTCCGCGATCGCGGCAAAAATTCAAAATGGCGGCCGCGAAATTGCGTTTCTGACAGAGAGCAGATTTTCGGTTTTAAAATTACTTGCTGTTAGGTTTTGATGAAGGCGAGGGCTTCAGGTTGCTCTCCCAACCTTCATTCACGATCTGCCATCCACTCCGAGTCGTCACTCGGTCTTAGAATTGGGTTTTTCCAAGACTCCTCCGGGAGCTTCACCCGTGCGCTGCCATTACCGCTGGGCGCCAAGCCACGCCCCATATATCGTATATCTTCTTGTATAAAGATTATACTCGTTTTATAAAAACTCGTGTGGAGTCTATTTGTGGTGACATCATTGGGTTGCTGTGAGTGTGGTTGCACATACTGTACACTCGTGCCTTGGAGATAAGCCTGGCTGCTCGTGCCAAGCTACTAAGGGGGTGAGCAGGGCTATCTCAGACGGTGTCCTTACTTAGCCTAACGTTGAAACGAGGGGTCCGGATCTCGCACCTGGCAACAGCGGTGTGGGATGGGGACTCCCGCCTCCAGCATTTGGTTGCGGCATTGAGGGATAAGGACCCCCACTTCCAACATTTGGCGGCAGAGCGGTGGGATTCGATCCTAATGTAAATTAAATGTGTATGTGCAAAATCACTCACAGTAATTGGTGTTCATCATAAATTGATTGCAGACTACGACGCAACCACATATTGTGTTTTTGGAATTGTTGGTTCTATTGTTGAGTAACCTTTAAACCACACATCATGTCTCAGGGAGAGAGCCAGATAGCCAGTGAGGATGAGGCTGCAGAATTAGAGTTTAACATTGAGGCACTGTTTTCCTACAAGGTTGATCAGTTGAGGAAATTCTGCAGAGCTTTGGGATGTCCCATGAAGGGTAGCGCCAAGAAGGAGGAGCTGCAAATGGCCTTGAGGGCCTGGTGGGAAGCCAAAGAGGCTTAGGAGACGGGGGATGTTGAGGTGGGTGAGGATGACCCAGGGAATGGATTTGGTCCACAGGATTTGCCAGTGGAGAGACCAGACGTAGGGGCTGGTAGTAGCCATTCAGGGAGGAGTTTTTCACCAGAGGAGTTGGAGGAAAACCAAAGGGTCAGACTGCATGAGTTGGAGGTGTTAAAACTTAAAACTCAAGCAGAGGAGAGCAGGAACGCTCTCGCGTTGGAAGAGAAACGGATTCTCTTCGCTCATGAGTTAAGCATGAGGGAACTGGACATTAAGGGTAAACAAACAGAGTCCAGTTCGAATAGTGGCAGCGCACAGCCAGTGCCAAGTGTGGATGATTACAAGAGTGCACTGGAGGATTGGGTAGTGTTTAGCATGGTAAATGATTTGGCGGGGTTGACCAATTTGGCCCCAGGGGAGCCTAGGCTCAGAAATTATTTTCCAGGATTTCCTCACCCCGGGTTAAGGTGTGGGCTCCTTGATTCCCGGGAGTCTGCACGAGAACCGGACCCCTGGTCATGGGTCCAGGGGCATGAAATGGCCCCAGAGAGGGAAGGAGGGCCAAGTGGCGCATGGAGATCCCAGAGTAGTGAGGAGGGGTTGCTGGCTAGCCTCTTGTCTCAAGAGAGGGGGAAGAAGAGTAAGCAGCACCCCCAGGGATCAGCAGCACCACCCAGGAAACTGGGGGGGCCGTAGGAGAGCCCCCGGGTGGAGGTCTAGTGCCTACTTGCCACATGTGTGAGGAAGAACACCTAGCGACAGGAGGGCGTGGGGAGTCTGTAGCCAGAGCTCCTGCCGTCCTGAAGTTTGTGGGTGCCATTCCTAAGTGGCAGGCCCAGAAAAATAAATGGAAGGTTAAAAGAGGGTTGTGTTCCCCAATGGGAACACCGGTGGGACAGTGTCCAGCCAGTGGGGCTTGGTCCCCTAGAAGTGACCTGAGTAAACCCACTATTAACCTGGAGGGCAGGATGACTGGAGGTAGTATCCTGACCAATGGGCCTTCCCAGGGTACCACTCCAGGGTGGGGTTGGCATGGGTCCAGCACCCCTGGAGGGGTTCCCCTGGCCGGGAGGGATACATGGAACAGCATTGTTGGCTCATGGGGTAGTGATCAGGGAGAACCCCTGGGGTCAGGAAGGCGAGGAACAGGAGGGTGTCCCTGTGGTAGAGGGCCTGCGTCCTAGTTCTATCGCCCGAAGCAGCGAAGTCCATCAAGGTAATGATTGGTCTACCCTGGCTTTTGGCTGGGAGGGGGTTGTGTAGGACTTGGCCTTTTTGGCTAAAGTTCCCTAAACTTTTTGCTTTCCCCCTAGACCGTTTTCCTGACATAGAGTTGCCAATTTAGATGCTTTGGGTACTTTGCCACTGCTGATCAGTGTCAAAGTACAAGGGTTCCCTATGTAAAGTACAATGGTAATTGGTTGGCCATGATTGGTATGTTTGGCTTACTAGTACAAGTCCCTAGTGATGTGCACTGTGTGTGCAAGGGCTAGTAATGCAAAGGCACGCAGAGAAGGGAACTCAGGCCTTCAGTGTAGGGCCTGCGCGCAGTTTGCTAAGTTAGCATGTTGTCCTGACAAGTGCAACCACTTGTCAGGCCTCACTTTCCCTTTTGCGTACACTGTGGGCACCCCTGTGGTAGGTCCCGGGTAGCCCCTCGCCAGGGTGCAGTGTAGGTAAAAGGCAGGACATATACTGAGGTGTGTGCTATGTCCTGAAAGTGAAAAAACACTCCATTTCGTTTTCACTGGTGAAAGGCCATTCTGCCCATAGGACAGAATGGGGGAGGCTGGGTATGGTGTTTTGTTAGCCTAGTTTCCTATAAGTTTATAATGGAGAGGTGAAGTTTAGTATGTATGAACTCACAGTGTCATAACACATCTTTCTATGAAAGTGGTTTTGTCACTGTGTGTTCAGAAACCACTCTTTTAGAAAGTGGCTGAGTTTTGTGCTTTAAGCATTTCTGTGTGTCTCTGCTGAATGTGGATTGACTCTCTGGATCTGAGATGGGAGGGGGTGAGATGGCACCTGGCTGACCTGCATCTGGAGAGTATGTGAGGAGAGGCCCCGGGAGGTGAAGAGGCCTGGGTTGCAGCTATAAAACAATTGACCCATCTCCTGCTGAGTGATTAAGGGTCCAGACCCCCAGTATCAAAGGGAGAAAGGTGACACTGGGAGGGAGACACCCAGAACTGATTTAGGCAGGGGTCAGGGACCCCTGAGCACAACGAACTTCAAAAACATGAAGGGGTATAACTAAGAGAACTGAAACCCCTAGAATTTGGTGTAATTTTGAATGGCGAAATGGACAGGTCGAGTCTGCAAAGGCTTTGACCTCTTTCGTGGTCAAGAAGAACCTCTGCGAAGGAGGAAGTTGCTGAAGAGACTGCTGGATAGGACTGACCCTTGCTTCGTGATCTGGGGCTGGCCTGCAGTTTGTAGCTTTTACTAAGGAAAAGACTGAAGGGACATTGCAGTGGGTGGTGTCCCCCCCTTCTTGAACAGGAGTGTGCTTTGTGCTGTGTCCTGAACCCCAAGGGCCCGAGGTGAGCTGGCTCCCTGTTTGGAAACACAGGAACATAAAAGTTTCCGGAGAAGTCCCAAGCAACGCGGTGTGCGCTTGCTTTTGCAGGTTGAGACCCTCAGAAGTTGTGCCTTGTGATTGTGGGCACGCAGGAGTAAACTGAGTCTCGGACGCGCAGGGTGCGTGTCGAGGTGCAAGCCGAGGCGTTGGTGAGGAGCGCCTGGTCGTTGTGTGCACCGGGAGACGAGGTGAGACTCGGACATGCAGGGTGCATGTCGTGGTGCAAGCTGAGGCGTTGGTGAGGAGCGCCTGGTCGTTGTGTGCACCGGGAAAAGAAGTGAGTCTTAGATGCGCAGGGTGCGTGTCGTGGTGCAAGCCAAGGCGTTGGTGAAGAGTGCCTGGTCATTGTGTGCACCAAGAGAAGAGGTGAGACTCGGACGCGCAGGGTGCGTGTCGTGGTGCAAGCTGAGGCGTTGGTGAAGAGCGCCTGGTCGTTGTGTGCACCGGGAGAAGAGGTGAGACGCGGACGCGCAGGGTGCGTGTCGAGGTGCAAGCCGAGGAGTGGTGACGATCGCCTGGTCATCGTGTGCACCAGAGAACAGGCGAGTCTCGGAGGCGCAGAGTGCGTGCCGCGGTTCAACCAGAGGCACTGGTGAGGAGTGCCTGGGTAGCGTGTGCACCGAAATCAAAGTAAGTCTCCACAAGTGCTGAGGGCGGGTCTCAGTGTCCACTGAGACCGTCGGAAGGAGGGCCAGGTCATTGGGCCCTCAGAGTGCAACAGTAGCGGTCCGGACCGGCAGTCCCGGAGGAGCGGAGTCGCCGGCCCGAGCTCGCCATGCCCATTGACGGAGTTCTGGATCAAGGCCCAAGTCGCTGAAGGAGGGGAGGAGAGTGGGGACGCGCTCCCCCCAGGTAACGTGGATAACCACCTGGGGTGGTGTGCGGGCTCGGAGGGACACTCTCTCGGCCTCTCGCTCCTGGCAGCTGCATGAGCCTGTTGCTTCGGCTCGGATCGAGGCCCGTGCTGGCCCAAGGAGGAGCAGTACTGGGGCCGGAGTGAGAAGCGGTACTTTTGTGTCATCATTGATCCATGTCGGGGGCAACTGTTAACGGAGCACTTAGACTGTCGTATTACACTTTGCATTATTGCTGCTAACGAACTATCGAACTGTCGTATGACGCCTGAATCTATTTGTGCCTGACGAACTACATGCTGGGTGCACTACGCACTGTGTTATTTTCCCTTGCAGAATACATGATTGTAAGCGTGGCGCATTGCATTATTTCTTCATCGCACAGTACCTGATTATAACGTGGCGCATTGCATTATTTCTTCAGTGCACAGTGCATTATTGTAGCGTGACGCATTGCTTTGTTCCTTCCTTGCACAGGGCATGCTGGTGGTGATACGCATTGCATTATTCCTTCTATTGCAAAGTACATGACTGTGGCGCTACGTATGGCATTGTTTCTCTATTGCACAGTTCAGGAGTATATCGTTACGCATTGCAGTATTTCGTTTCTTTTGCAACGTGTGTGATTCTAGCATTACGACCTACCTAACCTTTTGGAAACGGTTAGAAGTCAGCTTAACTGTTGGTTAGAAGTGGTGCTTGGGATTAGAACCTACCAATCCACCGGAAGAAATACTACCCATTATTATATGTTGGTTTTGTATCGTGTGGTCATATCGTATATCTTCTTGTATAAAGATTATACTCGTTTTATAAAAACTCGTGTGGAGTCTATTTGTGGTGACATCATTGGGTTGCTGTGAGTGTGGTTGCAGATACTGTACACTCGTGCCTTGGAGATAAGCCTGGCTGCTCGTGCCAAGCTACTAAGGGGGTGAGCAGGGCTATCTCCGACGGTGTCCTTACTTAGCCTAACGTTGAAACGAGGGGTCCTGATCTCGCACCTGGCAACAGAGGGTGTGGGATGGGGACTCCCCCCTCCAACATTTGGTGGCGGCGGTGAGGGATAAGGACCCCCACTTCCAACAATGGCCAAATAATCATCAATGGTTTCATTCTGTTCTTGTTTCCTACGGAAAAATTTGTACCTATCAATTGCAATACATACTGTAGGTGCATAATATCTTCCTAAATCATCCAAAGCATTTGCATAAACATCAGTGTCATCTTCCCCTCGTACTTTCTTTTCCATTTGGTTGTATTGCTTAATACCTTCCGGACCCAGTGAATGCAACAGTATGCCTTTCTTAATATCAGCCGTTAAATTGTCATTGTTAATAGTAATCATATAGTTTATAAAATAGTCTTTCCATTCTTGCCATTTCATGCGTGGCTCTGCTGGAGCTGGCAAAAATGGAATTGGAGGTGTTAAAGTGAAGGTCTGTGCTGCACACATAGGGGCCGATTACGATGGCGGACGGACTGGAGTCCGTCCGCCATGGTGGTGGCGACAGGGACCATCCGCAATACCTGCGGCAGTTCCGCACATTGAATTAAGATGCGACCGCCATGGTGGCGGTCGCACCTTGCACTTTTAACATTGCAGCGGGTGCTGCTGACAGCAGCACCCGCCGCTATGTCAAAAATGCATGTCATGCATTTTACTGCACTACGTGGCAGGCACCACACGGTGCCTGCCACCTGGTGCAGTGAAATGTCAGAGTGCACAAACGCCCCCCCAACACATTGGGAGCCCGCAACTGGCCCCCGAAACCAATCTCCACCAGCCTTTCAATGGCGGTTTACCCGCCATGGAAAGGCTGGCGGAAGACCGCATCGTAATTTGGAGGACAGTGCCTGCTAGGCACCGCCACCATTTTACGGATGCAGACCGCTCCGCCAGGCAATCGGAACGATTGGCTGTGGCGGTTCCATGGCCGCCGCCGTCACGGTCTGGATCCCACCGCCATCGTAATCTGGCAGTGGGAAAATCGCGGTCCAATGTGGGAAGGACCGCCACTGCCAGGCTGGCGGTGACGGTCCTTCCGCCATCGTAATCGGCCCCATAGTTCAAGTTATCGTATAAAAAAAAAAAAAAAAGAATTCCAAAATTCACTTATTGCCTTCTTAACAACACCACCAAAATTTCCACTCTTACTATATGTGCAACGAGTTACAGTTGCGGTGCTCTCCGACAGCCACAAGTAATTAGTCAACAGGTGTGCGCATCACCGATAGTGAACACACTCCAATACTCACGATGTGCGTATCACCGAAGAAAAGGATATCCCACCTGAATAACTTCCCTCAATCCGGTGTGCACATCACCGATGTGCAAGTTATGCCTCCACTCATCAACGCACTTCAAACCTCACTATGTGCGTATCCTCGATTTCCGTATTCCTGCCTCATTCAAAATGGCCGCTTCATGCGTGTGACATAACCACGTTCCCACGTCGACTCCGTTCCTTCCCAATCAGTGATGGCCACCATCAACCTCAGACGTATTATCACGCTCTCCTCGCGAGACTGCCAGCACGTCGTATCACCTCTCACGGCCTCCTCCTCTCCACCGAGTCACTGATATCACCAGCCTCTCAAGCTTCATCGCGCGACAACTTCCTCACAGCTAGGCCTAGATGCTTTAATGAGACTCCGATGCCAGCTTCCACAATTTGCCGCGTTTCATCCTCTCCAGAGGTCACCTTCTGATCCTCCGGTAATTTCTTTTCACATCAATCCATGCGCTTTTCCTCAATTTTCGTCAATTTAACTCTTCCGTTTCCAATTCAGGCCTTACGCGTAGGTTCTAGCAGAGTTGAGCCCGTCGCCACTTTGTAAAGTATCACTCCAAGCACGTAGTAAGTAACTTCCTTTATTCACAACTCTGCTAGCACAGGACAGCAAGTACAGCCTTACACAAACTAGGCTACATCCCAACTGCCGCCCCCAGAACCCCCAGAACCCTGAATTCCAACATACCTCACAAAGATGCAGGACGCATTCCAGAGGTGGAATGCAGCAACACCACAGGGACTTTCTTTTTTTTTCTTTTTCTGGCAACTGCCTCTATTTAACTTTCTTGATAGAAAACGACCAGCAGAGGTCAGTAATCACTTTAGCATTCTCTAGATTCCAGTCCATAGAAATTGTCTTCCACGAGCACCCGTAGACAATAATATTTTTTCAAATCTTGTCTTTTCAGTGATATGACCACCGAAGGCCCTGATTTTATATTAAAAACAGAGCTTTGGACTATACCATTTCCCGCTGAAAGGCAATATTTCTTTCCATGTGTTCCCATCCCTGGCATGTCACGCAGTTTGGTGCTTACTTTCCCTCTATGTTAAAGAACACTTGATGTTTCAGCACCCAGGCTAATGTGCTGCATAGCTAAATACATATAAGGTTCCAAAGACGAGACCGATTGCATTGCAAATGCTAGTTTCTATTATTTCTCATAGGGAGCTCTCCACCACAATGGAGATCGCTGCATACATGTGAAGAGTTACAAGGAGTTATTATACACTTGTAAATTTGGCTCCGCCCCCTGGTTTCAGGGGGTGGAGACATATAAGTCTACACCTTTGAGTACATCTATACTCAGAAATGGTGAAAAGACTACAGTACTAAATTTGCTACAAAGTGTAAGAGTACATTTTAATATGTAGATTGACTCATATGTAAGTTTACCTTTATGAATAGGCACTCAGACTTAAATATCGCAGATGTCAAAGTGCACTAAAAAAGTGTGGGAATTGTCATCCAGAGTGCAATTGAGCAGGGTCATGAGCATGGGGCCAGAATAAAGACGTGGCTAACAAAATATTCTATAATTATTTTAAGTTAAACTAATCAGTGAGAGGTGCACAAACTTACCTTATGAAACCTCTATTGGATATTGTGATCACTACCCATGTCTGTGTGTGTAACTAGAGAGCCACTGAACTGAAATTATGCAGTGGGGAAGAGTGACATGTGTGTCTTTAGTGTTATGAGGTTCCAGCCTGTGACAGAAAGCTCGTGAATATGTATGCTATTATTTTAAACTTGCAATATCACTCTAACTAAATAAATCTTTGTCATTGCCAATTTGTCAATGTATAGTTTGTCTTTGCTTCTTCATTCTCCAAGAATAAGTCCAGTGCAGACGCCTCTGGATCCAGCTACCAACTGCAGTACTGCAGCTCTTTGAGTCCCCCATGGGTGATTTGGACCGTTTTACAAATTCCTAATTGATTAATTGATTAAATCAGGATGGAAAGAGGTTGCACAATTCCCATGTTCGCATCAGCACTCAGAAGAGTGCTGGGTCTTATTTTCATGCTCTTGAGTCCTGCAAGTTTGCTGCTAGTTCTTAAGGACCAGTAAGTATTATGTATCACTGCAATTTGTCTCTTCAGGCAAAAATAGCAAAAGTCCTTCACTAATTCTGCTACAGTACACAAAAAGGGTCCCTACTAAGTGGCTGATGTATCGCTGCACTGAAATGTCGTCCATCTTCAGTAGTATGTAACTAGAGACCCTGTACTTAACTATAACATAGAGCACCAGTTCTAGACAGCTGAAGTGAAGCTGCAGGCCCTCTTCGTACATTTCCCATATCTGGCACCCATTTTCATGTTGCATGGACACTGATCCATCAGGTGAGTATCATTCACATAAATGATAAGCCATACCACCCTGGTCCTTAGAAACTAGGGTGCATATTTATGAGCGCCATGCGCTGCCGTAGCATCACTTTTTGTATCGCTCCGACGGGGCAAACCACCTAATCATATTTATGAGGCCACGCAAAGACATTTTGCATGGCTTTGAATGGCCTCATAGTTATGGAGTAAGGCAAGGCAGCGTAAATAACTATGTTGCCTTACTCTGTGCTAGGGAGGCATTCCATGGGCATTGCGATGGGTGTTCCCACGCAACACCCATGGATTTTGATTTATAAGACCATGTAAACCTGTGGATGCGCCAAAACCTTACACCTTCCGAGTTGAGGCCTAATGAGGAGAAATAACTTTTTTTCTCCTTGTTTATTCCTCTTTCTATGTGTGCTGTGTTCTGCAGCACAGATAGAAAGAGGAACACGACTCAATGGATTGTTTCTGTGCAGGAAGGTGCCCCGTTCGGCACTTAAACAATCCTGCCGATAACACCGGCACCCTTGCACCATGGTGCAAGGGTGCCTGAATTGGCGCTCGGCTGCCAAAATGGCACCAGCGCAGGGGGACAGGACAGGAATGCACCATATTGGGTAAATATGGTGCATCTCTGCCCTTTCTCTTTGTGTGGCCAGAGCAGCAAGGTGAGTAGCTGCGTTGCCCTACGCCAAATCCCCTTAAATGAGGCCCTAGATGACTGGCTTCATCACCCTCATGGAACATCACAGATCCGAAGAGATTCAGAACTCATATCTAGTCGCACCACAAAAACTGAAGAAGTCTGTGATGAGGAATTAAAATGGGAACAGTTCATTACGGCTTCTTCAGGTTTAGCAACTCCATTAAGTCCCCTGGATACAGGATGTGCTTTAGAACGTAGATCGTCACCAATTTGAAGAAGCAGTAGACTTGCCACTTATTGAGTTCCCCGTAGGTTGATGATAGGGCGGTACTACTTATCTTTCTTTTCAACCAGGAAAGAGTTGCTGAGACCTAGTGAGAGCGTATGGGACAGCTGGTAACATTAAAAAGTGGTGAGGCGCGGCGCAATGCCTAAAAACTCACAAGATGCTGCTGGCACTCCGCCCGGTTTCTCTCCTCTCCTGGGATTATGAGGGTGACGAACAGAAAAGGGAAGGAAGGTGGTTGACTTATTGCCAAGTGCCAATTCAAATCCAACCAATCCTGGAGCTCCACTCATGCTGTTTTCAGCATGAGAGAAGCTCCAGGATTGGTTGGAGCAGGCTAACCCAGCGCTCATTTTGAGGCAAGGGACCTGTGCCTGCAATCCCCCTGCTGTTTCACAGCACTGGGATTGCTGGGTCTGAAGTGCTCATGTCAGGCTGGCTGTCGCAAGACAGCCGGCCAATCTGACATGCGTGCTCCGCACTGACAGTGGCAGCAGTCATCCTACAATTTGCAGAAATCAGCCCTGCCCCCGTCCTCACACTCATGCTATAACAGCGCGGGCCGGCGGCATATAGCTATAATAAAATGGTAATGACCATTTTATTAATCTGTGTTCACCTGCTGGTCTCGAAGCAGGCTAGGTGATGCTCTATCACCCTTTAGGAGGAACTTCCACTGGCTCCAATGTTGCCACGCTCTGGTTAATAAGAGAACAATCCTTATCCAAAAAGGAAAGAGGTTCGAGGTTCCTCTCCTGAGTCAGAGAGTCATAGATCTTGATCGGTGATTGCCTACAAGGACTTGCCTCTGGCCAGGCTCTGCTTCCCATATACGGAATTCTCTCACTGTGCATGACATGACCACAGTGAGTAGGCGTTGTCCATGTTTAGCTTGACTTGGATTTGCAGTGGATCCAGGACATGCAAAAATGGTGGCTGGGTCTGTGGTTACTTCGGTGTATCCATGGTCCACCATCGCCATTTTATGTGTATGTGTACCACGGCTCCAGAAACCAGTACTTCGTTTCCTGTGACATTTTATTCTGTTTAATAACTTTGGTGCTGTTTGACAAATCTTCACAAACCTTTCCCCCCAAAAAGTTAATCCACCTCAGCTCCTTTCCTGGAAAGTTTTGAGTGATTCATCAAGCAGGGGCTGAGAAAAAGGAGGGAAGCCCAAAACACTTTTTTCCCAATGCTTTTTCCATCGGAAAAATTAAACAACGGTGCAGCCAAAATGGCTGAACAGAACTACACCAAATTTGGTGGAAAGCTAGATCTTTATCCAAAAAGTGAGCTTTTTGTGATTTGGTATAATTCTGCTCAGTCCTTTTAAAGACATTAAGGTTTAAGATTTATAGATATGTGTTGCCGAGGGACTCTTGCAAGACCGTGGGACCGTGCGTCAATATAAAGTGTTCTGATTGTCTTACCCCACGAGAGTCATGTGATACCAAGCAATGTGATTGGTGGCCATAACATTAAGAAAAATTATGCAGCAGCTATTACAGGACTCGGTGAGTTGGTCCCCAAGTCCTGAAAATATGTTCCACATTATATAGAAGGGGGCAGGGAAGGGATACCCTGACCTCCTAGCCCCTATAATTAAGTAAGTTAAGTAAGTTACGTATAACTGCCAAATTTCCCTGGTTTTAAATCAGTGCTGGAGCTCAAAAATTAGAAGGCTCCTACTCTCTTCCACTACTGTTGCGGCCCTCTTCCACCACTACTGCTGGGTGCTAATTCAGAGCAAACTCCATATTTAGTCAACAAAGCCATACTTTGGTTGTGGATAATTGTAAATAGAATATGACGGCAACAGTCAAGCACAATATCACTGCACATTTAAAAAAAAAGCTATGGGCCAGATTTAAAGTTCGGCAGACATTTAATCCGCCACCCTGATGGACTTCCAGCTGTCAACGTTAGAGGTTACCGACGGCACAGTGGGGATCTTTGTAGCTTAACCGGAACTACCATTGTAGCGTTTCCTGTCAAGGTTCAAAATGTTTGGTGGATGACGACCATTGATTTTGGTGGCCATCAAAAACGTTGTAAAAGTTTTTGTTTTTCAAAAACAACCTCCCAAAGTGAAAGTTTGTTATTGAAAAACAAAAAAACCTAATGACCCAGCCAGTTAGGGAGCGTTATCCCTGAGCGTGGGGGTCATTATTTGTTTTTTTCTGTCAAGCAGAAAAAAAGTCCATCATACCATCCATCCTAAATCGGGCAGGTAGTGTAATGTCCTCCGTCCAATGGCTCCTACTCTGTCAGGCCGTTGAAGGAAGCTTTTTATCAACTGGGCCAGCAGGGGCTTCGTCACAGTAAGGTTGCAGTGCTCACATGAATCACAATCCATGAGGCACAGATCCTAGCTACGACAATATAGTAACAAGGGGGCGTGTGTACGAAGACTGGTAACATACGGTAGTAATTTGCAACCAGTATTTTTGTGACTAGTGTGCTATTTTGCTAAATTGGGCCATTTGCGACTGCAAAACCGCTGCGTACATCAGGCGCTAGATTGCCTAGCATGGGTACCATGAAACACTAGGGAAGTTATTACTGGCGATCAAAAAACCTCGTGAGATATCGGAGACTCCTAAGAGATGAAGTTTCTGTACAAGCGGTGTTGCTTAATATAGTCTTCATGAACCAAAGCCCTTCATCAGGCAACACCAACTCTTGATGCACACCGGGAGCCTCTTTGCCCTCAGAAAGAACTCAGCACTGGTGGGTCTGTGGCGCATCATCCCTGGCTCTCCGAATACCCAATGGTATGCAACAGCTCCAGCACCCCGCCAACATGCACTCCACAAAGCATATTAGTAATTCCTGATAGTTCCCTATATTTAGAAAAGAAAATGAAAAACTGCTAGAAATGTTCATGCTTCAAATGATTGATGATTGGTGTGTACTGCTTATGCATTGTACTACATTAGCTTTTAATAATTAGTAAGGTGAGTATTGTAGTTCTGCTACAATGTAGTGCAAGGTTCTCACACAATGACGATAAAATAAAGGCACATTCACAAGTGCTATTTACTTTTAATATATGATAATGGGGACTGCACACGCGGGATAAATATGAATTGTCCCATTCTCCTAAACTAAAAGCCAGTGGTACCTGGTGGCAAACACCGGCTCAAATTAAGTACTGCGTGCAAGATGCCATTAACAACTAGCATTTTTTCAAGCTTCAGTCTCACTGCCTCAAGTGCTGAGGAGGAGACAATTTCTATGGCTGGAGATTTGGTGCAGAATTCCGCTGGTACTAGTAGGTATTACCAATGGAGCATCACAGACCATCTCTAGATGTGCTGTACTGAGGTGTCACTTTTCACTCCAAAATCAAATGTTATTGCATGCAGCATTCAAGGACTACATCCTTGGACTACATCCTTATATCCACTCTTCTCCCCCCAAGCCCTCTGCGCTCTCCCACTTGCAGATGGCACAGGAGAACACACAAGTGAAATGTTTTTTTTTCTCTTTGATCAACCTGACGTATAAAGGACACACCCTTCGATCCTCTAGTTAAGAGCACAGACGATGAAGTACTTGAATAATTCTAGTGTTACATATTGATTGCTATTTAATATCTTCTCTTTCTCTGCTTTTCGTGGTGTCAGTACTAGTCTGTTCAGGTGTCATAATTAGATCATGGCTATTGACAATGCACTGCATCAGAAGAGGGTATTCGCGGCATGGCCTCACAAACTGTAAATTCTAGTCCCCATAGGAGCAGTGATTATACTATCAAAACTAACAGTTCCCTGTGTCTACCCTAATAGCAGGAAAGAGGTCACAATACATTCCCAACGTTCTGATACTTGTTGTCCTTGGTGTGCAAGCTGTAGAGTTCTGTCACTCAGAGACCTTGAAACAATGATATGGTCTCCTCTGCATAAAATGCCACCCTTAGTGGCACAGAATTTGTGATATACATTCTGCAGTTCAAAGAGCATCAAATGGGAATCAATATCGTGACGTCTGTCATTACAGGAAAATATTCCAAGTATTAGATCTGGCAACTTCCAAGGTTGATTAGAGACACTAGTCATTGATTATTGCTACCTTGATTTCTTATTGGTTCATGATCTTTGGGCATGCTCCTTGAGCTACAAGGCAGACAGGTTCTTCTATGCTTACAGCCAGTCAAGCATTCAATTTTGTTGATGGTTTTGTGTGGTTGAACAGTGGACAGCTGCGTTGTTGATGTCTGGATGGTACTGAATGCTCAATTAGTATTGTGCAACTAAAGCGACCACTTTTGTATCTGGGCTGGTGGGTTCAGAGCCATGCTTTGCAACACCGAAGTTACAGGTTTGTGGTCCACTACCACTCTGAATTCATTTCCATGGAGGTTTCTGTGGAAATTCTGTCATTCCCACTTAATGACTCAGGGCATCCCTTTCAATATGCTGCGCTGATGTATGGAATAGTGGGGCCAAGTTTTGGGGCACTGCTCTTGGTGCAAGAATGCACTTATGCAACAAACGCTGGTGTTTGCTACTATCCTTTTGCTCCTGGCCAGATCATAATATTTCATGACAGCATCATGGAGTATTGAGTCCTTCATAGTATCTGGTCCTTGATCATTCTGTCTCGTTCTAGGTTTGACTGTATAGAGATTCCATGCTGGTATACAGACTAGGAATGAATCTGCCAAAGTACATAGCCATCCTGAGGAAACTGCATTCTTCTGAAATGTTTTGTAGTGGGACAGCCAATTTTACATCTTTAACTTTCAAGGAGTCTGCATTGTCTCCCTTGATCAATATATGTCAGTGAGCATTTAAATGTCAAAGTTCAATATTCAGTTCTGCCTTAGCCATATGTGGGTGGAACATGTTGTGCTTTACCTGCTTGACTCTTCTAATCACAGCTAGTAGTAGCCTTCATTGAGGTCTATCTTTGAGAACCACTTTGCTCTGTTTCGGTCAGCAAGAATGTCATCAATTTCTAGTGTCATATGTCTCTTTAGTTTGGCAGCCTCATACCTGCCAACTCACATGATGCCACCATGTGACACACAATGTCGGCTCCCATCACACAGTCACACAGTGAGGAGCTGATATCACATGGTGGCAGGGAAAACAAGCTGAAAACCACTGTAAATAGTGGTTTTCCAGCTCGTTTTCCGCTGCTTTGAACTGCCAACATCCGTTAATGGGTGTGAAAACACCCCAGGACATCGGCACCAGCCTCATCAAGCTTTTCTTTTTGTGAGGAGGGGGCTTAGAGTAGGGTGGGATTCAAAAGTGCCTCTTATGTACTTCTCGGCACAAGGCCCCACCCCCTCCAAGGCCACAGCCCCTCCTCACTGTGAGATTTTTCTTCAAGTTGGCGTGTATGCAGCCTCAATAAGTAAGCACATCGCGATACAAATTCTGAATGCTACATGCTATTTTGTTTGATGAAACCCTCGAGCAACACAGCAATCAAACAAGTAAGTACAAAAAAAGTTCTTGTTCCTTCGTTGAGTTTTCTTTGTTCCTTTAATCCTCCTTCTCCACAGGAGATATTAATCATGCATGGAATACAGTGTACATCCCAGTCAAACCTGTAACCAATTCTGTAGCCAGCACATGTTTCGTCATGGGTTGTTAAACCAAATTGACTTCATCAGGGCTACAAAAAGAATAAACTAAGCATTTGTATAACATAAATTATAATAGAAATAAAATTCATGTTTAAATTCTTCTTACATATCTGTTACTTTATCTAGTAGGCTCCATATTAATACAACCATAAGCCAGGCCTAAGGTAAGTTAACTAACTAACAGAATTGTTTTCTCCCCTTAAGAATATACCATCACCTAGTTAAGATCACTCCTTATTTACAAATGAGTCTAAGAATCACAACTATATGTATCATGCAACCCAGTGCATGCTAAACAGAGATGAGTGATTTCTTGTGTTTCTACAAAATCAGATTGATACTAACGCCACTACCTGATCGGACGCCGTACGTGGGTCCAACGAACGAGGGAGAGACGGCCTTCAATAAAAGTTGAGGCTCAAAACATAGTGCGATCGAAGGAGACGATTTAAATACTAATACGGAAGCTCTGTGAAGATCTTTTAGTTATTTATACTCAATGGGAGGATACTAAAAAATGTTAGAGTCCCAGTACTGAGTGGGCTACTTGATTGCGGTGTAGAAACAAGGAGGTGTTCACCTAAGAAACCGCATAAGGATTTTGCATCTCTGGCGACTATCACCCATTGAGAGGGCCACCCCCCTTTATAAAGAAACCAAGCGGACCGTGGTACTAAACATCACGGAACCAAGTACAGCGAGACTGATTTTCGTAACTGAATGTGAGGATTCATTAGTGTCTTGAAAAAGGTGGTTAATATAGGGCTTATACCACCGAAACGCATTGACGCCTTGAAAAAGACCAAATTGTATGGATACAGGGGCATATTGAAAAGAAAAATTCTTTAAAAAAAGAATATATATGCTAGTGGTAATCCGGATAATCAATTGGTCATCGTACACGAACTATTGAGAAATTGTTGTGGTTGCCCTTTGTTCTTTTTATAAATTCTCTCATCTTCTTTTGTCTTTCCGTTTTTTACTCCTATATCGTTCTGCTTCTTATCTAGCTGGGGAGCATTGAGTGAGCTATTTTTTTAACTTTGATTGTGATTTGGCATTGTGATGAATATTAGAATTTTATGTCAGGATATTATGAACGTTTAAACTCACTTAGAGTGGGCTAATTTTATGTATGTAAAAAAAAATTTGCACAATATTTTAATACAAGTCAATAAAAGAAAATATCAGTTTTTATAAAGAGATTTTTTGGGGGATTATTTCACATGGTACTGTGAACACTATTTGGGTTTGGACTTTGGAACATTTGGATGAATGGAGGTGTGGATTTGACCTTGTGGTACATACCCAAAGGGAATTGTTTTTTGACATATAGTCTACAAAATCAGAGACATTAGCCCAAGCACCATAAGTGTTCTCAAGCAAAAACCACCCATGAATATCAACTCATAACCCCAGAAACCTGTGATGTGTTTTGGTTTGTGCATATCAGCTCATCTGTTCCACAATGTCATTGAAATAAAAGGGGTATCGTAGTCAGTCTCGCACAGAAACGGTCCGCAATAATCTGTAAGTCAGTAAACACTATATTCAGTCACTTATCTATAAAGACCAAACGAAGTCAGTAGCATTATCTCTTCATGAGCTCACCAATAATATGAAGAAGTAAGTATATCCTCTATTCTTCTTTGCTGTTTCTGGAATCCATTTAAATCAATATTATCAACCTACAATCAAATATGGCAGAGTACGTGACCCCACTGTAGCATAAACTAACAGACTGTACTAATAACACGTACATGTGTTGGACTGTCTTTAAACTATCAGTTCAATTTCTCCAAATCAAAAATCTTGACATGTTACTCGCATTCGGACATGTGCTCGATCAATAGTACCACATGCGGTTAAGTGCATCATTGTGTCTTAAGATTTCACTCTCGCAGTTTCCAGTCCTGCCAAGTATCACGTATCAGGCGTGACTCTAACGCATTTAAGTCCTCACAAATCATTATATTAAAGTAGCCTTACAGTACATCCAAAACACACAACTTCGTGAATATATTGTGCCCCTATCCATCTAACACAATCTAATATTACCTTAGTCCATAATTTCCGTATTGAGGGAGAGTACTCCTACTTTCCGTGTTAATCGGCATGTTTGATCTGCGCCATCTTGTGTTTGTTATTATACACCCACATTTATTAACTTCCAATATCCCGTACAAAAACCACAATAGCCAGCGTCTGTCCATCTAAAGGTGTTGATGTGCCACATTGTTTTAATAAGCAGTGTGAGATAATAAAATCGTAAGTTTGTCAAAATCTATTTTGTGGAGACATGCATTTTTACACCAATATATCCACCAAACTGCTTCACTCTAATCCGTTGTAAGAACCGTAAGACTGTAGCGGCCATTTTTAAATGTTTCTTATTACTAAAAAAAACGTAGAGACATCTATATTGTGACCGGGGGTCCCAGACTGCAGACTGCACTGTGGCCAATCATGACGCTGCATGAAAGCAGCATCAGGATTGGCCTGAACGCTGGGACTTTGCGCTCCCAGGCAGACTTGGGAGCCTGTACCTGCTTTCTCCAGCCCCAGCAACGCAGCTGGGCTGCAGAAAGCTTCACTGCACATGAGGGTTTTGCCGGCCCGGCCAAACACTTCGGGGCATATTTACGTTCCCTGGCGCATCCCTGCATATCAGCAGGGATGCGCCAGGGACAATGCATCACGCAAGTTTACCCTTGCGCCACGTCCGATGCGCCGCATTTACAATGCGGCGCATCGTGGCGCAAGGATAAGCAGATGCGTGACGCATCTGCCGGGCGGAAGGTTGGCGCAGTGCTGAAGCTGTGTCGCAAGCGCGACGCAACTCCAGCACTGTTCCAACCTTCCCTATCCCTAACATGGTGCGTCAATTCTTACGCCTGCTTGAAGCAGGCGTAAGGATTTGACGCACCAGCGTCCGAAAAGTGACTGCGTGAAATCTTGTAGATTTCACTACGTCACTTTTCCGAGGCGTTCCTGCACCGGAACGCCCCCTGCGCCGGTACGCCCACATGAAACCTGATGCAGGTTTCGTGTGGCGCAGGGGTTTACTACTAGGTGCGCATCTCCCTAGATGCGTCACGTTGTAAATATAGCGCAACGCGGCGCATGGTTTGCGTCGCCGCTGCGTCACATGCGTGACGCAACGGCGGCGCAAAAGTGGCGCAAGGGGCTTGTAAATATGCCCCTTCATGTGCAGAAGAGGGACAAGGGAGTGCACTACCACTCTCACATCACAGTATCATCCCCCTGGACCCGCCCCCAAGACTCGTCAGAGTCCTGATGGTGGGTCCAGGGGGATTAAAATAAAACGATAATAAAACGGGTTTAAAACACGTTTTATTATTGTTTTATGTGTGGGTGGTGGCAGGGGGGCGGCACTCCTCCGCCCTAATGGATGGGCCGCCTCTGGCATGCCTCCTTCTATTATATAGAATATTGTTTTGAAATGTCTCTGTGTTATATAGTAGTTTTATAGATGATTGCCAACAATGGTCAGTGTTTAGGGTTCAAGGCCTTTGTGCAATTAGACGCCAGTGGTTGTTTATGTTAGTTTGGTCATGACTTGGGCTGGAGATATTTGTGATTGTTAATGATGTTCATTGAGTTGCTAGTGTTGATCAGGGCAGCACTGATTTTGAAGCCTTTTACCAACTTTTGTATTTTGCTTGTGATCCCTTAGGTTTTGCATTTCTGTCCAGCAACAATATTAAGAAAAGTTCTCCACCCTATTCTGTTTAGGTGAATTGTATTGCCAGGGATGTTTGGACACAATCTCGGTCTTTTGTGGTCATTGTGGACACCTTCTCAGAAGGCATGAAGCTGCACTGATTTGTACAGTCAAACTCAAGGGCAGATTTACAAGCCCCTTGCGTGACTTTTGCGCCGCCATTGCGTCACTTTTGTGACGCAGCTGCGACGTAAATGTTGCGGCCCATTTACAACGTGACGCATCTAGGGAGATGCGTCACGTTGTAAAGCCCTGCGTCACATTATACCTGAGGTATAATGTATGCAGGGTGGGCGTTCCCACGCAAAAAGCCATGTAGAACTGACGCAGTGAAATCTACAAGATTTCACTGCGTCACTCTACGCCTTCACTGCGTCAAAATCCCTACGCCTGCTCAGACCAGTCGTATAGGAATGACGCTGGGCTTTTTGAATGGGACTCACCCATCTATTGTGGCGCATTGCTGGAGTTGCGTCACTTTCATGAGCAACTCCAGCAATGCGTCACTTTTGCGCCAACAGATGCGTCAGAATTTCTGACGCATCTGTTAATCCTTGCGCCATGGAGCACTGTATTGTAAATACAGCGCATCCATAATGGCGCAAGGACACTCGGTGCTGACTCAAGGAAACTGACGCATCTATGCAGATGCGTCAGTTCCTTGTAAATCTGCCCCTCAGTATTTTTGAGGCATGTGCACAGTGGTCCATAAAACAGCAGGATGAGTATATTTTTTCTTGCGTGGGGCATGCCTCCATTGGGTGTGGCTCGCTGCAGCAGTATCCGCAAATCATGACAGCATGGCGGACACCTGATTTCCTGCCTAAATTGCTTCCTTGGTGGCCCTTTTGTGATATGTTGTCAGTGCTCTCTCTTTTTATTGTATATGGTGTGCACTGTTCCATTTAGACCAATATTTTCACAAAATGGATTCCATGTTTATGACTTGTGCATTGGATAGTTCATGAGACCTGTCTAAAGTGAGGATGGCCACCAGGCTTGTCCTGGTGACCAGCATCCTTGGGTCCTCGACCTCACCTCCTTGTTCTGGTCTTTGTCAGTGTAGATACTTGGGAGCTCACAAAAGATGAGTGTGGAAGTTATCTAAGGACTCTCCTTCATTTTGTAGGCTTGCCCGAGAATAAACCATGTTATTGCTTGGGGCTACGTAAGGGTTGAAAGGTGCTCCTGGAGCGGTGAATGTCATTGCCATAGTCAGTCCCAGTGACTGGGATGCTCTGCAGCAGTTTTCATATGTTTCACCAGTGGCCTTAAAATAGGAGTTAAGCCTGTCAATATAAATGTTCAGAGGTACAGTTTGCGAAATGATGGTGCAGGATTGGCTAGAATGTCTCTCAGATGCTGTTTCGGTGTTCCACACTACATAGAATCCTTCTCGTGAAACAAATAATATCCATGCTGAAACAGCGGGTTACATAACAAAGTATTATATTTTAGGTGAACTCTCATTAATATCAGCCACACAACAATTTCTCAATTCAAATTATTTGGAACGGGAATATGAAAAATAGCCACTAGGTGGAAACCTTTCTGTATCCAACTCAAATCATACATGAAACAGCGTCTCTAAGCCTGAGGCTGAGGCATGTCTAACAAACTGCACTAAAGAGGAAATCAGCAATTAGTTTTCTTGCTTGCCGACCCCAGCCTACAGCCTCTTTCTTGTTCCTAAATTCTTCAGGTCTATTCACATGACATTCTTCGGGTTTTTTCACATGACATTCTTCAGGTCTATTCTTCAGGTCTACGACACAGTTGTTTTGACATCTATCCTAGCTCATTCATTTATTTGATTTAATATCGGTATTCACAGTGTGCTTGTCTCCATTTTCTTCACTCTTTTATTTCTTTTACTCTTATCTCGATATCTGACTTGTGTTCTTCTTTAGTCTCATAAAATCCTCTTTATAAAAGATAAGTTCTTTTGATGTATAGAGGGCCTTTTTTAATAATTAAACATAACGGGGCAGATTTACAAGAAAGTGACGCATCTGTAGAGATGTGTCACTTTCCCTGCGCCACACTGAGAAACCCTTGCGCCACCATGGATGCGCCGTATTCACAATACGGCGCACCATGGCGCAAGGATTGACAGATGCGTCAGAAATTCTGAGGCATCTGTTGGGGCAAAAGTCACGCATTGCTGGAGTCGTGTCGCAAGTACGACGCAACTCCAGCAATGCTTTTTGAGGCCTATTCCCACTACACTGCGTCACTCCTTACGCCTGCTTCAAGCAGGCGTAAGGTTTTGACGCAGTGGCGTCCTAGAAGTGACACAGTGAAATCTTGTAGATTTCACGGAGTCACTTTTATGAGGCCTTCCTGCGTGGGAACGCCCACCCTGCATACATTATACCTGGCGCAGGTATAATGTGACGCAGGGCTTTACAACGTGACGCATCTCCCTAGATGCGTCACGTTGTAAATAGGCTGCATTGTTTGCGCCGCTGTTGCGTCAAAAAAGTGACGCAACTGCAGCGCAAAAGTCACGCAAGGGGCTTGTAAATCTGCCCCAACTTATTCTAGTAGAATGTAACTTTGTTTTTTTTTTATTATTTTGGCATACAGTCATTTTTATTATCTATATTGTACCTGGATATTTGTCTTCATATATAATTTAAATCTTTTTGAACATTGAAAAAAGTATAACATTCGTCAGACAGCTGCTTCAGAACCGTTTGTGTTCTTAAGTAACTAACCAATAGGGTGGATGCTGTAGCAGGAAGATGGCGAGCTACAATATCCACTTGCAGGACAGTCGGTGACCCCAGGAAAAAGCATCAAGCTTTCTCATAAGGAACAAGAGTAAACAAGAGAGCGCGTGCCTACTCCCCTGGGAATCAGTCATGAAGGAAAGACAATGCACACACCACGGGTTTCAGGAAGGAATTCACCCATCACAGATGAAAGTCAAGACCCAACCCAGGATTGTAATATGCCTTGTGTACTCGAGAGGTGATGTCACACGAGTTTATAGCGCCTTGAGACAGCCTTTTTTTAGTGCACTCTTCGCTTCTTTTACCCTAGCCTTGTGACACATTTGTACACATCAGTTTTGGAATGAGTTGAGTTAGCCACGGCAGGACTCGCTGCATTCGCAATAGCTTTAGCGTAAGTCCACAGCGAGGCATCTCACCAATATCCAAGACAACCTTCAAGAATAGGCTACCAAGGAATTTTCTGCGGATCAAGGAGGCTCACTAGCTCATGTCCCTGGGAGTAAATCCACATTTGAAACATTGACTTCCTTCTAATGGTATTCTGGCGTCACCTACTTGCTAGAGATATATGTATAGCGTGTTCCCTCAAAAAGCTGCCAGATGATGTCTCTAGTTGAGTCGATGAATACCATCAGGCAATGAAACCTTTGCCCACAGTGATATCATTGGATAGTTACAGTGTACTGCTTGATCTTACAGTCTCCTCGGCACGAAATACTAAAACCTATATGAGCATTTAAATCCTGCCCTGCTCCAAGTGAAATTTAAATAAATCATTATGCTGGGTTATGAAATGCGATGTTACAGTTTATTTCAGCTTCATTACACCATTGAAGTACTAAGCACAAGCCAGGTATTTCGGCTATATGAATGTTATGTTTCTAGATATCACTTTAGCCTTCCTTCGGAAGCGAATCCCATAGGCTACGAGACTGCTCACGGAAGGCTTGGCCTGAGATCTTAACTTCTGCATTTTTGTCACCTCAAATCCAGTGGTTATCGCATGGTGCTTTTTATTTATGTTTTGAGACCCCAGATCTACATTTCTGGTAGGGTCCCATAGTAGTGGGCTTTGAATGCATCTCTTTAAATCACTGGCTTTCTTCAACCAGCCCCTTTCAGCCATTGGCTTAATACTTTGTCAATCATGTCTTGGCTCAGCCAAGTGGAATAGTTATTGCTCACCTAATGCTATTGGCTGTTGTGTTTCTTTCCGCCTCCACTCATTTCACTTGCACTGAACTGCATGACAATTTATGTTACACCTATTGCCCCTTCTGTCTGCTCCTGTTGGCTCCCCTTTTCTGCTTGTGGCCCACTCTAACATGTTAACGCTAACCCAGGTCGATTGTGATTTACCCATGCTTGATTAAATTGGACTTGTTTTTTAATTGGTAGCCACTAGAGTATTTTCTAAACCATTGTGACATTTGTAGGTAAATCGACTGCTGCATTCCTTGTAATCACAGCAGGCTACTTATTGGGACCTTATGATGAAGACCATTGGTGCAGCCAAGCTGCGACAACAAAACAATTAGCAGGGACTATGCATGCATGCCAGGATATGCAAAACGTGATTAATTATATTCGAATGAAAAAACATTGTCTGTACCACATGTGAGTTGTGTGGAATAAGGTCAATGATTACTCATCGATTCTGTACAACCATGCTTGGACTGTCCAAATGTTCTTGCCAGGGGGGATTTAATGGGTGCAGAAGAGTCTCAATGAATAATTGGTATTTCACTTTTTGATATGTTAGATTATAGACAGTTTTGGACCAGCTACCGGCCATTGCAACAACCTGCCAGACTTTAGGAGTTATGTTCCTCAGGACACTGAATCT
The DNA here is from genome assembly GCA_963921515.1 of Calotriton arnoldi. Taxonomy (NCBI): domain Eukaryota; kingdom Metazoa; phylum Chordata; class Amphibia; order Caudata; family Salamandridae; genus Calotriton; species Calotriton arnoldi. Next base: position 105,349 of record CAWUFW010009015.1, read on the forward strand.
AAGTATTGTTTGTGTATAATTATAGATCTGAATCCAGAGTGAAGGAATACGTATGTCAGGGCAAAGGCCTATGTATTATAAAAGAGCTGTAACTCTACAGACCCACATGTTATCCAGTAGTTCACGGTTATAGAATTGGATTAGAAAGGGGACGAAAGGCAATTTGCGAATTATAATCTATCCAGTGAGGCTCTCTAGCAAGAGCTAGTACCTGACCGTGCCACAGGCTGCAGACAGAAATAAAGAGTCAGGGTTCCAGCATGATCTTTGTCCACTGTAAGTATGATTATCCATCGTGACTATAAGCACTGACCTAATCACAAAGGTAAATTTACACGTGTAAATGTATTCAGGTGTTAATTACTGCACATGGGTGTAAATCTCTACTTTTGTGTCAGTCGCCAGTTCTGAGTGTAGATTTACACATAAGTGTAGACTTACATGTTTCCAGTTCCTCAGTTCAGAGGGTGGAGACATGTAAGACTGAATTTACTCTATATGTTGCATGAAAACCTTATGAAAAACATAGCTTGGTATTATAATTGTGCTTAAATCTACCAATGTACAAAAGCCAAGTTTGACAGATCCAGCTAACTGTAACTAAAATGAATGGATAAGTATTGTACAATGTTTTGATGCCTGTGCCAATAAGAATATACTTATAGAAAAGACTGAATTTATGAGTGTAGTTACTACTGGTAACTTTTCACCCATAGTTGGTGATGTCCACCAAAGTGTGGGAGATCTCTCTATGGAAAGTATAGGAAACATTTATAAAATGTATTATTGCTATCTAAAATATTTAATATAATCATAAAACTAATATAATAAAATGTTACAGCACATTAACTCATCAAATTAAATATGTATTAAATAATTAATGCAACACAAAAAGATGATGGATGGAATGTTGAACACTGTCAAACATTCACCCCCAGTCACAGATTTGGGTTTAATCCAGTGTTATTTTGCTCGCCATTCCAGTTTGGACCCCTCCATATGCAAATCAGCCTGGACCATGTTCCCCATGGGAACAGTCCAGCCCGAACTGCCAGGCCAGGTCCTCCCTGGACCAGAAAAATAGCATCCTGGGACAGGTTTCGGGGCATCACCCCTCATCAGCCAGGCTAGTTTGAAACCGGTGGTGTAGCGAGCTCGGGACCCATGTCTGGGCATACCCTTCTCACTTAGGGTGAAAATGCGACACAAAAAAAGACTGATTTGCATATGGCTGGGTCTGAACTGGGGTGGCGAAGTGAGCTAAAGAACAATGATGGATTCAACCCAGATCTGTTCCAGGGGGTGAGTGTGTGAAAAGTTTCAGCGCTCCATCCATAATCTCCTTGTATTTGCTTTGTTCGCCCTAAATTGGGAGGGAATGCCCAGACGTGGGTCCCTTGCTCACTTTGCCACTGGATTCAAGCTAGCCTGGTTGATGGGAGGAGTTACTCCGAAAACAATCCCAGGATGCTTCTTTCCGGTCCAGGGAAGACCTGGCTTGGCAGTTTGGGCTGTACTGTTCCCATGAGGAACAGGGTCAAGACTGATTTGCATATGGCTGGGTCTGAACTGGGGTGGCGAAGTGAGCTAAAGAACGATGATGGATTCAACCCAGATCTGTGACTGGGGCTGAGTGTCTGAAACGTTTCAGCGCTCCGTCCATCATCTCCTTGTGATTGCTTTGTTCGCCCTAAGTTGGCAGGGTATGCTGAGATGTGGGTCCCTTGCTCACTTTGCCACTGGATTCAAGCTAGCCTGGCTGATGAGGGGTGCTACCCTGAAACCGGTCACAGGATGCTTGTTTCCGGTCCAGGGAAGACCTGGCTTGGCAGTTCGGGCTGGACTGTTCCCATGAGGAACAGGGTCAAGACTGATTTGCATATGTCTGGGTCTGAATTGTGGTGGCGAAGTGAGCTAAAGAACGATGATGGATTCAACCCAGATCTTTGACTGGGGGTGAGTGTCTGAAACGTTTCAGCGCTCCGTCCATCATCTCCTTGTGTTTGCTTTGTTCGCCCTAAGTTGGCAGGGTATGCTGAGATGTGGGTCCCTTGCTCACTTTGCCACTGGATTGAAGCTAGCCTGGCTGATGAGGGGCGTTACCCCGAAACCGATCCCAGGATGTTTGTTTCCCGACCAGGGAAGACCTGGCTTGGCAGTTCGGGCTGGACTGTTCCCATGAAGAACAGGGTCAAGACTGATTTGCATATGGCTGGGTCTGAACTGGGGTGGTGAAGTGAGCTAAAGAACAAAGATGGATTCAACCCAGATCTGTGACTGGGGGAGAGTGTCTGAAAAGTTTCAGCACTCCATCCATCATCTCCTTGTGTTTGCTTTATTAAATAATTAAAATATGTTTATTTAATTTTGAAATAATATTTCTTAAAAAATAATTAATCAATACCACCCACAGTAACATTTTTATATATATATTGACAAAGGCTGCTGTGACTGCCGAAACGCGCGTCTCTCTTTGCTTCTTGGAATGAGGACAGCCCAATGAATTAAAAAGAAGCTTTTATCCTGCAACTTCGTGTGTGTGTTCTCTGCCCGTCAGGAATGAGAAGTGTTTTGATATATATATATATATATATATATATATATATATATATGAACAATCCAGGATCCGCATGCTCTCAGTGAAGCAAGACAACGAGCAAAGTTCAAAGTTGTTTATTCACTACGCGTTTCAGAGTAAAAACTCCTTGTTCACGTGAAAAGATGCACAAACACCGGGAACTTAATAAAGTGTTTCAACAATGCATGAGTGCCAACATAAAAAACGGACTTCCGTGTAAGTGTAAAACGAATTGCCAATGGGCAGACATATTGGAAAGGTCAAACGCCATGGTGATACAGCAAAAGTAAGACAAATCATATGCTTTAAAATTGTACTGCATTATCAATCACTGACAGATATTGGACATAATGAACAATTCAATATAATAAAACGGACATAATCAAAAGCAACTGCAATGTGTCCTATGTATAACCATACTGTTTCAGCAACCATGATAAATGCAGTAAGTACTACTACTGAACATGTGGCTTCGTGAAATGCCCAAGCCGAAAATGCATGTAAGGTAAGTTCATGCAACTCGAGTTGGTAGTATACAATTTATGTTGGCACTCATGCATTGTTGAAACACTTTATTAAGTTCCCGGTGTTTGTGCATCTTTTCACGTGAACAAGGAGTTTTTACTCTGAAACGCGTAGTGAATAAACAACTTTGAACTTTGCTCGTTGTCGTGCTTCACTGAGAGCGTGCGGATCCTGGATTGTTCGTAACTTGACTACCGGCTTGCTCCGCCGGTATGCACGCCACCCCTCTCGGGTCTATGTCAGCCAGAAGGAGTGTTTTCGTTGTGTGATATATATATATATATATTACATTGTGATAAAACGTATGTATAAATTAATTTTCATGAGTTGTATTTTTGTAACGGAGGTTTTAAAGTTTTATTTGTTTTTTAAATTACATTTACTATTACATTTTAAAATAATAAAATATGTATTGCTTATATATTATTTTTAACATTAAACAGAACATATATATATATATATATGTATATATATATATATATATTTTTCTTTTTTTCTTTTTAAAGTCCTAATAATTTATTTATTTAACATTATTTCCTATGTGCTATTACTTTGAGTCCCTGCCTCCATTGTTTTCTATGAGAGTGTGTTACAGTAAAAGAAAATGACCATGTGAGGTGCTTCACTTACTCTAAGGCTGAACTGGAGTACATTTACTACTGCTCTCACCTTTAGTGAGTAGTGACTTTAGAAGTATAGTTTGTGAATAGCAATCAGCTCACTCTTTTGTTGGTGGGTGTTTATAGTAGCCTCTCCCTCCATAAACTCCTCCTCTACTCTCTGTAAGTCCCTCCATTTTTGTAGTAGATATTCCCAATTTTCTCATCACTCCCCCGGTCGCTCCCATGCTTACTGCTAAGACCCCATTACAAGTTAAGGATTAAATTCCGATTCTTGTACAAACAAGAGTTTACACAGGGTTCCCAATTTCGAGTTGTGAGATGGTTATCACATACCTGCAGTTTTCCCCTGACAAATTCTGGCAGGACAATCCTGCTGAAATTTATTGGGTGGGAAAGGCCATTAAAAAAGGCAAAACGTGAAATTCAGTGTGTTGAATACCTAATCTGCGTGGTATGCCTCATTTGAAAGATGAAAACACGGAATAGGAGGTATTTACCACATGTGGCAACTAACTCAGTCTATGGTAATGATGTTTACCACATTTGATAAATACATTGTCCTGTTCTGCCCAACTTGTGCTGCTGGCCTTTGTAGTACATTTCCATGTGTGGAGATTTCCACGTAGAAATTACAGGAAAAGTGGAGGAGGAGATCCCCACTCCTGGGTTTGTGATTTGCATTTTGCAGTAAGTAAGTAGTTCAAATGCAGTACCACTTTACAAACTACACAATGCAGTTTGTGGCCCTGAGTGTTTTACCGTGACTGGAATCCGACCCAGAATAAGTCTATTTTTATTATTAAACTGAAGAAGAATTCCTGGAGTTAAGTTAAAGAGATATGTTTCAGCAACTTTGATGGTGAATGATAGGAAAGGATAGGAAATTCATTGAAATGTACTTGGGTCTAGCTTGTTCGAATGTGTTTATAGACATGGTGATCATGACTTTTATGAAACAAAATCACACTGAAGAAATGCAGTGCATTAATCTCATATGGTTAATGCCTTTCATGGGCCAGAGAGCAAGTTTTACATTTGCTGTGTAAGGCACTTGCGACATTCACAGCACATATATTGTATCATATACTTACCTTAAGGAGTATTGGGTCAGCCACAATCAACCAATGGCTTCTTTTGCTCCAGAATCTTATCCACTGATTTGTGACCTTGTCAATCACATTTCATCTAATATGATCCCACAAAAGTATTTTTAACTCACTATTTCTTATTGGCTGTTTGGGAGTGTCCTTCTGCCTACTCTGGAATGCATGATGGACTTTTTACATCTGAAATCTGTCAGTGCGCTGCCCTATACTAGTGAAGAGCAAGAAATGGGGAAAGCATCCTAAAATGGTTGCTACAAAATAAAGTTTTTTTTTCTTTAGTATCCATTTTCAGATGCTTTTATCTGCACTTTGGCACTCTAGGTTTGAAGTTTGAATGGCATTCTCATACCAGATCCACACATAAATATCAAACCAATTTGCTTTGCATATGTGTTTTTTTATATGGTGCCAGAGGCAAATGTTCATATAGGAAGCAAACACATTCCAGGATTGCACTACCTTAATGATGCCCTCCTGCATCGATACCTGTGAACTCGAAAGTGTTGGTTCTGTACTATGTTCATGGGCTTTAATAATTGATGTCAATAAACTAAATGTACTCATTGTGGGTCATTATCTAATCTTTGTGCTATCTCCTCAGGGTTCTTTTTAATTTTGTTAGAAAGATATATTCAGTATTTTGAGGCATTTGTATAATCTAAAGATTTCCATGATACCACTATTCCTGATCCTATTGTATGTCACGTGTACAATATTTACTATGGTCACACACAAATACCAATACACACAATACCCCTCCTGGCAGCCTACCTCGATTTCTGTCTAGTGTGCAGTCTTAGAACAGGGAAATGTCCTTTTTTATATAGGGGTGGGCGTAACTAGCAGAATTCTCTCCAGCGTAATTACTCGTAATTACTGCAAAATGACTCATAATTATACTAATTATGTGAGAAGCATAATCCAGCATTAGCACTATTTTCTGAGTGCAAAATGCACCCTTGCTTCCAAAATGGCCTGAAGGTGCATTGTGTGCTAAGACAATAGCACCAAATGCTATAGGACATGAACAGCCGTAGCCAGGAGTCGCTCGCTCTCTTAGTTCTTTGTTTCTGTGCTCCTACGGTAGGATTTTTGTCCCAAATTACTCTTAATTACTCAAACTGGCATAATCGTGTAATTTCGGTAATTAGGCACCACAAGAGTAGTGTGTAATTACTGAAATCACTCTGATTGCTCCTGCATCAGTAAACTTTCACCCAGGCCTACTTGTTTATTGCCCTATATATCCTGGGGCAATTCGTGCATACTCACTCACCTGTGCCAATAATTTGCCAGAAAACAAGCATTACTCCCTCCTTGCGACGTGCTGCTCGCTGCTAGTAGCTTGTGGTAATTTTACATTTCAAATTCTTCTGTCAATACACTCTCTAGCGTTCTCCCCAACAGCTAAGCTTTAAGATCGTTCCTTTGGATTATTATATATTGATTGCAGGATTGTATGACAATCTATTGAGGTTGTTAATATTGACCTATGCTAGTACCATATGCCCTTTATCAGCCCAACCTCCATGTTGCAGGTTAAAAATATACATCCTATTCTTAACTCCACATCTATTTACATGGCCTTACGTTGTGATCCAGTGGTTATATCAATGTATTGGTTGCATTATTCTTCCCATGAGATGTAACACATGTAGTATACTCGTGGTAGACAGGCTGGAGACAAGTTCGACTGACAGAGTAGTTATATTTTTCATACTGTCCATCATTCACTTTTCCCACATGCCTATATTTGCCTCCAATACTTTATTTTTATATAGCAATTTCTATCACACATTTGCCATTTTGTGGCTCTTTATAAAACAGGCGTTACTGCAGTGCGATTTAATAGCATTCAAATTATCAACATTGAATGGATGAAGGCTGCATTGGATCACATAATACACATGGGGTTCGCCCAAATAACCCTCCACTGTCTGGGCACTAAATATCAACACAATAAACAGTGATGCGGAGGGACAAATACACCCAAAATATTCATAGGATACATTCAATTACTCCTATGTAGTGGTACCTACTCACATCTCATTAATATGTACTTCAACAAAGTCACATACCAACGCTTATTCCTGATCGTAACCAATATTAATTTCTTTTAATTGGTTTACTGATTAAGATCGGTTGTTCATTTTTCTTAATTCGTCCTTCATTAAATCAACATAGAACAACAACACAGTACAACATAAACACAGATACATACATAATTATACAAAAAGATCATTTCCTAACCCCCTAATTACAAAAAAAGTGTCCGCTTTCTGAGTTCACTGCGGTCCATTGTGAGATAATCCTTTGCACACTTGAGGTACCCTATCTACCTCTACATCCTTTTCCGGTGTGCATGTCCATTTTTAGCTCAATAATTGTAATTTAACGGATTCCTCCTTCTTCGTCTGTCAACACGTTTTGGCCCTGTTAATTGGGCCTCATCAGGACAGGGGTGCAAGGAACCACCTAAAGCATAATATCAAAAAGACATAACTAAAACTGTTCCACTTCAGTACCTACACCAAAACTCAGAGATGTCCTGATCACCCAAGTGTCCATAAGTATCCACCAGAAGGGGTGTCCATGCTGAGGTGCCACATGCTGTGCCCATAATCACTCAAATGGATACCACAGGCTGTTAATGGTACCACATCCTCCAGTCACTACTTGTACCTCCTCAAGGTACAGTTACCAAGTCACAACATTTTATTAGTGCCTACCATCACTACGTGTGAAAGTAAAACGTGAATAAAAATAAAATAAAATACCCATAGAAGACAACCTCATGCACACTTGCGTGCCTTACTGCATTATGTGCCCTCATCCAAGTGGATCACGTTGTCTAAAAGAATACCCACAAAGGGTCCCAATGAACTTACTATGAAGTACTGTCCCAGATGCTCAAGTACTACAATGCCATCATCCAAATCTATTCCAGCGGCTTCTGGCGTTCCGCCCACTTCCAACTAAGCGGAAAACAACCAACACCATTCAAGCTCCCAAAAGCCTCCAAGGCTCGAAAGTGTAACGTGCCAAATACGTGTACTTAGAACAATACCTCGGGACTCCTTATGTAGCGTGTATCTCTGCCAAACTGCTCTCGTCCTGTGAAAGGACGCCCAATATTAGCCTCATTAACGCTGCATACAAAAAATACAAAAATATATAAAAATTTCATCAGTATCGCACTGCCCACGTCCAGCGCGCCAAACATCGCCTAGACAGCGTCACTTACCCCCACTTGTATTCCGCTTGTTTCTATATTGGCGTGGTTCTGTGGCTGCTGATCCACTAAGGCGAACTCCTACGCGGGACTCCGGCCGTCTTAAGACTGAAACCATTGCCCGACTCGACGTGCGCCTGATCACGTGATCGGCAACATGAAAGACATCAAGGAAATACTACGCAAGCCACTCAGCTCGTGCATCTCTTTCTAAATTGACATAACCAGCTAAAAGTCCCAAGGTAAAGCTCAGAAGCAACAACAATAAACATAATGTGGCGCATAATTCCGTGATGTTAAAATAAAACGTGAAAATCCCCAGAGCATCTATTTCTTTTATATTTTTTTAACACTGTGTGCCACCTTACTAGTTTAAGGGCAGCGCTAAAACGTGCATGGTTCACCCCTAGAGAGGAGTTACTGACTCCTAAATCCAAGCCTGAGACTAACCCTTTAACATGTGTCTTAACTTACAACCCTAAGGCCAACAAAATCAAGAAAATAATCCTAAGAAACTGGAGGCTGGTAAGACACCTAGACATTCCCAGGCCCTTATTTGCCTTTAAGAAAGGGAAGAACATACGACAGCATTTGGTCAAATCCTCACGACCTACACCCATTAGGAAGGACCTAAGGGGGATGAGGCCCAGAAGAAACAAGAAGGAGGTAATTTCAAAGGGGGAAAGTGGAGAGGAGAACTACCTGTGGTGGTAGTTGAGGGTCCAGCAGGAAGGAAAACGAGATTTGGAGGGTCCTGGCTGGCTCTGTGAGGAAGAAAAAGGAGAGCGCTCTGAGGAAAGGTCAAAGGTGAGAGGAGGCGTGGGAGGAGACAGGGAGAAGAATTTAACTATAGGATGGGGAACCAGACAACCACAGGTATAGTCGTTGTACTGGACGGATGAATCGTGTAGAAGGTGCGAAGCAGGGTTGAAGTCAATGGACCAAGGCTGGGGGAAAAAAACCATGTGGGTAGGGAGAGCGATAGATCACGGTGGGGGGGGGCAGTGGCGGTCAATATTACCTTGATATCTGGAAAACCGTAGGTAAATATTAGTGGGGGACCGTGCGATGAGGGTCCCAAGGGGCAGGAGTCGGAAGACCTCGACTGGTGAGGAAACAACAAGGAGGGGTCAGACGTGGTGCGGGCGGTGAAGGCAGGGAGAGAATGGGGCGTCGGGGCATCATGTCCTCTAGGGAGACCCCTACTTATTCGGATGACTATATCCAACGTATTGTCAGTGGCCCTTTACTGCTCTCTCACTCTTCTACCCCCCATACCATCAGCTCCCAATACCTCTAGGGTACTACTGGATAAACTTGAGAACTAAAGAAAAAACAGATCCCCACTGACCTCCATGCCTGCATGCTAACGGAATACCTAAGATCCGATGTAATACCTTTAGGACTACAGATCCGTAACATCCCAGCAATATTTACTCAAGACCCCAAGTTTTGAACCAGGTTCAGCCATCTGGCAACCACCTGTTCGAGACATTGGATGGTTCTAGGCATTGATACTGCCATCGAACACAGCCGTAGAGAACTTGAAGAATTAGCCGAAATTGAAAAGCTCATCTTGGCAGACTCAACCATTACAGACGCCAAAAATCTCCTTGATAAAATCAACAATACCATTGCCACCTTTAACACTTTCGAACAGAACAAAAAAATAAACAAAATACAGAAAGACAGAAAAAACTACAACAAGGAAACAAGTATCCGTACCTACTCGATACCTTCTGCAACACGACCTACCAGCCCCCTAGAAATAAGAATTGGGGTAGGTATAGGAACAATAAGGCTATCACTGTCTCGGATTCGTCCAATACTTCTATCGAAGACTCGGACCCTGGTGAAGGTCCTAGCACAGAACGCAACCAGAACAGATCTCACCCGCCCCCACTCCTACCTGCTGGTTTTTTAGGGGTAAACCGCAGACGTGGCAGGGGCAGAACGAGACCCAGTTATCAGTACAGTACGCTGGTGAACGCCAGACCCGCCGCAAATTTTACCAATGGGGGCCCCAAAAATAAACACAAATCTTAGCGAGGTTGCCACCACCAACTTGGTCCCTGATCCTGTCAACAACAACCCCCACAATACCTCTACCATCCCCATATTCAATCTGTCCAAACATATCCTCACATCAGACGAAGTATCACTCCTCAGGAAAGGTTTGTCCTTCGTTCCCACAGACCATAGCAATTTTTTCAAACTCCAGGAGGACATACTCTTGTTCTTCCATCGCATCAGACTCAAACAATTCTCTTCCAACAAACCAGAAATGAATAGACCCTATGAATGCCAATTCCATCCTGCCTCGACCTTTCTCCCCCCGGCAGCCTCTATGCCCCCTGAGATACTGACTTTTGAACGACTAGTACTTCATGAAATCAAAGACATACAACAGAATTCCGAATTTGTATCTTACAACCTCCCACTTAGTGAGAAAACAACTACGTGACAACCAACACATAATCATCAAACCAGCCGATAAAGGTGGTGGCATAGTTGTAATGGACACTGAGAAATATGACGCTGAAATCATGAGACAACTTGCCAATGCAACACACTACCGTACCCTCACATCAGATCCCCTTCCCAACATCCGCAGACAAATACAGGACCTTACTATCAGGCATCATCACCAAAAAAGAGCACATCTTCCTCAACAACTCACACCCCAGAACACCTGTCATTTACGCCCTCCCCAAAATCCACAAAAATTCCACCGAACCACGGGGTCGGCCTATAGTTTCTGGCTGTGGCCCCTTGACAAATACATTGATGCCACCCTTAAAGAATTCATTCCCCTCACTGACACTTTTATCCGTGACAGCACAACCCTGATCAATATCATTGAAGACAGACCTTACAATGACCAAACTGACCTCATGGTCGGCTTGGACATTGAATCTCTATACACGAACATCCCCCACATTGAAGGTCTTGCTGTCATTGAACAACTCCTAGACACCCGCCCTAGACCCACCCGCATCGGCTCTGATTTCATTATGGACCTTCTCCGAATTGCCCTCAATAATAACTACTTCCTATATAAAGATACATTTTACCTTCAGATCAAGGGAGTCTCGATGGGAGCTTGCTTTGCCCCCAACTTTGCCATCCTCTACGTCCATAATCTTGGAACCACACATGTTCTATCACCCACAAACCCCTTTCTGACAAAGATAGGTTTATGGCGTAGATACATAGACGACATTCTCCTAATTTGACATGACACTACTGACAACCTGTCGTCTTTCATTACCTGGCTCAATAACTGCCAACCTCACCTCACATTCACATCAGACCCCAGGCCCAATGACCTTCCATTCCTAGACCTTACTCTACACTCCGAGTATGGCTCCATCAGAACATCCTTATTCTGTAAACCGACAGAGCGAAACACACTCCTGCTGTACTCTAGCTATCACCCACGGGGCCTACGAGATGGCTTACCATACGGACAGTTCCTTCGCATCCAGAGGAACTGTAAATGGCGAAAAGATTATTTCCGTGAGGCAGTTGTTCTCTCTGAAAAATTGACTAACCGTGGCTACCCGAAAAGCTTAGTCTCACATGCCTGCAAGCGCGCATGGTATTGCCACAGAGAATTCCTTCTCTCACCCTCTCCCAAGCGAACAATTCCTGCATCCCCTTTGTCTCCACTTACAGCCCTTCAAGCAACAAAGACAGCAAAATAATGAAAAGGAATTGGAACATACTCTGGACTCATGCCCCCTTCCAGGAGCCTCCCCCTCTTCTCATACAAAAGGGGCAACAACCTCTCTGATAAACTTGTACATGCCATTACCTGGCCAGATAACAAGAGACACATCCAATCCATCACTTCTCTCTGGGGTTTGCCACCAATCCTAGGCCATTACAAATGCCAGACCTGTTCCGTCTGTGACCTCACTAATAACACAAAGGAATTTAATCTAGGTCTCCAGTCTTCTACTCGAGGTGCGTACGCAGGCCCTGACGCCCCATTCTCTCCATGCCTTCACCGCCCGCACCATGTTTGACCCCTCCTTGTTGTTTCCTCCCCAGTCTAGGTCTTCCGACTCCTGCCCCTTGGGACCCTCATCGCACGGTCCCCCACCCGTATTTACCTACGGTTTTCCAGACATCAAGGTAATATTTACCGCCACTCTCCTGCCCACCGTGATCTATCGCTCTCTCTACCCACACTTATGCATGTTTTTTTCCCCCAGCCTTGGTCCATTGACTTCAACCCTGCTTTGCACCTTCTACATGATTCATCCGTCCAGTACAACGACTATACCTGCGGTTGTCTGGTTCCCCATCCTATAGTTAAATTCTGCTCCCTGTCTCCTCCCACACCTCCTCTCAACTTTGACCTTTCCTCAGAGCACTTTCCTTTTTCTTCCTCACAAAGCCAGCCAGGACCCTCCAAATCTCGTTTTCCTTCCTGCTGGACCCTCAACTACCACCACAGGTAGTTTTCCTCTCCACTTGCCCCCAGTGAAATTACCTCCTTCTTGTTTCTTCTGGGCCTCATTCTTGCTCTCCTAACTTTATACAGCACCCACCTGATTGAAGTAACCCAGTCCTGATGATGACCTGGAATCATACAGGTCGAAACGCCGTCGACCACTCAGCGCAACTTGAGGCGTTACTGTGGTCAACCCAAGCCAAACCTGCCTTGAACATAATCACCATTGTGTTGTTGATCACAAAGTTTCCTGTATTATTATTTTTGTTGCACCGTCCATGCTGTTTTCTCACCTTATTGTGTCACTGCGCCGTTCACTGTTACGAGCACAATATGTGCACACCAACCTTTGGGTTACTCATGCATACACTGTAATGTAGTGCTGATATGACTACTTGCAAATAAGAATTTAACTTCTCGTTACTCAATTCTTGTGGTCTCCCTTTTGTCCTCTCCTCTTGATTGAGTCCTTTTGTTGTAATTGCCCTCTAAATGACCACCGGTTGAGACGTTATTTTTTCATCACATACTCTACCTGGGTCTCGACTGGGTTAACGGGTTTACTCCTGTGTCATGATTCTACATACCCTTCTTGAGGGCACATCCAATAGGACAAAAACATACAATGATTAGCTTGTCATTTATGACATGAAATATAGAAGACAAGTCACTTGCTTCAATCCATTGAAAAATGTATGTGTAAGTTGTCAGGACAATGCAGGGACCAATAGTGCCTTGATGGAGAAGGTGAAGTGAATGGCAGCCAGCACTGTATTAACCCAGGAGATGGAACAAAGACAGAAGAGTGCTGTTGGCAGTACTTGGGGTTGTCCATGTATCCAGCAGTCCTTCCAAGATGAAGTAACTTCAAGAAGAGGGCAGTCCTGCTGCTTGGCACATTTCAGAGTTCAAGATCAGAATGGAGAGTGACTTATAAACACCCACCAAAGATTAACATATTTATTTCATTCTGAACCAGTGTATTATTTTCACATGTCCTAATAATTGGTGGCAGACAACCAAGACCAGTCACACCATAGCAGGTGGTATTTGAAATGAAAGTGCAGAAAACCTGATATCAACAAGAAACCTGAATTCAACCACTACAGACGAAGTTCATTACAAATTCAACCACATGAGAGCTTATAAATTAATTTTGTGATTTAGGGTAATAAGACCATTACTTCAGGAAACAGTAAATCCATTCCTACAGGCAAGAATGATGCAAGCTAGTTCCAATTCTGAACAAACTTTGATGAAGTTCCAGTGGACACGCATGTAAACAAATCCTAACCCAATGAAGAAATTATGATGCTTACAGGGTCTTTCATTTCTAGGCAACTAGTCCTTTTGCAGCCCATACCAGTAGCTGTAGGATGCTTTTTATGAATACATTGACTGCTACTCTGGGCATAGAGAGACACACTCTCACAATTCAGTCACTTTTCACTACTTCTAACACTGGATGCAAGCCAATCATTCAGTGGGTATAGCAAGAATAAGGAAGGTTTGAGAGACAGCATGGGGACCCTTACCCTGGTAATATGGCTATTGTGCCTAACGAGAGGACTTACACATGAATTAATTTCCAGAGCACTCAGCGGTCAAGCTTTACAACCAGTAGATTCACAAATGCAAACATAAGATTATCATTTAGCGCCTAGGGGTCAGATCTAGAGGAGCATGCATATGGAAAAACCCCCAAAAATGTCAGATTACTTTGGCCCCTTTGGTGGTCTTACCTACTTTTATTGAGCACCCTAGATGGGATATATTCCACTGAGGAGACTCTTCTAGCTCTGCCATCAAGTCCCCCAAGGTGCAGAGGTAACTTCGCCAAACATACTGCAGATCGGCTGCTCAGTCAGTAGAAGCTGTTCTGCCACTTCGGTGGTGGAGTAGCCTTTGTGAAAGACCTCTGTATAAAGGGTGTCAGATGTCCAGTAAAGGTGGCCAATGTCCAGTAAAGATGGCAGGTGTCCAGAAAAGGTGGCCGATGTCCAGTAAAATGTTATCATTGTGTCACTAATGTGTTTGGAAACATGACCCACAAACTAGGGAGACCATATATGTAGCCAACTTTGGACGTACAATTACAGTGCCCATAGTTGGTGATGGAAACTCCATCAACCAGTAAGGAATTTGGCGTAGTTTCCACTAGAGAATTCTTCATCAAAGACGCTCCTGCCATGGTGGACATATCCACCCGGAGAAGAACCCTCTCCGCCTTAGGAGAGAGCTAAGCATTTGGGTCCAGGTCCCATGCAGGGCACTTTTTCCTGTGCCTCGGAGGGGGGGTAATATTTAGAAACTTGGTGATTAATCACTATTTTTCAAAGCTAGAAAAAGCATGCCTCCATGCAGCTGGTAGACTCAGTTTATCTTCACTATTAGTCCTTGTTGATTTCTCTTAGTGCTGTGACTCATAACAGACCATGGATTTATTTTATTCAGGAAGTACATTCACGTTGACCCCCATCTATATTTGCTAAAACAATCAAACGGTGTTGTTTGTACTGAGCCAGACCCTGCATAACGACAGCTGCAAGATAATGCCTATTCATTATCATTCACTAGAAGTAATTTAATTTGGGGGAGTATTGCGCAGAAGCAGCCCTGACATATTTAATCTTTCATTCAGATTAAGACAAGGCATTGTAACAAGAGCAGGGAGAGAACAACGCTTGAAGTCCTACATTCATTACCCTCTAAGTGCCTGACAAGCAGCCCTTTGTGTCTGCTGCTTAACATTGACGTAGATACAGACGCAGGCTGTCCGCCCCAAGAGTAATGCGTGATTTCGGGGCATCAGGGTAATGTCTAGTTCAGTCATTTAATTTGTACTCGATCTTTTAATACAGTTTCATTCTGTATGAAATATGTCTGCAAGCTCTGTGCAGATGGGAAGAGGACCCCTCTCAGGAGTCAGCTCATTTTAAGTTTGTCAAGCAAGAAAAGCGTTAGAAACTAAAATACTTTACATCACAACAAAAAGTGTGCTTGAGCAATGTGCATGGAAAAGTCGGGAGGAAATTGTGCCTCTAACCTTTGTTGTCTTCTGCCAGAATAACAGTGGTAGCGGAAGTGACATCACACACTCTGTTACCCCCATTGATGATATCACAAGGTATAGCACTTGTCCCTCCCTTAGCCCTTCAACAGCCTCCTATTTGATCTTAAGGGCCAGATTTATGACCCCAGTTCCTTCGTGCTTGCATCAGGCAATGCAGTAGATGCGCCATGCAACTGAAAAAAGAGATTCATGAAGCCACGCAAGGCACCCTTGCATAGCCCTGAGTGGCTTCATAAATCTCGAATAAAGCAACGCAGTGCAAATCACTGAGTTGCCTTACTCTGCACTAACAAGGCATTCCATGGGTGGGTCGTGGGTGCTCCCACGCAACTTTCATGGTTTCTGATGCATTCCCAGAACTGGTAAACCTGGCAATGCCCCAAAAAGATACGCCTTCCCAGGAGAGGCGCAACAAGGAGAAATGTCTTTTTTTCTCCTCGTTACTGCCTCTTTCCATGTGTGCAGCACACATAGATAGAGGAATATGCCTCAGGGGATTGTTTTTGTGCCGAAAGGTGCGCCTTCCTGCACAAAAACAATCCTGCATGGAACACAGACACCTTTGCACCATGGTGCAAGGGTGCCTACGTTAGCGCTAGGCAGCCAAAATGGCACCTAGAGCAGGGGAAAAGGCAGGAATGTGCTGTGTTGTTTTAAATACGGTGCATTCTTGTCCTTTCCCTGTCACACAGTGCAGCACAGCAAGGCTACTTGCTGCGCTGCACTGTGTGACAATTCTCATAAATGTGCCCCCAAGTAAATAGGAAATAGCAATGGGTAGAAACTAGAGAAATAAAACAGGGTTTCAGATTACTTTCTGCTACTGCTGCTTGATTTCTAGCATGAGAGACAGAAGGTACCAAAGAGCAAGCTAATGGTAGCAGCTGCTAACACTAATGTCTATAATAGTTCCAGGAAATATTTCAGTGCATTATTTGGAGGAACCATTCTATCAGTACTGTTTAAAAAACACAATGATGACATGTGACAATTTTTGATAATCTGAAGCTTCTGTAGGTAGGAGCAGTGGAAATAGCATTCTCTTCATGAACAATCCACTTTATGTATACAAGACTGTAATAGCCACAGCCGCAAGAGAAGTGGTGAAGAGAAGAAAGTAAGGGAATGCAGGAGTTACAGGGGATTTGTGGCAGCTATAGTGTGTGATTTTGCCGCTCAAGATCATGGGCCAAGTGCACATCCCATTCTTTATGCATGTCCTCCTCCATGAGGGAGACATGGATGGAAATCAAGCATAAGCCCTATGTGAAATCTGCTTGAGTATCAGCAATAATTACTGCCCACAAAATTACATGTGTTGTCATAGCTTCAAGATTTCATTAACCCATACGTGACATTTATATTTGGGTAGTTAATATATGCGGGACATTTCCACATCATTTGTGCAACACAGTGAGTCTTTCCCTTCTAGTTATTCCACCATATTTCCACTCTTTCTCCATAGATGTCAATTAGGCGTCATCGGGGTAGCAGCTCCTACCCATATCTCACCCTTTGGCACCCCTGTCAGTTCCGTTGCTACATCTAGTCTTAGGATCATGAAGTCAGGAACAGGAACATAAAGATAAACAGGTGTAAAATCCATGTTTTACATTCTGTATTTGCCTTTTTTCCACCCAGCCTTTCAGCAATACCTAGGAGGCTGTCACGAGGCTATGGGTGGGAAAAGTAGTCAACCTGTGACATCATAGTCATACGATGCATGAGGTCACTTCCGCTTCCCCTGACGTTTTGGCGAATCAACATCTACCCATAAAAATTGTTTCCTATAGCTATGATCCAAATTTCAGTACTTTCTATGGAGTTCCAACTTGGAGAAGGAAGAAATGTAACTGTTAACCCTTTGTAAAGCGCACAGCTCCTCAAATAGTAGTGACAGGTTCTCTTTCCTTACACAGCTCCTTCACGATGACAACCACTACTTCCCAAGCTCTCAAACATAATTGAGTGAAGTGTTAACATTTGCTTTCCACACAGGCAGAATAGTCCAAATTAGGTAAACTGCACTTAGTATCAGCACACCACCAAAACGTCACACCCAGGAAGCAGTCTCAGAGCAACTGACTCAAAGAAGGGAATTCTAAAAACGTAGCCAATGGCATAGCTCTGTCAAGCATCAAAGAAAATCTATACATCATAACGGCATCTATATACACAATGAATATTCCTTACTGGCATTTCTACCATCAGCAACATCAGTGCTCATTCTCCCCACAAGTCCATTCACCTGGTAGATTGCAATTCTGTAATGCACAGCTGAAATTCTTGCACTTTATTTTCTGAATCCTTCTACTTTGTCATTCCTAGAGCCAAGCAGCGTCAGTGAATGTTGTTCTTAATAAATAATAATCATACTGCTAGTACTACTACTACTAGCAGGGGCGGCCAAAGGTCAGCCTGACAGACACTCTTCTTGTTCAGCAGGCAGCCAGAAGCTAGACATGTGCTGAACACTTAGGCACCTGGCTGCCAAAGAGGAACTTTGTCAGGCTGAGGATTTTGCAGCCTGTGGGTGTGAGCTCTTCATTCTGGCAAAGGTGCCTCGAGCTCCCCCCCCTCCTTACAAGAGGGAGTGTCACCAATTGCCTCGGACCTGGGAGCTTCAGTTTTAAGCCCTGAGATGCCCAGAGGCGTGTGTCAATCAGTGACATCTCGTCACAGAGTGGAGTGGAGTGGGGTCAGCAGTCTCACTGACTCAATCCCACTCTCTGATGAGTGAGGGAATGATGCCTTGCCTCATTGACTGACCCAAGGTCAGCCAATGAGAGAAGATAGCAGTCCCAACCCTCCTGGGGCCTCCAAAGTTTTTCTCACCGGGAGCTGCAGGGCAAGTAAGTTTATGTTTTTGAATGTTTGGTACCTGCATGCTTATATTTATAAATGTATAGATTTGTTGTGAGTGAGCGTTGTAAATGGGTGTGTGTGTGAATGCATGTGTGTGAGTGAGTGAGAGTGTATTGTGTGTGTGTATGTGTGTGTGTGTGCGCGTGTGTGTGTGTGTGTGTGTGGCTCACCCGACCCCTCTCTGCCAAAATTACCAGCTACCACTGACTACTACTACTAATAATAATTATCATCATCGTCATCTTAAGCATCATCTCCCGAGTCAAATTATCTACCATTGATTGTTAAAATGGTATCAGTTAAGCTACCTCTGACAGATTCTTTCTTGAAATTCACATACCACGTCAACACCCTCTTGGAATTATAAACCACATGCACCAAAATAAACCTCTCTGCTTGCTGCAGTAACACAAACAGTCCATTATATCTAACGCTAACTTGTTTCAAGGCTTATCTGGTACCTCAAGTGAGACAGGGAAATCTTTCTTGTTACTCTTACTTCATCACTGCACTTACATTGTAGACAGTCCCTTTCTAACCAATCAATATTCACTTCCATCTCAGGTAACCTCTACACCTCCCTCGCCTAGGCTTTATGAGGTTTCTTCCTAAATTCCTCCCTTGTACAAGATGGTTAATATTTTACCTCACACATTAGGGCGGGAGTTACTTATCCGTTCTCCGTAGTCTACAGTCCGAGATTCAATTGGTCCCTTAATCTCAATCTCCTCCAAAGTTACCTTATCAGGCCAATCTTCAACCAATCTTCAACCACTTTTCTCATTATTGCTGTGCCAATACATCGCTAAACAGTGTCACTTCCCATTCTTTCTTTCTTGGCACCATTTCAGTCAACCACATGACGTGGGTATCCTCATGCGCATAAACTTCTCAAGGGGCTAACTTTCCTTGCACAATCCATGACAAACCTTTATAATAGAAGTCCAGTCAAAGAAAGACTGCATCTGATCTTTATTGCTTGTAGCGGGCACTTTCATGAATGGCTCCACCAAATCCAACTTGGCACAGATACCTCGTGAAAAATGGCACACCTCCAATATGTCAAATAACTGACTCTAAAGTGACATTTTTCTAGCTTAACCACAAATATGCTGCTTGCAACCTCTTTATGACTAAAATTGCTTCATGTGCTATGCTGTTACCGTGCACCAGGTTGCCATCCTGAAAGAACATAATGCTGCTCACCTATACAAAATACATCCTTCTCCACCCTTTGGAAACATGTATTAGCAGAAGCTAACCCAAAAGAGGATGTGCACAAATCCATAGGCCACCAACCGTGTCACAAATGAGGTCAAATTATTGGACACCTTGTCCTGTAGCACAACGTCTATGTTAATGTTGCAAAAAAGCACCCCCCTAAAATGCAGATTTCTCCCTGATGCAGCCTAAAACAAAATTTCGAATTACCTTCTGGAAGTGGAGCTGTTGCAGAATCATATTTTGTAGAATTGCTCTCACCTGCTGATAGGGAACATGCTGGCTGCCACTGTTGCTTCTGCTAGCTGGATTGCCGAGGTCAGGTATATCAATACAGCTGGGGGCAGAGACTGTAACTTAGTACACAAACAGTAAAGGCCTCAAGTCATACAAAGCTCTTTGGAAACTGCTATGCAGGTGTCAAAACAAGAAACCACAACAGCGCTACCATAGAGATTCCCGCTCCTCCAGGGAATACTCCTGCATGCTAGCGGTCAGCCATGGCTCTGTACCCGTACCCACCATGCCCAAAGCAGTTCTCATTAGCAGTAGACAAGGCCAGGGAAAACTGATCACACAAAAGACGTGGAAAAGGAGAAAAGTCTTAATTTTGTCTACCATCTTGGATTGGATGTGATCCAAATGTAGTTCAATGATCTGAATTATTTCTTTGAGCATGTTTTAGCAAGAACCTGAATCTTGTTGCCCCTGTAATTTAAAGCAACCTAGTAGCCAATGGCAATAGTTATGTGCTGACAGAACATTCTTCCATTTGCGAAGGAAGTGCTAAATCTGGAGAAAAGTGTGCTTGCAGTATGTAATCCACCATACTATCACTCTTGTTGAGAAAATTCTGCCAATGGATTGCCATATTGTTTTGATCCAAATTGGGCGTTATCTGTTCTTCTTGGCAGCTGGATAGAAATGGTGACTTAGGTCAACAAAGCATGCCCCCTTCTGTATGTAGTTACATTTGTGGATCAACACACATCACTAATGATGAATCTAATGGCTGCATTCAACAACAGATCCATGATGACAAATAAGCTGTTTGGGTCATTAAACTGAAAAAGAGAACCAAAGTTAAAAAGCCTTAGCTGGTGGAGCTCGATGGGCATAGCTCATCTTGGTTCACCCTGCCCTGTGGAGTGCCACAGGGCTCCTCACTGAGTCCAACACTTTTTAACTTATACGTTACCCCCCTTTGGCTTCAAAACAGTGTTATACGCCAATGACACACAAATTGTGGCGTCTTTCTCTGGAGACCACACGGACACAGCTTTAAGATTTCAAGAATGCCTGCACAAGGTTGGGCAGTGGATGGCCCAAAACTGCCTCAAACTGAACGCAGGGAAAACCGAAGTGCTTCTTTTTGGAAACGATACCTCATTCTGGGGACCTAAATGGTGGCCACAGGAAATGGGCGAAACTCCCACTCCGACCAATAAAGTGAAAAACCTCAGAGTCATTTTTGAGTCCAAACTATCCTTTGATGGGCAAATTAACGCAATCACCTCCTCTTGCTTCTTTTTTTTATTAAAACCATCAGAAAGATCCTTCCCTTCATTCTGCTAGAGCTCCAGAAAGTGGTGGTGACAGCGCTCATACTGTCCAGACTGGACTATTGCAACGGGCTGTTCCTTAACATACATACCCATCTCCTCAATAAAATGCAGGTCCTACAAAATGCAGCAGTCCGTCGGCTACTCGATATCCCTAAAAAGCAATCGGTAGCACATGCCCTACCCTCCTTGCACTGGCTACCGGTAAAAAGAAGGATCAAATTCAAGTCCCTCTGTACTGCCTTTAAAAAGAAGGATCGAATTCAAGTCCCTCTGTACTGCCTTTAAAAAGAAGGATCGAATTCAAGTCCCTCTGTACTGCCTTTAAGGCACTCCATGGACTTGGACCGGATTTCCTGACAAACAAATGTCAGTGGTATCTCCCTGGTAGGGAGCTTCGCTCTGCAATTTCCACCAATCTTGCAGTCCCTAAAGTGAAAATGGCAACTGTGGGGGGGGGGGGGGGGAAGCTTTGTGGCAGGGACAGTGAAGCTGTGGAACTCACTCCCAATAGGACTGAAGACAGAAAATAACCTCCTGGTTTTCCGCAAAACCCTAAAAACCTTGCTGTTTAACATGTAGTGGTCCTTCTTTTCGTTCCCCCGCACAGGCTCACACTTCAGATTTGAGCCGCCACACCTAGACACCTCCGGGTATTAGTGCGCGTTATAAATCCCAATTTCATTTCATTTCAGTTGCCTCCAAGGGGCAGATTGCTGTCTATTCCAGTCTATTCTTTCGGTGCAACTATTTACAGGCCCTTTCACTTCAGTCTGGGCATGACACAACAAACTGAGATCGAGCTGGCAGTAATTCATGTTGCTGGGTTTTGCAAGAGTTGTAACAGCTCTATCTGAAACTAATCACTGGATGTAAGAAAATGACCCTTTTTTGCGTGGTCAACCCAATTTGCTGAATTGTATTGCTGGGTTTTAGACTCTGCACCTTGGGGCACTGCTGTCCAGTGCCCACTGTAGGAGCTCTGACCCCTAAAACATGTAAAAATTGGCTAATTACTGATTGGTGTGTTTACTCTTCCTGTAAGGACATAGTATAGGGTGTATAAACTGCTAAAATGGCATGGAAAGTTAAATGCCACCTGTGGCTAGCAACACTTACTATGCCATCCACTAGTGTTGCAAGAAAAACATGGCTTTGGCCTATCACTGTAACCTGACCGCTGCAGTTTAAACCTGCAGTGCAACTAAATACCATTTTTGACAGGAAAAACCTCCCTTTTGTATATTAGTAACTCACCCATACCTTAGTGTTGTAGCCCACAAGGCTCGGTGCATGGTTTTAAAAGTGGAACATTGAGAAAATTAATGTTAACATGTCCCTACAGTGGCAAGGCCCAGAAAGCTATTTTGTCTGTGGCAGGCCTAGATGTCTCATGTAGAAAACCGAGTGCAGATGAAAACACTATACTGCTAACTCTGGAAAGGGACCAACTATGAAAATAATTAAACAGCTATTTTTACCAGTTATTAAAAATCCAATTAAATAGTCAAGCTGGGTTTTGAATAAATATTAAGGAACTGTAACTTATAAAGTTCCCCCTTTACTTGCCTCAGCTTTCAGTGCTCAGCCTTGAATGAGGGATGAATGAGGTGTGAAATTCCTCCCAGGAGCACGCAATAGATTGACACGAATGGGCAGAGATGACTCCTCTAAGCTCAATAGAATATGCAGGGTGGGGGTGTGCCACTCTTGTTGACACCTCAGAATCAAAATCCTGCATTACAAGTTAGTCTAAAGCACATGAAAAATTATTGCATCATTCAAAGAGAGCAAATAGGATGCTAGGACAATTTTAGTGTATCGCTTGTCTGGTTCCTGAAGGACCCTGCTTTTGTCCTACTAGAATTATGTCTCTGGGTTTGTTGTGGGTACAGTACCTGCTTCAAACTGGATTTTTGTGAAAGTAGTAGGAAGACACTAAGATTGCCATAGTACACTCCCCATACTCACCCACCGCCCTTAGAGCCCAAGTTTAGGGTGTCTGAAGTCTTTCAACACAGTGAAAAAGTCCTGACACTTGGCATTTTGGGTCCGTTTGCAGTAAAGCAAAGAGGAAGGGGAACTACTACAAGCATAGACAGTCCAGGGCCTGGGAACCTTAACTCAATTGGCCAGAAAGCAACCAGGAGTATCTTAAATGTCCCCCACCCACAGACTTGTGAACCTTACAAAGTTGGACCCTTACACAGCCTTCCTCAGAACACTGCTGGACTTGCAAAGGGATTCCAGGCAGACTGAACCTGCTGCACATGGCATATGTGATCTATGAGGAAGACCGGAGCATTTGAACCCTCTTCAACATGAAATCCAAGGACAAAAAGACTTCCAAGGATCATTTGGGCGACCCTCTAGGTGGCGCGTGGAACATAAAAAAGCTGAAGACAACATTCCTATGAAGTATACCTGCTGACCAGTGGCAAGGGGACCTGGACTGGACTTTATTTTGTTGTTACCCACTGCCTGACACCCTGTGAGTCTCTCAGTGCTGCCCCTGAGGAGCTGGGGACCTTGGAGGTATACTTCTGTAGTTGTTTGGGCACTAAAAGAAATTTGGGAACTTTTTCTAAACTTTTGCTCCAGAGTGTCAAGGGGACCAACTGTGAAACCTCGCATATCTCCTGGCCAAACAGGAAATCACCAGAAACTGGAAGTCAACGGGGGGCCTAGATTAGAAACATGGAGGAGAGAACTGAAAAAATGGGTGGGCTGTGAAGGGAGGATACTCCTATGGGAAGCCCTCTGCGGTATAGTCACACTGGACACAGCCAGGGCCTAGGGAGAGCTAGTCGATGAACTAATAGCAATGGGCTCAGATGCTGCTGCGGCCTTGCCCTCGCTACCTCCATCTCCAGAACAGGTAACAGGTGGGCTGGGCCCAGTCGCACACCTGGCGGCCTCTCTTTGACCTCACCCCCCTCTCCCATATTTATATCCTACACATACCAACACTTAGCGACCACTAAAGCGCACACACATTACACACTGACAACATCGAAGCAAGGAACCGATTCAATGGGGGAGGGTGGAGGAGACTTGGGAATTTTTGTGATGTTGAAAGAAACGGGGAAAGGTAAGGTTATTAAAATGACTTAACAATATGCATTAAGTGTATCATTAAGATGCAGCACATGTGCAGAAACCCAAATAATATCTGGTTAAAAAAAAGGGGGGACCAACTGTGAAAAGTATCTGACCAGCAGTTCCATGGTGTCCGACAAAACTTCCCGTTTGTACTGCACTGAGAAGAGTTTTTCCGTCAGAAAACGACAAAGTCCCTTTTTAGATTGGGACTTAGAAACTTAGAAACTCATTCAAACTTCTCTACTTCCAGGCCCTAGCAGGACCAATCTAATCATGCCAAGGTTCGGGTCTACTGCAACCATTGACTATCATTGTCACTTTGTGCTTTATGTTACTATTTTCACTTAAATCTTTAATAATCCATATCTCCAGTTCTCCTTTTGGATTTTTGTCATTTTGGTGTAATTTTGTTTATTTTCATTTTACTTTACTTGTCTTAATTGGATTGGGATTTTTAATGTGCTGCATTTTCAACATTCCAACTGTTTTGGTACTTCTAAATTCTTTACACCAGGCTTCTCCTGTGAGTAGCTTGTGAGCTGTTGGTAGCTTTCCAGCTACTTGTAAGTCGCTCCAGTGTGTGTAGCCCAAAGAACTAAATTAGAAGCTTTTGCTTTGTTGAATTAATAAATTAATAGCAAATTGATAAGCTGATGTTTGGAGAAAAAGTGATGAATTTCCAAAATATATTTAAAGTTGATATTTGAGTGATAAAGGCCAAACAATGTTGGGGAGACTATTATTGATAATATAAACTTGGTGCTAGAGGCACTGCAGCTATGGCCGTTATGAGGTACTCATTTTGACGCATTCCACATTGACAAAGTATTTTTAACAAAGCTGCTGAAAGCGTGCCTGAGGCATGGAGGTAATCACTGCCTGATGCACTGAGGTAATCACTGCTAGTAATCTTGCATATGGTTGCCACTAATATAATCTTGTCTGATGTGGTTTCTATACAGCTCTAATAATATTAGTAGCTCAGGAGAAATGTCATTAAACATAAGTAGCTCTTATGAGATAAAAAGGTGGAGACCCCTGCTTTACACATTTTCTCTAAGTCAAGCCAGTCTGCTCTGTGCCACAGCTACCAGAGGTTCACTCAAACTTAAATTACTGAAATCTTTGACTAGAGCTAGCAAGATAATGAATTTGTTACTTGTGGTGGACACCAAACCACCCCAACTAATAACCACTTTCTCACACTGCAGAAGACCAATGAGGTTGCATTATGACAGATCAATCTTCGAAAGCATGGAAGCAAGGCAAAACATTAGCAGTAGCAAGGCTACTCTTTTGGACCCAGAGTTAAGTTTGTTATTCCAAAAGTGGTATAGAAGACATACTTCTCTTCAGATGTCAGCAGTATCCTTTGGTAGCAGAACTGCTGTAAAGTGTTGGCTCTAAGAATGGATCACAAGGGTGAGTTATGGGTTTTGAAGGTTGTATTTTCCAAGTCTAAAAGGAACCAACAATAGTTTGTTCCTGATAAACGTATTTCATTTTTTTTTAGCACAGTGGTCTCAGTAACACAGAGAGAGAGCGAGAGAGAGAGAGAGTGAGAGAGGCATTCAGTTCAAGTCCCCTAGGTGAGATAGCAAAATACGGGATTCTCAAATTCTGAAATTTTGCTTCTCTGCCATAAAAGAGGTAACGACACAGGGGTTGGCCCTCCAAGCAGGATAGGCAGGGCCACCTTCAATTGAAGATCGTGAGACACACAAGAAGATGGTGAAGAGAAGCATGAACCACAGAACCTTATGCCAGGGAAAGAAGGCTTACTTCTATGCTTCTTGGTGCGTTTATGGTGTTTCCTTGAGCTCCAAGTTAAAGTAGGGGAACTTGATGATCCTCTGGTCAAGAGAGATGCCCCCTAGATGTGGAATTGCAAAAAATGAGTTCCATCCAGGAGATGACAAGTGAAAGTGCTTTCACGCTGCCTGACAGCCAGGAGCAGCAAGCGGAAATTAGAACCTCTGAGATTGGTGGCTCCTCCGCTAAGGTGGAGGAGCATCGCCCCACTGCTTTTCAGCAGTGTGAATAAAGGAAAAATAAAATGATAATAACTCATTGTTATTATCATTTTGTTCTTTCTTGCTGCAGCAGCTTTGCGGGGAGGGACTGCTCTGCTTTCAGAGCAGGGAGAGGAGTGGTGGGCACTTTGTAAGTGCGCATGAATGTTTGGCCTGCGGTCTTGAGCCGGCAAAACAGTCATGCGCACTTTGCATGTTCTCCACCTAGGATGCTTTGCAGCCTGGGTGGAGAACATGCCCAGGCTCCCAGTCCCTGGCTGAGCGCCGATCCATGGTGCTCAGACCAATCACAACGCTGCATTGCAGCATTGCGATTGGCTTAGGGGAGCCTGGGTTCTTCCTAGGTGCTCCATTCCTGTTCCTGTGCCGGGAGAGACAACGGTGGAGAGAAGCAGCAAGACGCACTAAGGAGGTACGTTTTATTTTCTTTACTCCCTCTATCCCCCACCCTCCACCCTCCCACCCTCGATCTGTGCCAGCCGCCACTGACCTCTGATGCACCTGACGTCTTACCCGAGGGGAGGCACTAACCAACATACTCACCCAAGTACACCTATAAGTGAACTCCTGTACATATTCACCATGTGCAATCAGGTCGTGAGCCAATATATCCAATAGTGAGTGTCTCCGCAGCTGGGTACCTGGAGAAGTGGAAAATGGATTGCAGAAATTTTGCGCCACTTCCAGTGACTGACAAGCTAACTGTGGCTGTTCTGAATGGGAGATAAGGCAAAGGCTGTTGGGAATAGCTATAGGTAAGCTAGGACCCATGGGAAGGGATACTATAATAGTATTATCAGCCAACAAGGGCCAGCCAAGAGAGGCCCCCACAAAACAAGACCCCCTAAATAAAGGGAGATGAAGTAACTAGAGCTACAGCAGCAGCAGCACCCCTCCTTCCATGGGTAGATAGGAAAGTGCCAAGGCACCTGCTGCAAAGAAAACAGGTGGAAACAGGTTTTATACTTGAGGATTACCTCTCATACCATCCCTCAAGAGTAGTTCATTAAAAAATGTTTTTGATTAACAAGACAGGGTAAGTATCTCTGGGTGGGATTACTTCATCCTGAATGATATGGACTGTGGTATAAACAAGAGACACATTATTAATGTCTTCCTCCTGCTTGCGGTGTGGTACAGTATTGTTTTGTTGTTGGCTTTTCTAGTGATTGGGCTCTTGATGTAGGCTCGTAGGTGTGGTAAGTTAGGTGCTTAGGTGCTTACTCACAGCTGGGGCTGTTGATGTTCCTGAGGCCGTTATTACTGAGGATTCTGTCTCGCTCAAGCAGTTTGTAGAAGGGCACAGCGGTTCCTTGCATTTGTGCTGAATTCTGAGATAATGATGCAGTGTATGCAATCCAATTTGAGATCATGCCACACATGCAGTACTACCTCAGATGGATTTTATCACTAACTATGTATCTCTTAACACATCGAATAATGCATTCTGCATACCAGCTGATGTTTCCACTACATGCCACTTTGCTAATGTTTCTTAAATTGTGTGAAATTTTAGCAGCAATTCCTACTTTGTCTAAGTGAAAAATATAAGACTAACTTAAAATTTGGGTGGTGGTAGGAATAGCAGTGGCAGCTCCTACGCTAAGGCGGAGGAGCGTCGCCCCACTGCCAGGAGCAGCAAAGAAAGGAAAAAATAAAATGATAATAACGGAATGTTACTACCATTTTATTTTTTCCTCCTGCTGCTGCAGTGTGTGAAGGGGCAGGGCGGAGCTGCAGGAGAGGAGTGGTAGACACTCCTGTGCACAATGACTGTTTCGTCGTCCCTCTCGGGCCGCCCAGAACAGTCATGTGCACTCCCGTTCTCCCTGCACAGCCTGTATGGAGAACATGCCCACCTGTACAGCCCCTGGCTGAGCGTCGTGTCACGGCGCTCAGACCAATCACAACGCTCCATTGGAGCGTTGTGATTGGCTTAGGGGTGGGAGCCTGGCTGCCTGCTTCCTGTTCTGACCTGGAGTCGGACACAGGCAGCAGGAGAGAAGACGCGGGACCCGGTGGCGGCAATGTAAGTTTTTTTTTTTTTTTTTTTTTAAGAGCATCCCGCGAGCCCCCCTCCACGCCCGTCCCCCCACCCGCGACTGTGCCGGCTGCCTTTGAAGAATAGTATAGTGAAAGAATGTCTGCTGGTGGATTCTCCTCCACATATATATTTTGGGTTACCACCTAACTCCAAATCAGGCCCCCTTTTGTTGATCGTCTTCTTCCATGTGTAACATTTCTCAGATGGGTAATAAGGTTAAGGTAAGAGAACCACTTTTAAAGTAATGCATTAATTCTCCAAACACTATTAGCAGTCATATTTGGATCCCAGGGACAGCACAATATTATCGTAGTGAAAGTCAGGGGCAGCACATTTGAAGTGTCAAATATTTACTTCTGAAGGGCTATTTCTGTACATGGAATTAGCCACAAACTCTCCAAATTGCGAAGAAGTCCTTCTAATTATTTTGCAAGTACCACAGGGGTTACTGATGATTTGAAGAATTGCTATAATCAGGACTCCGGATGGGCCATTCTTCAACAACCATTGACTAATGATACAAACTATTTTGAGTTCATACAATCAGTAGATCCTGCTATCATGTTTTCTTACAATGTGACTTTAGAATGTAGGGTGGCTACCTACAGCTTTTAAACTTTCAGCCTCTACTACTCTGGTGGATAGTACAGAGGTAGAATCTATTCCCATCAAGAGCTGGCATCTTGAAGGTGAGTTAAAAAGACAAGAGTTACAAACATTCAAAATGATAGTTTCAATTACCTTGCATGAATATACGATTCAGCTATGTGCTATTGTCAATTCTTTGTTGATGATTCTCAGTCCAATTCCATCTAAGTCATGTCATCCTCCCAGCTAGCTTTATGTATATAAAGAATGAGTTCAACTGTGCCTTAATTTGTAACTTCAGCAAAATAGCAGGTGCTTAAGAAGGATTGACTCAAAATTACTAACGGTAGTACATAAATGAGTAGAAATCTAGCTCATCCTGATCTAAGCATTCCGTCACAACAGTTGTTACTGTCTTGGCCTTGATTCATCCAAGCTCAGCTAGAGGGAACTCTCCAGTTGTTTCTTACGACAGCTTGATTATGTTTACACTACTCCCCCTAGCCTGCTATGGGTAGCCTAGATGCTTTGGGTAATCCTGTAAAAGGACGAATATTCCCATAAGATGAGTGGCAGTCATGCTATAGCCTCAATGCCTGAAATGGTTAGGTTGATTAAAGTGGAAATAATGACGTACGAGTGAAGGAGGGAAGAACCAGGACAGACAGGCTGAACATTACCCAACTTTGCTATGGACGAACTCCCTCATTGGACTTCTTTAGTAGGTCAGATATGCCAATCTGTCATCATACACTTTGTCTTACAGAATAAACACTTGGTCTCACATTTCGTAACAGATGACAACTAACATAGCTTCAAAATAGATGCTCAGGGTATGAGTGAAGTTTCTAGTGTGTTAAAACTTCACAATGGGACACTGAGGAATGATAGCATGATGATAGTGAGTACCTCTTCTTGAACAAAGAATCACAAACAAAGTAAGCAAATATCTCAATATTCTCCTTCCCAATTTACAATTTCAGTAGGCCAGAGGGTAATAACATAAAATATTTAATGCTGGTGTTAAGTATGATCTGTGTGAATTTGTCTAGGAGCCAGCATTTGATGTGCACACAGTTTACACAACTAAGGGGCCGATTCCGATCTCGGCCGGTAGGGCACCGAATCGGATTCGGCTTAACCGGATCCGATTCGGAGCCCTCTTTTCCGACCGATTCGTACGTGCGTCCGGGCGAGCGAGTACGATGCGAGCGCTCGCGAAATCGCCGACCGACTCGTACGCGGGTCCGACCGACTCGCACGGACACGGCTCGCACCACGCAATGGAGACGTTTCCCGGCCGGGCAAGTACGATGCGCGCCTCGAGCAGTCCGTATGACTCGCGCCGTCCGGCTCCAAAGGGCAGTCGGAGCCGGACTTTGGGGGTCTGTGTCGGACCCCCCTGTACGCGTAGCCGCGCGAGTCGCACACAGGGGGGATCCATGGGTCCCCCCTACCTGTGCATGTATGGCGCGATTCGCATCGACGCGTACCCGCTGTAGGGGGCGCCCTTGTTCGCCTCGCACCCATAGAGTCAATGGGAGCCCGCGTACGCGTTGTACGACCGGCTCCCATTAACTTCAATGGGAGTCCGACCGAATCGAGTCCGATAGCATGCGTACGCATCATACTCGTTCGGTCGGGCTGCTCGAGTCCGATTCAGTCGGAAATCTCTCCGGGTCCGGCTCGGTCGGAGTGATTTCCGGCCTGAATCTGAATCGGCCCCTAAATGTTATGATGAGGGCAACACAGTCTCAGAGGACTGAAAGTCTCTAAGGCATTTCATGTGCTCATGTCATGAATTTACAACACTGAATTAGGAAACCTGTAGCAAAATTGTAGTTCATTTGAAACAAATTGATACGATTCAACAATCACACACATG
This sequence comes from Calotriton arnoldi, assembly GCA_963921515.1. Taxonomy (NCBI): domain Eukaryota; kingdom Metazoa; phylum Chordata; class Amphibia; order Caudata; family Salamandridae; genus Calotriton; species Calotriton arnoldi. Next base: position 136,248 of record CAWUFW010009015.1, read on the forward strand.
TGCTATTAATTTCTCCAGCTATCATAACATTCACCTTATAGCAATTCCAGAGAAGCAAGGATCTGACAAAGGAGATTAAAGATTGTGTAAAGAATCGTCTGGAATCAAGTCTGAAGATTAAAAACTGAGAGGGTCAATTTTACCTGTCCCATAATGAAGAGGCAGATTCATGTAGAAGACTAACAGAGGAGAAAATAGGAACATTCTTGTAAATTTCATATCTTATTAAAGACACCAAAAGATCCTTGTACATGACTCTTGGGGAACTTTCAAGGAAGCTGTTGTTACTAATGAGTAGCTGCTCATCTCACACTCAACCTATTAACAACATTAGATACGGTTGACCACCAAATACTAGCCGAGAGACTCCATGACACGGTAATTCAAGAAAAATGCTCTAAAACCGATAAAATTATACTCTAATGATAGATTCCAAATTGTGTCACTATAACCATTCAAGTCACTACCCTTCAGCAGTACGTGTTGCGCAGGGTTCATCAATTGTGCCACTACATTTAATCTCACATGTCACAGCTATGTGAATGATATTCGAATCACTCTAAAATTTGAACAGCCCTCTGAAGTCAGCATATCCAGGCTCCGTATAGATTTAGATGGGTAATGAGACATAATATTGAATCCAAAATATAGAATTGACAGAATATCGAGTACAAAATATAGAATGGACATAATATCGAATGGACATATTATAGTGGGTAATAATATCGAATTGCAGGTAAGTAATATCGACAGTCAAAATATCGAAGTACATAATATAGGCATTAAAAAATATCGATTTTTTAATAATATCGAATTTTTCAAGTGTTTTGTATGTTAGTATATGTGTTAAAAGTGTATAATATTTTTGTAATGTATGGTTAATTATTATTTTAAGTTAAGAAATTTATGTAAAATTATTTTTGCGTATTTTACTTCCGCAGCGGGTTGTGGGTTTATAGGGGATTAGGGTGGGAAGTAATTTAATTATAGAAAATAAAATGTTAATTTTTAGGAATTAATAATTGTTTTTAAATTATTTTTGCGTTTTAGTTCTGTAGCGGGTTGTGGGTTTATAGGGGAACAGGGTGGGAAGTAATTTAATTGTAATTAGGTGAATATTTCTTTTTATTTATTGGTATTGATTATTAATTTATTGCTAAATAAATATTAATTGGTAATTAATTTTTAATAATTGGTAATTAATAGTAATTAATTGATTAATTGATAATTATGTTAATTGTATTAATTTATTATTCGGAGCGGGTTGTGGGTTTATAGGGGAACAGGGTGGGAAGTAATTTAATTGTAATTAAGTAAATAATTATTTTTATTTATTGGTATTGATAATTTATTGTTAATTAAATATTAATTGGTAAATAATTTTTATTAATTGGTAAATAAATTTTAATACTTGGTAATTAATTGTAATTAATTTATTAATTGATAAATATGTTAATTTTATTAATTTATTATGTGGAGTGGGTTGTGGGTTTATAGGAGAATAGGGTGGGAAGTCATTTAAATGTAAACAATTAATTATTGAAATTATTTTTGTGTATTGATAATTAATTTTTTGTTAACTAATTATTTATTGGATTTTTTTGTATTACTTAATACATATTTGGTTTTGAAAATTAATTGGTTGTTAATTAATTATTAATAGGTAATTAATTTTTAATAAATATTATTTTCTAGAAATTTATAAATATTTAATTATTAAATCAATTTTAATTGATAATTAATTGTAAATAATTATTTATTGGTTTTGATAATTAATTTATGTTTATTTAAATATTAAATAATTAGTTTCCCTACTATTGCACTCATTGGAGTAGGAATAGTAATTTTTACCCCTACGCTATCCAACGCTTTTCCTACTGTTGAACTCTCTGGAGTGGGAATAGTAATTTTTACCCCTACGCTATCCAACGCTTTCCCTACTGTTGCACTCTCTGGAGTGGGAATAGTAATTTTTACCCTCCCGCTATCCAACGCTTTCCCTACTGTTGCACTCACTGGAGTGGGAATAGTAATGTTTACCCCTACGTTATCCAATGCTTTCCCTACTATTGCACTCACTGGAGTGGGAATAGTAATTTTTACCCCTACGCTATCCAACGCTTTCCCTACTGTTGCACTCTTTGGAGTGGGAATAGTAATTTTTACCCCTACGCTATCCAACGCTTTCCCTACTATTGCACTCACTGGAGTGGGAATAGTAATTTTTACCCCTACGCTATCCAACACTTTCCCTACTGTTTCACTCTCTGGAGTGGGAATAGTAATTTTTACCCTCCCGCTATCCAACGCTCTCCCTACTATTACACTCGCTGGAGTGGGAATAGTAAATTTTACACTCCCGCTATCCAACAGTGATTGAATTTTTTTTTAAAGTTATTACATATATAACATTTATTAAATTTAACATTTGTAAAACAATTTTAAGTATGTTTTAATTAATTATATTTATTATTTAATTACGTTAATGTTACTTTTAACATATTTTAAAAATTCGATATTTTTACATTCTATGGGGCACATTACGATACCCGGCGTAAATAATTCCGCCAGGCATGGAAGCGGCAAAAATCCGCCCGCACACACCGCCTGAACACCGACCACGCCATTACGATTACACAAACCGAATACCGCCATCGGCGGAAAAAGCACACAAAATACCGCCCGCCAACGTCCGAGTCGGAGACAAACCGCCCGCCACGGACGGAAACACGCACGACAACACAAAACCGCCCGCCCTCACGGCCGACACACCGCACGTGAAATTACGATCGCACCGACATGAGCGCGGAAAAACCACAAATATACCGCCCGCCAGCGCAAACAACGCCGATGAGAATCGACACGGCAGAAGCCATGGCGCCCACGTACCTGCACAGAAACCATCCGCACACAAAACCAATAGCACACAACATGGCCAACAAGTCCACACAGCAAGGCACGCACAAATACACAAGCACAGTACATATCCCGAAAACACCCCCCGGACAAACAAAAAATACAAAGGCCAGAACCCCAGACACAACACACCTGAAAACAACAGACCATGAGGACACACCCACATAGGTGAGTACAAAAGCAGCACTCCCACAGACCACAACCCCTTGCTACATTGCAAACCAGAGAGGAGAGGAGAGGACACAGTGACACAGCAAGGACAGCAGCACACCACAGAAACGCACACATCACAACCACCACCACCACCACCACCACCACCAAACACCACCACCACCACCACCACCACCACCAAACACCGGCACCACAAACCCCCTGCACATTACACAACACACACCGCACCAGCACCACAAACACCATGGCACCACAAAGGATGCCCAAGTTCACGCCCATGGAGCTGACGGTCATGGTCGACGAGATCATCAAGGTGTACCCACAAATCTATGGGAACATGGTCCAGCACACACCACTAGCCACCAGAAACAGAATGTGGAACCGGATCGTAGACCAGGTCAATGCAGTCGGGACCCTGCCCAGGAACAGAGTCGAGATTAACAAACGTTGGAATGACGTCAAGAGCCTGGTCAAGAAGAAGGAGGGCAAAAACAGAGAGCTGGCTGCCGTCACTGGCGGAGGGAATCCCGCGCTCTTTAAGACCTTCAAAGCGTGGGAGGAGAAGGTGCGAGTCGTAATCCATCCGGAGATCCTCGCCGGATTAGCAGGGGGAGTGGAGGCTGGTAAGTACAAACTAATGTATACCAGCACACCGCTATGTACTCACATGCACTACCACCATGCCACAGCTCCCAGGGACAAACACCCCCATGTCCAGCACACAATACACAACACATCACACACACATGCAACAGACACCACCACACACAGCCCAAACCGAACAACTGCAAGATGCGTGGGGACATGTGTACACTAAGCCAGCCACGTAACCACCAACAGGTCCCCAAATATGCCAGAAGCGCCACAACGAGCACCCACCACACCCATGTGTCCGCCACAGCTGCACCAACCGACAAGTAACAGGTAAGTGGCAGGAACACAAAGTGCAGTGGGTGGGACGGTGGACAGCCCAAGTACAACACACACCAGGCCCCAGTCCCACAGCACAGCAAGGAGGAGCATCCCCCACACCCCACACCCACGTGTCAGCCACCGCAGTGCACAACGACAGCCGAAAGGCAGACATCACGGTCCACAGCAATCGGTGTCAGTGGGTATCCAGCCACCCCCACGACCCACAACACCCTCCCACCCCCACAGACCTGCAACATGGAGCACCCCCCGCTTAGAGCCATGTGGCATCCAGTACAGTGCACGCACGAACAACTTGCAGGTGGGAAACTGGACAGGGCCGGATTACTGGAGGCATGAGGACCGTAACACGACCAACACATGGGACATGTCACGTAGCAGACGAACACGCAGCACCGCCCACCGTCACGAACAAGTGAACAATGTGCACACGGACATGAACAACAGACTCACACCCCACATGACCCATCACAGACATAGCAACACCCAAGGAGCCACGTCTGCATGCACAAGCCACACTGAATATAGTACCACACGGCAGCCACTGTGCAACTCATCACACACAACCGAAACACCATTGAAGTCCTGTCCATGTAGCCCCAACTGCCTGTCAACCACACACCCCACAACTACGCCTATGTAAGACAAACAACACAAGACGCAACAGAGCGGAACAACATAAATGCACACGAACACCACTGAACCCATCAAACACACAGACACACCATGCACAAACAACATACCATCCATCCCATCCGTCAGCCCCAGTCTCATGAAAGGCATGTCATCCGCACAGCTGCCACACATACAGCAGTCACGCTAAGATACATGCCCATTACCAACCATGTGCCAGAAGTCAATGAAGTGCACGACACACTGTGAGCAACAACACACAACATGGGCCACACCCCCCGAGCACTGCAGTGATGCACATGGCACAGGGCAGCACGCACACCAAGGAGATGGGACAACTGCAATACGTTGGCTGGCACACAACCATCACTCACTCATAACGATGCGTCCAATGCCATGTCCAGTAATCACAACAGACAGCAAATATGCAGGCCATGTCAAGCATGCACACACCTCAAACCATGCACTGTCATGCTGCCACAACACATGTCACGTTCGGCACCCATGGCTCACAGCATGTACCCCAAAAGCATATTCCCTCCCAAATGCGAATCCGGGGCATGGCCCCCATGTTGCCATATGCGTTCCTAAGCGTTCCATTTGAACCCCAAAAGCATATTCCCTCCCAAATGCGAATCTGGGGCATGGCCCCCATGTTGCCATATGCGTTCCTAAGCGTTCCATTTGAACCCCAAAAGCATATTCCCTCCCAAATGCGAATCTGGGGCATGGCCCCCATGTTGCCATATGCGTTCCTAAGCGTTCCATTTGAACCCCAAAAGCATATTCCCTCCCAAATGCGAATCTGGGGCATGGCCCCCATGTTGCCATATGCGTTCCTAAGCGTTCCATTTGAACCCCAAAAGCATATTCCCTCCCAAATGCGAATCTGGGGCATGGCCCCCATGTTGCCATATGCGTTCCTAAGCGTTCCATTTGAACCCCAAAAGCATATTCCCTCCCAAATGCGAATCTGGGGCATGGCCCCCATGTTGCCATATGCGTTCCTAAGCGTTCCATTTGAACCCCAAAAGCATATTCCCTCCCAAATGCGAATCTGGGGCATGGCCCCCATGTTGCCATATGCGTTCCTAAGCGTTCCATTTGAACCCCAAAAGCATATTCCCTCCCAAATGCGAATCTGGGGCATGGCCCCCATGTTGCCATATGCGTTCCTAAGCGTTCCATTTGAACCCCAAAAGCAAAGTACAAACCAGACCCAGGATGGGCCAGGAGCCCGCATACACCAGAGTCACAATAAGTAGGGGCACAGCAACACACCCATCGGCATGGCCAATCCGTCCCATGCCACATGTGCACAGCACACAGTCCCATTGCCAAGCACACACAACTACAGATGCTACAGCCACACACACGCCTCCGGGAAACCCATGTACGAGATTGCACGAACTGTCAATGTCAGACGACAAATACATACTTCGCCAGGTGCAACACAATAACTAATCTCATTCTCTCCACAGGTGACGAACTGCTGGATGCTGGGGATGGAGCCAGCAGCCAGCACAGCCAGCCTACAAGCCCCCAACGAGGACACACGGATCTGGAGGATCTGTCCTCCTCTTCGGACACGGACAACCAAGCAGGCCCATCTGGTGTGGCAGGGCCCAGCCGCTCCCCAGGACCCCTCCTACCCACCAACCCATCATCCAGGGCTGCTGAACATTCACAGCCCCCTGCTGCCACTGTCGTTGCGGCCACACCCACGGTCATTGTGGCCACTACCACTGCCGCAACCGCCACCATCGCCGCACCGACCACCACCGCCGCCACCACCGCCACGTCTCCGCTGGCACCAGCCCCAGCGCAGGTGGTGGCCCGGACGACTGGATCCACCCTGGGAGCCACAGCGAGGACCGTGGTGAGCAATGTGGCTAGTGGGCAGGCCGGTGGCAGCAGGACTGGTAGGAGGAGCAGGGTCAGGGAAACGCCAGCCTCCCTGGGAGCCATGCCCTGCCTCACATGGCCAGAGTCCTTGGGGCCTATGAAGAGGCCCAAGGACAATGGGTCCGGTCTGCCTCAGACACGCGTGAGGTGCTGGGGGTGTTGAGGTCCATGGACGCCCGTATGGGTCAAATCGTGGACCTCATGGGACAGCTGGTGGTGGCGGTGAGGTCACAGCCAGGGACAGCAGCTCCCCTCCGCCACCACCTGCCGGGGCGCAGGGTGGAGCAGCAGTGTCCAGTTCCCCTGCGTCCACAGCCAGTGATCACACCTCAACCACCAGCATGTCGCAAGCAGGCACCCCCCCTCACAAACGTGGAAGGGGCCGTCCGAAGAGGAAACAGATCTCCCGGAAGGACTTCGCACGCTCCAGTCGCAAGTGAGGCAGCCAGCCAGCCTTCCGCCAGCCTTCCTTGACCAGCCACTGCATTGACTTGGACTACGATCCCACTCCACACAGCCATCTGGATGGCATGTGTGTGTTGGACTATGGACATAGAACCAGTGGGTACACCCTGATCATCACGCAGCCATGACCGACAGCTCATTGTCACTGCACGCACCACTTTTGTCATCATCTTACACACAATCACATGTCACAGTTTGTAATAAATGCACCTTTTTCACTAACTGCTGTTTGTGCCCTGTGTCTTATTTGTACGGAATACAACGGCCACCTTGGGCGGAAAGGCACCTGATGCGTGGCATGGCATTTGAATCCGGAGGGCCTGTAGGGACCTAGGGGTGGGAGACAGAACAGGAGCACATTCAATGAGTGTGTCACACACCCATCACACAGTACATGTCAACAACTACAAGCAATGTACACACATCGCACAGAGCAATAGGGCACAATGCCACAGCCACCAACAGTGGCATACTACCCTGGCCATGGAGCGTTGACACACAGCACGCAGTGAACAAACGGCCACCCTGACACAGCACACACACACCTGCACAGATACAGCCACATCAGCCGTCGTACATGGACACTCACCGTCAAGTGAAGTAGCGGGCGATGAGCTGCTGCCGCACATTACCAGCTTCCTCCTCTCCGCTGTCCTCCTCACTCGAGCTGTCCTGGTCTGCGGGCTGGGGCCCTGGTTGATCTCCGTCATCCACGATGAGGGGGATCTGCTTCCGAATGGCCAGATTGTGCAGCATGCAGCACGCCACCACTATCTGGCACACCTTCTGTGGGGAGTACGCCAGCGCACCCCGGTGCGGTCCAGGCACCTGAACCTGGACTTGAGGAGGCCAAAGGTACGCTCGACCACACGTCTGGTCCTCCCATGTGCCTCATTGTAGCGATCGTCTGCTGGGGTGCGAGGATTCCTCAATGGACTGAGCAGCCATGCCCCATTCGGATACGCAGAGTCACCTGGGTGTGAGGGACACAGAGAACCGTTGCTAATCCAACTGGACAGGGGACAGCATCGCACAGCCAGCACGCTACACCACTCCACATACTCACCGACAATACAGGCACGATCCTGTTGCATATTGGACATCAGTCGTGGCAAGATGCTGTTGCGCATTATGTGTGCGTCATGGGCCGAGCCTGGGAACTTTGCACACACGTGGGTGATCACCATGTCCGCAAGGCACACCACTTGCACATTCAGGGAGTGCGTGTGCTTCCTGTTGCGGTACAGGTGCTCAGTGGCCTGTGGTGGAACAAGGCCGACATGTGTGCAGTCAATGGCTCCAACGACGTGTGGGATTCTGCCAAGGGCATAGAATGCACCCTTCACTGCCGCCAATTCACGAGCCCTGGGGAAGCGGATGTACCTGTTCCGGTACAGCATCATGGCTGCCAGTACATCCCTCAGCACCTTGCTGAACATGGGCTGGGACATCCCTCCTCCACTGCCCACTGTGTGCTGGAATGACCCAGTGGCGAAGAAATGCATGGCGGCCATCACCTTAGCCGTGGGGGTGACAGCAGTCGGATACACCCTGCGGGGACGGAGATGGGGTTCTAACATGGCACACAGTCGATGCAGGGTTGGCCTGTCCAGCCGAAACTTCCTAATGACCTCCGTATCCTCCATGTCTGCCAGCAATTGGTATGGGCGGTCAATGTTCGGTCTCCGCCTAGGGACAATGGCAGAGGACACATGTCAAAGCAACACGACACATAGCAATTTCGCATACACATCACTGACATGACTGAGCAAGCACATGAGCCACAGCCCAGCTGTCAAGCTGGGACGGCACGGCCACAATACACTTACACAGGTCTCCCACCAATGGCAATGGCTAGTGATACAAACCACTGCCATGTGCATGCACATGGGGATCTAGGCCCCAATGACTTACGGGGCGTGCTGATGGGGACTGACTGCATATCCGTCAAGCGGCAACGCCACGGCAACATGAATGTCTGCTGAGCATGGAACTGCTTCCGCGGCTGGATGAGTATGGCACACGACGACGACGATGTGGGCACAGGCTGAGCGGCCAAAACAAGTGGGACCTGTGGCACGAGGGGATATGAGACAGTAGTAGGTGTCAGCACTGCACCCTATGTACAGCACTGTACGGATCACACCTCCCGAAACATTGACAGGTGTCCACATTGACAGCCCCATGCCAAGACGGCTGTGTGCTTGCAGTCACACGTCACAGGTGAGAGGTTACATTGCACGTGCCAGGTGGCAGACGTACACAGTGGGAGCTGGCATGTGTGTGCATGTGTCTCCTGTTCAGGATCCACCACATGGGCGCTGACTCTGTACTGACCATTGGACACAGCATGTTCCGTGGAAGGCTTGTGTGTGTGGGATGGTGGCACTGGATGTGCCTCCGTTGGGTGGGGGGCCATGCACAGGGCGGGTACGTCGATGATTGCGCATTGTTGGTCACGGTGGGTGCACCCACTCAGATGTGTTGCCCTGTGTTCAATTCCTATGTCCGCATGATGATGGACTGTAGATGTGGGCAGACTACACATTGGTCGATGTGCTGTCTATATGCATGTGCCTTCACACCAGGCACAGCTGCCCCTGCACATGTGACCCCTGCTGGACTCGCTGCTGGGTCTGTGGAGCTGATGCACCTTCTGCGCGTGGGGCGGACAGCTCTCCTCACTTCCCTCATTGCGCATGTCATGACTTTGCCGCAGGTGACATGGATCATGGAGGGCCCACATGTACGCGTGGGTAGGCTACACATGATTGTACACTGGTCGCCACCCCCAGTCAGTGTTTCGAATGGGAAGGTTGTCGTGCTGGTGGTATGTTCGATGTGGCGGATGGGCGGGCCTAGGTGCGGGCTTACATTCCGGACATGGGGGGTAGTTGGATTGGCGACTAGTTGCAGTACACACGGGACACGTCTCTTCCTTTCCACATCTGGGTCATCCCTTGTACTAACTGACAGTGATACAGTCATCTTCGCCCCAGCCCTCATGTCCTCCCCTCGCTCCCCCAATATGCATGCTCACCTGCGAGGCTAGCGCTTGCACAGGCAGCCCCAAGCTCGCACCAGAGAGGGCAAGGAGTGTATGTGTGGGTCCAGTTGCACGAGTGGGCTGTCTCAGGGTATGATGTGTCGCGGGACGCCGTCCACCTGCGTGGTGCCCCAAATGGAGACCCGGCCTGCATGGACTATGCATCACAGTCTTCGCCTTCCGGATCCGCCACCTGCGACACCCAGTGGCTGTGGCTGCCCTTGCGGCCAGGCCGCGTCCGTCTGTGGCTGATGGCCCACACATTCACTCTTTGGCCTCTCTGGGGAGGGCTCGGGGGTGGTGGCGCACGCGCTTGCACTTAGTCGCAATGGCATGTGGCGTGGTTGGTATGATGGGCAATGGATGGGATGGTGCGAGCCACCTCCCGTGACGTCAGTGCTGCTCGTGCTGTGGTGCGTCCCCCTACACTTCCATCTGACTTGTGCCATGCTAGACGTTGAGGTTCTATTGCCTGCGTGATATGACCAGGAGGAGCGCGAGGAGACCTCTCACACACCATGCTCCACTGCCATCCCGTGCCCTGTATCGCCTGTGCGGATTGACTATGTTGGGGTTACACCTGGTCGACTGGGGCTGTGTGTGCCTTGTCAGGGGCATGGCGGGCGCACAACAGGATCCAGCTTGTCCACAGAGGGTGGGCTGAGGTGCGCCTGGTACCGCTTTGTACGTGTGCCCGGCTGCTATGCACACACGTGTTCACTCCCCCGACAGGTGTCCTCTCACAATGCCCAGGGAAGCGGTGGTGTACTGTTCATGACCCCTCCCAACACGGCGTGCTCCAACTTGGCATGTGCGCATCTACCCGTCGCACCCACCCACCTGAGCACTGCGTCCATACGACTTCACACGACACATGTGTGTCTTCCACAGTAGTGCTACTCATTTGCGTTGACATCCAATACCAGTGGACTACATGGTCATGTCACGACTGCCGTGTACTTCACATACTCTCATCCTCTCTCATTCGTACTTGTGAAATGAGTCAGCGGAGACAGTTTTGGTTTCAAACATTATATTGAGTCTTCTGTCCTCTGTGATGCAGTATAGTGGACACTACTGGCAGCGGAATACATGTTGAGGATATACTGAGCATGATTGCAAATGGGATAGGGAGTGGGGTTACATGTGATTGGCTGTTGCATGTGGGATGTGGGCTTCAGAGTGACATCTGCTTGGCCAAGGCTGTGCTAATGTACATTTACGTATAGCTGCGGAGCTGCGGACTTTGACACAGACGGTATACATGTAGCCTACCAGACCGCTTGGCATCATGGGCACAGTCCATCTCAGTTCCATGTGACAGGTTTGCTGCGGTTGTTCCTCATGCACGCGTGCATGTGAGATGACATCAGGGCATGTGCTTGCGTGCATGCAGCGGCGTGCCACTTGTTGTTGCACTGTGGTGGTTACTGGACATGTCACAGTCACTGGGGTCGTGTTGTTGTTGTATGCACTTGTCGTCCATGCAAAGGTCCTGGTATGGGATTCCCGGGGCGGGGGTGGGAGGGGTGCAGCACCCACAGACTCCAGGCGACCTATTCATGTCCACTGAGCGGTGTGTGTGTCCATGGGCGCTGGATCCATGTCGTGTCCTGGTTGTTCGTGCAGTTCCGTCCATGTGGGTGCGATACACAGAGCCCATGCCACTGCCTCCCACGATGCATGCGGTGTTCCTGGATGTGATGGGGAACAGTGTGCATGTCCCGGTCATATCCGATGTCATGGCGATGTCGTTGATGGTGTGGTTACAGTTGCCAGTCGTTTGGTATGGCTGTTGTGGTGGTGACTGGCCAGTCCGTGCGGAAGCTAAGCATGGGTGCGGGGTTGGACATCATAGGTCACTCGGGGAACCTGCGTTGTGGTCCGACGTATTTACAGGTTGTCAGGTATGCGATGCCGTCCAGCAGGGCTTCCATGTCATTGGTGGTGTACATGTTTGCCAGCCAATGAAGCGGATGGTGGCTGTCAAGGTGTTGTTCGTAGGTTGTCCCTTGGAGGACCATGATGGGGCATGCTGGGTGACATTCGATGTAGCTGTTCTCGATGATCCGTCGTGTGGAGGCACAGTGGTCCCATTTCAGTGCGGGTGCGATGTTGGCCACATACGCCATGCCCCCATAGGCAGAGCAGGCCCTGTCGTGTGCGTCCAGAGGGAGGAGTAGTGGTAGCAGGTCCGCCTTCAGACATGCCGGGTTGGAGAGGCATATCTCGACGGGATGCTGGTAGGGACACCTCCGACAGTAGAAGACGGGCATGACGCAGCTGAACAATGTGATGCGGTAAGTCAGTCGGTAACTTACGTTCAGCAGGGACAGGAGATCGCATCCCAATGTATGGCACAGGTTGGTTTTGTACAGCTTGAGCTGTTCGGCGTAGTTGGGTAGGTGTGTTGCGGTTGCCATTTCGCAGCGGTTCGTTGAGGTGGCGTGCTCCGGCTGTGTGTGCAGTCTGCAATGTGCACGCTCCGGGGTTGCTGTGAGCTCTGTGTAGTCGTAGGGAGACAGGACTTGTGTTCTGTTGGCTTGTTTGGAGGACACGGGCCCTCTTCCCACATGCTTCTCAGACAGTTCAAGGTCAGTGCTCTGTGACTCCTTCCAATTAACTTGCATGTGGCCGACATGGGGGAGTGTTTTCTTCTTTTCTTCCCCGTCCGTTGTGTGCTTCTGTGATATGCGCTATCTGCCGTGTGGTCGGTCTCCTCGGCATGCCTGTGTTGGTCTATTCTTGGACAATGGCTGTATTCACCGGCTTCTGTCGTAGGGCTGTGGTTTCGGAGTTGGAATGGAAGGTCATTCAGTGCTGTCTGCTCTCCCTTGTGTGGGCGGCAGGCTGCCTTTCCGCTCTGCGTTGGGCCTTGTGTGTGGATGAAATTCTTGGGCCACCTGTTGTCGGTCCCCGGGCTCTTTGGTGTTCCGTTTTATATGTCTTGTTCATATGTGCAGGGTGGTATGGGTGTTTCTGTGTGGTACTGGCGTTCCTCTTCCCGAAGGGGCCCTGCTTCTCCTAGTTGGTGTTGCCGCCGCTGTGTGCTACGCCATGTTTGTTACACTGGGGTGTGTCCTGCTGTTGCGTGTCTTCACTGACATGTGTGCGTCGGTTGTGTGGCGTTGGGTGTTGTCCGTGAATTGGGCGTTGGGGACATGTCTGTGGCCGGCCTGTCACGTGTCATGTGCGTTCGGGGTGGGGCTGATGTGTGTGCTGCTTGGTTGTGTCCCTGTGTCTGTGTGCGACGCATGCATGGCGCTGCGGTTGGCCTCTGCGTTGTGCGCATGTGTGGCGGCGTCATCGGCGCTTTGGGGCCGTGACGGGGTGGTTGGTTCCTAGTCCCAGGTGGTGTGTACACATGTGTTCTGCGATGTTACGATTTGGCCTGTGTGTCATATGTGGATGCGATGGTGGATGTGTTGTGTACACGCGCTGGTGGGGGTTGTCCGCTTTTTCCGCCCTTGCACTGTGTGCGCTGTTTGCGTGCACTTGTTGTGTGTGTGCCTACCTGCGTCTCCGCGGTACGTTGCGTCCTTGGTGGTGCATCAGCAGGAGCATGGGGACGGCCTGCAGTGCTGGATTCATGCTCGGGGAGCCGCTTTTCGTTGTCCGTGCTCGGCGTCCGTGTTACCGCTTCGGTTTGTCGTACGGTATCTCTTGGCCGTGGGAGCCGTTTGTTTGCGGCATCGTAATTTATGCGCCGGGCGGGACGTGTTTCGTCGGACGGTGTGTGTCAGTTGGGCTGCGCCGCTACGTGTACGGGCGCACTTTGATGGCGGACGGTGTTGCTGGCTTGCCGGCGGTGTTTGGCCTGCTTTTCGCATCGTAATTGGGCGGGCGTGTGGACTGCTGCGTGCCGGCGGTAACTGGTGCTTTTTGCATCCGCCAGCACGGCGGTTGTGCTTCCGCCCGCCATCGTAATGGGCCCCTTAAACACTTAAATACAAAATATTACAAAACATATAGAAATTTACACAATACTACACTTAATCGATATTTTAATACAACGATATTATCACATTCGATATATTATACTTCGATATTTTACTACATATTCCAATTTCGACATTTTTGATGTCGATATACTAAACATCGATATTTTATACCATAGATATTTCACTATCGATATTTTGGTATGTCGACATTTAAATTTCGATATTTTGACTACTCACCGTCCACTCTTACCTCTTTAAACCTCAGGCATTGAACTATCTACTGCTGCTGTCATTACCTGCCAAAAGGTTGCCCCGAATGGAGAGTCCAGGCTATGCTGTTGGGACTCAACTGTATTGGGAGATTCATGGTGAGACTCATGGGACTCACTTTCAACCAGGAAAGCCAAGAAAGTGAGAATGGCCAAGGGTTGAAGGCCATGTTATCGGGCAGAAACAAAGATGAGGGCAGCGGAAATTGTCAGGCAGATTACCTACAATCCTCGCCACACACATAGAAGCAGGTGCATGCATACTCTTGTGTGGCTGCCACCATCAGCATGCTACTCTTCATATAGTTTGTATTTGCTTTTTAAGCCAGACAATTCTGTCTGAATAAATGCAATGGACATCAAATATTTACAAAATTTCTAGTTATTAGAGAAGTGCTCTCTCTCATTGATCACAAACGTGTTTGAAGCTCTGCCTCATGTTAGGTGAGCACCCTATGTCGGCCTGCTGGTCCTGTCTCACAGAAAAAGCCTTTACTTTAACCATTACATGGCAGACCACATGACCATTATCTCAGGAAGACCAAATACTTCCAAAATAAAGGCCAGGAAGTTACAGACTCTGTTGAGCTTTTTCTATGGCTCCTGAATTCAGAGCCCCAGAAACTTTTATAAAAGAAAAGAAAACTATCTTCTTTTCCCTTCCCGGGACCCTTCCTCCAGTCGTGATGCTCACATTACAATCGCCATGAATCCTTCGCCTGGTCTGGATCTTGCTCTCAGAGTTAACAATCTATTTATGAGGACTCCACCCGATACTTCTCCTAACCACTGACTTCCATTCTTCCAGTTCTGGAAGTCCGTGTCTGTAAACAGTTTAGGCAGAAACACTGAAATCCCTTTCCCGAAATCCATGAATGGCACTTTAAGGCCATTGTCCCATATAGTCAAACAGTATCTGTATGGCCATACTGTGAAAAGAAAATGTCAATTGTAACCACACCCTGACGATCCACACATAGCCAATTACATACCTGATGACAGACCCTGCAATTGGCTTTGACGCAAAGTCACCATAGCTTAAGTCTCTGAGTCACGTTTTCTTCCTTACCTGCTCTGTGTCCATACTTCTGTTCCCTCCAAATAGCTTTAAAAATGCTGAAACATCCCACAACTCCTCATTTGAGATCTTCTCTTAAACTCTAACTGACCACCAGAATAGGAGGCTGAAATTCCCATACATGTTGTAGTTGTTACGCCATTATTGAAGCATTCTTTAAGTTTAGGTTTGATGTGTGCGTGGTGCAGGCAGTAAAAGTATGACACCCTTTTCATGATGTGCTGTCACTCAGTTACCTCCTCTCCCAGTATCAAAAAGAGGGAATGTGAGGAGTGGGGCCGTCCAAAGATTACATCCTCCCAAACGAACACCAACAAATAAAAAATTGGCAATCTAGACGTAGGAGAAACCACTGAAGATTAAAAAGTTAACAAAGGATGTGGAGCAAACAAAATGAGGAAGCATGCCACCTAGGTCGGTGGGTGAGGGTTTGCTCCAATTTTTATGAAGCCCACACTTCATTATTTTGGTACCCATTGTTAACCTTTTAATTTTCAGTGGTTACTCTTACGTCCAGATTGCCATACAGAAATTACATAATTCCTATGCACACATTGGCTGGTTGGCTGACAAGTGGAAATATTGCAAAAGGTTTCTGGCCGAGGCCTCATCAAAAGGGAGAGAGGTAAAGTCTGTGGGCCATATTATCAAGAACGGGCAATAACATTATCGTTGCTTTAGCGGCAGGAAACTGCAGCTAAAGTGGCAATAAGGGGCTTGATAATATGCCCTATAGAATTCCAATAGAAGCCCAGGTTCTGGTGTGAAGGACATCAAACCTGGGCTTCTATTGGAATTCTATAGGGCATATTATCAAGCCCCTTATCGCCGCTTTAGCGGCAGTTTCTTGCCGCTAAAGCGGCAATAATGTTATCGCCCGTTCTTGATAATATGCCCCTGAGTGTCTTCACATCTTGTTCTAAGAGCAGTTTGTGGAAAAGTATGTAAAACCTAATAAGTATTAAATAATTTGTAAAAGCTGGGGGTGGAGCTTGCCTGGCCCAAAGATGGCTGCGCTCTAAGGTATCTCCGTGAGCCGCGAATACTATCCTTAACGATCCTGATTCTCTCTTCCCTTCAATAGCTGCAAGAGTGCCCCCGGAATAACTGGAGGCCAAAACCCAGATGAAAAAGGATGCTGCTGAGGCCCACAGAGAGCGACGTGATCCGGCGTGGTGCCCAGGCCTGCATCGAGATGTGAGGGCAGAGCACGCACGCTAGCTCGATTTGCCTCTGGTGCCGGTGAGAGGCAGGCTGCTCAGGTTGCCATGGTGGACAAGTGAGCTAAGGAATGATGATGGATTCAACCCAGATCTGTGACTGCAAGCTAGCCTGGCTGATGAAGGGTGTTACCCAGAAACTAGTCCCAGGATGCTTGTTTCCGGTTCAGGGAAGACCTGGCATGGCAGTTCGGCCTGGACTGTTCCCATGAGGCACAGGGTCAAGACTGATTTGCATATAGCTGGGTCTGAACTGAGGTGGCGAAGTGAGCTAAAGAATGATGATGGATTCAACCCAGATCTGTGACTGGGGGTGAGGGTCTGAAAAGTTCAGCGCTCCATCCATGAACTCCTTGTGTTTGCTTTGTTCGCCCTAAGTTGGCAGGGTATGCCCAGACATGGGTCTCTTGCTCACTTTGCCACTGAATTCAAGCTAGCCTGGCTGATGAAGGGTGTTACCCAGAAACCGGTCCCAGGATGCTTGTTTCTGGTTCAGGGAAGACCTGGCTTGGCAGTTCGGGCTGGACTGTTCCCATTAGGCACAGGGTCAAGACTGATTTACATATAGCTGGGTCTGAACTGAGGTGGCGAAGTGAGCTAAAGAATGATGATGGATTCAACCCAGATCTGTGACTGGGGGTGAGTGTCTAAAAGGTTCAGCGCTCCATCCATTATCTCCTTGTGTTTGCTTTGTTCGCCCTAAGTTGGCAGGTTATGCCCAGAAGTGGGTCCCTTGCTCACTTTGCCACTGGATTCAAGCTAGCCTGGCTGATGAAGGGTGTTACCCAGAAACTGGTCCCAGGATGCTTGTTTCCAGTTCAGGGAAGACCTGGCTTGGCATTTCGGGCTGGACTGTTCCCATGAGGCACAGGGTCAAGACTGATTTGCATATAGCTGGGTCTGAACTGAGGTGGCAAAGTGAGCTAAAGAATGATGATTGATTCAACCCAGATCTGTGACTGGGGGTGAGTGTCTGAAAAGTTCAGCGCTCCATCCATTATCTCCTTGTGTTTGCTTTGTTCGCCCTAAGTTGGCAGGTTATGCCCAGAAGTGGGTCCCTTGCTCACTTTGCCACTGGATTCAAGCTAGCCTGGCTGATGAAGGGTGTTACCCAGAAACCGGTTCCAGGATGCTTGTTTCCGATTCAGGGAAGACCTGGCTTGGCAGTTCGGGCTGGACTGCTCCCATGAGGCACAGGGTCAAGACTGATTTGCATATAGCTTGGTCTGAACTGAGGTGGCGAAGTGAGCTAAAGAATGATGATGGATTCAACCCAGATCTGTGACTGGGGGTGAGTGTCTGAAAAGTTCAGCGCTCCATCCATGATCTCCTTGTGTTTGCCAGGTTGCCAAGCCGGTGGCGGCCCGGATGGTGTTCCCTCCCCCAGAAACCGCACGAATGGAGGTGCGACATGGACACCTTCGTGTCCCCCACTGCAGGGGCCGGCGATTGAGAGCACCATCGGACGGCGCGCCAGATTGAGCGCGAGTGGACGCCCTCCCAGTACTCCGGAAGTGCGGGGGGGACAGAGACACTGAGCATCAACAACATTGGTGAGACCCCACTGGATAGCCCGAGCCCTGAGGTGCCAAAAGGGGTGGAGAGTGTGGCCCTGTAACAGGCGTGAGGCCTAAGTGACTCTTGCCCCGCTAGCAGGCCCATTGTGTCGCATGCCTAGACATAGACTGTGACCGACAGAGGTGGTGCATTACTCAATGATGGTGGAGCCCTCACGTTAAATTTCAGCGTGGGAGGGAATACTGCACCTGCGGTAACCCTGGTGGGCCTACCTCGAGATAGATGCCGGGAGAGGGGGTCACCGAGTCGCTGAAGAAACAAAGTGGAGCCTGAGATTGCAGCAGACCCAGCGAGGGAAAGACGAGTTCCATATTAACTTGCAGTACAGAACATAACGATCGTCTCGGGTGCCGCGGGCCCTGCGGGAGTGGACCGGAAGCTCGGCAGGGCATACGTGCCCATAGGGAGGTGCGACACTTTCTACAGCAGCCCAAGAGGGGAGCCGCCTAGTGAGCTCATGATAGAGACTGGCCGATAGCACTGACATAACCTTCATAGCATACCAATATTAAAGTAGCGCATTGGACACTGGTCATATATGGTGTTTGCAGCAGCTGGAAGGAGGCGGCAGCGGGACAGTGGTATTGTCTTTGAAATCCAGGTGCAGACCAGTACTATATCGACAGTAAGCGGCCTCAAACTGGCATCTGGGGAGAGGCGACAAAGGGCCCAGGATTAAGCCTGGGCGTAGTTCGCGAAGTAGCACTACACGAAGCTACGCAAAGTGCAGTTCGCACTACGCGAGCTACGCGTAGCACTACGCGAACTGCGTAGTGCACTGTTCGCAATGATTGCACAGTGCCGGATGCTTGTCCGCACTGTGCAATCATTGAAAACGGCATCTTGCACAGTGCGAGCTGTCGTTTACTGCCGCCGAGTAGATTTTTACTCGAGCGGCAGCTTTCTCAACGCGGACTGGTAGTTTCTCATCGCGAGCGGTCGCGAGCATACGCGACCACTCGCAATGAGAAACCTGACCTCCCGCGTTGAAAATCTCGCCGGGAGGTTTATTTTCCACGCTCGCGATCGGCAACTTGATGTTGCTGATCGCGAACGAGGAAAAAGTCTCGCCGGGATGTCATTTTGCTTGCTCGCGGTCGCCAACTTGACGTTGAGGACCGCGCGCAAGCAAAAAATGACCGCTGCACTACGCTACGCTACGCGTGTTTGCACTGTGCTACGTGCAATTCGCGTTGTGCGAAGTAGCGCAAACTTCGCAAACTACGCGAGCGTAGCGTAGTGCTTTGCCCAGGGTTACCCAGGATCCTGCTGATAAGGGAGTCATGGGGCGGACAGAAAAATCCCAGTCTAAACTCCACTTCGAACCACGTAAATCCCCCAGGCAGCAAGACTTAGAGAAAAATGCCTCGGAGTCGGGGTCGGAGATAGGGGAAACGGCGGCGGACTCAGGCCTAAAGCAGATCTTGATGGCGATGCAGCACAGTTTAACTAAAATCAACGGAAAGATTGACGCCCTCACCTTCAGGATGGATAGAATGTTTGAGCGGCTGGATAAACACTCGGAGCGGCTGGACACTGTGGAGAGAAGAGTATTGGACACAGAGGACACCCTGAACACTACTCTGAGCACAACTATGAAACTAGACAAACTGTTACACTCCTTCCAATCCAAGGCTGAGGATCTGGAAGCACGTTCGAGGAGAAATAATGTGCACATTGTGGGCATAGAGAATCCACAAATATACAGAATATGGAGCTCTTCGTCGAACAATTACTGGTAACGCTCTTGGGTAAAGAAACTTTCTCAAACATGTTCATAATAGAGCGTGCACATCATTCCCTGGCCCCCAGACCGGTGCCGGGTGCCCCTCCGCGTCCCATCATTGCACCGGTACTTAACTGCAGGGACAGAGATGCTGCACTCAGAAAAGCCAGGGAACCACAATCTCTGAGGTATGAGGGTATAAATATATCCATCTATCCAGATTTCACGCAGCAGGTGCAAGAAGCGCGACATCAGTTCCTTCCAGTAAAACGCAAGCTGCGAGATCTCAATTTGGACTACAACGTGATCTACTCGGCAAAGTTGAGAGTGCACGCAGATGGGAAGGCGCATATTTTCAATGACCCTAAGCAAGCACTGCAATTCTTGAAAAAAGAGAAGGCGACAAGCCCAGAGGAGGTTCCCCGAAGGCCCGTCTGATGCAGGAAGATAACACCCCAGATGCTGAGGAACAGTAAACTATGTCTTTTAAGAACTTTGCTTGGGGCCGGAGGTCTAATTGGGGCTGCTCTCCTTAGATGCCTGATATCCCAGTGTTGGCACCAAGCCCTCAATGGGGTACTAAATCGAAGCGGGCGTAAGGTCTTACAGTCATGGGGGCTATGGGTGGGTCACAAGTGACTAAGAACGAGAGAAGCAACAAGCGGAGTGGGCTTAGGAGAACCAGTTCCAGGCGGAATGCAGGCAACATCTGCCACACCGTGTAACCCACTTGATGTATTTGGGATTGATATTGTTATTAATTGTTTTAAGGCATTGGTAATGAAGCAAGCTTGTGGGGGGGTGGGTAGATATGAGGCCGTCTATGCACAGTTGGGGAAGGCGTAACGTGGGTGGGGGTGGGTTTGGGGCAAAGAATCTTATTCAACTACAGGGGGTATGTCCTAGGAAAATCAAGCAGGCAGGATACAACAATACCAAGAGAAGCATTTTGAATTTATATGCAAATGACATCGCATTGAAAACCCAAATAAGGTGAATAGGAAAATTAAGCTTTGGACATGGAACGTCCGAGGATTGAATGATTATAGGAAACTCCGTAGGGTAGTAGCCTCCCTGAAGAGGCACCAGGTGGACCTCAATATGATACAGGAAACACATTTAGCTCCCCAAAATAAGATGTCTCCGAAGACTCTGCAGGGCCAATTCCACGCAGCAGACTTCACATCCCACACAAGAGGCGTACTCATTTGGGTTAACCCCAGATCAGGCAATCAAACAAAGGGGGCCCCTATTTAGGCAAATGAAGGTAGAGGGATCATAGGGGAAACATAGAGTAATCAGACAAGCGAAAATCCCCTACCTATTTCTTTAATGATATGCTAAGCGTCATGTGATATATGTAAGAGAACAGTGCTGCAAGAAGGAAGGCAAAAATATAACAAAATAGATTTTATTTTTTCAGTAAAAAGACAAAATTACAAATATGATACAAAAATATATTTTTTTAGAATAATTATTAAATAAATACATATGCATAGATCCACCACTCAAACAACAACTCACAGATACACACATACTACCATACTTCAATCATACTAACAACTGACCTATATATACTAACTAAAGCAAAACACCTGAACAGTAAATGATAAACTGTTCGATAGATATCATGTATCTGATAAACAACATTCAACTGATCATAAATGTATCACAAACCCCAGATCAGGTCTAACATTACATGACGAGGAGATCGACCCCAATGGCAGGTTTGTGGTGGTCAGGTGCCGTGCCGTGGGATGTGGGGCCAGACTTGTGAACATATACGGTCCTAATTATGATGACCCGCAATTCTTCCATGCAATGGCGGCATGTCTGCTTAAGGCAGATGACCTCCGGCAAATATGTGGGGGAGATTTTAATTGTATTCAAGGCCCCAGCAGTGACAGGTCGAGGGGCCAACCTAGGAGACCGGCAGCAGCTGCAAGCACTATCAAGGAGTTGATAGAACAACTTGGCCTGGCAGATGTCTGGAGGCAGCGCCCTTACACTTCCCAGGGGTTTACGCATTACTCAGCTCCACATGACACTCAAACACGGATTGACTATTGGTTGGTGTCCAGAAGTCTTCTCCCCCAGGTCACGAATTGCAAGCCCCTTCCCAGGACCTATTCAGATCACTCACCAGTTCAGCTGGAACTGGAAATTCCGCTAGAACGCTTTGCACCATTCACATGGAGGTTCCCTCCTTACTCTTTCCTTAACCAGGTGTTCCGCTCGGAAATGGCAACGGCCGTTGATACCTTTTTTAGGGAAAATATTGGGTCGGTCTCCTCCTTCTCGATGGTTTGGGAAGCCTTCAAGGTGTTTAACAGGGGGGAGGCGATATCAAAACATGCAGGTGTGCTGCTTTCCATGCAGAATAGGCTTACAAGACTAGAGGCAGAAATTGCATGCTTGGAGCGGGAGCACCAAAGGACTGGCGACATTAAATGCTTAGATAACATCAAAAAAACCCTAGAAGATATCAAGACACAGCAGAAAGCGAAGTTAAG
Source organism: Calotriton arnoldi (assembly GCA_963921515.1). Lineage (NCBI taxonomy): Eukaryota > Metazoa > Chordata > Amphibia > Caudata > Salamandridae > Calotriton > Calotriton arnoldi. The sequence goes on from CAWUFW010009015.1 coordinate 158,642, forward strand.
CATTTGGGCAAATATGCTATAGCGCGAGCGTATGGGGAGGGCGAGCGCCCTTGGGCCCTGCTAGCCAACTTGCAACGTCCTTGAAGGGACACCAGCACCATAGCAGAGATTCGGGGAGAGGATGGCAGAATGATATACGATTCATCAGGAATTGCTGACAGATTCCACAGATACTACTCGGAGCTCTATAGATCCCGCATAACACAGGACGGAAAAGCCACAGAGGAATTTTTAGCGCACATACAGATGGCGTGGCTCACAGACTCCCACAGAGATTTTCTCATGGCGCCCCTAGACCCTAGGGAGGTAAGGGTCTCATTAGCATCAATGAGGGGTGGAACGGCTCCAGGATTGGATGGGCTAGCTGTTGCTTTTTGCAAAGCCTTTCAAGACCTGCTTATACCACACCTCGTCTCTCTGTTTGAGGAGATGGCTGTGAGTAAAGTGATGACCCCCTCGATGAGAGAGGCTATAATAGTTACCCTTCTCAAGCCAGGGAAACCCCCTAATGATTGTTCATCATACAGACCCCCGTCCCACCTAAATGTAGATACAAAACTTTTCGCTAAAATACTGGCCAACCGAATTTCGCCCCTGATCCCTGGATTGGTGGGGGCGGAGCAGGCAGGTTTTGTTCTTGGGCGTAATTTAACATCCAATCTTAGAACAGTCTTTGCTGCGATTCAGCATATAAACCCAAAAGTCAAAGCAGCTGCAGTCTTCTTAGAGGCTGAGAAAACATTTGACTCTGTAGAATGGCCCTTTATGGAAGCAGTACTGAGAGGTGTTGGAGTGGGGTAAGTCTTTCTCCAGCTAGTAAAAGTATTGTATGAGGCTCCGGTACTCAGAGTCAGACTGGGGAATAAGGTAACGTCTCCTAACCCTATTTCTAGAGGCACACGACAAGGGTGCCCCCGTCCCCTCTACTGTATGCACTGGTTGCGGAGCTGCTGCTGTGTGCTCTAGGGAGTACCATCGCCATAGAAGGGTGCACTTCCCAAGTTACCATTTGATAGCTTCAGCATATGCAGATGACATGCTCCTATATGTAAGAGAGCCTGCACCTCACCTTACTCCGGTGCTAACCGAGGTGGTCCACTTCGGGCAGCTGTCTGGCTTAAAGATCAACTGGACCAAATCCCTAATTTTCCCGTTGACCCCGTCTACACAACCAATTCACATGGAATTCCCACTGCAGTGGACCACAAAGTCGGTCCTTTATCTAGGTATACAGGTTCACACGGACTCAGAGGTAGTTCTCACTGATAACTATGGTAAAGCCCCGGGGGGGCTCGAGGAAGATGTGGCCAGATGGATAAGATTACCCCTCTCGTTGATGGGGCGGATATCACTAATAAAGATGGTCATCCTTCCAAGACGGTTATTCTTCTTTCAAAACATCCCCATGGTACTCCCGGCTCACATATTCTCCAAGATGAGATCACTCTTGATTAAGCTAGCCTGGGCGGGTAAACAACCTTGTGTCAAATGGGAAACTCACACTTTGCCTATTCTATGGGGGGTCTTCACGCCCCAGACCTAGATTTATATTATAGAGCAGCTCAGTGTTCTCATGCTTATGCATGTGATCCAGCGGACAAGGATACATGGTCCAGAGTCCTTTCCGCACATACGCATAGAGAAAATAGCAGCTGACTTAGACACTCTCCCACAGGTGCTTTTTAAGATGCCAACTAGAAAACACAGCCTACTGGATTCCCTTAACTCCACTGTACACGCCTGGAGCAATCTGCTTGATAGACAGGCAGGTGCGTTATTGTACTCGCCTTCAATTCCTCTAGAATGGTGCTCTTGGCTCCCAACAGGTCAAGAGAGGAAAGTATCCAAGGCTCTGCACAGGGTAAACATTACAGAAGTAGGAGACCTGTTCAAGGAGGGTGAATTCCATAAATGGGAGCATATATTTGCCAAGGTACATACTCCTTCACCTTTAGTTCGCTATCAGCACTTCAGAGTACAGCACGCTTTGAAGGCACTATTAAGGGATAGTCTCCAGGAACCACCTGAGGTGCCAGCCCTCACTCACACTATTCAAGCCTCCTCCCCCGCAAAGCTAGTCTCTAGGATCTATAATATCACACAAGAAAATAGAAGGTTGCTACATTCGAAAGTGAGACAGGACTGGCAGAGGAACTTGGGGTGTATAATCGGAGACAAGGAATGGCAATATTGCTGCGGGGTGACTAGACAAATATTGCTGAATGGCAGGCATTGCCTTATACATTTTAAATATATCAATAGAACGTACTATACTCCAGAACGGTTGTTCAGATATGGCCTACGAGAATCAGCTTCCTGTTGTCGCTGCGCAGAGCCAGTGGCCAGTTTTATGCATGCAGCCTGGAGCTGCTCAAGAATACTAAAATTCTGGTAAAAAATATTCCTCATTGTCAACTAAATAACCGGCTCACACTTGTCCCAGACCCTTTCCTTGCATTGCTGGGGTACGACAAGGTGATCAATAAAGAGGTCCGGCAGCTGGTGGCGATGGGACTGTTGCTGGCTAAAAGGCAGGTGGCGATGCTTTGGGGCAGGGGCCAGATCCCAACTACGGAGGAGTGGACTAGAGACATGATCCATTGTAATACTCAGTCTGATTCCTATAGTGAACTCCAGCCTCCGCAAGCTAAGCCAAGGGCTTACTGGATTATATTTCAGCAATACCTTGTGGGTAAAGAAACCGGAGGGAGCAGGAGATGGGGAAGGGTCAATAGACTAAGCAGGAAGCAGGGAAGGGGTGGCAACCCTAGAGTAATTGCGAAAGTGCGAATAACTGTACTCTGCATGGACATACGTAACCTTATGGAGCTTCTTGTAGTAACATGTATGTATAATTCTACCTCAATGTGATTTAAAAATGACAGACAAGATGTACTTGGTAATAACAGCCTGAATTGTACCCCTACATTGACAATGTATAATCGTTTTTGTGTTGTGTTAATTGAAAAACCAATAAGGAAAATAAAAAATAAAAATAATAATTTGTAAAAGCTGGAGGCAAGAATAAATATTTTCAAAGAAATTAAATGTCCTCTGCAGCCCTATGATGATAAGAATTTTATATGACAGGCAAAAGTGCCATTACACCTCAAACCTAAACAGGGCTCCAAAATATACCTTTGCATGTTATTCAAGGAAAAACAGTGCATAAACATGGACTGCAAACTATTCTTAAAATAGAAATAACCACTACTTGAGAGACTGTAATATTTAGGGTATTTTACTGCTTTCTTTAAGGACACTGGTCTGACTTTCTTATGCCAGCATAGTGACTCTTTATACAATATTGTCCTGTACACTGATGACTCCAGCAATCAGGGTGCTGTAGTGGGAGTTTTCAGTAGTGTACTCTGGTAGATCCAGTACTGGTGAATAGCTCCAAAGGAAGCTCTAATACCAACCGGTGGTGCTGCACCCTGGTGTCAGCGCTGATGCCCAGTTCCACAGGGCCAACTTGTAAAAGCCAGAGGTATTGCTTTCTGGCGCATCCAGAATGTCTCTGAAGGAACCTTCAGCAACAACATAAGGAACTGTATGCTGATGCCGCTCCCAGCCTACTTGAGGAATTATGGGGTTGCAGTGATTGAGTGGAGGGGCTGCTGTCTTGAAAAGGCTAAGCAAATGCCACATCATGTAGAATATAATGATCCAAATTGTGATCATAGTAAGAGGTGACTCGGGACAACAAGTCCTCTGATGAGAGAATATGAGAACAGTTTGATGGAGCCATGAAGGACACAGCAATCTTAATCTGAACATATGGATAACCACAAATCTTTGGGTCATTTCAGTCTTTAATCTTAATTGTTATGTGAATTCATCCTGATCTGCTAGTTTACATATCAGATCATGTGCAAAACATTCTCCACACTGACACATTCTGTCACTTAATTCGACTGATTAACTCACTGACATTCTGGATTACAAAAGTTTTTGGGCTTCTGGCATGCCATATGTTGAAGTTTAAGCATGCTGTTATCTTCTGGTTTTGTCATACAGTTGATACAGGGGCCCGATTTATCATACTTTCACGCAGTGCAAATCAGCAAGACACCTTGATGCGCTGCGATGCGTGAAAGGGAGGAAGACACCATATTTAACATTATATGGTGGATTCATGTCCTCTCCTTACTCTGGCGCAGAATGTGCTGTCTTGCATGGAACACAGGCACCCTTGCACCATAGTGTAAGGGTGCCTGTGTTATAGGCAACATTGTTTTGTGCAGGAAGGGGCACCTTTCTGCACAAAAAAACAATCCTCAGAGGCATTTGTCTATTTCTAAGTGTGTTGCAGAATGCAGCACGCTTAAAAAGAGGAAACAATGAGGAAAAATAAAGACATTCACTTCTCTTCTCTTCTCTTCTGCGAAGGCGTAGTATTTTGACAACATTCCCAGATTTACCTCTCTGTAAACCTGGTGATGTACCAAAATCCATAGGTAACACCTTCCCAGGGCAGAGTAACGCAAGGCAGTGACTTACGCTGGTTGCATTACTCCAGATTTACCAAGGCAGACAGGGCCATGCAAGGTGGCCTTCTGTGGCTTGGTAAATCTCATTCTAGGTTTTGCATCGACCTGCGTTGCCTTGCATGGCGCAAGGGTGATGCCAAACCTTGATAAATTTGGCCCTGGGGTTCACTTACATGCAGGGCCCCATTTACTTATTTTTGGTGTAGGGCAACACCACAAACCTTCCTGCTGCGCTATCTTATGTCAAAAGAAAAGGGCAGGAATGCACCTAATCTATGAAATACAGAGCATTCCTGTCCTCTTTTACTGCGCGGGCACTTAAATCGCTGCCTAGTGCCAATGTAGGCACCCTTGCACTATGGTGCTAGGGTGCCAGCATTGAAATCAGGTTATATTTGTGAAGGAAGGACACCTTTCTTCACAAAAACAACTGTTACGCCTCCCTATGGGAGACGTAGGCTTTTGACACATTCCCAGGTTTACAGCATGTTGTAAATATGGGAATATGTCAAATGCCATGGGTGTTAAGTGGGAACACCCAAAGTAACACCCATGGCAAACCTCCCTATCGCAGTGTCAGGCAGCGCAGCGACTTGTGCTGCGTTGCCTCACACCCCATCTATGAGGCCATGAAAAGCCACACAGGGTGGGTTTATGTGGCCTTGTAGATATGGCTCTACTGTGTGTATGGGGCTTGTAAATGAGCTCCGCAGTGTATTGATGACTGGTTGCTAACCTACTTTTGAAGCATCTTTTACATAGATACGTCCATAATATAAATGCAAAACAGCTTAATTTGTATGTGCTTCTAGGGCGCTGTCTAGAATTCTGCAGCTACTTTAGTTCTAAGGCGAAATGTCCCATGTAATGACAGAAATACTTCAGGTGCCGTGAATACCGAATGAGCAGGTCCCAGGTTGCCTTTCTTTTGTTTTTCCATTGCTTTGTGTGCTCTTCTGTTGCCTTTCTTTTTTTTAATTTCTTTTCCTGCTCTTCTGTTGCCTTTCTTCTCTTTTTGCATTGCTTCTTCTGCTCTTCTGTTGCCTTTCTTTTGTTTTCCATTGCCTGTTCTCCCACTCCTGTCTTCTGCTTAGTTCCCCTCCTGAGCCTCTGCCTCCCATTTCCTACCTCCCGCTGGGTCCTGCCCAACGCATCCCAGTGCCTCTCCCAGGACCCACTTAATGGAGTCCGCAGCGTGACCCCATTGAGCAGGTCCCAGGCCCAGCTGTCCCTCATGCTGCTGCATCACTCTCCTGTGTTCCGTTGCCTTTATTTTGTTCTTCCATTGCTTTTTCTGCTCTGCTGCTGCCTTTCTTTTGTTTTTCTATTGTCTGTTCTCTGGATTCTGTCTCTCGCTTAGTTCCCCTCCCGCACCTCTGCTGCCTGTTTCCTGCCCTCCGCCGGGCCCGCCCACCAACTCCCAGCGGTCCTCCTAGGGCTAACTTAATGGAGGCCACAGTATGGCTGAGCAGTGGGGAAACTGCTGGCACACCAAAGGCACGCCAAAGACATGTTTGTCTGCACCAAGCAACGCTTGGACCATGCCCAGACACCTTGTTCCTGGCCCACCGACAGGAATGATGCCGGCGTCCTCCGTGCTCTGATCACCAATGCCCCAGCGAAAACTGTTGCCATGCCACACAGCATTCCACTGTAGGACCATTCTCCTGCACCAGGTGCACCTTCTCCTGCACCAGCACACCCACCATCACGCCACAGAGCACCACTCAGACCTCTTACCAAACCACACCAGAAGATTTCTGCCAACTCCATGGCTTACTCCTCAACACACGCTCGATGTGCAAGCACTCCACTGAATTATAGGAACTCATCACCACCCTATCACCTGACACCGTCCTCCTTCCTGATACCTGGCCCAACCCAGCCTCTGCCTCTCACATCGACACAGCGATCCCCTAGATACAAAATCACTCACCAGGACCTCACCAACAAGCCTGGAGGAGGAATAGCCATCATCCACAAAGCAGCCACAAGGTGCACAACCACCACCCACAATACCACCACCGCCATGGAACACCTCAATTTCAAGCTCCACATAAATGACAAAACAACCATCAAAGCCACCCTTGCATACCAACCCCCGGACCCGCGCTCCAGATTCTTCAACACCATCGCAGACTTCCTTGCGCCCCTCTACCTGGACACCAAGGACTACATCTTCTTCTTTGACCTCAATGACTCCATCAACAACACTGCCCATCTCCTCGACAGTATCAGCACCCTCGGAATGACCCAGATCATCCGTGAGCCCATGCACACTGCAGGACACAAGCTGGACCCCATTTTCACCTCCAGCAACTGCATCAAATACAGCCACATCACAGAACTCAAATGGATCGATCAGTCTATTGTCCACTTCAGCATCTCCGGCTCCTGCACCACCACCAAGATGGCCAGTACCCCACCACAGTTGTATCAAATTTTCAGAGACCAGCTGGACGGAGGACCTCAACACCTCAAACCCAGTGACCACCACCATCCTGGAACAGGGAATTAATAACTTCAACACCTGGATCAGAAACTGCGCTGATAGCATTGCATCCATCAAGAGCAACAAGCAAAGTAGTTCCTCCAAAATAGCCAGCTGGTACACCCCATGAACTCAGATCAGCTGGAAAGGAGATGGCATGCCAGCAAGGACAGAGCAAAAGAAACAATTGATGGACGGAATGCTGGACAATGCAAACATTCACCCCACAGATCTGGGATTAATCCATCATTCTTTTGCTCACCACACCACCCCACCCCAGTTTGGACTAAGTCTGGGCGTAGTTCGCGGAGTTTTGCTACGCGGAACTTCGCGAAGTTACAAAAAAACTGCGAAGTTCCGCAAGTGGCAGAGTGTAGTGCGAACTGCTGTTCGCGCTGGTCTTTCTGCTGCTCGGGTAGAAATTCTACCCGAGCGGCAGCTGGCGCTCACAAACTTACCGTTCGCGAGCGGGGAAATAAATCCGCTGCACTACGCGAAGCGGGGTTTTCTTGCACTCCGCGAGCTCCGCGGAGTGCGGAGTGCAGAAAACTCTGCAAACTCCGTGAACGGAGCGGAGTTCAACGCCCAGGCCTAGTTTGGACCCAGCCATATGCAAATCAGTCTTGACCCTGTTCCTTGTGGGAACAGTCCAGCCCGAACTGCCGAGCCAGGTTCTCCCTGGACCGGAAACAAGCATCCTGGGACCAGTTTCAGGGCATCACCCTTCATCAGCCAGGCTAGCTTGAATCCAGTGATGTAGTGAGCACGGGACCCACGTCTGGGCATTACCCAGAAACCGGTCCCAGGATGCTTCTTTCCGGTTCAGGGAAGACCTGGCTTGGCAGTTCGGGCTGACTGTTCCCATGAGGGAGAGGGTCAAGACTGATCTGCATATAGCTGGGTCTGAACTGAGGTGGCGAAGTGAGCTAAAGAATGATGATGGATTCAACCCAGATCTGTGACTGGGGGTGAGTGTCTGAAAAGTTTCAGCGCTCCGTCCATCATCTCCTTGTGTTTGCTTTGTTCGCCCTAAGTTGGCAGGGTATGCCCAGACGTGGATCCCTTGCTCACTTTGCCACTGGATTCAAGCTAGCCTGGCTGATGAAGGGTGTTACCCAGAAACCGGTCCCAGGATGCTTGTTTCCGGTTCAGGAAAGACCTGGCTTGGCAGATCGGGCTGGACTGTTCCCATGAGGCACAGGGTCAAGACTGATTTGCTTATAGCTGGGTCTGAACTGAGGTGGCGAAGTGAGCTAAAGATTGATGATGGATTCAACCCAGATCTGTGACTGGGGGTGTCTGAAAAGTTTCAGCGCTCCGCCCATCATCTCCTTGTGTTTGCTTTGTTCACCCTAAGTTGGCAGGGTGTGCCCAGACGTGGGTCCCTTGCTCACTTTGCCACTGGATTCAAGCTAGCCTGGCTGATGAAGGGTGTTACTGAGAAACCGGTCCCAGGATGCTTGTTTCCGGTTCAGGGAAGACCTGGCTTGGCAGTTCGGGCTGGACTGTTCCCATGAGGCACAGGGTCAAGACTGATTTGCATATAGCTGGGTCTGAACTGAGGTGGCGAAGTGAACTAAAGAATGATGATGGATTCAACCCAGATCTGTGACTTGGGGTGAGTGTCTGAAAAGTTTCAGTGCTCCGTCCATCATCTCCTTGTGTTAGCAAGGACAGAGCAGCCTTCAAGACCTCCCTCAACCTCTACCATCACCTGCTGAGGGCAACAAAGAAGCCAGCCCTAGCGGTACGCATCGAAACCAACAATAGCACGGAGCTTTTCAACATCCTTAAGGAATTCTCCAACCCGGCTGCCAGGGAAAAAAACATCACACCCTCACAAGAGCTGTGTGACAACCTTGCCGACTTCTACCATGACAAGATTGCAACCATATAGGACCCCTACCTACACCTACTGACTCCCTCAACAGATCCACCTCCACCACAAATGACACGAACCACATACTGACAACATGGAACCACCTCTCCACCCAGGACAACACCTCCATCAAGAAATCCATCCACTCAGGAGCTCCAACACACCCATGTCATTCAACCTCAGAAACCAAAGGCTCGGTCAGCAAACTCAACACGCTGCTGAACACCTCAGGCACCAACGCAACATTTCCAGATGCCTGGAAACACACCAAAGTCAGACCACTACTCAAAAAACCCTCCACCGACCCTGGAGAACTCAAAAACTACCAGTCAATCTCCCTGCTCCCATTCCCAGCCAAGGTACTGGAAAAGACTATCAACAAGCAACTTGCAACATACCTGGAGCAAAAACAGCTACTAGAGGTCTCCCAATCCGGCTTCCGCAGCAATCTCAGCACCAGGTCGCCCTGATCACAGCCACCGAAGAATCCGAATCCTCCTCGACCGACTAGAAACAGCAGCTCTGATCCTCTTCAACCTCTTGGCAGCATTAAACACTAAATCCCACCACACGCTGCTCGAAAGACACCACCACATTGACATCCAAGGGGGCGCACCCAGATGGATCACTTCCTTCCTTACCAGTAGAAGCCAGAGGGTATGCCTACCACCTTTCACCTCCGAACCCAAAGATATGCTATGCGGTGTACCCCAGGGCTCATCCCTCAGCCCCATGCTCTTCAATGCATATAGGACCCTGCTGGTCAACATCACAAGACCTAACAATCTCAACATAATATCCTACGCAGACAACACCCAACACATTCTCCCACTCACTAATGACCTCACCACCACCAGGACCAACTTCCACAGATGCATGACAAACATCGCCGACTGGATGAAGAACAAATGCCTAAAGCTAAAAATAGACAGGACAGAAGTTCTGATCTTTAGCAACAACAACAACCCATGGAATGACTCCTGATGGCCACGAGAGCTAGGACCCCCACCCGCTGACAAAACAAAGACGCTAACTCTTTTGTTAAAACATAAATCAATAGTTAATAAGTTATGTTAATTATCACCATCAACTAGTTCAACTAATGGTCCATTGACCAGAGGAAAGAACTTTTTGATCAGTGAAAGGTTAGTTAGGAATAAGAAATAACTAATCCTGAATAAGGAAAACATAAACTAAACCCAGCGGTCTACTTGGATCTGTGTAAGTGTTTATGGGCCCAGGTGAGTATATGGTAGTAGAGTATCTGTTGTTAGTATACCGCTGGATCAGTTTTCTGGTAGCAGAGCTATGGTTATTATTGACTAGTTTGGCGATAAGTATAGATTATTGATTATTGATTTATGTTTTAACAAAAGAGTTAGCGTCTTTGTTTTATGTTGTCCAGAATTCCCGGGGAATGAATAGCGGGTGGTGACAGAAGCCATACTGCAGTGAGGTTACTCATCTGTTGGAATAGCACTGAGAAGCTACGCATGGCTGGCAGTGTTAAACTAGGGACTATTTCGTATAAAAGTTGAGTGCGAATGATAGCAAAAGGGGTTCGCTGGTGAAACTTTGGTCTCATTTCCCAATACGGGTGACACTGGAAGAATAGCAGGTTCTCTGGAGCTTGAATGAAGAGTAAGCGGAAGGTTTTACTCGTAGTGTATGAAGAGTAAGCGGAAGGTTTCACTCGCAGCAGAAAGAAAAGCTATCCTTTGGTTTTAGTGGAACAGGCAGAGTAGCGAATGTTTTTATGTAGTTAATAACAAAGAATTGAATGCAAAATATTAAGAAAATAAGTTTTCGTATTACCTTGTGAAGGGAGGGTTAGTCGCCGGAATTGGACTGGCGTCACAGAGAGCTGCGCTGGGTTAGGTTGAAACAGCGGGCGTGTGACAGAAGCAGCCTTGTAAAGGAGGGGTCAGTAGTAAGGAGCAGAACTGATGTCAGAAAAGGCCGCACTAGCATTGGTCAGATCACAAGCGTGAGCCTGATTTTGATTGGGTAACCAGTTAGAAGCCGAGCTAGGATTGGTGGAAGGAGAAATTGTATGCGGGATTTTGATTTGACTACTGGTGTGAGACGTGCAGATAGAAGATTTCAAGGGTTTGCAGAATATAATTTTATATATCGTTCATCTAGGATGTATGGAGAAAAGAGAAAATGTCATTTATAAAGAAAATTAAGAATTTCTTTAAGAAACATAAGCCTGTGTTGACTAGAGAGGGAATTCCTATTCCGCCACCGAAGACACCAGCATCTTTTATGATGATGGAAAGAGGATATCATACTTGCGTGTGGTTGGAAAATTGGATAGAATATACGAAAGGTGATGGAGTACTTGCATTTCCAGAAAATGGTACGTTTAATGGTCGAATTCTTCAGAATTTGAGAATGAGAATGAGAATGAATGATTTGGAACCTAGACCTAGGTTAACTCAATATGAGGCTTTGGAAGAATGGGAGACTGAGTCATATGAACGCGAGAAATGTAGAGGTGGGAGATATAAAGGATTATTTCCAAGATACTTGCAAGAATCACGCGAAGGGCATATGAAACAGTGGAGGAAAGCTATGGTATCTGAAGGTTTATATCCAGTATTAATGGCTGAGGAACAGTCTGGAGGAAAGTGTAAAGAGAAAACGAAACATTTGAATACAACCGGATATGGTGAATCAAATGATGAGTTGTTAGAGGATATTTTAATTAAAAATCCACCACCGTATCAAGAAGCAACTAGTAAGTTTACCCCAAGCGCACCAGTGATAGGAATGCATTTAACCCCACAAATTTTACATGATACGTCATTTAATAGGGTGCTGCAAGATGAAGAGAGAGATGTTTTGAATAAAACTAGAGAAGAGTTAGTAAAGAAAATAAGTCAATTAAATTTGAATACTGAAGCCTTGACAGTACCAGTGACTATTGGTCTGGTAATCCCATTGTACAGAGATAAAAAGACTTGCCAGAAACCACAAACTGTAACAATTCCGTTAAACAGTCCTAGAAAAGAAGTAATCATTACAGATGATCGGGTCAGTGAAAGTGAATCAATTATTTCATTAATGGATCTCCCTAATGTGGAACCTTTAACTGAAACTCCAAAAAGAGTTACACCTATGAATTTGAGAGAAAGGAGAACTTTGGTTCATATAGGAATTGGAGGCGCAACAGTAGTTACCCCTGAAGACATAAAAAGATGGGCACAGGAAAGAGATAATCAGAACCCAATACCAAAGATTTTAGACATTAGTAGATTGAAAGTGGAATTAGAAGAAATGCTAGTGGGAAGTGTGGGCACAGAAAGATTGAATGCTTACAATGATGAAGAATTATTGTTTTTATGTAAGCGTATAACCAGAAGAGCAAGAGTATTTCATGAGAAATTAACAGAAGTTGCTTCAGAAATTGGAATAGATATAGGGAAATCAAAGTTGTTACAGAAACCATATCGAGTGGATTTTGCTGACAAAGATTTAGAAAGTGTTAATGCATCTGAAAAGAGACTACAGATAAAGGAGTTAATGAATATTTTGCGAAAATGGGGAGACATTGATAAATGGAGAATTAGATGGATAAGAAAGAAAGAGGAAGTTCAAGCGAGAGAAGCGTCATCTGCATTTCCAGTAAGGGAAACAGAAAAGGTTGAGGAATTGTGTCCAATGAGAGAAGTTCCAGGAGGAGGATATGTTCATGTTCCTTGGAGTAGACAAGATATTTTGTCATTTACAAATGATTTTACAAAATTGAGAGAAAAACCAGTTGAATGGTATAAACAGGTAGAAAGATTTGTGAAGGTTTCAAAGGTCTTATTGAAGGATCTGGATGGTTTGTTTGACATAGTGCTACCTGCTGATTTATGGACGGAGTGTAAGATTACAATAGATTGGCCAAGTGAAGAATATGCTAGAGACTCAAAGACAGGAGCACCCTCAGAGGAGGTGATGAAGAAATATCACCAAGTGATTACCTATTTGAAAGGGAAAATTCCTCCTAAAGAAACAGATTGGGTAAAGATAGATAGGACAACACAAGAACCAAATGAATCTGTACATGCGTATTATGAAAGGTTATTGCAGGTGTTTAAGCAGTATAGTGGTTTTGAGAATATTAGTGATAAGGACATGGGACATTTTGTGTATCGGTTTGTATATGGTTTGAAACCAGAGATTAGTCAGATGATACAGCAGCACATGTTGTGTTGGCAAAGCAAGACAGTGGATGAGATTTTAAAGTATGCAAAATACTGCAGAGACGACATAGAAGCAAGGCGTAGAAAACTAAAAGAGAAAATGATGTGGGCACAGGTAAAGTTGGCAGAGCAACAGGAGAATAATACCAATATTCAGACTGATAATCAAGTGAAAGAGCAGAGTCAGAATGATCAAGTGGCGAATGGTAATAAATATAGAGGACGAACGAACAGAGAAGAAGTGAAGAAGAAGTTTCCTTGTCATGCATGCGGAAAGCTTGGACATTGGAAGAACGAGTGTAAGAGTATTCAGAATAATAATGGGCCAAATCAAAATTTAATCCCACAGATGCAGAATGAAGTACTTATGAATCAGCAGCAGGTAGTTACTCCAAAATATCAGGTGCCACCAGCTCCTATGCCAAACTTTGTGAACCATCAAAAGTTCAGTACGAACACCTGATTTCAAGGAGAAAGTGGTAAGAATAATAGAACAGTTGCGCAATATTTGTGGCAGAATGATGAGGAAAATTCAGATTTTATGCAATGACGGTGCCTGAGGGGGGAGGAAGAGGAGTGCGTGCTTGGCGCATCCTTGCCGGTAGATCAGTCAGGTCCATTTGTTGATGGGAAAGTGGAAGGTAAAGACATCACTTTTCTAATGGATACTGGTGCTACCCGGTCTACTGTGAGAACAGCAGACATCCCAAACCTACCCCTCTCGGGAGAACAAATACAAGTTGTAGGCGCGTCGAATAAACAGATTAGAACCCCTATCACAAAACCAATGGAGGTGCACATTGGAAACTTTAAAGAAATGCATCGGTTTGTACTTTGTGATTCCAGTCCAGTAAATCTGTTGGGAAGAGATCTACTGTGCAAAATGAATTGCACGATCTATTGTACACCAGATTGTGTCGCTTTCCAGACCCCTGATGAAGATGTTATATACAAAATGATGCTAATCAAGCAAGGAACAGAGGTAGATGAAATGTTTTCATTAATGACTGAAAACGAATTACCAGAAGAGTTGAGAGCCACAGTCAATCCGGAAGTGTGGGATTTTACCGGAAAAGATATTGGGCTGATGTCAAATGTAGACCCAGTGAAAGTGACAATGAAGGAAGGTGCAGTTTATCCAAACACACGACAATACAAGATGAGTCTAGAAGTAAAAGCAGGAATTATTCCAGAAATCGACCGAATGGTTAAACAAGGCATTTTAAAAGAAATAATGAGTAGTCCTTGTAATTCACCAATCATGGGACTTAAAAAGCCTTAGTGGAAAATATTGGATAGTGCAAGATTTACGAAAAATAAATAAAATTGTAGTACCATGTTGCCCAATAGTACCAAATCCAGCAGTGATCCTTTATCAGATACCTTGGAATGCGGGCTGGTTTACAGTAATTGATTTATGCCAAGCATTCTTTTCTATTCCTTTGCACCCAGACAGCCAGCATCTTTTTGCATTTAAGTTTGAGGATCGTATCTATGCATGGTGCAGAGTTCCTCAAGGGTACACAGAGAATCCCTCGATTTTTAATCAGATCCTGAAAAAGTGTTTAGAGTCATTAGTCATGCCTGGAAATTTGGTTCTGGTTCAGTACATTGATGACCTACTGGTGGCATCAAGAACACGAGAGGATTGTGTCATTGACACAATTGCATTACTGAACAATTTGGCTGAAGGAGGACACAAGGTGTCTCCAGAAAAATTACAGTTCTGTCAACAAGAAGTTAAATATGTAGTGAATAAAATAGAAAGAGGAGTAAGAAAAGTGACACCGGAAAGAATAAAAATAATCAAGGAGATGCAACTACCTCAGACGCAAAAGGAAATGAGAATGTTTCTGGGAGTGGTTGGGTACTGTAGGCAGTGGATTAACAGTTTTTCCATGCTAGCAAAACCATTGATACAATTAACACGGAAGAGAGCTAAAGATCCAATTGATTGGAATGATGAATGTTTGGAAGCCTTTGTGAAATTGCAGAATTGTTTATGCAAAGCTCCTGCTTTGGGCATGCCTGATTATTCAAAAGAATTTGCGTTGTTTTGCTGTGAGAGAGAAAATTGTGCACTTTCAGTTTTAACGCAGAGACATGGATTGAGCCGACGTCCAGTGGCGTATTTTTCTGCCACATTGGATCCAGTGGCTTCAGCTTTACCTGGCTGCTTAAAAGCAGTAGCTGCTACTTGTATGAGTCTGGAGCAAAGTGAGTCAATAGTGATGGGACATTCAGTAAAGGTCTATTTTCCACACTCAGTTGAAATTCTTCTGACAAGAACACACCATCTCACACCTAGTCGGCTGACTAAGTATGAAAGAGTGATTTTGGGAGCAGAAAATGTGGCAGTGATAAGGGTTTTGAACCCTGCCACATTATTGCCAGACCCGTGCAATGAGGAAGTAAGAGATGAAATTGATCATGATTGTTTGGATGTGACTGAATTGTGTACCAAGCCCCGTCCTGACATAAAAGAAACACCATTAAAGGAAGCTGATCATGAGTTATTTGTGGATGGGTCTTGTTTGAGGATAGAAGAAGGATGATTAAGTGCTGCATATGCTGTATGTAAGATAACAGGGGTAATTGAAGCATCCTGTTTGCCGAGAGTCAAATCTACACAACTAGCAGAATTGGTGGCTTTAACAAAAGCATGCAAAATTGGAGAATAACCATATTTACGGACAGTCAATATGGTTTCGGGTTGTGCATGATTTTGGCCAACTCTGGATGCAGAGGGGATTTCTGACTTCTTCAGGATCTCCTATAAGAAACAGTAAAAATGTGAAAGATCTGCTGGAAGCATTACAATTGCCAAAAGAAGTAGCAGTTGTTAAATGCACTGCACATCAGACAGGAAATGACTATGTGGCAGCCGGCAATAGCTACGCTGACCAAATTGCTCTATATTGTGCGAAAAATACAATGGCCATAAACAGAAAAGTTGAAACGGGTGAAACCAGCTGCCAACTTATGTTCTTCTCAGTTCCAGAAACATGGGATGAGATTAGACAGTTACAAGAAGAAGTTGAGGAAAAGGAAAAAGAAATTTGGATAAAAGCAGCCTGTACAAAAAGGTCAGAAGATGAAGTATGGGTGTACCTAGATGGAAGACCAGTCATGCCAGATTGTTTGCTCTCTAAAATGGCAAGAGTATATCATGGAGCAACACACATAGGGAGAGATTCGATGATCAGATTATTCAGACAGAGTTGGTATAATCCAAAGTTCAGGGTAGTTGCAGAAAGCCTTTGCCAAAGATGCTTAACATGTCAGCAGCAAAATCCAGGCAGGAAGATAGTGGTTAGCTGAGGAAAGATTGGAAAGGCAGAAGGACCCTTCACCAGGTTGCAGTTAGATTTTATTGAGTTGCCTCCTTGTAATGGACTAAAGTATGTACTAGTCATAGTGTGTCTGTTCTCGAGATGGGTGGAGGCACACCCCACCAGAAGAAATGACAGTCTTACAGTTGCCAAATTACTATTGAGGGAGTTGATTCCTCAATTTTGGTTTTCCAGTCACTTTGGAATCAGATAGAGGACCTCATTTTAATAATGAAATAATTCGATTAATCTGTGCTGCATTTAACATTGAACAAAAACTGCACTGTGCTTATCGTCCAGAGGCTTCTGGAATAGTTGAACAGCTAAATGGCACAATCAAGTCAAGATTAGGGAAAGTGTGTTCATCCACGATGCTGAAATGGCCAGATGCATTACCTCTTGTATTGATGGGTTTCAGAAGTATTCCTGACAGAAAGACAGGAATGAGTCCTCATGAGGTTCTCATGGGAAGGGCAATGAGGCAAGCATTTATTCCTGGAAACAAATTAATGAGTATAACTGATGATCTGGTTTTGGACTATTGCAAAGGATTGGCTGAAATGGTGCGTTGTGTCTCTCACTAGGTTGGAGAAGACGCAGTTGAAAGACAGGCAGACCTGGGGGGTGTGGCCAACCACCGAGCATGGCGGACATGAGCTAAAGTAGCTCCGTAACCCACCCTGACACTGGGGCATTTATCCGATTGACATAGGACCATCAGCGCTCAAATCATCGGCGCTTAAGGAATCGGAAGATCTGTGGACTGCTGCGACCCGAAAATCGGGCTGTTTGAGGCTTGGTTTCGCCCTTGGAGATCGAGCGACATCTGTGGCCGTGCCTGCACTACTGTGGAATCTGCTACGTGCCACGGCAGAGAAACGGTGGCCCCGCAGACCAGAGGCGGCGGTCCGGATCGAGTGTGAAGAGCACGACCTCCCTCCCCCTTGAAGAGCTGCTGATGAGGAGGGCTGGGGGATACGACCGGTGGTGTTGCAGATTATAGAACTGCGCCAGACCTGGACTTGGCCCAAAATGGCGGACGAACGTAAGAGACCAGCTCACACTCGGCGACATTGGTGAGGGGGACGTGTGTGAGACTCAGAACTGGCTTGCCCCCGACTTCGCCCCTAGCAGTGCGGCAGGCCAAGAAAGGAAACGAAGACCAGCCCTGTTCGGAAATTGCGGGAAATTGGGCCACCCTGGGACTGAGGTGTGCTTTGAACATAGAGGCAAATCCGAGGTTGTACATCGCTGCGCAGTGGCTGCAATAACCTTTGAAGGTGAGCTGTATGGGGCGGCCTGGGGAGTGAGAGTGGCCTGGGGCAACATGAGAAAGAGGCGACTGGCAGCTTATTGGGGAGGCCTATAATAACGCGCTGGATACCAGGACTTAGCCCCCTGAACGTGGAGAAGAACAACAGTGATTACTGGGGAGCCACACGGGCGGACTGACAGGTTTTGCGCTCCCAGGCATATATTGACAGGTATTCGGACATCTCCTTCTGCGGCTGTTCTCCCACCTCTCTCTGCGCAGCTGCCTGCCCAGGGGTACATTGAGATATAGGGAGGAACCGGACTGGATGATACTGCAGTCTGGGCCTTAAATGCGTGAGGTGTGCCTGTGCCATTACCCGAGTGAGGTGGCAGCAGACTGTGCCTGTGGAGGACGAGGTTGGACGCGGGAAGTGGCGAAACGTTTGGTGAGACGGCAGTAAGGTGGGCCCTATATTGAGACGCCGCGTGCCACACGATACAACCCTGTGAAACTGCTGTGGATTATCTACTAACGTCCTACAAGTGGTGTTGGGGTGTGAGAGTTGAGCCGTACACCGCCCTGACCCCTTTGAGGATATGGGGCGTCCCAAGGCCAAACAATCGGAACCCCTGCCCCCCGACGGGCCACCGGGAACAGTGCCGGACACACAGGTGCGCAGTCCGGACCTAGATGTGGTTCCACCCATGGAGCCCACTATTACTGAAGACAAGCTGGATTTAATATTGCGAGAAATACGAGACTCCAGGGCCATTATGGAAACGCAAATAAGCACGCTGACTACCAGTTTTACTCTATTGAAAGCAGATCACACAAAACTGGCGGACAAAGTCAAAAGTAACAGTCTGGCACTAGATGACCTCATACCCCAACAGACGACACACTCCTCTCAAATAGAACAACTAAGGCGCCAATTGAAAGGTCTACAGGACAGGGTGGACGATGAAGAGGGGCGCTCTAGGCGCAATAATGTGCGCATTTTGGGAATACCGGAGAGAAGTGAGGGGGCCCACCCAACCCAGTTTGTCGTGCAGTGGCTACGAGAACGGGTAGCTACGATGGGGCTCACAGAACATTTTAGTGTGGAACGCGCTCACAGAGTCCCGCCCAGGCCTCCTCTCCCTGGGGCGCCACCTCGGCCAATAATAGCGCGAATTCTGAACTATAAAGATAGGGACACGATCTTGCGTGCGGCAAGGGAGAAGGCTCCGATAACATTTGAGAACAAAACAATTTCTCTTTACCCGGATTTTACTTTGGCAGTAAAGAGAGCGAGGGCCACTTTCCAAGATGTCAAAAAGAAACTTCGGCTGCACCAACTGAAGTACGCCCTATTGTTCCCGGCTCGCCTCAAGGTTCTCTATGATCAAAAGGCCCTGTTCTTCGACAGCCCGGAAGAAGCAGCGGACTGGCTAGAAATTACTCTGTCACCACCGGGGTCACAGCACTCCTCACAATCCAACCGAAGACAGCAACCGAAGTCACAGCGGATGAGGAGAGACAGACCTGATAAAAGAAGCCAAGCTGGTACCGGTAGAGGAGGGCACCCGTCACAAGAGCAGATATCGGACAGTCAGAAGGATGAGATCCTGACGGCAGTAGCACTAGCAGCCCATGATGCACAATCGGTGGCGGAAACTGTGGACTCTTCGGAAGATGTGAATGCACAATCTGACTCTGAGAATAGTATGGCACTGTTCCCCCTGGTCACCCCTCAGACTGCCAATGATTATCTGGGGTGACGGAGGTGCTCTTTTCCTGCTGCTGAAGTGGACTGTCAGATAGGTATATATGTATATATGTATACAATTTATGCTGAATATGCCAATTATGTGATTATCTATGCAATGTTGGCGTGTTGGTTGGTCAAGATGTCTACAATAATGATTATCACACAAAAAAGGGTGTTGGTGGGGGCTCTAAGGTCACTGACTTTTGAGTGTTGCATGGAAGGTGCTATGAAACGGGTGGTGGCCACTACCCTTAAGGCAACTGCACTTAGTTATGGAAACTATGGAGTTCTTGTTGAGTTTGTTTTGTTGGTTTGGTCCTCTTATGTTGAGTGGGGGAACCTAGTATTGGGAAGTTTAATGGGGGTTATGGGCTCGGCTACATGTGCTATGCGGGGTGCTCAGTGTACGGGGAACTATATGATGAACAGTTTGTATGTTCCGAAATCTGATGGCGCAACCTAATAGATATAAATATACGTCCTGGAACGTAAGAGGTATGGGGTCGCTACACAAACGACATAGAATTCTGGCACAATTAAACCGTAGGAAGGCACAGATAG
The DNA here is from genome assembly GCA_963921515.1 of Calotriton arnoldi. Taxonomy (NCBI): domain Eukaryota; kingdom Metazoa; phylum Chordata; class Amphibia; order Caudata; family Salamandridae; genus Calotriton; species Calotriton arnoldi. Next base: position 178,599 of record CAWUFW010009015.1, read on the forward strand.
TCTTTTTACAAGAAACACATCTAATACAGGCAGAAGCTACTAAGCTCCTTAAGAAATGGAGGGGACAGTTGTTTTCTACTTCTTACTCCGCATTTGCCCGAGGGGCGGCGGTATGGTTCAGGAATGGCACCCCCTTCAAGTTTCTAGAACAAAGGGCAGACTCAAATGGGAGATATGTGCTGTTGCATGGCTTGTTAGACGGGGACCACATAGTAGTAGGGAGTATTTATGCCCCGAACACGGAACAGGACAAATTTCTGGCAATTCTTAGTTCTGCATTGGTGGGCTGGGATGGGTATCCATGGATCTTGGGAGGTGATTTTAAAGCAGTGCTAGATTTAGAACTGGACAGATCACACCCTCCCCTGCAGGGGCGGGATGTAGGAAGCAGGCAGACGCGCTTCAGGCATGGGCAGGAGGATGGGGAGTGGGAGACATTTGAAGGGAGAAACACCCCGTAGACAGAGAATACTCCTTTTTTTCCGCACTGCATGGCCTACACACTCGAATGGATAGAATATTTTGCTCGCAGAAGTTATTGGACACTGTTATGGACACCACACACTTGGGCAAAACGTACTCAGATCATAACCCGGTAGAGGCCACATTACTCTGGGGGAAGGTCCCGACGCCCATCCCGTCATGGAGATTAAACCCATCATTGCTGGAAGACTCGGTGTTCCGCAATGCTCTCTCCATGGCCATAACCCAATATTTTACTGAGAACACGGATACAGCGAGCACACGACAGATTGAATGGGACGCCTTTAAAACAGTGATACGGGGGGTGGCGATCAGTACAAAAGTGGGTTTACGTGCGACCCTTCTTGACAAGCTTACGGACGTAGAGGATAGGCTGGGCAAGCTGGAACAGGAAGCGGTAACGAATGACGCGAGCAAAACAGAGTTGCAGGAACTGCATGTAACACACGCAGAGCTGTTGGAAGAACTCCGCGTTCTAGATTATAGATTATACACACAGAAACAGCATGTGAATGCGGATAGAGCGGGCCCCTTGCTTGCTAGGATAATTAAAGATGCACCTCCAGTGTCTCCCATTCTTGAAATAGCTATCCCGGGCGGTGAGGTGAGGCGCACCCAGATGGAAATTAACGCCGCTTTTTGGCAGTACTATGAGCAACTGTATACGTCCCGGACAGGGTAGAGGAGGGGAAATACGAGGCGTTTTTTGAGGGATTGCAGCTCCCTACATTAAGCGATGAACAAGCAGCAGACTTAAAGAGGCCAGTCACACACATGGAACTCAAAGCAGCGATTAATGCCCTTCCCCGTAACAAATCGCCGGGTAATGACGGCTTGCCCATTGAATTCTATGCGGTGTATTCTGAATTGTTGGTTCCCCGACTGCAGGAATTGTACCGGGTGGCACTAGAGGATGGCTCCCTCCCCCTCACTACTGTGCAGGCGACGGTGGTCTCCTTGCTGAAACCGGGAAGAGACAGCAGAGACATGGCGAGTTATAGACCCCTATCGCTCCTTAATACGGATTACAAGATTTTAAGTAAGCTATTAGCAACTAGGCTATTGCAATATTCCCCCAGATTGATACACACTGAGCAGTGTGGATTTGTACCGAATAGGAGTACGGTGCTCAATATCCGGAGGCTTCATACGGTAATGTCACAGGTGCCTACGGATGCTGCTCCGCGGGGCTGCATTTCTTTGGATATGCGGCAAGCGTTTGACTCACTACACTGGGAATATATGCTGACTGCGCTGCTCGATTTGGGATTCCGCCGGAGTACATGAACTGGGTGAGACTGTTATATACGAATCCAACGGCAAGGGCTCGCACGGGACCCACATTTCAAGCCAATACCAGGTAGCGAGGGGTACTAGACAGGGTTGCCCGCTCTCGCCCTTATTATTCAATTTAGCGCTGGAACCTCTGCTGCACAAGTTACGTGTAATGGTAGGCCACAGGGGGATACGTATAAATGAGGAGATGCATGTGGTTTCGGCATATGTAGATGACATCATTTTATTTATTAACAACCTAGACGAGGTCTATGACCCTCTGCCTGAGCTTTTTTTGGTGTTCCAGAAACTTTCAGGACTTACAATAAATGAGAACAAGTCCTACGCCTTCTTTTTTACTGACGTAGCCAGGACCAAACCAATTCGATTCGGTTGTTGGAAGTTTCAGACCGCGACGGTTACTTTTAAATATCTGGGTATTCAAATATACCGGGACGTGGAGGATATATTGGATGGTAATTTGACTCGCTCTATAACATCACTTCAAAAGCAAATAAGGTTCTGGACTTCCTGACCGATATCAGTAGCTGGGCGGGCAGCCATAGCTAAAATGGTGATGCTACCAAGACTGTTATATTATTTCGTTAATCTGCCCATTATGATTCCACTGCAAACGTTTAAATTACTGGACACCCTGCTAGTTGAATTAATATGGGGTTCGGGACGTAGGCGTATAGGGCTTTCTAAACTACAATTAGCCACAAAGCAAGGGGGTATGGGAGTCCCTGACATGAGAGCTTATTGCTATGCAGGAGAGCTGCAGTGGTTGGCATACTGGATAACAGGCCGCAACCTGAGAGAAATATCCATGACCCCCCAGGCATGGGACCATGGGGAACTGCATGTACTACTGCTACCAGGCAGCAAACTTCCGATGACGGCGTCCCCACTTTTGCGGACAGCTCTGCGGTATTGGAAGAGGGCCACGCGTTATACTAAAACAACGGCACCCTACGCCCCAAACATACCCCTGATGGGCCTTCCACTTCCATCGGGAAGGGTGACACTTAGACATATAGAGGTATGGGCAGAGACGGGAGTGTCCACGATAGGCGCTTTCTTCACCAATGGCACATTGTTGAATCATGACACATTCATGCAGGAGACGGGGTGACAGATAGATTGTTTCTGCTACATGCACACATTTCTCGCTATATCAAAACGGTTTGGACCCCGGGAGGGGATGAGCCGCGGACCCATGCACTAACACATATGCAATACTTGATGGGTGATGGCGGTCACTTGACGAAGTGGCTGTACCGGGGTATCCGCACACCACGTCTGCGTCACTGCAGTTGACTCGAGATAGGTGGGACACGGATGTTGGCCGTACACTCACGGATAAGGAATGGGGGATGTTGTTAGAACACCCGTGTAAGGTCTCTAGAAACCCAAAGTTTAAATTTATCCAGCTCATGATTGTGCACCGTGTGTATTTAACGCCCCACAAGCTCAGCAGAATGTTCCCAGAGGTATCAGGTGATTGTCCCTGCTGCCATTCCCCAAATGCCGGTTTATTACATATGTTGTGGGACTGCCCGAGACTACTGCACTATTGGTCATCTATGTGGCACCGACGGGGAACATTCGGTCACTGGACTGTTGCATATTAGGTCTAGGTCCCAAGGGGAAGAAGGGAGATCCTGCCCGCAGATTCGTGAACCTTGCACTGATCTTGGCAAAAAGAAATATAACCATGAGGTGGAAAGCTACCAGGCCGCCCAAATTGTTAGACTGGTATGAGGTGGTGCGTTGGGGAAGGGCGGAGGGAGTGCAGTTACAAAGAGAAGAACAGAAAGGGATGCGAAAGGTACCTATCTCGCTCGACTGGAATGCAATGGTGGAGGAGTTTGTGGCCAAAGAATTACAAGAATAGCGTCAGAATGCATAGGCCAGGACTGAAAGTACTGTCAGATGTTGTAGACAATGTACGATGTAGAACAATTTAAACTGTATGTGTATTGCTCATGTAATGAACTTTATATGCAAAGATATGTATCACTGTGTCCGCATGGGGGATAAACACATGCCATGTATGCAAACGTTAGCTTGAGCCCGAAAGGGGTGGTGGGTGGGTGGGAGATGTTTTTCGATTTTTTGTTCAAGTAAGAACGCAATGTTCATGATGAGACTTGACGGATATAATATTTGTATTGTTCTGAAAATCAATAAAAATAAGTAAAAAAAAAAAAAAAAAAGAAACAGCCAGACCAAGCATATGATTTGAATCCTGGAGATTGGGTGCTAGTGAAGAAACACGCAAGGAAGTCGTGTCTAGCATCAAGGTGGGATAAACTGCGTCAAGTCATACTAGTCACTACCACAGCAGTGAAGTGTGCAGGTTTTCCCAATTGGATTCCTGCTAGTCATACCAGAAGAGTACCGAGCCCATCAGAACAAGAGCAACCACTGACTGAGCAGGCTGAAACGTCAGAAATTGAAAGCTGTGAAATTGAAGAGTCTAGAGTGATAGATTCTGAAAGACAACTATATGACGAACAGCCAAGTACAAGTCAGGAAGACTGGATACCAATAATTGAAATACCCGATGATGCTGTCGAAACAAGAAGATTAACAAAACTGAAAAGGCAGGAAGGTAGACAGGGAAGGACAGGGGAAGAAGAACACACTCAGGTCGAAATAAATAAAGACATTCAGGAACCTGAGGAGGGAGAGGCAGAAATAGAAGAACAAGTTCAGGCAGAAGAAGGAGAATCTAAAATAAGACCTGAACAGGATCAGGTAGATCTAGAAGAACAAGTTCAGGCAGAAGAAGAACGAATTATAATAAGACCTGGACAGGTGCAAGGAGAGGAAGGTCCAAGCACAGAAAATAGAGAACAAGGACAGATTGTGCCTGGATTAAGTGAAAATAAAAGGATTCTAGAAAGAGATAGAGAAGGTGAAAGTGCAGTTCAGGTCAAAAGAGTTAGAAAAGGAGACAATTGGCCATTAGGAGTGAAGAAATTAAAATATTATTTAAGAAAATCAGAAAAGAAACCAGAACAAGTAAATCAAGTCACAAGTCAAATACAATCTAAGCAAACTTTAGTGAAACTCACTTGAAGAAACCCAAGACTGAGAAGTTTAAACAGAAAATACAAGGCCCCTGAGTGGACTTACGTTATACTCGAAGAATTTGAAAACTTAGGTTTAAGTGAAGAAACAGAAAGGGTTCATGTTGCACAGATTGATGAAAGCAAATTGAGACCTCCTTAAAAGAAAAGAAATTTAGCAGACAAAAGAAAGAAAAGAGAGAAGAAATTTTCTCAGATTAAAATGGCAGAAGTTGAAGTCACCAAAAGACCAAAACGAGGTTTTAAAAGAAAATGTTTTGGATTTTGTTTTTGTAGTATTTTATTGGTAGTATTTGTATGGTTATTCCTAACAGTAGGAGTACCTTTGTTAATGAAAACAAGTGATAAAAATAATACTATTACTAATGAAAAGGTAGATAGAATAAAGGGAACTAAAATAGAAATAGGGGTAGAAGATGAGGCAAATTATCATAATGAGTCGGATTATAATATGTCTTCAAATGTGTTCGCTAAATTGTTATTTCAGTATGTTAATACAATGGAAATTAGAAATTGCTATGTTTGTATGAAGTTACCTTCATCAGAATCAGAAGGGGTGACATATCACAATATACCTCTAACATATGGAGTGTCATGCAGTATTTTATCAAGTTTATTTTATGCTACAGGGAGACTTCAGTATTTTTATTCAAATCTAGATGTAGTATTTTCAGAATTGCCTATTAGAGAGAAAATGAATCCAGTAGCTAGTAGTAAGAATGCACAATTTATGGGTGAATTCTTTTTAACAATGAGTTCAATAGATATAGCGCAAGCACACGAAAATAATTTAACTTGTACATTACGGGAAGAAGAAAAGGAGTTTTTGAATTTAGTAGAAGAAAGGAGACAGGATTTAATAAAGAAAGCTGCTGAACAGAAAACCCATGTACCTCCATGGGTTGGGAAAGAGGGAATCTATGCAAATGGCAAAGGTCATGCTGCGATGTCCCTAGATATTGTGAAAAAGGGAAAATTCTGCCTCCATAGATTAAAAACAGATTATAATAATAATTACATTGGTTCCAGTGAGTGTGAACCTAAATTCCTAATTTTAGGAGGGTGGGGACTAAAATGGGGAAATGATCCTGTATTTAAAGGAGTTTATTATGTCTGCGGGAACAATGCCTATTATAGGTTACCTGAAAGATGGTACGGGAGCTGTTATTTTGGAATAGTTTTCCAGAAAATATATCATGTGGACATAATCAATGGAATCAATGGAAAATCTAATGAACTAACACAAAGAAGAAGAGCTAGTTTTTCTGAAATAGTAGGAGATATATTTAGTGCATTGATACCCTCAGTTGGAGTCATTCTAAATTTGCAGAAAATTTGTAAATTATCGACCATAGTTGATCGTCTTTCTACAGACACTGCAGGAGGATTCTTGATGATTAACACAGAGATGGTTGCAATCAGGTCTATGGTTTTACAAAACCGTCTTGCTCTTGACATTTTATTAGCAAAAGAAGGTGGAGTCTGTGGTATGTTGAAAATTCAACATTGCTGTACTGATATTCCGGACAAGAGCAGAGAAATTAAAGGATATATTGAAAACATTACAAGAATGCATAAAGACTTGACCCAACTGGAGGTTGACAGAGTGTGTGGAAAACTAACAAAAAGCAGAACATCAATAGGGAAATGGTTTACTAATTTTGGGAAAAGTTTTCTAGGTCAAATAATATTACCATTAGTTGTGATAGTAACAATAGTAATGATATTAATAATTACATATAAATGTTGCAAAAATAGAGGGAAAGGAAGAATACATCTAGAAAGAAAAGGAAAAGGAAAGAAACGGAAAAGAGAATATGAGGAGATACAACTAGAAGAAATGAAAGGAAAGATATATAAGAAGATGAAAGATTTAGAAGGAAAAGAAGTAACAAATGGAAGAATGAGAAAAGAAATAGAAGATTGAGATGTGCTAAAGTTGGCATCTGGGATGGGATGGGTAATTTTGTGATGGCTTAAAATGCCATCAGAGAGGGATTGATGGAGCAAGGACTCGTAAAGGAGACTTGCTCGGAAGCAATCCTCTTGTTTAACTCTGCTAACGAATTACTAACAACGTCTTTGTAAATAATAACACACAAATACAGAAAACACGCGGGTTAGAGAAGCTTGCGTATGTGTGTACTAATATAAATAACATTGAAAACGGACTAATCCAGCTCTAACTGGGAAATCTTTACCGCGCATGCGTCAACTGCATCTACGTGGTATGACGGTACTAATGCTTGGAGGGAAATTCTAGTGCTGTGCAGAAGGCATTAAAATGGAGTCTTGAAGACTCACTTGCATGGCATCTGCTTAGCCGAAATGAAAACCACCTATTTTACTAATGCTAATGCGGGGAAAGAATTAATAAGTAAAGAGGGTTAGAGTAGAGAGGGGTGGTATACAGTGAAACCATTTAGTTGTGAAAGTAACATTTCTTCTTTTGACTTTATTATTAGTGTGCATTTGGGCCTTTCACGTTTGTCTGAATTGAGCCGACTGATTTAAATTTGCGCATGCCTACACGAGAGCTGACCCAGAGGGAAGGCCAAGCATTTTGACAGACGTCCAAGGACGAGAATGACGTGCCCTGTGAACAGAGTGTGAAGAGTTCATGCAAGAAGACTTGTATTCATAATGTTGAAATAATTGTATCTAATAAAGTTTGGATACGTATGGGAACGGAAGGGAAGAATATAGTTTAAGGGGATGGGTTTACAAACAATAGTTCAATAGAAATAAGTAATATGTAAGCATGGTGTGATGATCATCCCCCCTTGCCTGACCAATCAGAATACGTATTTTTGCGATATTGAAACTTTAGTGGGTGGTACATGGGAAACGAAAGGTATAACTGAGGTAGCTTTAGTTAGTTAGTTGTCCTGTCGGAAGAGGCGTCGATGCTGGAAGTCGAGAGCTCGGGATGCTGTCGGTGCTGTGGGTGGTGCTGATGCTGAAAGGGACGCTGTGAGATGCTGATGAAGACTCTGAATGCAGAACCATCTATCTTTAATTAATTGGGTTAGACAAGAAGATCGCGGAAGAAACTCGAGGAGGAAGAGAGTGTCAGAGAGGGGTGCGACGAAGTCGTCGGTATTCTAGAGAGGCTAAGTATCCTGTCCTGATTCCTGTCCTGAAGTCTTTGTCTCCTGATCTATCACAGGGGACCCTTACCAGCCCTTTGGCCAGAGGGTTTGGTCTTCACACCATCCTTGGTAACTATAAATTCATGGTATTTGTAGATGATCTTCTCTCTCTGTCCTCTCCTTTCCGGACATAGTTATTGTATGTGTCTGAAATATTTTCTTAATGAAAGATTTGATTTGCAATCTTACGAATGACGGTGTTTGTACTGTAATTTGAAATGGTTCACATTCACTTAATTTAGATAAAGATTTTAAAACTTCCTGAGTCTGTGGTTATTTTCTTTAAATAAAGAATAGGTAATAAGTTATGTTAATTATCACCATCAACTAGTTCAACTAATGGTCCATTGACCAGAGGAAAGAACTTTTTGATCAGTGAAAGGTTAGTTAGGAATAAGAAATAACTAATCCTGAATAAGGAAAACATAAACTAAACCCAGCGGTCTACTTGGATCTGTGTAAGTGTTTATGGGCCCAGGTGAGTATATGGCAGTAGAGTATCTGTTGTTAGTATACCGCTGGATCAGTTTTCTGGTAGCAGAGCTATGGTTATTATTGACTAGTTTGGCGATAAGTATAGATTATTGATTATTAATTTATGTTTTAACAAAAGAGTTAGCGTCTTTGTTTTATGTTGTCCAGAATTCCCTAGGGGAATGAATAGCGGGTGGTGACAGAAGACATACTGCAGTGAGGTTACTCGTCTGTTGGAATAGCACTGAGAAGCTACGCAGGGCTGGCAGTGTTAAACTAGGGACTATTTCGTATAAAAGTTGAGTGCGAATGATAGCAAAAGGGGTTCGCTGGTGAAACTTTGGTCTCATTTCCCAATACGGGTGACACTGGAGGAATAGCAGGTTCTCTGGAGCTTGAATGAAGAGTAAGCGGAAGGTTTTACTCGTAGTGTATGAAGAGTAAGCAGAAGGTTTTACTCGTAGTGTATTAAGAGTAAGCGGAAGGTTTTACTCGCAGCGGAAAGAAAATCTATCCTTTGGTTTAGTGGAACAGGCAGAGTAGCGAATGTTTTTATGTAGTTAATAACAAAGAATTTAATGCAAAGTGTTAAGAAAATAAGTTTTCGTATTACCTTGTGAAGGGAGGGTCAGTCGCCGGAGTTGGACTGACGTCACAGTGAGCCACGCTGGGATAGGTTGAAACAGCGGGCGTGTGACAGAAGCAGCCTTGTAAAGGAGGGGTCAGTAGTAAGGAGCAGAACTGACGTCAGAAAAGGCCGCGTTGGCATTGGTCAGATCACGAGCGTGAGCCTGAATTTGATTGGATAACCAGTTAGAAGCTGCGCTAGGATTGGTGGAAGGAGAGATTGTATGCAGGATTTTGATTTGACTACTAGTGTGAGACGTGCAGATAGAAGATTTCAAGGGTTTGCAGAATATCATTTTATATATCGTTAATCTAGAATGTATGGAGAAAAGAGAAAAATTTCATTTATAAAGAAAATTAAGAATTTCTTTAAGAAAAATAAGCCTGTGTTGACTAGAGAGGGAATTCCTATTCCGCCACCGAAGACACCAGCATCTTTTATGATGATGGAAAGAGGATATCATACTTGCGTGTGGTTGGAAAATTGGATAGAATATACGAAAGGTGATGAGTAATAGCATTTCCAGAAAATGGTACGTTTAATGGGAGAATTCTTCAGAATTTGAGAATGAGAATGAATGATTTGGAACCTAGACCTAGGTTAACTCAATATGAGGCTTTGGAAGAATGGGAGACTGAGTCATATGAACGCGAGAAATGTAGAGGTGGGAGATATAAAGGATTCTTTCTCAGATACTTGCAAGAATCACGCGAAGGGCAGATGAAACAGTGGAGGAGAGCTATGGTATCTGAAGGTTTATATCCAGTATTAATGGTTGAGGAACAGTCTGGAGGAACGTGTAAAGAGAAAACGAAACATTTGAATACAACCGGATATGGTGAATCAGATGATGAGTTGTCAGAGGATATTTTAATTAAAAATCCACTACCGTATCAAGAAGCAACTAGTAAGGTTACCCCAAGCGCACCAGTTATAGGAATGCCTTTAACCCCATACATTTTACAGGATACGTCATTTAATAGGGTGCTGCAAGATGAAGAGAGAGATGTTTTGAATAAAACTAGAGAAGAGTTAGTAAAGAAAATAAGTCAATTAAATTTGAATACTGAAGCCTTGACAGTACCAGTGACTATTGGTCCGGTAATCCCATTGTACGGAGATAAAAAGACTTGCCAGAAACCACAAACTGTGACAATTCCATTAAACAGTCCTAGAAAAGAAGTAATCATTACAGATGATCGGGTCAGTGAAAGTGAATCAATTATTTCATTAATGGATCTCCCTAATGTGGAACCTTTAACTGAAACTCCAAAAAGAGTTACGCCTATGAATTTGAGAGAAAGGAGACCTTTGGTTCATATAGGAACTGGAGGCGCAACAGTAGTTACCCCATAAGACATAGAAATATGGGCACAGGAAAGAGATAATCGGAACCCAACACCAAAGATTTTAGACATTAGTAGATTGAAAGTGGAATTAGAAGAAATGATAGTGGGAAGTGTGGGCACAGAAATATTGAATGCTTACAATGATGAAGAATTATTGTTTTTATGTATGAGTATAATCAGAAGAGCAAGAGTATTTCATGAGAAATTAACAGAAGTTGCTTCAGAAATTGGAATAGACATAGGGAAATCAAAGTTGTTACAGAAACCATATCGAGTGGATTTTACTGACAAAGATTTAGAAAGTGTTAATGCATCTGGAAAGAGACTACAGATAAAGGAGTTAATGAATATTTTGCGAAAATGGGGAGACATTGATAAATGGAGAATTAGATGGATAAGAAAGAAAGAGGAAGTTCAAGCGAGAGAAGCGTCATCTGCATTTCCAGTAAGGGAAACAGAAAAGGTTAAGAAATTGTGTCCAATGAGAGAAGTTCCAGGAGGAGGATATGTTCATGTTCCTTGGAGTAGACAAGATATTTTGTCATTTACAAATGATTTTCCAAAATTGAGAGAAAAACCAGTTGAATGGTATAAACAGGTAGAAAGATTTGTGAAGGTTTCAAAGGTCTTATTGAAGGATCTGGATGGTTTGTTTGACATTGTGGTACCTGCTGATTTATGTACGGAGTGTAAGATTACAATAGATTGGCCAAGAGAAGAATATGCTAGAGACTCAAAGACAGGAGCACCCTCAGAGGAGGTGATGAAGAAATATCACCAAGTGATTACCTATTTGAAAGGGAAAATTCCTCCTAAAGAAACAGATTGGGTAAAGATAGATAGGACAACACAAGAAACAAATGAATCTGTACATGCATATTATGTAAGGTTATTGCAGGTGTTTAAGCAGTATAGTGGTTTTGAGAATATTAGTGATAAGGACATGGGACATTTTGTGTATCGGTTTGTATATGGTTTGAAACCAGAGATTAGTCAGATGATACAGCAGCACATGTTGTGTTGGCAAAGCAAGACAGTGGATGAGATTTTAGAGTATGCAAAATATTGCGGAGACGACATAGAAGCAAGGCGTAGAAAACTAAAAGAGAAAATGATGTGGGCACAGGTAAAGTTGGCAGAGCAACAGGAGAATAAAGTCAATATTCAGACTGATAATCAAGTGAAAGAGCAGAGTCAGAATGATCAAGTGGCGAATGGTAATAAATATAGAGGACGAATGAACAGAGAAGAAGCGAAGAAGAAGTTTCCTTGTCATGCGTGCGGAAAGCTTGGACATTGGAAGAACGAGTGTAAGAGTATTCAGAATAATAATGGGCCAAATAAAAATTTAATCCCACAGATGCAGAATGAAGTACTTATGAATCAGCAGCAGCAGGTAGTTACTCCACAATATCAGGTGCCACCAGCTCCTATGCCAAACTTTGTGAACCATCAAAAGTTCAGTACAAACACCGGATTTCAAGGAGAAAGTGGTAAGAATAATAGAACAGTTGCGCAATATTTGTTGCAGAATGATGAGGAAAGTTCAGACTTTGTACAATGACGGTGCCTGAGGGGGGAGGAAGAGGAGTGCGTGCTTGGCGCATCCTTGCCGGTAGATCAGTCAGGTCCATTTGTTGATGGGAAAGTGGAAGGTAAAGACATCACTTTTCTATTGGATACTGGTGCTACCCGGTCTACTGTGAGAACAGCAGACATCCCAAACCTACCTCTCTCGGGAGAATCTATCCAAGTTCTAGGTGTTTCAAATCAACAGATTACGAAACCAATGGAGGTGCACATTGGAAACTTTAAAGAAATGCATTGGTTTGTAGTTTGCGATTCCTGTCCAGTAAATCTGTTGGGAAGAGATCTACTGTGCAAAATGAATTGCACGATCTTTTGTACACCAGATGGTGTCGCTTTCCAGACCCCTGATGAAGATGTTATATATAAAATGATGCTAGTCAAGCAAGGAACAGAGGTAGATGAAACATTTTCATTAATGACTGAAAATGAATTACCAGAAGAGTTGAGAGCCACAGTCAATCCGGAAGTGTAGAATTTTACAGGAAAAGATATTGGGCTAATGTCAAATGTAGATCCAGTGAAAGTAACAGTGAAGGAAGGGCAGTTTATCCAAACACACGACAATACAAGATGAGTCCAGAAGTAAAAGCAGGAATTATTCCAGAGATCGATCAAATGGTTAAACAAGGCATTTTAAAAGAAATAATGAGTAGTCCTTGTAATTCACCAATCATGGGACTTAAAAAGCCTAGTGGAAAATATAGGATAGTGCAAGGTTTACGAAAAATAAATAAAACTGTAGTACCATTTTGCCCAATAGTACCAAATACAGCAGTGATCCTTTATCAGATACCTTGGAATGCGGGCTGGTTTACAGTAATTGATTTATGCCAAGCATTCTTTTCTATTCCTTTGCACCCAGACAGCCAGTATCTTTTTGCATTTAAGTTCAAAGATCATATCTATCCATGGTGCAGAGTTCCTCAAGGGTACACAGAGAGTCCCTCAATTTTTAATCAGATCCTGAAAAAGTGTTTAGAGTCATTAGTCATGCCTGGAAATTCGGTTCCAGTTCAGTACATTGATGACCTCCTGGTGGCATCAAGAACACGAGAGGATTGTGTCATTGACACAATTGCATTACTGAACCATTTGGCTGAAGGAGGACACAAGGTGTCTCCATAAAAATGACAGTTCTGTCAACAAGAAGTTAAATATTTAGGGCATAAAATAGAAAGAGGAGTAAGAAAAGTGACACCGGATAGAATAAAAATAATCAAGGAGATGCAACTACCTCAGACGCAAAAGGAAATGAGAATGTTTCTGGCAGTGGTTGGGTACTGTAGGCAGTGGATTAACAGTTTTTCCTTTTTTTTTATTTTTATTTTTTTATTTTTGCGTGAGAAAACAAATTTTATACAAAGACAGTTCGAGCTTCTAAAGAAAAACTCGCGCACATTTTTGACAATTTCCCTCCCCCCGCCCCAATCACTGATCAAAAACACTTTACCTGATGAGTTTTTTAAAACCTAAGGTCTGAGACATCTTTATCCAACATCCTTCTCTTGTCAATTTTGGTAGTTCTTTAACAAAATCTCTTCCTTCACAATTCAATTATTCTTCTTAATTTGACTTACGTATACATATTTTGCATATATTGCATTAAACATTACACATTACACTCCATACCTTTTTACACATCATCTACAGATTACAGATTTAAAAGACCCAAAAATGCATATTTTATCCAATCATCAAGTAAAAATCAAAAGAAGGGATAGCACTACATAAAACTCCATTATCTAACCTCCTACCCTATCCTTCTTCTTGCTCTAAAGTGCTAGTGCGTACTATTAATCTTATTAAATTCATTTTGTTCAGTCCCCCGTATTTGTGCATTATCAGCTTAATTTGATAAAGTGCAAGTGCCATGTTCCGAAGAACAAATGTGTAAATGTGCAAATGTGCAAAGGAGAAGAACATTTATTATAACAGCCTTATTGTTAAGGTGCATTATTTTGATATATATTTCTAAGTTCTTAATACGCTTTTATAATTCTCGCCATAATTTCGCTTGTCCCCTTATCCATACATCAGTTTCTAGCAGCCCGGTTGGTAAAATAGAGCATAGAGTACATATATCGTCATGATACTTGATCCAAGGATAAAGAGGGGCTATTCCTCCACTTGCTCCCTCCAAGTAGTTAAATGTTCCCAGATTTTCCCTCCTCTCTTTCTTGCTTTAATACCCCGCCGATCATATATGGCTTTCTCGAGGCTGTAAGTTTTCAATAACCGAGCTAACCACTGGTGAAAGGTCGGTGGCTTAGGGTCTATCCATGCTGATGCAATAATAATTCGATACACTGCCATAGCTATACACATTAAGGCCCCACCATCTTCTAGTCCCAGGTTGTGTATTCCAAGCATTATTACCTGGGGAGTAATTTCCACCTGTATCTGTAGCTTTTCCTGTAGGAAGAGTTCAATTTCTCGGATGAGCGGGGAGAGTTCCCGGCATGTGGCGAACATATGTATCGAATCTGCTTTATATAACGCACATCTTGGACAATGCGTGCCTTTCCCTTCTCCCCATTTGGCAATCCGATATGGCGTATAGTATAGTTCAAAACACGTTTTATAAAATTGCACCTGAAGATTGGCTGGCATTAAAATCTCTAATGAATTAAGATATGCTTCCTGGAAATCACCATCTGTTATTCCCAGCGACTCTTGCCACTTTACTGAGCATTTTCCCAGATCATCTTTCATAAAGGTGTTTAATAATACATACATTTGTCCAATCTTTGGTACTTCAGGTTGTTTTAGTTTCTCCACCAATTCACAACTTTCGTATTTCGGCATCCCTCCAGCCTTTTTAACAGAAAATCCCTCAACTGTAGGTATTTAAAAAATCCCTATTAGATAGTGCGAATTCCTCTTTTATTGCCTCAAATGATTTTAACCCTTCGGATGTAAATAGGCTTCCAACCTGTATAATTCCGGAATCTATCCATTTCTGAAAGTATTGGTCCTTTAAAATCTCGGGTAGCTCTACATTCTGCACAAATGGTGTATAATAATTTACTTTTGCTAGTCCTACCAGCCGTCGTACTGCCGACCAAACCCTAAAAGCCGCCATGAGAGTCTTAAAACGCACTCTTTGTAGTATCCGTAATTCACCTGGCGCCATAGGCACCCTCTTACATCATGTGAATTAACATAGGTATATGGATAACTCCAGTTTGACCTTTCAACCCCTGGATATGCATTCAACAATGGTATATAATGTATAATGGAAGCTGCCCACCAGTATATTCTAAGGTTGGGTAATGCCAGCCCTCCCCGTTCCTTAGATAGGTACAAAAATGTTATCGCCCTTCTGGGTTTAGTGTAGGCCCATATAAACTGTGAAAAGATGCTCTCAAATTTTTTAAACCAAAAACTCGAGAAGATCAGGGGAATTGTTCTTAAAAATATAAAACCTTAGGGAAACAAATCATCTTAATTATATTTACTCGTCCAATCAGGGTAAGATGTAGATTGTCCATTCTCTTTAGTGATTTTTTCATTTCATCTGAACATGGTTCGAGATTTTCTTTAACTATCTCCTCAATCTCAGCTTTAATCACAACTCCCAAGTATGTTGTTTTTTTAACAACTCTCTTATCAGTGCATGGGGCAAAATTGTTCACAACTATTTGTGTTTTATCCCTATTCAGGGCATAGCCAGATATAGAACCAAATCTTTGGGCCTCGATTTTAATTGCATTCATAGCCATGTCAGGTTGTGAAGTAATTACCACAACGTCGTCAGCATAAGCTAAAACTTTTTCTACGGGGCCAGTATCAAATAAAGGGGGAATATTCGGTGCATGTTCCAGATGTTTCAAGAAGGGGTCGATATAGATGGCAAACAATAAGGGTGAGCAGGGGCACCCCTGCCTTGTACCTCTGGTTATTTTAATTACCTCTGTTAAACCCCCATTCACTAACACTCTTGCCTCTGGATATTTGTACAGGGCTTTTACTGCTCGAATAAGCTGCTCACCAATTCCTTTCCAGGACATAGTGGCCCACAAGAATTGCCAGGAGACCCTATCGAACGCCTTCTCAGCGTCCAGAAAAATAGCGGCCATAGGGTCTCCTGCTACTTGTTTCACATCAAAGAGTGTAATGATTTTCCGGACATGCTCAATAGTACTTCTACCGGGGACAAACCCATGTTGCTTCTGTGAAACAATCCTGTGGATCACCAATGCCAGGCGAGAGGCCAACACTTTAGAGTAAATCTTCGCATCCCCATTAATAAGGGTAATTGGCCTATAAGACCCTAACTCATCCATAGGTTTATTTTTTTAGGGAAGATTACGATCTTTGCCATCCCCCAGGAGGAAGGTGGATCCGCCCCTCTATTATTTGTACGAACAGATCCATCATAATATCCTTTAACTGCTCATGGAAGACCTTGTAAAACTCGGTAGGGATCAGATCTGGCCCCGTCGCTTTACCCTTTGGTAAATCAGCAAGAGCTTTTACAATTTCCTCCCATTCTAATACTTGATCTAACTGATCCCTTTCTTCTCCCGTCAAGAGATCCTCCGCAAGGGAAGTTAAATATTGCTCTATTTGTTCTGCCCTACATGCGCACCCCTCCTGATTTTCTGTATAAAGGGTCCGATAAAAGGTATAAAATGCAGTTCGGATTTCCCCAGCGTTCATTCTCAATCCCTCAACAGGGTCTTTAATTGCCTTTATCTCATTCCGGGTAACTTCCTGCCTTGTTCTTACTGCAAGGAAGTGCCCCACCCTTTCACTACATTCATACATCTCTTCTTGGTGGGTTGTAGCCTTATCCACAGCTTTTTTAGTAGTGTCTCGCCTACTAAAGATTTGCTTATTGCCACCCCTAGACTAGCAGTTTCTATATCTCCCTTCTGTTGTATGACCTTAACTAGATTACATTCGGCTTGCATCAACCCATTTTGCAGTTTCTGCATTTCAGCTTTCTCAATTTTATTTTTCCTCCATGCAAATTGAATTGTTTCCCTCGTACTCCGGCTTTTAATGTATCCCATACCGTATTCAGGGCGGCTGACCCAAGATTCCTTCCCAGAAAATCCGGAATCCACTTCCTCATATGCTCTAAGTACATATCATCCACCAATAAAGCTCTTTCAAACGACCATGATGAACATGGTTTTGCCTTATTGGCCCAGCCCTGTATCTCCAGCACTAATGGGCTGTGATCGGAAAGGTATCTAGGTGCTTTTTCGATTGTACTTTTCTGTCTAATTGTATGTGAAACAAAAAATAATCCAATCTCACATGTTTCCTGTGGGGCGCGGAATAATATGTATACCCATGGTCTTGCGGTCTTAATTCTCCCCAGACATCACACAACCCATGCTCCTGACACATATTGCATAAAGCCTGATAAACTTTGGGCTTTTTACCAGTGTATGGTTCCCCCAATTTCCAGTCGCTATAGAGATTGATATTAAAATCACCGCACACCACTATAGGTAGTTCCCAATGCGCCAATTCAGTTGAGATCCATTCCAATAAGGCTGGGTCGTCAATATTGCTCCCATATAGGGAGCATAACGTAAATTTTGGAAGGTCGGGCGTGCTACAACTAGCTATGACCCACCGCCCAGCTGTATCTACCTTTACTGTTAAGAACTGGATGATCTTATTTCGGACTAAAATTGCAACCCCCGATTACGTGTACCCTGTGTCGTTGCTCCTACAACACTATATCCCAAATGTTTTAACAAATCTTTTGACTGCCTTCCACATGGGTCTCTTGGAGACAAACAATGTCAGCTTGTAATAATCTCAGCCCTTGCGAGACCATTTGCCTTTTCTTTCTATCGTTCAACCCACAGATATTTAATGATCCAATCCTTAATTTATTCATATATACATATTAATGTCAAGACCATACGAGACCATACAGTAAGAACTTGTTTGTTTCATTTTTTTCCTTTCTCTACCTGAGTCCTCGTGTGTCCTCCCTAACCCAGGTGCCCATTCCTCATCAGCCTTTTGACCACCCCTTCCCTCCCACCCACCCCCCCATCTCCCCCATCCCCGCACACTCCTCCCCCTCCCCCAAAACCTAGGCAATCAGGCGAAGCCTGAATGATGTGCGTTTGATGAACTGCCCCGCCATCCCCCTGTGTTAGAAATACAGAACCAAGATATTCAAGCGGCTTTTCATCTCCCCATTCAGCCATAGCCTCAGGAATTTACTGGCCTCCCGTCTTCGTGCTCTCCACCCCTTTGCCAAGCTTAATAATCTCATTTAGATACCCCTGGGCCAGAATTTCTGTAGCAAACACTCGAATAGTACCCCTGTATTTTACTTTGAGCCTGGCCGGGTTCTGTATGAACACCTCAGCCCCTGCTTTCTGAAAAGGTGCAATCAGTTGCCGGAGCCTCCACCGTCGTTCCACCGTCGCATGGGCGAAATCTGGTTTAGTGAAGAAGGAGACCCCATCATGCGTCTTTGGGGAGTTAGGTCGAGCTTGATCATATACCAATTGGCGCAGTAAAAAGTTACCAAAAAACACTAAAAAGGCCCTTGGTCGGTTTTGGGGCTGCTTCCTCATCATTAGGGGTACTCGGTGGGCTCTTTGTATCTCATTATTCCAGTCCAATTGGACTTGATCCGGAAAGGTATTCTTCAGCAAGTTCACAATATATAGTCTTGGATTGCTACCCTCCGCCCCTTCCGGGACCCCCAAAATCGCAGGTTATTTCTCCTCTGTCTATTTTCTTGCTCCTCGAGCTTGAGCATAACATCGGGCATAGTTCCACTCTGTCCTGCATTCTGTTCCTTTAATACCTCAACTTCCCCTTCAAGAGCCTCCATCCGTGTTTCCACCATTGTCAGCTTTTCCGCAAAATCCCCACATGTTTTATTTAATTTCCTGATTCCGGCTTGTACTTTTTATTGGCAATTCTGGCCCTGCGACCATCCGCCCTTACTTCCTCCTGCATCTGCTGGATTGAGCTTAGAATTGTAGATAGGGAAGGCTCAGCCATCTCATTCGCACCCTCCATTGCCTCCTCGGCCTGAAATGATTGCGTATCAGAATAGTCCCACTTGAGTTGTCTCCCCACTTGCCATCTCTGACCTTCTTTCCTTCTATGGCCTCCTAGACTCTTTTTCCTCTGAATTGTTTGTAGGTGGTCTCCTGATGCGGAGTCATCTGTTTCCAGGCCCCCTTCACTACTGTTCGAGGAGATATCCTCTTTTCCAGAGGGATCGGATTCGTCAGTGAGAGAGAAGAATTTATCCCCCACCCCGTCGGGCGAAGACTCCTCTCTGTTCTGATGCCACACTCTCACCGCTCCTTTATTTCCCAGATTTTCTTTCAAGCCCTGATCACTGATTGCAGGGTTTTGCGGCAGCGTTTCACAATTTGGGGTGGCTATTTTGTCTTCATTTTTATTTATTAGATTTATACCATCTTGGTCATTAGCCCTCTCTACGTTGCCGGCAGCACTTACACCCTCCTCTGGGCCAGGGGGCGAAATCTCCGTAAATAGATTGGTTCCTTTCAGGCCTGTTTCTTCAGTGCTTACCTCCCCACAGTGCACACTCTCTATCCCGGATATTGACTCAGACCGCTCCTTACTTGTAGTCTCTGGTGCAGGCCGATTCCCAAACATCGCGGTGAGAGTGGGCTGCGCAGGGTCATCCTCAGCCCGCCGACCTGGTTTCCCCGGTATTTTCTTCGTTCCTTGGTCTTTCTTGGCTCCTCTGCCCGTCGCAGTCCGTTGTTTGGTTTCGCTAGTGCTCCCGCTCCCGTTTGCCTCGTTCAAGCCGGGTAATGCCGCGGGTGCCATGGGTGCAGAGCCGCCCCCTGTAGAGCCACCGACTCCCACGCGAGCCTTAATGGCTTTACCACTCCTAGCAGCCATGGTCCGTGAAGCTTTCCTCTGCGTCCGTAGGGAAGATCCGGCACTTTCGCGGCATACACAAGTTTCTGTTAGCCGCAGTTCAATCAACCGGCGAAGGGCGTCCACGGTATCACACGCAGACTCCAACCTTCGGGTGACCAGTCCAACCAGCCGCTGACCGATGCGCCAATCCATTCAGGGAGGATAGCGGGAACGGAGCAGCTAACCAGACGCCATCTTGCCCTCTCCGGATTAACAGTTTTTCCATGCTAGCAAAACCATTGATACAATTAACACGGAAGAGAGCTAAAGATCCAATTGATTGGAATGGTGAATGTTTGGAAGCCTTTGTGAAATTGCGGAATTGTTTATGCGAAGCTCCTGCTTTGGGCATGCCTGATTATTCAAAAGAATTGCGTTGTTTTGCTGTGAGAGCGAAAATTGTGCACTTTCAGTTTTAACGCAGAGACATGGATTGAACCGACGTCCAGTGGCGTATTTTTCTGCCACATTGGATCCAGTGGCTTCAGCTTTACCTGGCTGCTTAAAAGCAGTAGCTGCTACTTGTATGAGTCTGGAGCAAAGTGAGTCAATAGTGATGGGACATTCAGTAAAGGTCTATGTTCCACACTCAGTTGAGATTCTTCTGACAAGAACACAACATCTCACACCTAGTCGGCTGACTAAGTATGAAAGAGTGATTTTGGGAGCAGAAAATGTGACAGTGATGAGATGTACGGTTATGAACCCTGCCACATTATTGCCAGACCCGTGCAATGAGGAAGTAAGAGATGAAATTGATCATGATTGTTTGGATGTGACTGAATTGTGTACCAAGCCCCGTCCTGACATAAAGAAACACCATTAAAGGAAGCTGATCATGAGTTATTTGTGGATGGGTCTTGTTTGAGGATAGAAGAAGGAGGATTAAGTGCTGCATATGCTGTATGTAAGATAACAGGGGTAATTGAAGCATCCTGTTTGCCGAGAGTCAAATCTGCACAAGTAGCCAAATTGATGGCCTTAACAAAAGCATACAAAATTGGGAAAAATTAGAGAATAATCATATTTACGGACAGTCAATATGGTTTCGGGGTTGTGCATGATTTTGGGAAACTCTGGATGCAGAGGGGATTTCTGACTTCTTCAGGATCTCCTATAAGAAACAGTAAAAATGTGAAAGATCAGCTGGAAGCATTACAATTGCCAAAAGAAGTAGCAGTTGTTAAATGCGCTGCACCTCAGACAGGAAATGACTATGTCGCAGCCGGCAATAGATACGCTGACCAAATTGCTCGATATTGTGCGAAAAATACAATGACCATAAACAGAAAAGTTGAAACGGGTGAAACCAGCTGCCAACTTATGTTCTTCTCAATTCCAGAAACACGGGATGAGATTAGACAGTTACAAGAAGAAGTTGAGGAAAAGGAAAAAGAAATTTGGATAAAAGCAGCCTGTACAAAAAGGTCAGAAGATGAAGTATGGGTGTACCTAGATGGAAGACCAGTCATGCCAGATTGTTTGCTCTCTAAAATGGCAAGAGTATATCATGGAGCAACACACATAGGGAGAGATTCGATGATCAGATTATTCAGACAGAGTTGGTATAATCCAAAGTTCTTGGTAGTCGCAGAAAGCCTTTGACAAAGATGCTTAACATGTCAGCAGCAAAATCCAGGCAGGAAGACAGTGGTTAGCTGGGGAAAGATTGGAAAGGCAGAAGGACCCTTCAACAGGTTGCAGTTAGATTTTCTTGAGTTGCCTCCTTGTAATGGACTAAAGTATGTACTAGTCATAGTGTGTCTGTTCTCGAGATGGGTGGAGGCATACCCCACCAGAAGAAATGACAGTCTCACAGTTGCCAAATTACTATTGAGGAAGATGATTTCTCGTTTCGGTTTTCCAGTCACTTTGGAATCAGATAGAGGACCTCATTTTAATAATGAAATAATTCGATTAATCTGTGCTGCATTTAACATTGAACAAAAACTGCACTGTGCTTATCGTCCAGAGGCTTCTGGAATAGTTGAACAGCTAAATGGCACAATCAAGTCAAGATTAGGGAAAGTGTGTGCATCCACGATGCTGAAATGACCAGATGCATTACCTCTTGTATTGATGGGTCTCAGAAGTATTCCTGACAGAAAGACGGGAATGAGTCCTCATGAGGTTCTCATGGGAAGGGCAATGAGGCAAGCATTTATTCCTGGAAACAAATGAATGAGTATAACTGATGATCTGGTATTGGACTATTGCAAAGTATTGGCTGAAATGGTGCATTCTGTCTCTCACCAGGTTGGAGAAGACGCAGTTGAAAGACAGCCAGACCAAGCACATGATTTGAATCCTCGAGATTGGGTGCTAGTGAAGAAACACGCAAGGAAGTCGTGTCTAGCACCAAGGTGGGATAAACTGCGTTAAGTCATACTAGTCACTACCACAGCAGTGAAGTGTGCAGGTTTGCCCAATTGTATTCATGCTAGTCATACCAGAAGAGTACCGAGCCCATCAGAACAACAAGAGCAACCACTGACTGAGCAGGCTGAAACGTCAGAAATTGAAAGCTGTGAAATTGAAGAGTCTAGAGTGATAGATTCTGAAAGACAACTATATGACGAACAGCCAAGTACAAGTCATGAAGACTGGATACCAATAATTGAAATACCCGATGATGCTATCGAAACAAGAAGAATAACAAAACTGAAAAGGCAGGAAGATAGACAAGGAAGGACAGGGGAAGAAGAACACACTCAGTTCGAAATAAATAAAGACATTCAGGAACCTGAGGAGGGAAAGGCAGAAATAGAAGAACAAGTTCAGGCAGAAGAAGGACAATCTGAAATAAGACCTGAACAGGATCAGGTAGATCTAGAAGAACAAGTTCAGGCAGAAGAAGAACGAATTATAATAAGACCTGGACAGGTGCAAGTAGAGGAAGGTCCAAGCACAGAAAATAGAGAACAAGGACAGATTGTGCCTAGATTAAGTGAAAATAAAAGGATTCTAGAAAGAGATAGAGAAGGTGAAAGTGCAGTTCAGGTCAAAAGAGTTAGAAAAGGAGACAATTGGCCAGTAGGAGTGAAGAAATTAAAATAATATTTAAGAAAATCAGAAAAGAAACCAGAACAAGTAAATGAAGTCACAAGTCAAACACAATCTAAGCAAACTTTAGTGAAACTCACTCGAAGAAGCCCAAGACTGAGAAGTTTAAACAGAAAATACAAGGCCCCTGAGTGGACTTACCTTATACTCGAAGAATTTGAAAACTTAGGTTTAAGTGAAGAAACAGAAAGGGTTCATGTTGCACAGATTGATGAAAGCAAATTGAGACCTCCTTAAAAGAAAAGAAATTTAGCAGACAAAAGAAAGAAAAGAGAGAAGAAATTTTCTCAGATTAAATTGGCAGAAGTTGAAGTCACCGAAAGACCAAAACGAGGTTTAAAAGAAAATGTTTTAGATTTTATTTTTGTAGTATTTTATTGGTAGTATTAGTATGGTTATTCCTAACAATAGGAGTACCTTTGTTAATGAAAACAAGTGATAAAAATAATACTATTACTAATGAAAAGGTAGATAGAATAAAGGGAACTAAAATAGAAATAGGGGTAGAAGATGAGGCAAATTATCATAATGAGTCGGATTATAATATGTCTTCAAATGTGTTTGCTAAATTGTTATTTCAGTATGTTAATACAATGGAAATTAGAAATTGCTATGTTTGTATGAAGTTACCTTCATCAGTATCAGAAGGGGTGACATATCACCATATACCTCTAACATATGGTGTGTCATGTAGTATTTTATCAAGTTTATTTTATGCTACAGAGAGACTTCAGTATTTTTATTCAAATCTAGATGTAGTATTTTCAGAATTGCCTTATTAGAGAGAAAATGAATCCAGTAGCTAGTAGTAAGAATGCACAATTTATGGGTGAATTCTTTTAACAATGAGTTCAATAAATATAGCTCAAGCACACAAAAATAATTTAACCTGTACCTTACGTGAAGAAGAAAAGGAGTTTTTGAATTTAGTAGAAGAAAGGAGACAGGATTTAATAAACAAAGCTGTTGATCAGAAAACCCATGTACCTCCATGGGTTGGGAAAGAGGGAATCTATGCAAATGGCAAAGCTCATGCTGCGATGTCCCTGGATATTGTGAAAAAGGGAAAATTCTGCCTCCATAGATTAAAGACAGATTATAATAATAATTACATTGGTTGCAGTGAGTGTGAACACAACTTCCTAATTTTAGGAGGGTGGGGACTAAAAGGGGGAAATGATCCTGTATTTCCAGGAGTTTATTATGTCTGCGGGAACAATGCCTATTATAGGTTACCTGCAATATGGTACGGGAGCTGTTATTTTGGAATAGTTTTCCAGAAAATATATCATGTGGACGGAATCAATGGAAAATCTAATGAACTAATACGAAGAAGAAGAGCTAGTTTTTCTGAAATAGTAGGAGATATATTTAGTGCATTGATACCCTCAGTTGGAGTCATTCTAAATTCACAGAAAATTTGTAAATTATCGACCATAGTTGATTGTCTTTCTACAGACACTGCAGGAGGATTCTTGATGATTAACACAGATGGTTGCAATCAGGTCTATGGTTTTACAGAACAGTCTTGCTCTTGACATTTTATTAGCAAAAGAAGGTGGAGTCTGTGGTATGTTGAAAATTCAACATTGCTGCACTTATATTCCGGACAAGAGCAGAGAAATTAAAGGATATATTGAAAACATTACAAGAATGCATAAAGACTTGACCCAACTGGAGGTTGACAGTGTGTGGGGAAAACTAACAAAGAGCATAACATCAATAGTGAAATGGTTTACTAATTTTGGGAAAAGTTTTCTAGGTCAAATAATATTACCATTAGTTGTGATAATAACAATAGTAATGATATTAACGATTACATATAAATGTTGCAAAAATAGAGGGAAAGGAAGAATACATCTAGAAAGAGAAGGAAAAGGAAAGAAACGGAAAAGAGAATATGAGGAGATACAACTAGAAGAAATGAAAGGAAAGATATATAAGAAGATGAAAGATTTAGAAGGAAAAGAAGTAACAAATGGAAGAATGAGAAAAGAAATAGAAGATTGAGATGTGCTAAAGTTGGCATCTGGGATGGGATGGGTAATTTTGTGATGGCTTAAAATGCCATCGGAGAGGGGATTGATGGAGCAAGGACTCGTAAAGGATACTTGCTCGGAAGCAATCCTCTCGTTTAACTCGCTAACAAATTACTAACAACGTCTTGTAAATAATAACACGCAAATACAGAAAACACGTGGGTTAGAGAAGCTTGCGTATGTGTGTACTAATATAAATAAAATCGAAAACGGTCTAATCCAACTCTAACTGGGAAATCTTTACCGCGCATGGGTCAACTGCGTCTACGTGGTATGACGGTACTAATGCTTGGAGGGAAATTCTAGCGCATGTGCAGAAGGCATTAAAATGGAGTCTTGAAGACTCACGTGCATGGCATCTGCTTAGCCGAAATGAAAACCAGCTATTTTACTAATGCTAATGCGGGGAAAGAATTAATAAGTAAAGAGGGTTAGAGTAGAGAGGGGTGGTATACAGTGAAACCATTTATTTGTGAAAGTAACATTTCTTCTTTTGACTTTATTATTAGTGCGCATTTGGGCCTTTCACGTTTGTCTGAATTGAGCCGACTGATTCAAGTTTGCGCATGCCTACACGAGAGCTGACCCAGAGGGATGACCAAGCATTTTGACAGCCGTCCAAGCACGAGAATGACGTGCCCTGTGAACAGAGTGTGAAGAGTTCATGCAAGAAGACTTGTATTCATAATGTTGAAATAATTGTATCTAATAAAGTTTGGATATGTATGGGAACGGAAGGGAAGAATAAAGTTTAAGGGGATGGGTTAACAAACAATAGTTCAATAGAAATACGTAATATGTAAGCATGGTGTGATGATCATCCCCCCTTGCCTGACCAATCAGAATACGTATTTTTGCGATATTGAAACTTTAGTGGGTGGTACATGGGAAACGAAAGGTATAACTGAGGTAGCTTTAGTTAGTTAGTTGTCCTGTCAGAAGAGGCGTCGATGCTGGAAGTCGAGAGCTTGGGATGCTGTCGGTGCTGTGGGTGGTGCAGATGCTGAAAGGGACGCTGTGAGATGCTGATGAAGACTCTGAATGCAGAACCATCTATCTTTAATTAATTGGGTTAGACAAGAAGATCGCGGAAGAAACTCAAGGAGGAAGAGAGTGTCAGAGAGGGGTGCGACGCAGTCGTCGGTATTTTAGAGAGGTTAAGTATCCTGTCCTGATTCCTGTCCTGAAGTCTTTGTCTCCTGATCTATCCCAGGGGACCCTTACCAGCCCTTTGGCCAGAGGGTTTGGTCTTCACACGATCCTTGGTAACTATAAATTCATGGTATTTGTAGATGATCTTCTCTCTCTGTCCTCTCCTTTCCGGACATAGTTATTGTATGTGTCTGAAATATTTTCTTAATGAAAGATTTGATTTGCAATCTTACGAATGAGGGTGTTTGTACTGTAATTTGAAATGGTTCACATTCACTTAATTTAGATAAAGATTTTAAAACTTCCAGAGTCTGTGGTTATTTTCTTTAAATAAAGAATAGTTAATACGTTATGTTAATTATCACCATCAACTAGTTCAACTAATGGTCCATTGACCAGAGGAAAGAACTTTTTGATCAGTGAAAGGTTAGTTAGGAATAAGAAATAACTAATCCTGAATAGGGAAAACATAAACTAAACCCAGCGGTCTACTTGGATCTGTGTAAGTGTTTATGGGCCCAGGTGAGTATATGGTAGTAGAGTATCTGTTGTTAGTATACCGCTGGATCACCCACACCCGCTGACCAAGCCAGAAACCTCGGAATAATCACTGATAACAAGCTCCCCATGAAATCACCGATCAACGCCGTCTTCAAGTGGCTACCCCTGCACACGAGATGCACCATCACACAGGCCCTCATCACCAACCGACTGGACTGTGGCTACGCTCTCTACATAGGAATCAATGCACACTTCCTGCAGAGACTTTGAACCATACAGAACACCGGAGTCAAACTCATCCTCAACCTCCCCGGACAAACCCGCATCACACGCACCTCAGGCAACTCCACTGGCTCCCCATTAAGAAGAGATGTCAATTCAAGCTACTGACTCACGCACACAGACTCTTCACAACCAAGGGCCCACCTACATTAACCACCACCTGAACTTCCACCAACCATCGAGAAGACTACACTTAACCTCTCTATCACTTGCCCACACTCCCCAATCTACCGAAGCGGAAGGAGAGGACGCTCCTTCATTGCAGCAAAGACTTGGAACAGCCTCCCTACACAGCTCTGGACGGGAAACATCCTTTACCACTAAACCATTACAACGCGGTATGGTTACATCGTGGTTTTCTCAACGCAAGTCGTTACATCGACTTGCACTGGAGGGCGCTCTAGACTAAGGAATAGTGTGAATTACTATTCCAACACCTTCCCTACTGTACGTAGACTGGAGTTGGAATAGTAATTCACACTATTCCTAAATCCAGAGCCCTCCAGCGCAAGTCAATGTAACGACTTACGTTGTCAAGACCGCGATGTAACATACCGCATTGTAATGGTACACGTTGTATCATCATACATTCCTCTGGACCATCACCTAGCTTCTGGTATTCCAAAGGGCCCTCAAGACCATACTGTTCGACTGAGTTTTTCTGGGACCTGCAATCTCCTGGATTCCCTTCCAGATGATTAGCAGCTGTTTATAAATCCTGATTAATTGGCTGGAAGTAGTGGTGTGGAGGTTGTCGGTATTCTGCTAGTAAATTATTACCCCAGCATGAATGGCAGGTGGTTGTCAGGGTGCCCTGAATTTACTTTATACCAGATCTGACTCCTTTTGCCTTTCAATTCTACATGAGCAGCTCAGGAGGAAGAAATGGTCTCCCGAATCAACTCTATTTCTCTCCATATGCCAGCGGCAGCTCCTCCACTAAGGCGTAGGAGCGCCGCCCGACAAGAAAAATACAATGATAATAATGTTATTATCATTTTAATTTTCACTATTGTCATGCGATTTGAAGGTGCGGACGGGGCGGGGCTGTGTCGGCCGCAGAGCAGGGGGCAGGGTGAAGAGCACACTCTAAAGTGTGCATGACTGTTTGGCCGGCCGTTTTGCACCAGCCAAACTGCAATGAGTGCTTTGCAGGTTCCTCACCAGGCTATGGTGAGGGACATGCCCAGGTTCCCATTCCCCGTCTGAGCGCCAAACCACGGCGCTTAGACCAATCACAACGCTGCATTGCAGCATTGTGATTGGCTTAGGGGAGGGAGCCTGGGTGCTTCCTGTTCCTACTTGCGTCATGTCCTGGACGTGAAAGAAGAGAACTCAGGAGAGCCGGCCGCCGGGAAGGTAAGTGGTTTTTTTCTTTATTGTTTCCCCCTTTTCTTTTTTTAAACATCCCCCTCCCATCCCCCGCTCGGCTCACCACTACTCCCCGGTAGCAGCCGCTACTGCCATATGCTCATTTCCCAATTCAGAGGCATAGTAAGTAGAGCAACAAAATACCATTACTCACAAGCCCTAAAACAATACGAATCAAGCGGCGGTCCTGTGGCCTGATTCAAACGTGAATGGCTCTAGTACGAAAGCCAGTGGGTGAAGGAGGCTGACCCATTGCCCTTTCTATGTGTGCTATCCAATGGGCTGATCGAAAATGTTAACGGTACTGCCACAAACCAACAGATGCTGCGAACTGGCTTTTTTAAGCACCTTAATGAATGGTTTTTTGTTTTTGTTTATGGATGTATAGATTACAGTATGTTCGACATGAATGGAGCAAGCCTTTTGCAAGATCTACCAGGAAAGCCAAGTCTCCCAATTACATTTGGACATCATTTGACCTTAAAAAAAAAAAAAAATCCTATTCGTACTTGTTTGAGGCAATGTTGTAAACGCCACATGGTGAAGATTCCAGTTCACACTCTTCAAAAGAATCACATGAAAAAATTGGGCGGATCGTATTATTTTAATTTCACATTTCCGCCCCGATAATATTCTCCAGAAACATTTATAGAGAAAATAATATGATTGCCTCATCACTATGGCCTTTAATTTGCTGCAATTTTTTACTTCTAGTTTCCATATTATTAAAAGTGACAATTTCTGCCATTAATACCCGAGGCTCAGAAATACGCCACTGCTGTTAACATACTGGCTGCATTGGATAAGTACAAGTCAAAACCGAGAACAAACTGCGCAGAAATTTTCAGATGACAAAGACGTGATTAAGATGTTATGATCCTAAAGGTTTATGCCAAAGAGCTATTTCCTTCATGTAAATACGACGGGCGTGATAATAATCAAAGTTCAATTATACACGAAAGCGTGTAATCATATTCATTTTAATATTCTGACTGCACAGTAAAACAGGAACTTTCTACTGACAGTAATACTATTCCACAGCGATCGGCAGATTGTCATTTACCTTGAAGCGGTAAGTCCTGAATTTTATTGTATTTAGATACTTGTTGCTGTATTTATAGGGCACTAAAAATAAAAAGGCTAGAACAGCCCGCACAAGAGTACATTACACAACCCTATACGGATACAGGGGCAGATTTACAAGCCCCTTGCGCCTCCATGCACCGCCATTGCATCACTTTTTTTGATGCAATGGTGGCGTAAACAATGCGGCCAATTTACAAGGTGACGCATCTAGAGAGATGCGTCACATTGAAAAGCCCTGCGTCACATTATACCTGTGTCAGGTATAATGTATGCAGGGTGGGCGTTCCCACGCAGGAAAGCCTTGTAGAAGTGACGCAGTCAAATCTACAAGATTTCACTGCGCCACTTCTAGGACGCTGTGCTATAAGTATAGGCCTCAACTTGCATTGCTGAAGTTGCGTCGTGCTTGCGACACGACTCCAGAGAATTTCTGACACATCTGTCAATCTTTGCGCCATAGTGTGCCGTATTCTAAATACGGGGCACCCATGGTGGCGCAAGGGTATCGCAGGCTGGTGAAGGGAAACTGACGCATCTCTACAGATGTGTCAGTTTCTTGTAAATCTGCCCCACAGATTTTAAAAGAGAAACCATCAAGAGTGTGTGATCTTTGTTTAATTGGGCGATTAGGGCATTTGAGGAGGTACATGGGTGGGTAGCCTAAACAAGAAAGGGCCAGGCTAGTTACTACTCTAGTCCCGCTTCTTCTTCTTCAAGATGTCTATGGTCTCTTTAACTTTGGTAATTGAAATTAGTTTTTTCTTAGCTCTGGCTTAAAGGAGGGATGTAACAGAAAATCTGAGAAAAAATACAGATTTATCTTTTACAGTTCAGGCGGCACAGCCACTCTTGTGAGACTCTGGTGCATCAGCTGGATCGGGGATGTAACTTAGACTGGAATGGTCGAAGATCATCATCACCATCAAAATTGGCTAATCTGCTAACCTGACTAGTGGAGTTACTCGAGGACTACAAAGTCAAAAATTGGCAATCTGGACATAAGAGTAGCCAATGAAGATTAAAAGGTTAACAATGGATACCGAAATTATGAAGTGTGGGTTTCATAAAAAATTGGAGACAAATGCTCACCGACCAACCTAGGTTGCATGCTTCACCATCTGGTTTGCCTCACAACCTTTGTAAATCGTTTAATCTTTAGTGGTTACTCTTACATTTTGATTTTTTGGTGTCTGTTTGGGAGGATGCAATCTTTGGGTGGCCCACTAATCTCGTTCCCTCCATTTGATGCTAGAGGAGGAGTTACCTGAGTGACAGTACATCATGAAAAGGATGAAAGGACAAACCCACCCAGAGGGGGGAACAAATTGCCCCCTGCCTACTACTGATAAGAAAACTGAAAATATCTCGCTATACTTGAATGGATTCAACCAAAGTTGACATGGATCGAAAATTCAAAGAAAACATACATTTGATCATATTAATAGTCCTTGTATAATTTTATTGGATCATTAAAATGTCATATCAAAAATATCATATATAGTAAACAGTTAATATAATGGTAAGTGTGCCAAGAGAATTTTTATATATATAGCAAAATTCTTTTTTCTTTCTTGCTCTTTTATATTCTTTTTACCCCTTGGAATTCTCTCTTTTGCCCCACGACCAACATACTCAATCACTCAAACCACAATCAACAAACTCACTCATCCCACATCTATATTCAAACCACTTAGGGTGAAAATTCATAAGTGCCTTAATATGGACAACAGGAATAGAGACAGAAATAGCGCATATGGTTGTAACAAATTCACATAGAGGACAATATTTCCATCAGTCCATAAAGTCCAACCAGAAGCCTCATATATACTTAGTCTTGAGGCCGTTCTCTGTAGTCAGAAACGCACTGTTTTTTATATTCATTAGTGTGTTAGTGAGGCGTCTTCTTCATGTTCAATTCCTTAGAAGAGTTACAAATATTCCTGTTGCTCCAAGACCTAGTGCCGACACGCGTTTCGGAAAGGGCCGATGGAAGGGCCAAAACCTTCTTCAGGGCACAGTGGTGTCTTTTAATTATCTGTCAAAGGGGGTAAGGGGACTACCAATTAAGGCAAAGACAAAAATACACAAGGTGAGAATTGCTCGATCCATTGCCAATCATGAAATACTCTAGATAAGTAAGTAGTAGTAAGAAACATGCTCAAGAAGACCATCCAGTAAAGATAATAGAAAAAATGTATAAGAAAGAATAAAAAATAAAAAGTGAATAATGAAAAATATAAAAATAGGAGTAAAACGAAATAAGAGTGTGTTTAACCCCAATAGAAGAATATAAACACTAGAGCAGATACCCAGTGGTAACGTGCAAATAGTAAAGGATATGAAAAAATAAATAAGAAAAATAAAAAGAATAAATACATCGCAAAAAGGATAGAACCAAACTTCTAGACGCCCAAGATAGGAAATAATGCAGGAAGATCCAGATAACCGGCGAGTTTTACTCACAAGTCTCCTCAAGATATAGAGTTTGAGGAATAAAGAACCATGGGCGAGATATCGAGGATACTGGGCAGCCAGAGGGCCCAAACAGAGTCATAAGGGTGATGCAATGAGAAAACAGCGTGAAATAGATTATACAAAAAGGGAGAATCCCCTCAGATCTGAGTGCTAACACATGCAAGTTACCTACACTATATTAGAGTTGGAGTTCAGAACAATATACAGAGCTAGGCTAATAGTTCCGAAATCCAGCGCATCAAGCTATTCGTCGGCGTACATTTAGAGTGAGGTATGGAACTCTGAAAATAGAAGAGAAAAGTCAAATAATACACAGGAGGGGCTCTAAAAATAAATCTCATACAACGAGCTCGGGACAAGGTAGTAATTCCAGACAGTCTCCATTACAAAAAAAAGAATCAATCATGAGATAGAACAAACTACACACCCTAGGGATATCCCACCCACGGATATCTAAAAGGGTATGGAGCCCCAAGGCATGCATATATAAGACATAAGGTGAAATAATCCGCCATTAACCACAGACCATATATATAGGCTGATAGAACCACAAGACCAGATTCTGCGACGTAAAGTCTAGTAAAAAGGCCAAAACAAAGACCAAATGAAGCTAGGACAGGTAACACACTCAGAACTCACCTGAATGTATTTAAAGTTGCATGTCTATTTCTTAATCCGAGCGGCCCATTCTGGATACTTTAGGAGCACTGGAGGTTAAGGAATCCACCAGCAGCGTTATCTCAGCGGAATACGCGGGAAACGAGGCGTAAAATACAGCCCGATGTCGTGCGGATATCCGGCCAGTCACGCAATCGGACGAGGCAGACGCTTTTGAGCAACTAGAGCGCACCTATAAAGTAAGCGGTCGAAAACAACGGTGGCCATGATGGAAGTGGGTACAAGAGATAAAACGGACTGAAACTAAGGATGAGGAACCACTAAAATAGAAATAGTATAAATAATAAGGAAAATGTGTAAACAATTTTTTTGGGGGTAAAAAATATATATATATATTCTATCAAGGGTAAGAATAATGATATAAAGTGGCCATCAGAAGTTAGATACGGCTAGCACAGGTTCTATTCTAGGAACAAAAAGGAGATATCAGCTGGAATGGAGAGACTCTGGCAGGTAACAGTCGTACACAGAACATCTGATAATCTATAGGGCATTTTCCCATGGAGTCATTTCATCAAGACCCTGTTGTTGCGAGTCCAGAAGCCAAATCCCAAAAACGTCCCTCTTTTTGCGGTACTTAGTGTCATCTCTATCCCTTAGGGGTATGATTTTTTCCAGAATAGTCCATCTAAGTTCCTTTTCAGTGTGGCCCTTCTCCATCCAGTGCTGAACAATGGGGGCAACAACCTTCCCATTACGGATATTAGATTTATGTTCCCCAATACGAAATCTGATCTCTATTCCCGTTTCCCCTACATAAGGGTGTCCACAGGGACATAGAATTCAGTATACTGTATTTGCAGTCCAACAGTTAGTCATAATTCTAAGACCGATATCCTTGTTAACCACCTTTATTCGGCTGGACACTATGGCATTGTCACACGCCTGACATGAGCCGCATCTGTGGTTGCCCAAGACCGGATGTGTGCCAGTGATAGATTTCTGGAAAAAACTATCCTTTGTTTTGGGTTTTGCTCTAACGAGCATACTCTTCAGGTTCTTATTTCTCCTGAACGCAAAGGTAGGTTTGGGTATCTTGGGGTCGTTCTCATTCATATTAAGCAGATGCCACTGAGAGGTAACTGCCTGTCTTATTTTTTGGTCTAGATTGGTGTGACGGGTCACGCACACCAGGCTCTCTTCCTTTTTTTTCTCAAGGCCATCAAACATAGAATCTCTGTTGTAGTACTTAGCCCTTTTAAAGGAGTTGCGTACCAGTCTCTTGGGATAACCTCTATCCGACAGTTTTTGTTTCAATATTTCAGCATGTTTCATAAAATCTGTAAGATTTGTACAATTCCTGCGAAGACGCAGGAATTTGGCTAAAGGGTATTCCGTCTTTTTGGCAGCACGGATGGAAGCTGTTATAGTGTAGTAAAGTATTTTTTGCCGTGGGTTTAGTGTAAAGAGAAACCATCAAACTGTTTGTTATCATATTTTATCCAGATATCAAGGAACTCAACCCTTTCTCTGCTCTTTTTAGAGGTAAATTTAAGGTTCTCATCGCATAGATTGATCCATTCAAGGAACTTGTCCAGATCTTCTTCATCTCCCTTTCACACAAAAAATATATAATCTATAAAACTGTATATTTTCGAAGAAGGGGGCTATTTCATTACGGATACATTTCCTTTCAAAATTACCCATGTAAAGATTAGCAATACTGGGTTCACAGGCTGCCCCCATGCTAACCCCCTTTACTCGATGGTGTACCACTGAGTCAAATTCAAAGAAGTTCTCATTAAGTACAATATCAAGGCATTGTATTAGGAATTCCCGGTTCTGAGATGGTTCTGATCTGGACATGAAGTCCTGTACGACTTCCAGCACCTGCTGTTGAGGTACATTAGTGTATAGGGCTTCTATAACCATGGTAACCAGGAATTCTCTAAGATTGTCAAACTGCATGCCTTCTATTTCAGAGATAAGGTCACCAGTGTCTCTGATATATGATGGAAGTAAACAGACTAGGGGTTTAAGATAGACATCTATATATTTAGACAGAGGTTTCGTAGCAGCCCCTATGGTGGACACAATGGGGCATAATGGAGGATCCTGTATATTTTTGTGTGTTTTAGGCACCCCATAAATTACAGGAATACGGATGACGGATGGAGTCAGGAATTCAAATTCCTTCTTACAGATAACACCATCGGTCTCAACTTTTTTACAAATATCATATATTTTCCTTTTCACTCTGATGTCCGGGTCCCCTTTAACTCTAGTGTAGTATTCCTTAACCTCCAACATAGCTGTCATCTTGTTTTTGTATCGTTCAGTGTCGAGCATAACAATCCCACCACCTTTGTCACAGGGTTTGATGGTCACATGAGTGTTATCTTTTAATCTGGCAAGGGCCATAGTCTCTTGATGTGTTAAGTTGGAGGTAGATTTAGGGATATATTTGATTACTTTTTACATTTTTTTAAGAACAGCTTTTTCCAAAATCTCTACCTCAGAACCCAAAAGATCTAAACTGGGGATAAAATTGGACTGTGGTTTTAAGCCAGATAAGTTCACCTCAGCCTCCAGATCTCGATTCAAAAATAATTTTTTCAATCTAATACGCCTAAAGAAGGCAAAGAGGTCTCTAAGCAAATCAAATTTATCAGCACCCGTAGTGGGGACAAAGGAGAGTCCCTTAGAAAGGAGTTTCTCTATATTCGGGTCTAGATTTTCAGAAGGCAGGTTGAAGATCTGTATACTTAATTTCACCAATATTGCTGTCTCCTGGTTTGGAGGTATTGTTGCGGTTGTTCTGTATCCGCAAAGCGATCCCTCGGTTAATTTCTGAATCTCAGGCGATAATTGCCCCTTCGACTCCCTAAAAAATGGTTGCTAGGTATGGGTCTATCAAACTGATCCCTCCTGTTATTATAGGTATCAGTTGAGTTGGAAGGACCCTTCCTGTCAGAGTCGGTAGTATCTGAGAAGGTCAGAATTTTTCTATGGGTCCAAGTTTGAAGGTCTTGATTGGCCAACCCTTCTCTAGTTTCAGAATAGTAATATTCAGATGGGAGAAAAATCAAATATCTTTTCTTAGTTTTTCAGTTTTCTTTTTGATAAGATATTCACTGAACGAGTCAAGCTCAAGATTGACTTCTTCTTATCCTCCTTTTTGCCTCTTCCAGGGAATTGTTCTGTTTAAGTTTTTCTTATAGATCTGATGTTTCCTTATTCAACAGTGTCACTACCTCCCTAGCCATCTGAATAATCAGGATCATTCAATCCCGCAAGCATCGATTAAAGATCAGTGCCCATTTTTCTAGAAATGTTTTGATTTCAATGAATACCAGGGATGTCACACTTTTACTTAAGGTAAGTCTATAATATGCCTGGAAACATGCATGGTAGACAAACTAGACTAGACATGCTACTGACAAGGGTTTCCCCTCATCCCCCCAACACTTTGATTGTACATTCCAGCCATGTTTTTAAAGGAAAGTGCATCAACATTCACAGACATCTTTAGTTTCCCTGCTGGAGACCTTTGCCATCTCAGCAGCTCCTAATGTAGCTGAAACAGCTTTTTTAATGGAGACACCTCCATCACGCTGGTGGAAAACTCTATTAAGTAGATTTTCTACCGCCACCTTGGTGACGGTAAAAAGTCTGACACATTGACCGATAGATCATCTACTTGATAATTATAAAAATTGGTTTTAGTTACAAAATAATATTAAGAGGTAGGGTTAAGAGGCAGAATTGAAAACTTTTGAAGTGTTCTCTAAATGGAGATATTTTCTGGAATGTATTTGTTATACCTAGGATCCTTGGCGTGGTCCCCCCCTACTATTTTGCCTTCGGACCTCCTGTTTTGCTGACTTTACTTTTGCTGCCCTAAGGACTCTTCACACTTTACCACTGCTAACCAATGCTAAAGTGCTTGTTCTCTTTCCTTAAAACCTGGTAAGATTTGCTTAGGGCATATTTAATTTACTTGTAAGTCCCTTTTAAGGTGGCACTACCTGTGCCCATGGCCTGTAAATTAAGCACTACTAGTGGGCACTACTAGTCACTGATTCCGCTACCCACCTAAGTAGCACTTTAAAAATGTTTCAGGCCTGCCATTGCAGCCTGTGTGTGCAGCTTTAAGCTGCCATTTTGGCCTGGCATTATAAACCTTTTGCCAGGCCCAAACCATCCTTTTTAATCCATATAAATCACCCGAAGGGTAGGCCCAGACAGCCCAGACAGCCCAGAGGGCAATGTACAATCTATTTTTAAAAAGTTGAACATGAACTTTTGAGGTTTGCATTTCCTGGTAGTGCAAAACTCTTAAATTAGTTTTACACTACTGCAAGACCTACCTCTCCCATTGGATAACCCTGGAGTTACCTTATTACATTTAATAAGCTGTAATTTCTAAATGGGAGCAGATAAACAGTTCAAGTTTGGTGTCTTTGGAATTGTAATGGACAATCCTAACTTATGATGAAGTCGGATTTTAAACTCCAATTTTGATAATGCCACTTTTTAGACAGTTGGAATTTTCCTGCCTCAGCCATTTGGTGCCTGCAGCCTTTATCTGGGTCATATGACTGGATGTAGTTGACAGTTGGGCTTTGTGTATTCCTCCTAGACAACCACACACGATAGGGAGCTTAGCTGTGCCTGTATGGGTCTTCACTGGCATGATGGGAGGGAAGAGCTAGGCACAGCCACACTTGCACTTAAATAGGCTGTGTCCTGCCTCCACACAAAGGGCTGCATTCCCCCGGTGGTTAGTCTGGAGCCAGGGCAAGGAAGGCAGGGCACCTGTGCACTTCAAAGGCATGCCTCTAGAAGCTACTCCCCAAATCAAAGGCAGAGCTAGGTATAAATATTGGACCCCAGACACCAACTCTTCAGTACACTTCTAGACTGCTAGATACTCTGCCAGGAAGAAGGACTGCTCTGCTACTGAAAAGACTGACTCTGCTGTACATCTGCTCTAAAGGACTGCTTCCCTGCTTTGCTGACCTACTGCCCCTGCCCTCTTGCCTGAGTGACAACGACTGAACCTGACTCTCTTGAACCCAGAACCCCAGAGGAGCTCCACAGGATAATTGGCTGGTCTCCTGATCTGAAGCCTGAGGGACATAACAGGCTTTCAACACCCCTGCACCTGGACTCTGTCATCTGTGAGTCTATCCTGCCAAGTGGTGCCATCCCAGTCCTGGACCCTTGGAAGTGGAAAGCCTGTGCAGAGCCGCTACTGCGGGGATCAGACCTATCACAAAATCCCACATCACCGCCACAGCCTCTTTGGAACTGCCACTGCGTGACGCATCCTTGACACAGGCCCTCGCATCCCTCATTGATGGCAGCCTCAATGACGAGGCTGGACTCCGCCTCACAACACCTCGGAATTGACACATCGCCCTGACTGCACAATGCATCCACGATGCAAGCCCTCATTGATGGGATCCTCGATGATGACACACAATCCCACATCGCAGCCTTGCCACACCTCTGAACCAATGCATCGCTTCGGCTGAATGACGCATCTTCGACGTGGCATCTCGCAACGCTCCACAAACCAGGATTTCAAGTACTTTGTTCAGTGGGCTTCACTAGGAGAGGGCAGGGCAAGCCCATAACATGAGCATGAGATCAGCGTCCTGTTCGGGACATCGTGGGCAAGTCACTGCTACTGCGGGAAACATGGCATGTAATCAATGTGACATGCATTATCATATATTGAACAAATTTGAATCATGAGTTTCGGGAAACACGTTTTGGATAGTCGAGCAGAGAGTTCCATTCTTTGTCTGACATGACTCTGCCCAGGTCCGTTTCCCATTTAGCCTGTAATGGCAACATGGGTGAGGGTATGCCTCAGTATAAGCATTGTGTTAGGCATCTACCATTGGCTGTTAGGTATATCAAGTGTACTAGCTCTTGTGCTGGCAGTTCAGTCCCAGCAGGAGCCCGATGCCATATAACATAACGTACTAGCCTAGAGATTAGGAGAAACTGAGTGTCTGTGAGCCCCTGTTCAATTATAAAGTCGGCGTGGTTGAGCAGGGACTCATCCCCAAATAGTGCGCTTACTGTGGTTACTTCCGCCTGTTCCCACACGGATAGTCTATGGTGTGTCAGTATCCCGGTGGGGGTAGGAAGACCCAGGAGTGGAATGATGGGAGCATATGGTGTACTCTGTGATGTACACTTTGGAGCCAATCTCCAATATACGAGTGCCACCCTTAGTAATAGTGGAGTTGTGGCTGGGGTGCGCACCCCGGGGCACAGCAGTGTATGTAGCATTCCCTGTGTTATCATACATGGGGTATATGCAAATTACAGCCCGCCAGCCAATAGGAGAGCCATTGTAATTGGCTTGCCATGCAGTAAGCCCTGAAGTCAGGAGCCCCCATGCCCCCAGCCTCGGATGGCAGCTGTAGTTTTGTCAGGCTGACTCGGCGTCGGCCCGTGCCCCATATTAGGTCGGTCAGTAACATATTCAAGGTTTTGAAAAAAGTCATTGGGATGACCACTGGTAAGTTGGTGAAGAAATAAAGGATATGTTACCCTTTTCGCTATGGGGAGGTACCCTGCCACCAAGAGAGGGAGCGATGTCCAGAAGGCGATTTGGGACCATAAAGAGGAGATTGCCCTCTGGAGGTTTCCATTCAGGAGGCCCCGCTGGGTTCTATACACTTGGATTCCCAGGTACTTGAATGTGTCGGGGGCCACGGCTATCTTAGCTGTCCCAAAAGAGATTGTGAGCTGCTGGAATCCCTCCATAAATGAGAATGCATATGACTTATCAAAGTCCCAAAATCGATTCAAATTGCAAGAAAATATGGGCTGCGGTAAAGTAAGTTTCCCTGAAGGTCTATGGTATACAGTATGATATCATCACCATATAGAGACAGTGCGTTTGACATGTGTCCTATCGGAACCCCCCAGTTCACTGTGTCTAGGCGCAACATATGAGCTATGGGCTCCAGGGCTAACACAAAGAGTATAGGGGAGAGCCGACACGCCTGCCTTGTGCCATGCTGAATATTGTAAGGGCCTGGGATATGGGCAACCGTGCTGGCCCTTGCAGACGGGGAGGTATATAATAGTTTGACCCAGCCAATAAACCCTTGGGGGATCCCATACCGATTTAGGGCAGCTAACATGTACTCCCAGCTCAGAGTGTCGAAGTCCTGGCGGAGATCTAACGATAGGCACCCTGCTCTGGGGAAAGTGTCAGGAGATGCCTACATAACTTGATAAAGTCTGCGT
The DNA here is from genome assembly GCA_963921515.1 of Calotriton arnoldi. NCBI lineage: Eukaryota > Metazoa > Chordata > Amphibia > Caudata > Salamandridae > Calotriton > Calotriton arnoldi. The sequence goes on from CAWUFW010009015.1 coordinate 218,409, forward strand.
ATGTTCAGTGGTGTAATTCGGCCAGGCACGAAGCCACATTAGTCCATGTGTACGAGTCTCATGAGGAAAAGAAGCAGACGGCAGGCCAGCAATTTGCTTAGCAGTTTGTACTTGGTGTTTAATAGCAACAGGGCAGTATGCAGTAATGTCCGTGCGATCCCTGCCGGGCTTCGTTAGCGAAGTCACTAGAGCTTGTGCCGTGGTAGGGGGTAATGTACCCCCATCTAGAGAGGCGCTGTAACGGTGCTCCAGCCGGGGCACCAACTGTGTGACAAAGGAGGCATAATACTCCATGGGTAGGCAATCCAATCCCAGGTTTTTGTTGCATGGGAGGTCCTTAATAGCTTCCTGAATCTCATTCATGGTGATCGACGCCCCGAGTGCTCTCCCATATGCCACTGTCACCTGTGGCAGTTGGACAGTATCTGAGAAATCCTTTACCGCCAGAGGCTCTGCCGCATGAAGGGCCATTTATAGGTGTTCATAATACTCATGGAAAGCTTTGTTCACTCCTTTTTGCATATCTACATGAGCCCGCAATGGAGTATTAATTTAGAGTATGGGCATTGGGGGGGGGCGTCTCTAATTATATGAGCCGTCATGGAACTCGATCTGTCTCCCTTTGTATGTATCTTCTGAGTAAATGCACAATAATCCAGCACCCGAAGACGCTCCAGCAGATCTGCGTATTCAATGCGTGCATCCTGCAACTCAGTTAACTGCTCTGCGTTAGCTGCTGCGTCCCGCTCCAGTGTACCCGGGCTTGCTTCCACCCTCTTCAAGTCACGGAGTATAGTCTTTCGTGCTCCAACAGCCGAGCTAATCGTCCCTCCCCCCTTGTCACTTGAAAGGCCTCCCACTCTATTAGGGGTGAGGACGCCGTATTTGTATTAATTGTTAAATATGTGGCAATAGTGGATGCCATATGGGCACGGAATACTCCATCCTCCAGTAAAAGGGGGTTTCGTTTCCAAGTCAGGACCAGTGTGGACACACGTCCCCAGGAGATGGTGAGCTCTAAGGAATTATGGCGAGATAGCGTCTTTCCCAAGTAAGTAGTGTGAGTGATGTGGATCAGCAATGTGGGGGAACATAGTATATGGTCAATCCCTGTATGTAGTGTATGCGTTGAGGAGTAAAATGAATATTGCTGCATTCCTTCATTCTTACTGTGCCATGCATCTGCTAGCAACCAACCCTGAACCCAGGATAGGAAGGCGTTAGTCTGTTATGAAACCCAATGTACCCCAATTTAGGCCTAGGTAGCTACACTACCTTTTACCTACATTTGTCCTACCTTTCTCTGCATAACGGTTCTAGCACTGACCTTTTACCTAGTTACGTGCTGAATAAATGTCGATCAGTTTCTTGGAAACTAGCCTCATTTAATATGCATGAGGATTCTTAGGAGAGTCCCTGCACATGACGTACGTAACAGCATGAACATATTCTGTGTAAAATGTCACGGTTATCTTCATCCAAGGGCGAAAGAATTACTTTGCATAATCGCAGGTATTGTTCTAGGTTCATTTGCGTAATCATACTTACAACACATCGATTATGTAAGGAACCCCGAGGCTATCTTTATGGTACAAAAGACCCATATCAACTGTACAGGAGACGTTTCACGCTGACACGAGATGTTGAGGTCCCTGCACGCAGAAGCTCCAGCATGCAGTGGTCTTACATTCCTTGCGGGGTGTCCAACTCGAGACCAAGACGGGGTCCTTCGTTCTCTCCCATCAGGTAATGGGGTTGACTCTTTCCTAGGGGATTCTTGGCTTTACACCTACATACATGCTAGGTACACTTAGGTAGGGTTTGCATCTTAGGAGTACAGTCGATTACCGTCCTGAATCTACATGCCAGCATATATTCACTGTTTTAGCACCATGGTAGAATTCTACCTTTTATTTACTCTGTTGGTGCTTGTAATCTTATATATCTGTTTCTGTCTAATGGTTGTCGCAGCCCACATGTTTTATACTAGAATGATGCTGGTTCAATAAATGCTTATTGAAAATGTCCCCATTGTTTATTCTGAATATCTCACTGAGTCTAAGTGAGCACGATTGACTGAATAAAAAGTACTGTACTGTTTCTACGATCCCTGAAGGATCAAGGGCTGTCATGTTCAATAGTTGCCAGAAACTATTCGCTCCTTAGTAAGGTTAGGGGGCTTATGGTGGCACTGTGAGCTAGCTGGTCTAAAGGCTGACATATCCTTTGGGGGTGTCTGGAATCAGTCTGGCTACCAATCCCTTAGTTTATGTTGTCTAAACGCGCAGGTCCTATGTATTATTAGGAACTACACGACATGGCGCCCAACGTTGGTTTGGCTCTTATTTAACGGTCAAATCCGAGTGGTTCAGTCGTGCTTTCTCAGAGACCCCTACTCATATCTAACCAGAAACGTCTGGCATGGGAAGGTAAAATCCGCCGCAGCTGAGTAAGTATATCCTATGTATTGACTGTAGGTTTGTTCAAGATTAAAGAATTATAGTTCCCCATATTGCGCATAACCTTTTCTCTTTTCCATACAAACTTCTGTCCGCAATGTCTGTCCCAGACGGCACTGCGAATACAGGGGAAGAAGAGCTTGAAGGTGCTCTTAAATTTCAGAGAATTGCAGACATGCACTTACTAAGAAATTATTAGATTATGGCGTCTCATCAATAGGTGGGACGGTTACCTTCGTGACTGAGGCACACGAGGCATTCCGAACAGAGGTATTCTATTTTTGGGTTAAATTCCCGCCCGCAGATGCACATACACATGTGTTTCATACTTACATTCCAGATAAGACACCTGAAGAATACTCTTCATACGAGGACATAGAAGTCCCGTTAACTTACCAAGAACATATTAATTGGTTTAAAGGAGCCCTCCCCATACCACAATAAATATGAGACTCGGTCCACTCAGCAGTTAAAGAGCGACCTGGCCGGTCTTAGCTGCCTACACACCGCATCCAGAGATTGATACGTTGCCAGCAGCAGATTTACGTACACTTTACAAAGAGACAGTAAAGATATGCAGAAACCTTACACAGTTCTTAATGCGAACACTTACAATTCAAACTTTAAGGGTCACTCAAGCTGGTTAATTGCAAGGAACATCTACAAAAATCACCCCATGAATGCTGAATGTGATTATGTGAAGAATGCCCACTAAACGTGAGCAAATGGCATTCTGGATAGCACAGAAAATAGCACAGCTTGAGGCAGTGTTTCTCCACACAGACCCACAGGAAAAACACAGAATAATTTGCTTGCCAATGGGAATAGCTCCTCCAATAGAGGATTGTACCACTTGGGGTACAGTTTTCGCTGCCGTTTATACCAGAACTCATGGTACCCCCTCAATAACAGTCATGCCAGAAGTATTGAACAAATAAGGAATTAGTATGGGGCAGAACCTGCCCTGGACTTGGGGATGAAATTGATAGGCAATTTTGCCCAGGTATCAACAATTATGTTAGCTAACATAAAAGGAGAGGCAGCAGTGGTGGCTGTACGCCAACACCTGAGGGTAGGCAATCCTGCAAAACAGGAGTGAGAACTACCTAAGATTATCGAAGATACCTATGCTTTGCTGGGTAGAGATAACTTGGCAGCTAGACCTGGGAAACCACAATTAATGGGTAATCCTGAAAAGAACTACTCAAAGCAAGCATTCGATTTTTCGAAAAAGTAATGGGACAACAAACAATCAAAAAATAATAAGCAGAATGCATAGGGATCACAGGGTGGGTCTCCTCAACAGGAGCCCTCTAATAGAAAATACAACTTTAGAAACTGTGACAATATTTAAAAACCTGACAGGTATCAGAATATTGATACACGTTCCTCTCATTCCTTTCACGGTTCATTAAACAACTCAAAGAGGGAAGGATGGTCAGAACATAGATCATAAGAGCGAGCAAAGCCAAGAGACACACATCCCACTTCAGACTACATTATTAAACAAGATGATAAACCCGAAAGTAAACCTCAATTTAAAAAGAAGAAGGTAGTTGGCCTTAAAATAAGAAACGCCCAGGCTACTGAGGACTCTACTACTGAACGTGGAATGGGCTCTGACGATGCTAGACAGCGCAGCAGAAGTAACAATAGCTCACCAGAACCTGATGGAATTTCTGGTGACAGCAGCGTTGAATGAGCATATCACGGTGAAAACACCTGATACATGGGTAAGTGTCCCACATCAGTTATATGAAATAACTCTCCAAATGGAGGAGGACATACCCAGAAAAATGAAAGGTCTCTTTTGAGAGAACTTGACATATGGATACGATATCCTTTTGGCTGAATAAGATGGGTCGCCTGAGTTTGTCATGGAGTGCCCAAAGGGGAATATTACCAGCTTTTTCTGACCTCGTTCCAGAGTCACTCAAACATACATATGCGTAGGAGTGGGTGTTAGAGCTGGCTCCTGCCCTATACTGCAATCATGTAGGGTGGGATGCTGAGTCACCTCACCATGAAATCCCTGTTAAAACTACTCTTACACCACAGAGGCAGTACCCAATAAAACATGACGCAAAGAAACAGGTCAGGGAGATCTTAGATCAACTTGAATACCAAGGTGTGATTGAAAATTGCATCTCCTTCGTGAATAATCCTTTGTTTCCTGTAATGAAAACCGACAATTCATACCATCTAGTTTTATTACAGGCATTTGAACACATGCACAAAAACATTTGCAGTACAAAATGTACACAGTGCCGAATTAATGAATAACATTTTGGGAAGAAATACAAAACAACACTAGATAGCTCAAATGGATTCTTCTGCCAAACTATAGCAACTGAAAGCAGACATTTGACAGCATTTTTAGCGCTCGGCTCTCAGCGCCAATTCTGTAGACTGCCCCAAGGATATAGGAATAGCCCCGGTTGTTCTCAGCAAGAGTAACAGAGTTACTTCAAAATTGTGATGAGGAGGCATTGTCCTATGTAGATTATATTTATCAGATGGACGATGAGTTATTGGATCACTGGCACAGGGTGAACAACATCATTTTGGGGTTCTCTACTGTGGGCTACAAATGTAACTTTAAAAAATCAAAAATTTCCCACCTCAATATCCTATGTTGGGGATATGAGCTATCAAGTGATGGGAAAAGCCTGGCAGCTAACTTTTTAGACAAATGGGCGCAGCTCCAACCTCTGAAAACCCTGCAAAGTTTACAATCCATTTTAGGATTCCTAAATTTTGGCAGAACATACATTTTGGATTACGCAGAAAAAGTAAAACCTTTCTATGACCTAATCAGACCTGATTTTTCAATTCGTAATTGGACACAGGAACCCACAGAAATTCTCCATTCCATACAAGCTGACATGATAGCTTCCAAACACTTACACACACGTGTAAACACCACGAATTTGGTGATCCGTGTAGTAGCGGGTCAATCAGGGTACACTTACCTAACATTCAACGAAGGCGAAACTGTACCCATTGTATACAAATCACATTTGTATGCAAACGCTGAGATGCGCTTTGCATCCACTGAAAAAATTCGGACAGCAGTACAGACTGCTGTAGTGAGAGAAAGAGCACTAGCACAGTGGAAACTAATAATTGTTGTGACTCCGGTACCAACCTTAGAGGCTGTTATCAAAGCAAGCGTTCCAAACGCAAAAGCACTGCATCCGCGATGGACACAATGGGCTAATTCTCTCACTGCAACAGATGTAGACAACAAAATTGATTCTACATTAAAAACACAAGCATTCCTGCAGTGCAAACAAGAATATCCTCTCCCAAATGAAATAATGCCTCTAGATCAGTATGAATACATCATTTACACTGACGGAGCTGCCCAGTCTGCCATAGGAAGTAAACAGCAATACAGCGCAGCATGTGCGATTGTGAAGGGACGTATGCGGGACAGCAAGTTCCGTCCTCCCAATAAACAGATGCAGTCTCTAGGAGATTGCACAGCTCGCAGAATTAAAAAGCCATGATACTGGCACTAAAAAATACAGATCGAGAATTCCCCACACTCATTGTGTGTGATTCGTTTTTTTGTGTCCAGTCATACAACGAATATCTTCTCTATTAGGGCCAGAATGGGTTTAGAGATTTCAAAGGTTGCACAATAAAGCACAAGATGCTGTGGGAACACGTTGCAGAGCTGAAAAATGGCTTGCTACGGGCTCATGTAATTCACACATTGAGTCATCAGCATGTTGGCGTGCATGTTGAAGGGAATTCACTGGCTGATGAAGCCGCCAAAGCGACAGTGAGAACTGCTGCCATTGCTGCAATCACTCGTTCTAGTACAAGAATAGACGGACAGATAATGATAGCTATGAAAGCTTCGTGCAACAACAGCTCAGCCTTGCCAAAAGATTTTCCACTGAAGTACTCCTACAAGTTAGATGCACAAAATATTCCATGTGCTCAAATTCCAGGAGTGGGGGATAGAGTAATACCAAACACGGATTGCAGATTTGGATTATTTCTAGCTGCACACAAGGGTCTGGGTTCAGCACACTCAAGGATCGCAGCAACTATTTCACTACTGAAGCAGCATTATTGTTGGCCAGGTCTTACTAAACAGACCAAGGGTTATGTCCTTAAGTGCGACATTTGTCAGCAGATGAAGGGTTCCACCGTGGCACGTCCACCACAAACACCATTACTGATATCAGGCAGACCTCTCACATAGGTCTAGTTGGACTACTGCAGCCCATTACAATCTGACGGGGCTTACAGGTACATCCTGGTGGCAGTGGATTCATACTCTAGATTCCTGTGGGTTTGGCCTCATCGCTCGGCTGACGCTCAAACTGTTATACAGGATTTGCGAGTCTTCATAGGGACATACGCAATTGGCACATTATATTCTGACCGTGGACGTGCATTTAGCTCATGGACTTACAAAGATGCCATGGGAGGTTTGGGTGTTGCATTGCGGTACTCCTCTCTGTATCATCCCAAGGTAAATTTGATTGTGGTGAGAAAAAACTGGGCAGTTGGGTCAGTCACCTATATGGGGTCCAGTGGGCACTAAACAACATGCAAGAAGTACCCTGGGGGGACGTACTCCATACAAAGTCCTGTTCGGGATTAGAATGTGGGTACCTGACCTCGACTGTGGCAGCACAGTGGCAGACAAGAAACTATCTAACATCAATTATCGTTTTGCTGTTTTACAGGAACTCAATGAATTCCGGGCATTACAAAGCAACGTCCGAGTATAACGCACCACCACTGGGGAAGTGAAAGCTGTTCCGGCAAGACCTGCCTGGGTCCCGAAGATTGGGGACCTGGTCAGAGAAAAGATAGTGGACAAAAAAGAATTGGGGCCATCTTACAGAGCGCCTGTGCCTGTCCTGGCCATCGAAAGAACAAGAACAGTACTTCTTTCACCTCTTGCCGGCAAGAAAGAAAAGAGATTTGTCTCAATTGATCTGATCAAACCACACTATGTGGCCGATACTCAGTAGTAGGCTGCGTGGGCTCCTGGGTAGCACTAGATCTCCTCTCGCTACCATACAGGATGTTCAAATGGAAAGATTAATTAAGTTTAAAGATTCTACTCCACGAACTGAAGGGATTATCAACCATGGAATGCAACTTGTACCTGTTGAAATTGAACGACTTCCATCTACAAATGACACACAGATCTCAATTCGGCCTAACACTGGCATCTATGCGACTATGTCTCAAACGGAGACATCTGCCAGTTCTACAAAACCTGCTGAGCTACCAAAGTAAGATCAAACTGCTTTTGGCCACTTCTTTGATTTTTATACTTTTTCATTGGATTCAAGTGAACCCGAGTTACCGCCACTGAGTGTACCCCACAAGAGAAGAATTTGTGATTTCTACCTTTGTCTGAAAAAGACTTATTTTGTTTCTCCCTGGATACAGCTCTGTGTTACAATTGGTCAACTGTTCCTAGTCCTTTGGATTGGTATAATGACTGTCTTTGTCTTGCTCCTGAATGGACATTAGCTCCCTAAACGCTCTGCAGCACAAAATGTGAACATGGTCCTGAAATCGCATACATCATCACACCGTGAACAAAGAGACCTGTCCTAAGTGAACATTACAGAAGTTCCAGTTCCTGAAGGAATAGTTTGCGATAGAGTTTCCTATGATGTATATGGTCCTACTGAACTTTAAAAAAATACCACACTTATTTAAAATTTCTTTAAGTGATATTTTCACCTCCAGTATTTTCTATGTTGATTGGGACTTTGAAACTGTAAATACTATCCTGTATGATTTAGAACAATCTGCTGCTTTTTCAAAAAATGAATTGTATGGTGAAAAATCTAATTTTTACACCATGTTTTGTTACCAACACTATGGTCATCATTTCTTGCACAAAGCAAGTATCCCACGTAATTTTTTCACTTACCATCAATTTGGAACATTGTCCCATACTGCCGAAAGGTATCCGAACACATTTTCACAAAAGTTTGCTTATTTTTTTGGGTTTAACACTTCAGACCCAATCTCTTAATATTATAAGCGTGCATCAACACCTGCAAATAAAAATATGCTCACTAACATGAAACAGATATACTCTGCTTCCTTTATTTCCCAACTGTCTTTACAGGGTTTCAACTTTAAGAGGAACACTATAGACACAAAATCTGTCTGGGGATTAAAGGATGGCAAGTTCAGGGAACTGAGGCCTTATTTAGACCATGCTTCATACCATATCAAATTATTTCCTAAACAAGACAGTGCAACAGACTTCCTGTCTTGGGTTAGCCAAGATTAAGGATTTAAATATACCACGGATTCCTTCACCTACACACTTTGAGGGATGGCAAAATTACACACAACACAGTGAGGATACATTAGATGCCATACTACATGATGGTTCTTACAATTCATCAGACCCCAATTGGAAGGGATGGTTGGTTTGGCCTATCGACACAAATAGGTGGCAGTCACGATTCAAGGGTACCACAGAAGGGTTCAGTATCCATAGGCCTGAATAGCATTATGTACAAACAGAACACTCGCTGGTGGTGACATCTTACATTGTTGGGAAGTTATGCCTAGAGTGGCTAAAAACCTCAAAACTCTCCCAGGTGAAACAACACTTGTCCTTACTCTCAGATGACATGGATCATAGGGATTTCTTGTTAGGTCCCCAGAAGCCACCTCAAAAGCACTTCTTATACAATGAGGTATGGAAAATCTCCCAGCAGGAGGCTGCTGAGAGGTTGCGTGAGATTGACAGGGTTAACCTAGAAAAGGCTTTGGCAGTGGTCGACAATGGCATGACCACACTATCATCTAGAATTTATTCACTGGGTAACTGTTGGAAAGTGGATTATTGGTAGGGGCAAATGTAGGTCTGCCACTGGCAATAAGGCCACTAATCATTGGTAGGACTCAGCATAGGTCTTAGAAAATTATTCCTATGCTCAACCCTTGGTAACATGGCTGCGAGCAGACAGGCTTAACTTCAAAGACAGGTATGTAAAGCATTTAAAAACACCAATTCAGTACATAATTAAGACACAACACATAATAAAAATGCAACACCAATTTATAAAAATAGAAAATATTTTTATCTTTAAAATGACACCAAAACGACAAACATCCAATGTAGGGAACCGGAGATATGAATTTTCAAAGATTTAGCAAAATATAGCACTTAGAAGCTTATAGCACCATATTGGGATACAGGCTCGCGATAGACCGACCCAAAGTCAAAGTTTCAGGCCGACCGCGATGGAGCCCTGAGCGGACACCCCACGCAGAAGGTCCCGGTCACAGTTTTTACCTTCGGACTTAGAAACTTTTCTGGAGCTTTTCTCCCCGAGCTCCCTCGAAGCTCTCAGCCAGTCCGGATTCGGTGAGGGTTCGCCGGCTTGCCTTGCGATGAGCTCCCGGTCGCCTTTCTACGTTCGGACATAGAAACTTTTGCGGTTCGACCTCTGGAGCGTTCCAGCGGAGCAAACCCAGGATCCAGGCCGACACGCGGTTGAAGGCAGGCGGCGTGGCTTTCGCGGTTGCTCCCGGTCACCTTTTCTACGAGCGGACTTAGAAACTTTTCTGGAGCTTTTTCTCGCGGGGTCCCTCGATGCTCTTCACCAGGCCAGGTTCAGTGAGGGTTCACCAGCCTCGGATTTCTTCTACTCCCGTTCAAACTCTAGAAGTTGGACCGACGGAGCTTTTAGCGGGACGAACCTTGATGGCTTGGCCGGCTCGCGGATGAAGGCAGGCGGCTTGGCTGACCAGGTTGAGTCGGTCCCTCTATGGAGCTTTTTTTCAAAGTTCCTTCAAAGTTTTCCAAACTTCTTGAACTTCTTCCTGAATTTCCTCAAAGGGTCCCAAAGTGTCTCAAACTCACTCCAAGGGTCTGGAAGCTCCAAGATGGTCCTTGAAAGTTGAGGACTTCACTTCCCACAATCCACTTGGACGTCACCCTTACAAATACACTGGTAGTTCCCCAGGTTGATGATCCTTGGTGGTGAGGGTCCAGGTGAGCTCTGTTAACCTGTAGCTTGCAGGGAGTACACTCTTTACTTCTTTTTCAGCAAGGTAGTTCACAGGGCTGTAGTTTCTGATGGTGCAGGCTTCAGAGGTCAGGCCTTAGAATTTGCACAGAAAAACTTCTCAGCTTGGCACAATGTCTTGCTTTCTTCAGTTTCAAGCAGCAGATCTGGAGGGCTCTGCCCCTCTCAGATACTTATTCCAAGTTCTCTGGGTCAAGCAGGAGGTCACTTCCTGACCAATGGGAGCAGGGTAACTCCTCAAAGATATGACCACATCCTGTAGAGTATGGCATTAGTTTGTCCCAGAGTGCATCAAATCTTCCAAATCCATAATGGCTGATTTTCCAGCAAGGAGGTAAGAGCTGGCTAAACACACCCCTAGGATGGCTAATTTACTTAGACTCTCCCCCCTGCATCTGCTCATACCTTCCTTAATCCTACCATCTACCTAAGGTGGAAAGTTCAGAGTTGTAAATGACACTGTTCTCTGCTTTCCTCTTTGAAGAACATAGTTTACGACTCCTCCCCCTGGCCTGGCATTCCTATGGAACAGCACACTGCCCTGCCAGCAGAGCTGGTTGACCCCAGGGGCTCTTTATCACCTCTTCAAGGCAGCCTGGCTAATCCACTTAACTCTGACCAATCAGGGCAGACCACTGGAAGGCTGAATCTGGAGCTACAAACAAGAAAGTCTTATAACTTCTTGTATGTACTCTTTAGGAGAAATTCAACAATATCATATTGTGGGATTTATTAATACCATTCGGGGAAGTCTTTGAATGGCACTTCTAGCCCTCTCCTATCAAGAGTTATTAGTTAATAACTTTCTACCATTTTAACCTATGTAACAGGGGATTTGCAATGGGAAAAATGACTTGGGCCATTTTTCCAGCACCAGGACTTACAAAAACATATTTTATAAGTACTTTGCTTATATCTACAGGACCCCCACCACATGGGACAACTAGGGGAGACTTTAGGGGTTCTGAATCTGTAAAAATATTGCAGATCCTCACTTCACAGTGCTCCTAGCATCAAAGTCGAATTTGGGCAGCACTTTATCACAATGTGGGGAGTGAAATGTGAAATTTCACTTAACCCAGGGCATATAAAACTCATTTTATAAGGGTCTACCTTATAGATACCTGACCCCCCCACCCCTGGGACAACTAGGGGAGACCCTGGGGGTCCCTAATATGCCATAACATTGTAGGTTATCCATTTTTAAGTGCCCCAAACACCAAAGTTGAGTTTGGGCACAATTTACTTTTTAAAAGCAGTCCTAGCACCCAGGGCTGCTTTTAAAACTGACCTCAGGCCTCAGCAGTGCACACATGCAAGTGCAGAAAGCTGCTGGCCTCTCTACTGCCATGCCCTACTACATACTAGGGACTGATAGGTAGTTTAAATTCCCCTGCCCTATTATATACTAGGGGCCTATTGGGTAGGTCATGCCAATCACAGGGGTACTCCAACCCATAGTGTACCCTAGTGTATGTAGGTGTTCTCACTGTATCTAAGTGTTTTCAGCATAGCACTGACCCTGGGCCTGGTTAGGCAAAGCCCAGGGTCAGTCAGAGTCAGTTACCACCAGTACCATTCAGCAAAAAGTTGGGGGGTGCCCAGGGCACAGGATGACTTTGCAACATAGCCCCCCCCCCAAACGAAAGGTGATGGGTTACTAACCTACACCCTGGTAGTCCTCATCAGCTAAGTGGAAAAACCTGGAAAGTCCATCCGCATTTGCATGGGCCACCCCAGGTCTGTGTTCCACTGTAAAGTCCATTCCCTGTAGGGAAATGGACCACCTTAACAGCTTGGGATTCTCCCCTCTCATCTGCATGAGCCATCTGAGAGGCCTGTGGTCAGTTTGAACACGAAAGTGAGTCCCAATCAAATATGGTCTCAACTTTTTCAGGGACCAAACCACAGCAAAAGCCTCTCTCTCAATGGCACTCCACCTCTGCTCTCTGGGAAGAAGCCTCCTGCTAATAAAGGCAACTGGCTGATCAAGGCCCTCTTCATTTAGCTGTGACAACACTGCCCCAATCCCTTGCTCTGAAGCATCTGTCTGAACCACAAATTCTTTTGTGTAGTCAGGGGTCAGTAGCACTGGTGCTAAACACATAGCAGCTTTCAGAGTGTCAAAGGCCGTCTGACACTCTGGGGTCCAAGCCACCTTCTTGGGCCTCTATTTAGAATTGAGTTCTGTTAGGGGCCCCACAATGTTCCCATAATTTTGAACAAACCTTCTATAGTACCCTGTCAGTCCAAGGAATGCCCTGACCTGAGTCTGGGTAACAGGAGCTGTCCAATCCAAAATAGTTTGGATTTTAGCTTGGAGAGGCTGTACATGGCCCCCACCTACCAGCTGGCCCAGGTACACCACAGAACTCTGCCCTATTTGGCACTTGCTGGCCTTAATAGTCAGGCCTGCCTGCTGCATGGCCTGAAGCACTTCCCTTAGGTGGCTTAAGTGATCCCCCAGGTAGAACTGTATACAGCTATATCATCCAGGTAAGCTGCACTGAACTGTTCCAACCCAGACAAGACCCTGTTCACCAACCTTTGGAAGGTGGCAGGTGCATTTTTTAAGCCAAAGGGCATTACCTTGAACTGATAATGTCCCTCTGGTGTGGAGAATGCTGACCTCTCCTTTGCTCCATCAGTGAGGGCAATCTGCCAGTAACCTGAAGTCAAATCAAAAGTACTCAGGTACTTAGCAGCCCCTAACCTGTCAATGAGCTCATCAGCTCTAGGTATAGGGTGAGCGTCAGTCTTTGTGACTGCATTCAATCCTCTGTAGTCCACACAGAACCTTAACTCCTTGGGTCCCCCTGAGGATTAGGTTTAGGCACCAGCACCACTGGACTGGCCGATGGACTCTCAGACGGTTCAATTACCCCCAATTCCAGCATCTTAGCAACCTCAGCTTTAATGCTGGCTCTGACATGGTCAGACAACCTGTACAGTTTATTTTTGACGGGTAGGCTGTCACCAGTGTCAATGTGGTGCACACACCACTCAGTGATGCCTGGGGTCAAAGAGAACAGGCCAGCAAACTGATCCAGCACTTGCTTACAGTCTCTGTGCTGCTGGTCTGTCAACTTGGGAGAGAGTATCACCCCTCCACTGACCCATCTTGCACATTAGTGGAGAGGAGGTCGAGCACAGGCTCAGTTTCCTCCTCCACACCCTCATCAGTGACCAGTAACATGGTCATGTCTGCCCTGTCATGGTGGGGTTTCAATCTATTCACATGCAGGACCCTATGAGGGTTCCTGGGGGTGCCAAGGTCAACCAAATAGGTAACTTCACCCTTCTTTTCTAAGATTGGATAGGGCCTACTCCACTTGTCATGGAGGGCCCTGGGAGCCACAGGCTCCAACACCCACACCAATTGTCCTGGAGTATACTCAGGCATAGTAGCCTTTTGATCATACCAATGCTTCATGAGCTCCTGGCTGGCCTCCAGTTTCCTGTTTGCCTTGTACATGTACTCTGCCATTCTAGATCTCAGGCCTAGCACATAGTCAAGCACATTGTCCTTTGCTTCTTTAGGAGGCTTCTCTAAAGACTCTCTCAGCAGGCTCAATGGCCCCCTCACAGGGTGTCCAAACAACAACTCAAAGGGACTGAAACCAACCCCTTTCTGTGGCACCTCCCTGTAGGCAAAGAGTAAGCATGGGAGGAGAACATCCCATCTCCTCCTGAGTTTCTCTGACAACCCATTTATCATGCCCTTCAGGGTTTTGTTGAATCTCTCAACAAGACCATTTGCTTGTGGGTGATAGGGGTGGTGAACTTGTAGTTGACACCACACTCATCTCACATAGCAGTCAGATAGCTGGACAGGAAATTTGTGCCCCTATCTGACACCACCTCTTTGGAAAACCGACTCTGGTGAACACACCAAGCAGTGCTCTAGCCACTGCAGGAGCATCAATGGTTCTAAGAGGGATTGCTTCAGGGTACCTAGTGGCATGGTCCACTACCACTAAGATATACCTATTCCCTGATTCAGTAGGTGGGTCCAGGGGACCAACAATGTCCATCCCCACCCTTTCAAAAGGAACCCCAACCACTGGCAGTGGTATTAGGGGAGCCTTTGTCTTGCCCCCTGCCTTGCCACTGGCCTGACAGGTGACACAGGAGCTGCAAAACTCCTTTACCTTTTCAGATATATGGGGCCAGTAGAAATGGTTCACCAAGCGGTTCCATGTCTTTGTCTGTCCCAAATGTCCTGCCAAGGGGATATCATGACCCAAAGTCAGGATGAACTCTCTGTACCTCTGGGGCACCACCAACCTCCTGGTGGCCCCCTCCTTGAGGTTTCTGGCCTCAGTATAAAGCAGTCCATCTTCCCAGTAGATTCTATGAAACCCACTGTCATCCCCTTCCTCTTGCTTGGAAGCAATCCGCCTCAAGCTCTCAAGGGTGGGACATTCACGCTGTCCCTTACTGAACTCCTCTCTTGAGGGTCCACCTGCTCCTGTCAGTTCTGCCAAATCTGACAGCTCTGGCAGGGATGGAGTCCCTCCCTCAGAGGCCAGATCCTCCCCATTAGGGTTAGATTCTTCCTGCACCTCTGGAGTTCCCTGGGCTGGCTCACCAGGCCCAGTACCCTTGTTCTTGGATGCTTTGCCCTTTGTTCCAGGGTCCAAGTGTCCAGCCCCTCCCTTCTGGCTAGTCTGTGACCCAGTCACAGCACATACCCACTCAGGGAGCTCCAATATTTTCTTATGGAGTCCTCTCTCCACCTCTGACCACACAGAGGCTTCAAGATCATTGCCCAGCAAACACTGGACTGGGAGCACCTTTGACACAGCTACCTTCATAGGGCCTGTCACACCTCCCCATTCCAAATCCACCACAGCCATAGGATGAAGTTTGGTGGTGCTGTCTGCATAAGTCACCTGGTGAAACTCGCCAGGTAACAACCTCTCTGGAGGCACCAGCTCATCCAGGACCATAGTTACACTAGCCCCAGTGTCTCTGATAGCCTCAACCTCAGTCCCATTCACTTTAGGCCTCTGCCTGTACTTGTCCATGTTTGGAGGTAAGGCAGCAAGGGTTGCAATATTCACCCCACCCAGGGACACTAAGGTTGCTTCCACCACCTGACTAATCCTCACTTGGGCACCACTCTCCACCCCTACACTGACACTGGCAATCCCTGTGGATGGCCCCTTAGGGGGGAGCTTCTTGGCGCAGACAGCATCTCCCTGTTTGTGCCCTGGCTGGTTACAGTCAAAGCACTTACCCACTTTTGAGGGATCAAAGAACCTACCATTCTTTCCCTGATTCCACCTCCCTTTTGATTTGGGTTGGCTCGGGCCTCCCCACCTTGTGCAGGTTTTTGTGGGTCTTTGGAGGACTCCTTCTGGTTTTGACCTTCTTTCCCTTGGGCTTTCCCCTAAGGAGGGACCTGTCCTCCTTTCTTCTGGTCACCCCCCTGGTGCTGTATGGAAACCTGGGTTCTCACCCACTCATCAGCTGCTTCACCCAGCTCTCTGGGGTCTGTCAGCTTAGAGTCCACTAGATACTGGTGTAACTTCTCTTCTGCACAATGAGTCAAAATATGTTCCTTCAAAAAAAAATTATACAATCCCTCATGTCAACTTTGTTACCAACAATCCAGCCTTCCAGTGCCTTCACTGAAACGTCCACAAAGTTTACCCAAGACTTTGAACTCAATTTCTGGGTGCCTCTAAAGTTCACCCTCTACTGCTCAGGAGTCAGACCAAACCTCTTGACTAAGCATGCCTTCATCTGCTGGTATGATTCTGCATACTCTCCCTTCAGGGTCAGGTGCCTATCCCTCCCAGCTACTGGAATCAACTCCCACAGGAGTGCACCCCAATACCTAGAGTGGACCCTACTCATTCTAAGGGCCATCTCAAAAGTTGCTAGCCACTTGTCAATATCATCCCCCTCAGTGTACTTGGGTACTATACCCTTGGGAAGTTTGTGATCAAATGCACCACCCCTGGACATTTTAAAATCTTCATCATTTTCACTGCCACCATTTCTTTTCAACGCCTCCTCTCTCTCCCATCTCTTCTCAGCCAATTCCAGTTTCCTCTGCTCCAAAGCTATCAAAGCTAGTTGATCCTTAAGCTGTCTCTCTGCAAGGGACGGTGGTGGTCCCTGAGTAAGGGACCCTTCCCCACTCCCACCATCTGGATTCATATGGCTCACACTAGACAAAATGGAAGCGGCATCATCCTCACCCTCCTCTTTGATGAGGTTGGGGG
The DNA here is from genome assembly GCA_963921515.1 of Calotriton arnoldi. Lineage (NCBI taxonomy): Eukaryota > Metazoa > Chordata > Amphibia > Caudata > Salamandridae > Calotriton > Calotriton arnoldi. The sequence goes on from CAWUFW010009015.1 coordinate 235,146, forward strand.
ACACACCCTCTATCTCCCCTTGACTCTCCTCAGCTGCCCCAGCCCAGGCCTTTCGGGACTCAAGCAACCCTGCCTTCTTAAGCTTCCTGAAAGCAGGCAGCCCCCTAAGCCTTCACTGTTCCCTAAGATCAGCCATCTTAAACTGGGACAGTTTAGCCAGGTCCAGCTCCATGGTTCCCTAGTTTTGGGTCACAAAAACTAGGCACAACAGACTTAGAACAATTTGGAAAAATCAAAACAATGGATTCAAAACAGTTTAGTCCAAATTCCAAAAATCAAACTCAAAAGTTTTGTTCTAAGGCAATTTAGAGGATTTTTATAATTTTAATTCACTTTGCTGAAAGGTGTACTTTTAAACACAAGTCCTCATCCACACCGCTGAGCACCAAATGTTGGAAAGTGGATTATTGGTAGGGGCAAATGTAGGTCTGCCACTGGCAATAAGGCCACTAATCATTGGTAGGACTCAGCATAGGTCTTAGAAAATTATTCCTATGCTCAACCCTTGGTAACGTGGCTGCGAGCAGACAGGCTTAACTTCAAAGACAGGTATGTAAAGCATTTAAAAACACCAATTCAGTAAATAATGAAGACACAACACATAATAAAAATCCAACACCAATTTATACAAATAGAAAATATTTTTATCTTTAAAATGACACCAAAACGACAAAAATCCAATGTAGGGAACCGGAGATATGAATTTTCAAAGATTTAGCAAAATATGGCACTTAGAAGCTTGTAGCACCATATTGGGATACAGGCTCGCGATAGACTGACCCAAAGTCAAAGTTTCAGGCCGACCGCGATGGAGCCCTGAGCGGATACCCCATGCGGAAGGTCCCGGTCACAGTTTTTACCTTCGGACTTAGAAACTTTTCTGGAGCTTTTCTCCCCGAGGTCCCTCGAAGCTCTCAGCCAGTCCGGATTCGGTGAGGGTTCGCCGGCTTGCCTTGCGATGAGCTCCCGGTCACCTTTCTACGTTCGGACTTAGAAACATTTGCGGTTCGACCTCTGGAGCGTTCCAGCGGAGCAAAACCAGGATCCAGGCCGACACGTGGTTGAAGGCAGGCGGCTTGGCTTTCGCGGTTGCTCCCGGTCACCTTTTCTACGAGCGGACTTAGAAACTTTTCTGGAGCTTTTTCTCGCGGGGTCCCTCGATGCTCTTCACCAGGCCGGGTTCGGTGAGGGTTCGCCGGCCTCGGATTTCTTCTACTCCCGTTCAAACTCTGGAAGTTGGACCGACGGAGCTTTTAGCGGGACGAACCTGGATGGCTTGGCCGGCTCGCGGTTGAAGGCAGGTGACTTGGCTGACCAGGTTGAGTCGGTCCCTCTATGGAGCTTTTTTTCAAAGTTCCTCCAAAGTTCTCCAAACTTCTTGAACTTCTTCCTGAAGTTCCTCAAAGGGTCCCAAAGTGTCTCAAACTCACTCCAAGGGTCTGGAACCTCCAAGATGGTCCTTGAAAGTTGAGGACTTCAGTTCCCACAATCCACTTGGACGTCACCCTTACAAATCCACTGGTAGTTCCCCAGGTTGGTGATCCTTGGTGGTGAGGGTCCAGGTGAGCTCTGTTAACCTGTAGCTTGCAGGGAGTCCACTCTTTACTTCTTTTTCAGCAAGGTAGTCTACAGGGCTGTAGTTTCTGATGGTGCAGGTTTCAGAGGTCAGGCCTTAGAATTTTCACAGCAAAACTTCTCAGCTTGGCACGTCTTGCTTTCTTCAGTTTCAAGCTGCAGATCTGGAGGGCTCTGCCCCTCTCAGATACTTATTCCAAGTTCTCTGGGTCAAGCAGGAGGTCACTTCCTGACCAATGGGAGCAGGGTAACTCCTCAAAGATATGACCACATCCTGTAGAGTGTGGCATTAGTTTGTCCCAGAGTGCATCAAATCTTCCAAATCCATAATGGCTGATTTTCCAGCAAGGAGGTAAGAGCTGGCTAAACACACCCCAAGGATGGCTAATTTACTTAGAATCTCCCCCCTGCATCTGCTCCTAACTTCCTTAATCCTACCATCTGCCTAAGGTGGAAAGTTCAGAGTTGTAAATGACACTGTTCTCTGCTCTTCTCTTTGAAGAACATAGTTTACGACTCCTCCCCCTGGCCTGTCATTCCTATGGAACAGCACACTGCCCTGCCAGCAGAGCTGGTTGACCCCAGGGGTTCTTTATCACCTCTTCAAGGCAGCCTGGCTAATCCACTTAACTCTGACCAATCAGGGCAGACCACTGGAAGGCTGAATCTAGACCTACAAACAAGAAAGTCTTATAACTTTTTGTATGTACACTTTAGGAGAACTTCAACAATATCATATTGTGGGATTTATTAATACCATTCGGGGAAGTCTTTGAATGGCACTTCTAGCCCTCTCCTATCAAGAGTTATTAGTTAATAACTTTCTACCATTTTAACCTATGTAACAGGGGATTTGCAATGGGAAAAATCACTTGGGCCATTTTTCCAGCACCAGGACTTACAAAAACATATTTTATAAGTACTTTGCTTATATCTACAGGACCCCCACCCCATGGGACAACTAGGGGAGACTTTAGGGGTTCTGAATCTGTAAAAATATTGCAGATCCTCACTTCACAGTTCTCCTAGCATCAAAGTCGAATTTGGGCAGCACTTTATCACAATGTGGGGTGAAATGTGAAATTTCACTTAACCCAGGGCATATAAAACTCATTTTATAAGGGTCTACCTTATAGATACCTGACCCCCCACCCCTGGGACACCTAGGGGAGACCCTGGGGGTCCCTAATATGCCATAACATTGTAAGTTATCCATTTGTAAGTGCCCCAAATACCAAAGTCGAATTTGGGCACAATTTACTTTTTAAAAGCAGTCCTGGCAACCAGGGCTGCTTTTAAAACTGACCTCAGGCCTCAGCAGTGCACACATGCAAGTGCAGAAAGCTGCTGGCCTCTAAACTGCCATGCCCTACTACATACTAGGGACTGATTGGTAGTTTCAATTCCCCTGCCCTATTATATACTAGGGGCTTATAGGATAGGTCATGCCAATCACAGGGGTACCCCAACCCATAGTGTACCCTAGTGTATGTAGGTGTTTTCACTGAATCTAAGTGTTTTCAGCATAGAACTGGCCCTGGGCCTGGTTAGGCAAAGCCCAGGGTCAGTCAGAGTCAGTTACCACCAGTACCATTCAGCAAAAAGTTGGGGGGTGCCCAGGGCACAGGATGACTTTGCAACAGTAACATTGTGTCTTGTGCTATAGATATAACGGAACAGGATTTGTCTATTCTTCAACATGGACAATCGCAATTGCAATCCATTCTATTATGAAGCTGGACTCTTCAATCATTGCGTTCTGGTCACATGCCCTGGTGCTACATCAACAGCACAGCTCTGTTTTTGGCATACAATCTAACGGAAAGACAGATATCAATGGCACAAAGAGATGCAAAATATACAATGCTACACATTGAAAAATTGGACCAACTACTTTTCACCGTGGCTTAGTCACCTTCCACAGAATGGTTAATCCATGGCTATAATACACTGCAAGTCACAACATTCCAATTCCAGTACAGTCTACAGTACCAGCAGGTAGGCACGTATGAAGCATTGGGAGAGGGATTTATACATGAGTGCTGGGAATTACCGTACAGATTTAGAAGCAGGAATGGGGACACTGAAGTTTTTCTTAGCGGTTCGGAAAGTTAAACTGCTTTATGTGGGTCTCTAGATTGCAATGATATTTTGCTTTACAGAGCCTGTAATGCTTCAGTTGCTAACTTATCGTGACACTTGAAGGGTTCCCCAGCTTCAGTGATTCATCCGGTGTTCAAGCTGCTTTCAAATGGAAGCTATTTGATGCTGAATGATCAAGGTTGCTGTGGGATGGTACCAGGCATCGCATATCTTGTCACAGTAGGTTCCAGGGTTACTTGTATGCAAGTATTGTTTCCACTGACCCACACAGTTAGCGAGGCAACGCTATGGCCTTCATTGAATGTTTCCTGTATGCAGTTTGATTCTCCGAGCAGACTGAAAGCCATGCTGTTGCAGAAGGATGTGGCCTTAACCTCAGCCAGAGAGGCTTTTGATCTCCAGGTTGCAAGGTCTTCATCTGAGATACAGGCGCTAATCCGTATGAACTTCCCGCTCCACTTTGGGGAAATGGTTCATCGTATCTTTAACATGTCTGATACAAGGGGTATCTTGCACCTATTTAAAAGCATAGGTTCTGGACTCTTAAGCACCTTTCAGACAATCCTCAGAGTTATCCCAGCATTTATACACTCCGTATTTGGAAGTGTTTTTGGAGGGCTTCCGCTGGTCCTGCTACTTGTAGTGGGTATCTTGGTTTTAATTTTCCTTCTGCGCAATGGATGGCCCAGTTCCTCCAGAGATGGAAAAGGCACTCCTGGTGCGATGATGCAGTGAACGCATGGTACTCCATCTGGGCAAACCTCAGCTTTGGGAGCTAAACAAGCTTGGTTCCTATCATTCAGACCAGTCTGGGTTGACTGCATCTTGCCTGTACTTCGCTGTCTATTCTGCGGATACGAATGCATGTTGGACATATGTCTAACACTTCCATCGGTTGCGTCACTGGCTGTAGATGTGGACCACTTAAAGGCCCACATATTACAGTGTCCTCAGCATATTCCCATGTTGACGGCATTCTTAGAGCCTTCACAGGATGCTTCAGCTCCTGTTGGAACGGACACCGGCTCTATAACCAGCACACAGGTTTCAAGTGTTTCCTCGCCGGCTGCTGCGGAAACTGAAGATGATCACATTTGCTCCATTGACCTGATACAAGAGGTGTTACAGGGACCGTCGTCTGCGAATGCAAGCAACAGTGATATTGCGTCTCCCACACAGGACACATAAACATTTGGCTCTCCGTGTGATGGGAACAGTTTGGCCTTTTTCCACAACAAGCCAAATTGGAATTCGAAAACATCATGTTGTTTTGTTTTTTCTCCTGCTCTCACTGAGCACCATGGCTTTCGATGTGCTCAGTTGGTCTAACAGTATATTGACTATTTAGGGGACTTATAGTGCTTTTTTAAGTTTTTTTACATCATTTTTTACATATACAATGTTTTAGATGTTTTTACACTATTTTTTATAATAATGTCTTATGCTTTTTAGACAGGCATATTTTAGCATTAGTTGTCCTCATTGTCCTTTGGATGAGGAGTGGGTGTTATGTACCCCAATGTACCCCAATCTAAGCCTAGGTAGCTACACTACCTTTTACCTGCATTTGTCCTACCTTGCTCTGCATAACAGTTCTAGCACTGACCTTTTACCTAGTTATGTGCTGAATAAATGTCAATCAGTTTCTTGGAACTAGCCTCATTTATTATGCAGATTTAGGAATCTTATAAAAGCCCCTGCACATGACATATGTAACAGCATGAACATATTCTGTGTAAAATGTCAGGGTCATCTTCATCCTAGGGCGAAAGAACTACTTTGCATAATCACAGGTATTGTTCTAGGGTCATTCGCATAATCATACTTACAACACATCGATTATGTAAGAAACCCCAAGGCTATCTTTATGGTATAAAAGACCCATACCAACACTGGATAGGCAGAGGAGAAGCTTCACGCTGACACGAGACGCTGAGGTCCCTGCACGCAGAAGCTCCAGCACGAAGTGGTCTGACATTCTTTGCGCGGTGTCCAACTCAAGACCTAGAGGCGGTCCTTCGTTCTCTCCCATGAGGTAATGGCGTTGGCTCTTTCTGAGGGGATTCTTGGCTTTACACCCACATACATGCTAGGTACACTTAGGTAGGGTTTGCATCTTAGGAGTATGCTCGATTTCCGCCATGTATCTATATGCCTGCATATATTCACTGTTTTAGCACCATGGTAGAATTCTACCTTTTATTTACTCTGTTGGTGCTTGGACTCTTATATATCTGTTTCTGTCTAATGGTTGTTGCAGCACAAATGTTTTATGCTAGAATGATGCTGGTTCAATAAATGCTTATTGAAATGTCCCCATCGTTTATTCTGTGTATCTCTCTGAGTCTAAGTGAGCACGATTGAGTGGGCGAAAAGTACTGTACTGTTTCCACAATCCCTAAAGGATCGAGGGTTGTCATGTTCAATAGTTGCCAGAAACTATTCACTCCTTGGTAAGATTAGAGGGGTTATCGTGGCACTGTGAACTAGCTGGTCTAAAGGCTGAAATAGCCTTTGAGGGTGTCTGGAATCAGTCTGGACACCAATCCCTTAGGTTATGTTGTCTAAACGCAGAGGTCCTATGTATTATTAGGAACTACAAGACAAGCCAGCCAGACTGTCGCAGTGCCTGGCAAGGGGGTGTGTGAGAGGTCGAGGTGTATGTCTAGTACTGCATTATAGTCTCCGTCGAGTATCCATGGGTACATTGTCCAGTCTGCCAGCGTTGCGCTGACTCGAGCCATGAAGGTGTGCTGTTCTGCATTTGGAGCATAGAGGATACCTTGCACTAACGGTGTACCATCTAGCCTGCCCCGGATGAGTGTGTACCAACCATTAGTGTCTATTTGTGTTTCTGGTGTCTCAAAAGGAACTCCCGCTTTGATCCACACCGCTGTCCCATTTGCAACACAGTGTATGAGGTCTGGAATATCTGTCCTCGTCATTTCTTTTGAAGCATGTGGGTCTCCAAGGACGTCAGTTGCGTCTCTTGTAGAAACACTGTTTGGGAGTCAGGCCTGCACAGTTGGGTATAAATTTCATGGCGTTTATGGACTGATCCCATCCCCCTAACAATCCAGGTTGTGAAATTATAGTGGTGTATCATAGTCATATGAGCCATACACGATATGGATAGTGTTCACACATGCAACCAACCAGGTCACCTGTGTAAGATTAGATATGGAAGACACACCCGCATTTCATCCCTAAACAATGATCATTGAATTCCCCAATAGACTGTCCAACTAAAAATATGGTGTTTGACCAAACATAAACATTGTAACTCAACAACTGTAGTGATTTATGTGCTTTTGCCTGTGGGGTCAGAGCATATGCATTGACCAACTGCATCGTCTTGTGTGGCCTAAGGACGTATCCTATGCTAAGAGCCCGCAGGGCCCGAGACCCACCCTCGCCGCCCACCGGATAAGGGTACCATATAAGATGAGCTCTGACCCTGATGTCCTCTTAGTGTAAGGATGTTAACGCTTAATCTTATAGCATGTCATGGTTCCTGGAGCATTGAAGGAACCCAACCAGTACAACAGCCACATCTGATATATCCTGTACATTATTTTTTAGGAAAGCAGGAACACTTTGTATTTGTTACCACTCAGTCCTCAGCACAATCAGCATTCTAGTGTCCTTTTCATCCTAGTAGTACATTAACTGTTTGTAGGGTTATGGTTGGGCATAGCGCCAGGCTGCTTTCAGAGTCTGTATGAGTTGTGCCGTCTGACAACGTCTCTTCCTCGGACAGTGTCCCCGTCTCTAGCAGCGTGGCCGCAGACTGAAGTGCTGCTTGACGGCCCTCGAGCATCTGTTCCTGGGTGGGCACTAATTCGCCGTCCCGATGGTTCCATGCCTGTGCCACCTCAGGGTCATCAAAGAAATTACTTGTGTGCTTGTGGATGATTTTGAGGCAAGCAGAATATAGGCGGGCGTACTTACGATTGAGCTGCTGAAGGTGTTTCTTGACTCCTTGGTAAGATGCTCCCTGACACTGTACATTTATAGTGTACTCCAGGAATAGAGAGACCCTGGCATTCTCATGTTGGGTTGGAGCTTTATTCCGTGCCTTGCGAAGTAGGGTATCCCAGTCTTTGTAATTGAGGATCCAGGCCACTATTGGCCTAGGCAGTGCTTCCGGTGTTCTGCCCCTGGGAACTCTGTGTGCCCTTTCCACGCTAAACATCTCAGTAAGGCCTTCTGAGGCCACCACTGTTTGCAAGCAGTGTTCTATAAATTGAGTGGGAAAATTGCCTTCACGATTTTTGGGCTGACCAATTATCCTCACGTTGTTCCTTCGTGAGCTCCCTTCAGAGCCTTTGACCCATTTCTGCAGCTCCACGACCTGCTGCTGAAGCCAGGCAACAGCCTCTGTCTGTTATTTATGCCGTGGGGCAATGTCAGAGAGAGTTGTTGTATTGGGAGCAGACTTACAAGGAACTGACGCATCTGCATAGATGCGTCAGTTTCCTTGCGCCAGCATCAAATGTCCTTACGCCACCATGGATGCGCTGTATTTACAATACAGTGCTCCATGACGCAATGATTAACAGATGCGTCAGAAATTCTGACGCATCTGTTGGCCCAAAAGTCACGCATTGCTGGAGTTGTGTCTCAAGCACGACGCAACTTCAGCAATGTATTTTGAGGCCTATACTTACTGTACTGCATCACTCCTTACACCTGCTTCAAGCAGACGTAAGGTTTTGACGCAGTGGCGTCCTAAACGTTTACGAGGCCTTCTTGCATGTGAACGCCCACCCTGCATACATTATACCTGATGCAGATATAATGTGACGCAGGGCTTTACAATGTGAGGCATCTCCCTAGATGCGTCACGTTGTAAATAGGCCCCATTGTTTGCGCCACTGTTGCGTCAAAAAAAGTGACGCAATTGCGGCGCAAGAAGGCGCAAGAGGCTTGTAAATCTGCACCTTGGTTTTTACCTTGTCTGCAAATTTCATATGGTCCGCCCTGAGAAGGCCCACATCAGTGGTAAGGGTCCCCAGCTGCTGCTCCAGGACTGCCCTGGACTCCCTGATCTCTTTGAGAATGAAGTCTTGCTTGTCAGGGGATGGGGTGTTCCATGGTGAAGGGCACAATATCCTATGCGGTCGATAGAGGGTAGTCTTCCGTTCCTCTAATTAGTGACCCCGCTGAGGTCCAGTGATCAGTTGGTTTCCCCTTGGTGCGGCCCATTTTGTGGTGTCTTTCAGCCTCCATCAGCCTTATCCGCACAGTACGAATCAGGCTTTCCCTACAAGAGGGGGGGGGGGCAGTGGTTCCTTCACTTTGTCGGACCTCTCTTGCTACAACTCTAAGCATGGAGTACCAAAGGGTGGGCCAGGTTGAATTCTAGGGCTACACTTGTGCGGTGAAATCTGGGGTGGGACATCACCACCGGCTCCAGGTGGACACACATGCTGTGGGGCCCCTTCTCAGTCCCTTTTCAGAGCAAGTTATGACAACAAAAGGGCTTCTTTGCAGCAGTGCTCAGTCCAGCCTTCTTCTCGGAAGCACTTAGTTCCCCGGTAAGCGCCTTGGGCAGTGCAGTGTGCTCTCAACTTCACAGTTCTCCAGGAAGCAATATTTGAGTATTTCAGTCTGATCCAGCCCTGTAGAGTTGCCATCGCTACTCAGGGTCCCACACTGCCCCCCAAGGGGCGCCTCCCAGCTGCGCACATTGCGGAGCAGGCAGTGCCAGGTCGCTATTCCATGTGCTTATCTGGTTTCCTATCCCAGGCCTTTGTAGTCAGTAGCGTCAATTGTCTGCCCTGTGGGGAATCACACCCATCGACCCCACGGGCATGGCCGGTCCGTATGCAGGATCTCTTCACCCTCCTGCACGCGGGTGTGCATGTTATTGGGCCATATAGCATATCAACCCCGCATAACAGGGCCCAGCTATGCAGAGGGCCCGAACCTCCGGTGATGGAGCCACAGTCACCCTAGGGACGGCGGGGAGACAAGGGATGGAGGTGATCTCTCACAGCTGGCTTCCACACATGCTTGTGTGGTGCTCACCTCGGTTTCGGGGGTCTGAGCACGATCAGGCCGATGGAAGCTTCCAAGAGGTGGATTGCGTCTCAGTGCGCCGCTCTTCAGATGAACACAGCACCAGTCTCATTCTGTCCTACAGTTGGGCTCCGCTATCGCAGGCCAAGAGTAAGTGCAGCTCTTTGTGGTGCCAGCCTGTGCATCATGTTTTGGCTGATAGGGCCCAGTTGTCAGCGGCCCTCCACCGCCCGACCAGCATAACAGTGTCTCTCCTCCTCTGTAGTGTCCTGCAGGACACGTTCTAGTGTTTAGCAGGCTTTTATATTCCCAGCCACTCCCTTGAGGGCTGGGCACACTTGCACCCCCACCCATCCATCACAGGCGTCACGAGTGACGTGACCCTGTTAATAAAAGGGCCCGGGTGCACGTGCTCGTGGCCAGTTCCTGTACCTTAATACTGTGTGTGCGTGTCCATCATTGGTAGCATGTGGGCCCAGGGCCCACAACACTACATTGGCGAAGAGCGGGTCTGACCCCGCGCATACCATGGGTGCTGACTCTCTGTTCCTCGTGGGGGGGGGAAGAGTTGCCAAGATAGGAGGCACCCCCGCACCTACTGGGCGCATGTTGGCGAGATCGTGTCCATCACCTGCAGCAGCCTGCTATGCTGACCGGCCCTGAGGTGGGAGAGAAGAGCCTAATCATCTCCCACAGTCCGGTAATCCCGCTGCCGCCTGCGTGGTGAGTCGCGGCATGTAATAAGGAGAGATACACGGCAGCGAGTGGATGAGCCCACGAACACCCCAGTGGTACGAAAAGGCGTAAGACCAGTTCTGTTCCACACCTGTGGCGCCGCAAGCTGCCCCTGCCTGCCACCATTCGCCTCCGCAAGTCGGAAGTACGGAGAAGCTAAGGTAGGGCAGTGCTAGCCGGCAAGTGTGAAGAGGTCGCACCAGCCCTGATTTACCGCCTCTTGCACAGCATGCCCCATGCCGGTTTCCGCAGCTGCCTGCGGAAAGAGGAACGGCCTGCAGCGCTGTGAAGACTGCAGTGGCCCCATATGTGCAGAGAAGCGCGCAGAGAAGCGCCATACCGGCATGATCCGACACTGCAGAGCTAACTGAAAGCACCCAATAGCCGCAGCGCTGACCCGTGGACAAAGCGGTCTCTGCCGCTACAGAGAAAAGCCCCACGGTCCCTACATTCAAACAAGGAACGCTCCCCGCACCTCCTTCCCCATTTACAAACTGCCGTCGCAGCTCACGGGCCAGAGAGCAGGAGGAAGCTGAGGAGCTGCAGCAGCCCGCTCCCCACACCGGTCTCTCCTACAGCAAAGCACAGCTGAATTAAACGAGGAGCACCGCTGCACCAAATACTGAACCTGCAACGAATTCTCCAGCACGCGGGGCACGCACCTTCACGGAGGCTGTTTCGCAGAGGAAGTTGCTGAAGTGCCACCTAGTGTCACGGCGCTGCACTGCACCACATACATGAAGCAGCCCCCCTACGCGGCACAAGTTTTCAAAGAGGTACGCTTTTCGGCATGTGTGAATAACAGGCAGTGTCCCCTGCGTACCTTCATCCATGCTTAGCGGTAAGCCCAAGCATTGTCAGCCCACCGGCGATCACTACCTGCATCTCCTCTACCAGCCAGCACCAGAGTGAAGGGTGAACACGGAAAATAAAATCGTGGTATCAGCACATCAAGCAGGCACACAGGCCTTCTCAGCCTGCCTACACACACTGATGGTCTCAACCCTGTGGCCCGCACCTACATAGTGTCTCTCCTCACACACCGGCACCTCCAGCGCCCACGAGGCCCGTAGCAGTCAGGGACAGCTGCTGTGGTCTCTTCCTAATCGCCGGCAGCGCCACCTAGTGGCCAGTCAAAATTACCACGTCGAAAAGTAAAACTGAACGCTTTTGCAAAGCAGCACTGCTAAGGCTGCATCAGCCCAAAGTAACAGCCAATTCAACACTGCCAAAACGGAGCAGAGGGCACAACACACCCCTGGTAGGCTGATGAGGTTTGAAGGGGGGGAGAGACAAAGAACCCCTGAGGGAGAGAGAAGCACAAAGAGTACATGTAGGGAGCACCTCTGCATTTCACGTACTCTAACCCATCTGAGACAGAGGCTGAAAAAACAACCAGGGCAAGTGCTGAAAGCGCCACCTGCCCCCTGGCGGCCACCTGTTGCCATTACTGCACTGAAGAAGCGGTGTGCAAGAATAGCAGCACTATTTTGCAGAGCAGCCCACATGTGAGGCTAGGGCAGCAACAGAAGAGGAACTATTTCAAAAAGAGAGCCACACACATCCTGGAACTGCCAAATGGTTTAGAGGGGGAGAGACTGAACCTCGGCAGAGGTCCCCTGCCAAGCCCGATGTGACAGTGCAAAGGAGAATCTAGGAACACGAACGGCCCCATTGGAGGACTGTTACTCCCGGGCGCCGCACAACTCAGCTGACCCCCTCGAGAAGCCCATAGGGTCACCAGCTCAGGGAAGAGACAAGTAGCCAAGAGCAGCAAAGCCTAAGAAGGCATCCAGCCTTACACAAAGTACAAGGAGAATGTGCAGAGAAGACACAACCCCCAGTGGATGTCTTCCGCCACTGCAAGTGAGAAGAGTGCGCCACCTACCCCAGTGGTGAATAGCCACCACCGCAAGCCAAGAGAGGGCACCCAAGAAGAGGATGGAGTGCAGGAGGTCCGGGGTGCGCAGAAGGCCACACCATCGAAACTGACTGCATGGGCAGGCGCCCAGGAGATAGAGACATCTCCCAGAGAAGCACTGCTAAAACGCAGCATGGAGAGCATCCACATCTGTGCTGCACCAGCGAAGCCCCGCAGCGGACCAAAGACAGCCCAGTGTCCTCCCTCACACTGCCTCAAGACGGAGTCGTCAGTGATCCTAGACAGGCAAGAGAGGAGTCGTACACTCCACGTGGCAGGCCGCCACAGCAACAGGTGCTCCGACAACAGGCGACACGTGGCCGGACGTCACGTTACACAGCAAGCAAGGAGCACGTCACACGAAGTGACCAATCCTGCCAAGCATGCCGGAACGAAGGCAGAAGCAGGCGCCACAACGGCGCAGCCTCGAGGTCCAAGCGCAACGCCCTTGAGTGAAGAGGAGTGATAGTCCTGTCACCCTGAAGAACCAGATGAACACAGGTGCGCTGGAAAAGACTAACAAGAGGAGAAGAACGAGGACTCGCACCGCAAGCCAAGAGCGCACCCAGACACACCAGACAGCCACCACGGCGGACCGACGTCCCTGGACACAGCCCCACGGGAGAACCAAACACAAGCCGCAGCAAGCGCAAACCGGGTCTCTCACCAACGCTTCCCAGTGCGACCGTCCATCCCCGAGCGTCGGCAGTCTGAGTCAAACGTCATCCCTGCTCCTGACCGCAGATGCTATGGGTGAAGGAACAGCCTCAGCAAGACGAAGGCACATGGCTGCGAAGTCCCTCCAGACATCCTATCTCCCAGCAAGTTATCACCACCTGTTGTCCAGGTCTGATGGCAACCACATCACCATTGCCATGTGCATAACACCGCACTCAGCAGGAAATGTGGAAGTGTGACCGGAGGGTCTACACTGAGAATCTGACGACCGGTCAAGATCCAGAGGGGAACTCGTGAATGGCCAGGCCGGACGAAGAAGAAAACTCGACCGGCGAAAGGGGCGCATCCTGACACACCAACGACAAGTGAAGTGAACGACAACCAGGGAGTAACCTGGCAACCGCCCAGCGGGAGACCGAGAGTAAGCAGCACGCACGCACGAACCGCGTCTCATGCCTCACGTCCCTCCGCATGTCCGTAACGCCACTGTCACCGACGTCTGCGTAGCCCAAGTAGTCCAAGTGCAAGGATGCTGATGCCTCCCCCAAAGAAGAGGGAAGCACCTGGCCACCCCCACTCTAGGTGATCAACTCAAGAACGAAGGCCTGCAACCATCACTGCAAGTCATCACCAACTCGTGTCCAGAATTATTCACCACACGACTGGCAATGCCATTGCGCCAGTCCTCATCTAAGGCGTCAAGCACTACCATCACTGGAGTACCGATGGACTGGAGTCATACACTGTTGCCACACCAGCCAACAAGAAGAACCAGAGGCTACCTGCTAGCCTGGCTCACACCTGAACAGCGGCTGAGAGAGCATGTCTTGACCAAGATTCATCCACCCCAGAGGTTTGTGCGAGCGACTAGACAACGGCTCATCGGTGGTTTTGCAGCTGCCCCCAGTCGGCACACAAGCAGCCCCAGTGCAGCCCACAAGCAGTCCCGTAGCAACCATGACAAGGGGCCTCCCCAGGCGGGAGCCACGGACTTGACACTGCCCCACTGCCAGATTACAGGACACAGGGAAGTTGGCTAACCAAAACTTCCGCCGACAAGGCAACACCTTTGTGATCTTTCACCAAGGACTCCATCCGTGTTCCAGATGCACTCTGTCCTAAATGAACTGTTTGAACCCACCACAGACCATCCTCAACGTCAGCATAGTGGAGCAACTTCTGACCAAAGGACATGTTCACACTGGATGTCTCCAAGCCAACATTTGTGTCCTGAACCACTCAGGTTAAATTATGAGTGCCGACAAAGAGGGTCCTGCTGCAGTCCTAGTCTCCAGTCCCATGTCTGCCGTCTTCCTGCTGCCTGACACGAGAAGCGGATGGACCCTGTGGTGTTTAGTTTACTGTTAATTGTCCCCACAGTTTGGAATGATGTTTTGTTTTGTTCTTCAATAAAGTTTGGGAGGAATGTAGCATCCTGCAGGACACGTTCTAGTGTTTAGCAGGCTTTTATATTCCCAGCCACTCCCTTGAGGGCTGGGCACACTTGCACCCCCACCCATCCATCACAGGCGTCACGAGTGACGTAACCCTGTTAATAAAAGGGCCCGGGTGCACATGCTCGTGGCCAGTTCCTGTACCTTAATACTGTGTGTGCGTGTCCATCATTGGTAGCATGTGGGCCCAGGGCCCACAACACTACACTCCTCGGGCTCCAAGTGGGAGACCGAATCTCGGTCCGCATCCCCGCATCTGCTGGGGGGTGGTTGTAGGACTCCTTCAGTTTCTCTTCTTAGATGCTCCTCTTGGGAGTCATACCTCTCCCCACATGTGCAGTCTGCTTCGCGTAGCGGCCTCGACTCTCTGGCCAATCGTGCTGAGTGATCTCCGGTGCAGTGGCCTCGATGCTCAGGAGTCCCGCAGTTGTCAAATGTCATCTCTGGGATTGCAGAGCCCAGCAGACAGCTGGGCCGGGCTCACGAGGATCACCCTCGTTAGTTCTAGGGGCAGCTCTCAAAGGGTCCAGTGTGCCACAGCCAGTCCCGGTCTCAGTTGGAGCACAGCCATGCCAATTCCGGAGTTCAGACAGTGGACTGGTGGTTTTCTCCCATTCTACTATGTGTGCTCTACTATGTGTGCTCAGGGCAGATGGCACTGTAAGGTGGGTGATTTGGCAGGATTGGGGGCCCGAAGCTCCCTTCTCACTCGTCTGCCATTTTCGGCGGTTGGCCATGCCCCCCTTGTGGTTGCTGCTTGACCAGGGCTCACACCCCATCACACCAACAACTCATTTTCATATAGTACTATTTCTGACAGAAGTGATTAAATCAAAGTAGGATCTCTTTGCCAGATGTTATCAGTTCCCTCTTATAGAAACCTGTGCTCTTCCAATTATTATCTTCTGTTTTAGCAAGATAGCAAGAAATCTGCATGTCTCATTGACCAGAATAAAGAAAATGTTTCAAATAATACACAGATTGGCTCTTTCACTGAGCACTTACATTAATTTTAATCTCACACTATAGCGGTTTGTCAGGTATCTTTTTCCAGAATGCATATATCTCGAGATGGTATCCCTAGTCGTATATTTCACACTATCTACAACACTAGGGTGACATTTTCTTTGCGTTAGACTGCTTTATCATTAAAATCTGCTATAAACATGCCTTTAAATGTTTCTTGGATGGATATGATGGAAATCTCAGCATTGACATTCATGTTTAAAAATAAACGACAAAAACCTATGGGATAAGAAACCACTTCTGGGTTTCCAAGATGACCAACATACAACTGGCAACATTTTGCATTGGAGTCAAGTTATTGTGATCACAACTTCACAAACTCAGGTCTGGTGAGGTGATGCAGGATTTTGTTCGGGACAACCTCTGCTGATATCTGATAGGGAAGGGGCAGCAGATAATTGATTCCTGTACATGTGTGGCAGAAGGGAAGGAATAACCAAATGACACTGAATGTAGTAGGTGTCACTGTGAAGTTGCCTGATCCATGACATACAAAGCTTATCCTGTGAACTCCCTGCCTTTTCTAAGGGGTATGGTATTGAGCAGTTAGCAGAGAAAATTACCTGTTAAAAGCGGTAAAATCAGCTTCATCAAATGCCTCTGTCCTTGTTTGAAGATGGTGAATTTGGCATCAAGAGGTTGTCATTTATTATTATATTGAATATACAGAATACATATGCAAAATTTATATATATTGTTTTTTTATCAGATTTAGTTAGTGCTGCCCTATTTTCCCAAGTACCAAAATAAATATCCCTAGTCTCATGACATCAAGCTGGTAAGTCTCCATTTTGAAGAGGTGCTAATATGAGAAAATAGCAAATTACAAGACAATCTTATGGATTTTGTGGCAAAAAAATGTATTGCACTGGGAATGAAATTGCAGATCTGTTATACTTATGGGAAAAAACAAAACTACTTACAATTGCTAAAATCGTAAGAGTTGAAGGACTATACATGACTCAGTAGTCTTCTTTCTATGTATCTCTATTTAGGAAAGAAAGATAGAAAGGAAAAAAAGGTAAAATGGCCAATTGTTAGAAATGTCTTTATCTATTTGGCAGTGGTTTGCACCCTGTCCAGGAAGGGACCCATATTCTAGTCAGGGTAAGGGGATTATACAGCTAAAATAACCCCTGCTCACCCCCTTGGTAGCTTGGCACAAGCATTCAGGCTTATTTCAGAGGCAATGTGTAAAGCATTTGTAACTACACACACAGTAACACAGTGAAAACACTACAAAGGGACGTACACAGCAGTTCAGAACCCCCCCCCCCATATTTATGTGAATCAAACAAGACCAAAACAACAAAATCCAACATACACAAGTAAAGATATCACATAAAAATAGTTCAGTCCATAGGAAACTATGGATGCATCACTTTTATCACAAAGTACCTGGGGTGCTTTAAAATCAAAGACTAAAACAGGTGCAGGTGAGGTGCAGGAAAAGCAAAGCGATGCATTGCTTCACTACTCCCAGGGGAGTTGATGTGTCAATTCCTTACTGCCAGGGGAGGTGATGTATCAGTTCCTTACTGTCAGGGGAGGTGATGCGTCGATCTCTGGACAAACGGCCTTGGTTCCTTACTGCTGGGCCAATTTGATGAAGAACTTGGAGCACAGGGATGATAAGTCGAAAATCCAGATGTGCTTGGTTGATAGGGCAGAACAGGCGCTGTGTCGATTTTTCCAGCCGCAAGGCAGGTGATGCTTCGATTTTATCAGCCTCCCATCAGGGCCCACATCACAGTCAGAGCATGTGCCATGGACATCGGTGACGCGGTGCTCGGAACTAGGGCTGCAGTGATTTTTCAACCACGCAGGAGGCGCTGCGTCGATTCAGTTTTTCAACAGCAGGGCAATGCTGCGTCGGAAAGAACAGGCACTGAGAGTCATGTATTGTCTTGGTTCTTAGCAGCAAAACCACCTCCAAGGGTCCAGAACTGGAATTGGCACCACTTGGTAGGTTAGAACTCCCAGCAGAGGAGTTCAGGGGCTGCAGATGAAGTCTGTGATGGCCCTGAGACTTCTTAACAGGAGGCAAGCACACATAAGTCCTTGCTTGGAGAACCATGGAAGCAGGATGTAGAAAGCAAAGTCCAGTACTTTCACTGCTCAAGACAGAAGCTGCAAGCGGCAGGTCAATACAGCAAGGCAAAACAGCAACATGGCCGTCCCACCTGACAGCTTATGCAGCTTTTCTTCTTAGCAGAGTGTCCTTTTGTCCAGAAGTGTTCTGAAGTCATGGTGTCACAGCTCCAGCACTTATACCAGTTTCTGCCTTTGAAGTAGGCAAACTTCAAATGAAATTACTTGTAGTGCACAAGACCCTGCCTTTCCCTGACCTGGCTCCAGACACACTACAGGGGGGTGGATACAGCTTTGTGACAGGAACAGCCCTATTCAGGTGTCAGTGACAGCTCCTCCCACCACTCTAGCTCAGGAAGGCCCATCAGCCTGGTGATGGGCCATCAGGATATGTAGGGCACACTTCAGCTCCCTTTGTGTGACTGTCTAGAGTGAATGCACAAACAGCACAACTGTCACTCTCCCTCAGATGTGGATTCCACAGGCAGGCAGAGGCACAGAATGGTAAAGCAAGAAAAGGCCCACTTTCTAAAAGTGGTATTTCCAAACACGCAATTTAAAAACCAACTTCACTAAAAGATGTATTTTTAGATTGTGAGTCAGGGACCCCAAACTCCAAATCTCTATCTCTTCCCAATTGAAAATTATACTTGTAGGAGGTTACAAGGCAGCTCCAATGATAATCTATGGAAGAGATAGTCTTAGCAATAGTGAAAAATGAAATTAGCAGTATTTCCCTATCAGGACATGTAAAACACATCAGTACATATCCTGCCTTTTAAATACACTGCACCATGCCCATGGGGCTAACTTGGGCGTACCCTAGGGGTGACTCAGCGATGTGGCGAGCGCAAGGTTAGTGGTTTAATTTGATTATTTATTTTTACATTCCCTATCCTGTCATTTGTCACTTTCACCCCCTCACCCCCGCCCCGCCCCTGCCCTACCGTGCTTACCAGCACTTATACCAGATACAACATCATAATATCAGTTGGTGTCATTTGAAAGAAGGCAGGCCTACTGGTTTTGTCAAAAGGTCACCACATTAAAAAAAAAAAAATACTGGTTATACTGTGAAATGTAACTTGTGTTTCCCTAAGTGTGCCAGGTATGCCCATACGTGGGTCCCGGGCTCACCATGTCACTGGAGTTAAGCAAGCCTGGCTGATGAGGGGTAATACCCTGAAATCGGCCCCAGGATGCTTGTTTCTGGCCCAGGGAGAACCTGGCCTTGCAGTTCGGGTTGAACTAATCCCAAGGGGAGCAGGGTCAAGACGATTTGCATATGGCTGGGTCAAAACTGGAATGAAAACGATGGATTTAGGCCTAGATCTCTGTACTGGGGGTGAATGTTTGACATTGTTTCAGCAGTCTGTCCATCAATTGTTCTTTTTGCAATAGGCAGTCATAGTTAACCACATAGGCCATAGAAAAGCTAAGAAGCAAGATTCCTTACCTAAAAGCATACATATTATTGGTGAAATGTGCACTACTGAATTAGAAGCTTGACCTTAAATTACCTGTTTAAAATTTTTCGTCATAACTGCAGAATGTTCTGGTTTAATAAATGTATTACTTTATAAGCAACATTTTATTCTAACATGACAAGAACTTCCTATTTTGTCATGTTTTCATATAAATGTTTGATTAGGATAGTTGTGCATTATAGATGATGATTCTTGTTCATATTAAATGGAATGCATTAGCTAACCATGATTTTGTCTCTTAGTTAGTGCGGGAGCCTGAGGATTAGCCAAAAATTGTATTTAAGACTAAACACTCAACTTACAGATTTTGTCCTTTGGGAAATCCTGATGGCTCTTGAAAAGTTCAATGGACCTTTGCAACCATATTAGAATAGAGCAAGACTGAAGACATAAACTACACATATATCATCAATGATCAGATAATTCATGTTTAGTCAAGGATGAGAGATTGATGAAGCTTCAACACCTTTATTTTATCTTGAAAGATTAGTATTTTTTGGCCATCTTTATTCAGATTAGTCGGTTTGCAGAAATATCAATAAAAGATTGATTTGTGACAGCATAAATCAATACAAAGTGTACCATAAATGGAAAATGTCACTAAACTAGTTAAGGAACCTAACCTACTCTAAATGGAACCCATGAAGAGTTCTTTTCAGAAAAGAGCAATATTCACAATATAGGATGAACTACCCATAAAGAGCCATTCTGGAAACTCAGCCGAGTTCCCTACAGCTGCAGTAGCAACTGTCAATAATTAAATGATCTTTTCTGTAGCATTGATCAGAAAAGAGTCTTTGGGTAAAGAAGAATAAAGTCACCTTTACCAGTAGCTGTCGCCAACAGAAGAAAAAGACCAACTCTTCTATAGAAGAGTCACGAGGTAGGGAAAAAGAGATCTGAATCTGAGCCTGAGAGAGTCTCATCCTAACTAACTAGGCACACTCATTAATATAAAATCACATAATAAAGTATCGAAGCTTATTAGACTTTGGCTCCTCTCATCCAATGGAAACCACTTATCTGATGGTGTTGTCAACTTCCGATGCTTCTTCTCGCGATTCCCACTGTAAACAATCACGCTGATATAGTGTGAAACATTGTTTGAGGACTTTGTACACAGAGAAAAGTTCTCATGAGAACCTTCTTACCTAAGCTAAAAGATGCGCTCTATGTCCATTGTGAATACAAAGCAAGTTGGATATGATGCGGGCAAAATAGCAATATTATTCTGTGAAATACTCATAAAATATATCTAAATCTTATTTATTCAAACAGTCACTGCAAAGCTCATTGTATTTAGGTAGGTAGTCTAATATGGTTTGAGGAAACTAAAGAAACACAAGTTTGAAGTCAGCACATTCCTAAACAAGTTGCTGATGCTAGGCAAAGTGTTCTAAATAAAGCATGAGTCGAGAGAAAAAGACTTTTAGGTCTAACTAAAGGGCAACATTTAAGAATGATTGTCTAGTACGAAATGTTTCTATATAATTTCATATACACTTTAATAAACACACTTTCTCCTATATATATATATATCTATATGAGTAATTCGTATATTATTTGCAGCATTAATAAGGATTCTTTTCACGTTTATGCAGCAAGCACATTTTTCTATGTGTCATTTTCTATGTGAAAACAATTCTGCAGCAGTTTAAACGCATTCTAAAGCACAATTCTAACATGGTTTGTAAGTCGAATTTTCATTTTAGAAGTAATTTCCTCCATTGGTATAGTTCATTGTTCTCGCAGTGGAACAAAAGTGATGAAGAAGGCTGACCTGTTCTCAAATGCCTATGGGAACTAAGGCTTATGTTTCCATAATCTAACTATGCAAGAATGTTTGTAGCTAACTTTGTGATAACTTTGCAAGCCGCATGTATTTTTTTCGTGGGAAAGGAGGAGCTGAACCTGCTCAATGACGAAAGATGCAATTTGATTGGTCCACGGATGTAGGAGCCCGATACAATGTCTGCAAAATGTATTCATGTCTTTTATATTAGTGCCTGATCCTAGGTAGATGGTCAATGCCTTTCTCCCTTTTACTTTCCTTACCAGACTCTTGACGGTTCTGGCTACCACTGCTGCTGGTTCCCTACTGCCCTATTGTTGTCATTTGACTTTGACAAATTGCTACTGCAACAGTATGGTGATTATTTTGGATTTACTGAGACTCGGCTAAGTTTAATGAACTACTCTTTATGGGAAGTTCTGCTGTTTTAGCTGGGCTTTGAGCTTTATGCTCCTCTGATCTCTCTCTTTTCCTTTGAATCTGAACTCTTCATGGGTTCTATGATTCTAACACTCTGATCCTATCATTAGTATAGGGAATTAGTCTGTATGGAATGCACTTAAATGGATTATTTAGCTTTTGAATCTAACCATTCAATTTGATGATACTTCTGTACACTTATTTGATTTATGGACTAATCAAAATAAAAATGGCCAAAAGAACTTAACTAATCTCTAATGAGAATAAAGGGTTTTGAAACTTATGTAAACTCTTTATCATTAACCGAACTTAAATGATTAATGCAATTTAGGTTTATGATGCCTGATTTGCTCTTTGACTATGTTAGAAATGGGGTCCCTGGTTAGCTGAGGAATGCACCCAGGCCAGGCAAGAACTACCACTCTAGTCAGGATAAGCTAGACAAATAATATGATAAACTGTGCTCACCCTATGGTAGCTTGGCACAGAGCAGTCAGGCTTATCTACAAAGGCAAAGGGTAAAGTATTTGTGCAACACACACACACACAGTAACACAATGAATACACCACAAAAATACTCCACACACCATTACAAATATGGATTTTATGTTTATGAATAAAACAAGACCATAACAACAAAAATCCAATAAGTAGAACTGGAGTTATGAATTTTCAAAGAATAAACCAAAACCAGTGCTTTGAAGTCAATTGCGCTAAAAGGTTACTTTAGGTCATGCTAGACCGGGGTAAATCCAAAGTTTGGGCCAACCACGATGGAGCACGGGTTGGATACAGTTCCAAACGTCCCACTAAGGATTTACCTTCTCAAGCTGAGTGAAGTGCCCTGTTCACGGGGGAGACGGTCGCCGGTAGGAAGTAGAGCATCACCAGCGATGATCCTGTGGGTGCATAGAGTCTGCCGGGCATTGTGGACGGAGTCTCGTGGTCGCGGGCGGCAATGCTGGCTGTGAGAGGACACAATTCTCTGGTGGCTCGTGCTGATCTTTCGAGCAAGCGGCACAATCCCAGTGTGAATGGGCCCATTCGCGGTCACTAAGTGCCAAAAAGCTTGATTTCAGGGGCCCAGGAGCTGTAGGTGATGAAAGCAGATGCAGAACCCACTTCTGAGGCCCGCTTGGATGGGGCACCTCAGCCAAAGGTAGGACCCACAGAAAGCAGAGTCCAGCAGCACCAGAAGAATTGTACTAAGACGTTTGTGTCCCTGAGACTTCAGAAAACAGGAGGCAAGCCAGCAAGCCCTTTGAGATCATTTGGAGGGAAGGCAGAGTCCAGCTCTCCTTTCAGAAAAGTCAGGGAGCAGCAGACAGTAGAACAAAAAGCAGAATAGTAGTCCTTCCCGAAAATAAGTCCAATTGAGTCCTTTATGCAGCACAACAGTCCTTCTGACAGAGGTTCAGTTCAAGATCCAGAAGTGTCTCATTTTAGGGGGTCAGAGAACGAGTATTCATACCCAAAAGAGTCTTTGATATAGGGGGTGACTTCAAAGGAACTCTGTGAAGTGCACAAGGATCCCTTTCAGCCCACTCCTGTCTGCCAGGCTAACCATGGGGGGCACATCAGTGCGTTGTGTGAGAACAGGACACAGAATACTCAAATGTATGTGTGAGCCACCTCCCTCCCTTCCTGTCCAGGAAGGCTCTCAGAATGCAAATGAGTTCTCTGTCACACCCAGACTTTCCTATGTTTATGGCTGTAGCTGCCACCCAACCCAGACATAATTTGGAGTCAGGCTGTCAGGCACAAAGAGCAGTAAGTACAGAGAAATGTCCACTTTCTAAAAGTGGCATTTCTAAAACAGTAATATTAAATCCAACTTCTACTGTAAGGAGGATTTATCATTACCATTTCAAACATATCAAACATGAAAAAGCTGCTCCTTTCTGATCAAGAATTACAGCTTAAAAGTATATTAAGGAATTCCCAATGCTGTCCTATGAGAGGGGTAGGCCTCATGTAGTGAAAAAGAAAATAGGCTGTTTGTCACTATCAGGGCATGCAAAACATAAAGGTACATGTACTACCTTTTACTTACATAGCACCCTGCCCTTAGGGTTACTTAGGGTCTACCTTAGGGGTGACGTATATGTTAAAAAAGGGGAGTGTAAGGCTTGGAAGTTAGTTTCAAATGCCAAGTTGAAGTGGCAGTCAACTGCGCACACAGGCACTGCAGTGACATGCCTGAGACAGGTTTGAAAGGCTATTTCAGTTGGTGGCACAATCAGTGCTGCAGCCACTTGTAGCATTTGAAGTACAGGCCCTGGGTATATGGTGTACCACTTTAAAAGAGACTTACCCGTACAGCAAATATGCCAAATCAGGTATAGAGCAATGCCATCATGTTTATGGGTGAAGCATATGCACTTTAGCGCTGGTGAGCAGTGGTAAAGTGCTAAGAGTCCTAAGACCAACAAAAAGAATCAGTAAAAATGAGAGACAAAAGGCAAAAAGTTGGGGGAAAGACCACCCTATGCATGACAGATTTAATAGACTCATAATACAATATTCAAAGATTTATCACCTGAGGAGAGAAAGATCCAGCGTGGAAACTGGGCCTATCCCTGGAAGTGATGGTAAATTGGTATATGCTTCCCATCTGAAAATAAAGGGGAGTGAAGAACACAGATCAGTAGATCTCTTGCTTTAAAGCAAAGGCCACTGCTCCTTTGAACGCAGGGGAAGTCATTTGTGAGAAACTCTAAAACTAAGGGGCATATTAACGAGCCCCTTGTACCGCCAGAGAATTACTTTTTGTGACGCTCTGGCGGCGCAAATCACAAAATCATATCTATGAGGCCACACAAAGCCACTATGCGTGGCTTTGAATAGCCTCATATATATGGAGTGAGGCAAGGCAGCGCAAATAGTTTTGTTGCCTTACTCTGCACTCGGTAGGCATTCCATGGGCATTATGATGGGTCTTCCCAAGCAACACTCATGGATTTTGACACTTACCCAGATTTACGACAGCATGTAAACCTGGGGAAATGCCAAAACCTTGCTCTTTCTGAGGTAAGACGTAACAACGAGAAATAGATTTATTTCTCCTCATTTTTTCCTCTTTCTATGTGTGCTGCACATAGAAAGCCTCGT
Organism: Calotriton arnoldi; assembly: GCA_963921515.1. Classification (NCBI taxonomy): domain Eukaryota; kingdom Metazoa; phylum Chordata; class Amphibia; order Caudata; family Salamandridae; genus Calotriton; species Calotriton arnoldi. The sequence continues at coordinate 259,563 of CAWUFW010009015.1, forward strand.
AGGATTGTTTCTGTGCAGGAAGGTGCCCATTTCTGCACAAAAACAATCCTGCTGACAACACAAGCACCCTTGCACCTGCACTTGCTCTAGGCGGCCAAAATGGCTCCAGCACAGGGGGATAGGATAGGAATGCACCTTATTGCATAAATACAGTGCATTCCTGCCCTTTACCTTTGTCGTAGGGCAGCGCAGCAAGTCGCCAAAACCCCATAAATGAGAGCCTAAGTCTCAGAGAGAACGGTGAGGTGACTTTGTATTAGAACTGGGTGGTGGTTTTAAGGTCATCGTACTAGCTGCGCTGTCTAGGCTTATCAAATACGACACTGCTTTTTCTTACACAGGCACCACAACAAGTACGGCAGAGGAGCGTAATGACTGCATGGAATTTTGCTACGCCTGGTTTTGAGATGAGTTTCCGGGTGCAGAGACCAGACCTGATGTTTCCTGCTGGTGATTCTGGCCTCAATCCCATTTTTTTTTTTTTGCTCATGTGTGAGCGTACAGTGCTGGACATTACCTTCCTCTTCCCTCTCGTACTCCACCTCCCCCCTCCCTCACCCTCCACCCCACCCAAGTGCCCTGGTGTTTGTGCAAGCGGTAGCTGTGCAAGCCCATAGAGAACAGAGGAGCGAGTAAGTATAAAATGCAAGGAGCTGTTTGCGGTAGGCCCTGCTAATGCTGTTTACACTCAAATGAGGACCTATTGCCTGATTTAAAGGAATCAAAAACTGATTTCCAGAGAATGCTGTTCAGTATTTCCAAAAACATAGGAACATTTTGGACCTATTAGATGATTGGGTTGAGGTGCCTGTATCAATTTGGAGCGCACACCATCTCCCTTCCCTGCCCCCTCTGGTAATTACATGGTCCCTTTTAAATCTTAACAGACTTCTTCACAAGCTCTCACCAGCCCAGCTAATGGTTGCAAACCTCTACTCTGCCCCATAAGCCTGCCTAGGCTGCTAGACCCCTAATAAAGAGAACTTTCGAAGAGAATAGGTGAGTGCATCCAATGTCCGAGGATTGAGTGCCATCTGCCAAAAAGGCTTATTTCTATGTCTGGTATTTTCAGCTTTATTATTTCTATTCACCATGATGACCCAGCTGACCTGCCTAGCCATCCAGAGAACTCTGTAGATGAAGCTCTAAAAATTCCCCATAGAGATACCTACAAAATTTGTCATGAGGTCATCCATAGAGTTCACTTTTAGTTTAACTTTGAATTATTATTCCCAATTATGAACCTGATTTGAGCTCCCCATTCTTTTTTCTTTTAACTAATTTGCATATTTCTGTTGTTGATTCATGCACTTCTCAATACTTCGAAAGAAGAGGTCTGTCTTGAGCTCAGCCCACGCTATGAACGGGTGGGGCAGAAATATATTAAGGAGTCTTTTGTTGTTCGAGCTTATCCTTGACACAGCTGAAAGTCCTTTGCCATTCCCTCCCCCCCGCCCCTCCATACTGACTGTTTGCCAGGAAGGAAGATTTTTTTACACGGTCTTTCATTCACAGTGAATAACTATTGACCACAAATATTAGTCAGGTAATATTTTGTAAATAAATAGGATTATGCTGCATACCAGCTTTTCAATTGCAGCAAACATTTTTTTTTGCTTCCAAAGGGCCTTATTATGACTTTGGCGGTCTCGGAGTGGGTCCGCCATGCTGCCGCCCCACTCCAAGACTGACAAAGTCATTAAAATACGGCTGCCAGAGTACAACTTACTTTAACTCTGGCGTGTGGTTTTTTGGCAGTCCAACTGCGGTGCCTTTGAAAAAGGCACCGCAATGGGAGCATCAAAGGCAGTTCCTGCAGGGCATGGACTGTTAAGTCCATGCCCTGCAGGATTTGGGGGTGCATGCAAACAGGGGGGCGCGTAGTGCCCCCCTGCATGCACCCCATCTTGCATGGGAAACAGGGGGCCCTGTAGGGACCCCTTTGTTTCCTCACCACCACACTTTTCATGGTGGTCGCAATGTCATGAAAAATAAGGCAGTGAGGAAACTCATAACATGCTTGGCGGTGCAGCAGTGACACCGCCAGCATATTAGGGGCCTCAGGCCTGTGCGCCACCACATGGGATCATGGATCCCAGGCGGCAGCAGCAGTCCTGTGGCAGTCCAACCACCACAGTCCTAATGCGGCAGGCAAACCGCAGGGCAGGTGGTCCGCCACCACGGTTTCGGCGATCGATTGAACGGCCGAACTCGTAATAAGGGCCTAAGTATCACTGTGTCATTTTCTGAAATACAAACATCAGCTTGTTTAGGCAGCAGTGCATGCTTCCCTCGCAAATTCAAAACTCGTCATGAGTGAAATTTAAATCACACTAGCGTAATTTGTGTAATTTTGGGAATTTTGTTACGGTTGTTACGTGAAATTCTGTAACTTCCTCAGTGTTACTGTGGTCAGTCTATACGACGCAAGACATGGATATGAATGTGAATTAATGAATGCATTTTGTTGAAGGGAGGTCTGGAAAGCTTATGAACTGTGACTTGGGAACATAACACATATACTTTGGTGAGGAGAGATAAAAGACGTGATTAGGAAGGTTGCACATTTTATTTTTCTCAGCAAAAGCACACCTGTTGCGAACTATGGGGCTCATTACGATGGCGGAACGATCGCCACTGCCGGGCCGGCGGTGGCGATCGTTCCGCCATCATATTGAGATTTACCCACCGCAATATTAGGATGGCGGTGGGTATCGCGGCGGATGCAAAGTCCGTCCGCCGCTTTTCCGCCGGTGGCAATCGCACCGATTGCCTGGTGGGCGCAGCAGGGCCACTAATATGGTGGCAGTGGCTAGCAGGCACCGTCTGCCATATTAGGATGTGTGTGGCCAGGCGCCTTTTCATGGCGGCGATGCCGCCATGGAAAGGCTGGCAAGGATTGGGTTTGGGGGCCCGTTGCGGGCCCCCCCTTGTGTGGGGGGGTGTCGCTGCACTGGGGGGTACCCATGGTACCCCCTGCATTTCCATGCACCAAGTGGCAGGCACCGCGTGGTGCCTGCCACGCGGTGCAGGGAAATGCGGTGCAAGCACTTTCAACATTGCGGACAGTGCTGCAGCCAGCAGCACCGCCCGCAATGTTGAAAGCCTAGAATGCGCCCGCCAGTATGGCGGGCGCATCCTAATTGCAGTGGTGGGACCGCCGCATGTCTGGCGGGCGGTCCCAATCACCGCTACGGTGGTGGGCGGACCAAGTCCACCCGCCATTGTAATCAGCCCCTATGTAACCAGAGCATTTGGGACTCACATCCTATGGATCGACTTATATTTATGATGCCAGTCAGCAGCATATATATGCATTCGTTGATCTCTACTTGGCGTACTTAAGAAGGTTATAGTTTTCTCAGAACAAACTGCACGCTCATATTGGAACAAATATAGACTAACTAAGGCCTTGAAGAGAAGATGGGTGGAAATCAATATCTCCACCGAAAAGTACGTTGGCTTTAATTTTTTTCTGTGTCCCCCAGCCGTGACGCAAAAGCTATAGAAAAAGAAATAATCATCTCATTGTTGAGCCGCTAAGAATTTTCACTGGGGACTGTGTGGCTGAGTCTGTTGGAGTTTGAATGAATGGTATGTCTGTGAAGTGTGTGATTTAAAGTGGGGTTTGTAATGAGGCAGTAATGGTTTTATTAGTTTTTGATTGTATAAGAAATCTAGGATGAAAAATTAAATAAATGTACTAAGAATAATGTTGGGTCAGTAATTATCTTTTGGTTAATTCAGGTTGTGTAGAAATACAGGTTATGCGGGAATACTCTCTATCAATTGTTAGGTTGTGCAAACAATGCCTGAATTCCTCAGTTTTACAGAGGTCTGCACTGAGCATTACTTCAATCACCTCCTTATTGGGAAATCATCAAACTGTTCCAAAATGCGACTTTCACAATTTACTGAGTGGTATTGGAGAATCTGTAAATTGCGAATGCAAATATTACAGAATCACAAATAGCGGAGGTGAGTGGATGATATATACCAAACACCAAATCGGAAATTGTGCATTGGAAAGGGTCACAATTTCCGCTTCTTTATTAAGGGCGTGCGTAAATATGACACTAAGGGTCATATGTAGGTAAAAGTGAAATTCCGAATTCTTAATACCGAATTTTACCGATTCGGTATTAAGAATTTGGAATTTCCGATGTAGGTAAAAAATCGGTATTTTTTACCGAATCGGTAAAAATCGGAAAAAACAATACCGATTCCTTAATACCGATCGGTATTACCGAATCGGTAAATACCGAATCGGTATTTCAAAATAACAGCAATTGAGGAAACAGCCAATCCTGTGCATCCACCCCACCCCCCAACCAGGAAGTGGCCACACCCATGCAGGTGCACTGAATCAGAACCTTCTGGAGAGGCAGGGAGTGCAGAGGAGAACACAGGAGCAACTGTGAGAACTTCTCCTGAAAAAACTGCATAATGGCCAACAAGGAGACAGAAAAAGAAGGTGCTGAAAGGAAAAGAAAGCTAAAATTCAGCGAAAGGGAGCTGCAGGTCCTGATTGAGGAGGTGGTCAAACAACACACAAAGCTGTTTGGGAAACAGTCCTTGCAAGTGCCAGAATCAGAGAAAAGGAAAATATGGCTTGGAATACAGGCACATGTGAATGCGGTTGGAGTGACCCCGAGAAATTGAGGTACTAAAAAAGGTGGTACGATGTCAGGAGCCTCACAAAGAAGAAGATGGCTGAGAGGAAAAAACAAGCCAGCCTGACAGGAGGAGGAAGAAACAGGGCACCTGCACTGATTGCACTGGAACAGCTGGTGGAGTCCACCATAGAGCCTGACAGCGTCAGCGGAATCGGGGATGCAGACAGCTCAGCCAGAGCTGCCAACAAACAAGGTAAGAAGCATGCACACCAATCTGCGCCCCCACTCCCTAACCCCATTCCCCAATGAGGCAGTGTGAATCCCACTCCAGTACAGGTTTTACTAAACACCAGCAATGCATTATGGGAGATGTAGTCAGTGTAACACCTATCATGACAGTCATCCCACTGAACACAAAGGCATGTGACACACATCAGTGATAAGCAAGCAGAGGACAGAAAGATAGATTGGCAGAAATGAAAATGTATTATTGCTACGTAGTGCTGCCAGACTAGTGAGCTAATGTACAATTTGTGTCCACAGGCGAGACATTGCGCAGGTCTGCACATGACAAGGCAGGAAGGGCACCCGGAAGGAGAGATCGGAGGAGGCCATTGCAAGTGCAGGGGACACTACACCACAACCACCGGCATCACCACCACTGCCAGCATCACCACCACTGCCAGCATCACCACCACTGCCAGCATCACCACCACTGCCAGCATCACCAGCAGCGTCACCCCCGGCAGTGACAAGGCATGTGACGAGGCATGCAGTTGCCAGACTCCAAGAGATGGAGTTGTCCTTGGAAGACAGCAGGGGTGGAGAAATGTCGACAGTGCCAGTGGATGGCAATAATGCAGGATCGCTGTCCACCACAGAGAGATCACACACAGGTGCCAGACGCCGCAGGGCTAGGGAACCCAGTCCACCTTTGCAGGGTGAGGAGCATGGTATGTTTGTAGGGCTGGAGGCGAACATGGTAAAGGTTCAGCGCCTGCAAGGGAAAGCAATACAATCTGTACAGCGGCAGATGAGACACCTGAATGCAAACATGCAGAACATTGAGAAGGGCATCAGCTCAATGACCACGACGCTGGCTGAGGGCATGAAGGAAATGGCTGAGGGCATGAGGGACATGTCCCAGTCAGTGATGCTGCTGTGCAGCAAGCTTGATGAGGACAGGATGGCACGGCGCAGGGAGAGGCAGAAGATGGAGAATCATACAAAGGCGGTGAACTGCCTCTCCACTGCCACTTCTCTGCTCTGCAGGCGCTCCGTGGCCATGCAGGAAGGGATGGCACACTGCAGCCGTGATGTTTCAAGGGGGCTTGTTAAAGTTACTACTGCACTTGAAGTGCTCCTAACTACTCAGGCTGCCAATACTGGTGCAGGTGATGTGGGGGACAGTGAGGAGACGACAAGTCGCAGCAGTATAACGCCCCCTGCAACTGAGACAGGAGGAGCAGCAGACGTCATGGGGCTGGCACTGGATCGATTGCCAGTGACGACAGTCTGCTAAGGGAATCCAGCAGTGTTGTGCGTGGCCGCAGGCGTTAATGCAAGCCACACTTTGTGTACTTAAGTGGGTGACTTAACCCATGACATCCTCGTAGGGTGGTTACAAATAGGACTGGCAAGTTGAGCCCTTCGTGTAGTGGCGTAGTGCCAAAATATTAAACTACGTCATTCAAATGCAACAACTGGCTGTGTCTCCTTACTTACTCAAAAATAGTTGCGTGTGATCTCAGCCCGTCTTTGTCTCCCATCTGGTGCTGGCACCACTCCTGCTGCGTTGGGCTCTGGCTGTGCAAATTCATCATCATCGTCCTCAGAGTCCGTTAATTCAACTTCTGTACCTTTCTTAGTGGCAAGGTTGTGCAGCATAGCACAAGTTGCGATGATTTTGCAGCAGATGATGGGTGTGTACTGACACGCGCCTCCGCTTTTGTGGAGGCATCGGAACCTGCTTTTCAATAGTCCAAACGTGCGCTCCACAACGTTGCGTGTTGATTTGTGTGCCACATTGTATCGTCTCTCACTTGGGGTTGATGGGTTTAGGTAAGGAGTGAGGATGAATGACCGCACAGCATAAGCGCTATCACCTAGGTGAGAAAGAGAGTTCCATTAATTACAAACACCAACACATTCATCTGCAGTATACATCAGGGTGTGTCACAGTGATTTACCTAGCAGGTATCCTTCTCCAAATTCTCCCGCAGCCAGGCGTGTGTAGATCCCACTGTTCTGGAAAATGTATGAGTCGTGGGTGCTCCCTGGAAATTTGGCCACAATGTCGGTGATTAAGTTGGCTGCATCGCAGATTACCTGCACATTTATGGAGTGGGTGGATTTTCAGTTTCTGTAGATATACTCAGTGGCTGCAGGTGGGCAGATTGGAATGTGTGTCCCATCAATGCACCCTATAACATGCGGGAACTGTGCCATTTGGTAAAAGTCTGTCTTGGTTTTCAGCAGTTCCGCCTGTGTGTTTGGGAAGCTTATGTAGTGATGCATTCTCTGCATCATGGCATCCAGGAACTTCTTAAAGAAACGGGACAGGCAACTCTGTGACACCACACCTACCGCAGCTATCACCCCCTGGTAACTGCCAGATGCAAGTAGGTGTAGGCTACAGAGCACCTGCACATGTGGTGGATTAGCGTGCGCCCTTGGTGTTGGATGCTCCAAGAGTGGGTGCAGGTCCCTTATCAGGTCCAGGATGGTGTGGGGGTGTAGCCTGTACCTTTCATGGATCTCTGCCTCAGTCAGTTGGAAGAGGGTGATGCGCTGTCTGTAAACGCGCTCCTCCCGTCTCCAGATCCTCACTCCTGCTGCCTGTAGCCGTAGCCGCCTTGCAATTACATAGAGGGCCGCCATAGTGATCACACTGTTGCATTTTGGGACTGCTTGTATACACTGCACCTGATTACCACCTGCTTTCAGTCAGTGTTAATTACCGACTCCTAAATACTGATTTTTAGGAAATTCGGTATTACCGAATTTTTCTACATCTCTTTTCTCGTTTTTACCGTTTTTTATTTACCGATTCGGTATTTGGGTGTTCGGTAAATCCGATTCGGTAAATACCGATTCCTTATTACCGATTCCTTCCCTACATCACGCATGCCTAAATACCGGTCGGAAAAACGGTGAAATTTACCGATTTTCACCGTTACCGACCGGTATTTGAGCCACCTACATTGGGCCCCAAATGACAAATTTGCATTTTGTGTAATTATGCATATTTCTGTTGCATTTTCCTAAATACACAAAAACAAATTACACACATTTCGCACACGCCCACTCAAAACTGCTATAGTGAAGGCTTCAGAAACGTGAAATTCATACATACATTAAGTGCATTGCATACTTGACAATTGCAAGCTTATCTTATACAATTTAAAATGAACACCAAGGACAATGTCTGTACAATCACCACACACCCAAGAACAAGTACAAAAACCGGATGAAGCAGTGCGCACTTCCTGCACACCTACAGAACAGAACGGTCAGCTCCAGGGTAACCTCCATAACACTCTTAAAACACACACATCAGAGGCAGGAGCAGTGTCGGCTTTCTTCAAACTATCAGAACACGTATGCCATGATCATTGGCAAAGGAGAATTCACTTACAGCTATAAAACAACCAAAACAGAAGCAGTATCATTTAAAGCTTCCCTCACAAACACGTTACAGGATGTGTTTTTCAGCAGTGCTAAGATTCATAACACCTGTTCCTCTCTTAAAGTCTCTCAGAACAAACACAACACACAAGAAGCAAAGCGAAATCTTCACTAAAACTCACTGACCGCACAGGTAGCAGTAGTGTGAACCTTTCTCACAATTACAGAACACGTGGAGCTTGGTCATTCTTGCACCACATAAAGCATGGCAGTAGCAGTAAGAATTTCCATAGCAATAGAAGAACATATACATCACTGTCAGCAGCCTTGCAAGCATTGCTTGCACTCACAGAAGATGTGCAGAGAAATAATCTAACCTGATTTTACAACCACATACATTTACAACAGCAAAGGGAGGTGCAGAGCCAGTTGCCCACAAACTGCTGGTGACAAATGCCCAGCAGCAGTACATGCTATTCAACCAAAGTAAAATAGAAGGTAGTCCTAAAAGAAAGATTCTCTAATTTGTCCCCCACAAATAGCCCCAGAATTCATCACACAGCGTTGTTCCCTTGCGTTGCCAATAGAAGTACTGTGCTGTAGCTGCCAGCTCACCTTCCAGTTGCCAACATAACCACAACATGCACTTACCCGTCATGCTCACAAGAGTCTCTAAGGGCCTTAGGAACACTTCAACCATACTAGCAGGGATATTTGTAAGGCTAATGAAAGCTGGGGTTGCATTCTCTTCTCAAATAATTTCATGTGCCAGATACGTGTCCGAGATTACTTTTTGGATACCACACTTGGACATCATTAGAGGTAATCAGGCATTACATTTGCTGCTCCCGACTTTTCCTCTGGTATCATTGGCACTGCTGTTGCTGCACATGATCTCAAAGGCCAAGATGGTAGAGGGAGAAACACAAAGTAAGTGTGTATCTTGCTGTCAGTGTTCTTTCTGCCTTCTACAGCAGTGATCCCGGTATATTAATGGACTTTCTGCAAAGTGACAGCATTGCAAATGCTTTCGTGTCACCGGTGAACATTCATGTGGTGAGGTGCTGCCAGGAGGAAGGCTGTAGGATTGGAGGCTGGAATTCTCCCATCCACATTGCCTCCAGGCAATCTGCAGGTTGCACCTGTCCAAAAACATGGACAATCAGTAATTCCTTTTTTAACTTGAGCCCTTGCTGAAAACATGTGTGAAAGCCAACCCAGTTGGAGACAGCCTCAGGTGTCCCTCCATCCTATTAAGTAAAACATAAAAGCACCCTGGCATCTCACTTCACAGGTTAGCCAAGTTAGCCAAAAGATACACACAAAAATTAATATGTTTTATGGTATCAAGATAAAAACCTAAATCCTTCAAGCTATTTTGTGATGATTCAAATCTGTAGCCAGCTGTTTGAACATAGATGTGTTGTGGGAAATGGCCCTTTCTTTAAGGTTACACCAAACCTTTTGCCTTTCTCCTCCCTTTTTTTCTGAAATCGTTTTTGTTGGCTGCTAACCAGTGCCAAAGTGCTTCTACTCCCTCTCTAAAACATGGTGCAAGTGGCATATCCACAATTGACATATTTAATGTACCTATAAGTCCTTAGTAAACTGCACTACATGTGCCCAGAGCTTGTAAATAAAATGCTACTAGTGGGCCTGCAGCACTGATTGTGCCACCCACTTAAGCAGTCCTTTAAAACCTGTCTCAGGTCTGTCACTGCAGAGCCTGTGTATGCAGTTTACACTGCCATGTTGACTTGGCATTTATAAACCCTTTCCAAGCCTTAAACTCCCCTAAGGTAGGCTTCAGGCAACTCCTAGGGCAGGGTGTTGCGTATCTAAACAATAGGACATGTACTTTTAAGTTTTACATGTCCTGGTAGTGAAAAACTCCCAATTTCGTTTCACTACTATGAGGCCTACCCCTCTCATAGGTTAACATTGGGGATTTCTTATTACCTTTAATATGTTATAATTCCTGATCGAGAGGGAGTAGATCTCTCATGTTTGGACCCCATGGACTTGTAATAATAAATCCTTTGTAGTGGCAAATCTGGATTTATGATTGCCACTTTAAAAATTCAATTTTTAGAAAGTTGCAAAACAAACAATTGATGGACAGAATGCAGAACACTGTCATACATTCACCCCAGTACAGAGATCTGGGACTAAATCCATCGTTTTTTTACTCCCCATGCCATTCCAGTATGAGCCCAGCCATATGCAAATCAGTCTTGACCCTGCGCTCAATAGGAACAGTCCAGCCTGAACTGCCAGGCCAGGTCCTCCCTGGACTGGAAACAAGAATCCTTGGACCGGTTTCGGGGTTTCACCCTTCATCAGACAGGATAGCTTGACTCCAGTGGCATGGAGAGCACGGGACCCACGTCTGGACCCATCCGACTCGGGGTAACAAATGCAAAAAGAACAATTGATGGACAGAATGCAGAACAATGTCAGACAGTACAGAGATCTGGGCCTAAATCCATCGGCCTAAATCCATCGCTTTTTTGCTCCCCCTGCCATTCCAGTTTGAACCCAGCCATATGCAAATCAGTCTTTATCCTGTGCCCAATGGGAACAGTCCAGCCCTAACTGTCAGGCCAGGTCCTCCCTGGACTGGAAACAAGCATCCTAGGACCGGTTTCGGGGTTTCACCCTTCATCGGCCAGGATAGCTTGATAGCTTGACTCCAGTGGCATGGAGAGCACTTTTAGAAAGTTGCCATCCACATCCTAATGGGCCATCTTGGGCAGGATGGATCTTGGCACAACCTCAAACTTACACCTGAATGTGCTGTGTCCTGTCCCTACACAAAGGACTGCTTAACCCCTGTAGTGAGTCTGGAGCCAGGGTAAAAAAGTGAAGACCTTTGTGCACTTCAAAGCCCTTCTTTGAAGTCTCCTCTACTTTGAGGTCTTCTCCACTTCAAAGCCACCTTTGGGCATGAGAAGTGGAGTTTTGACACTACCAACTCAGTATCCTTCTGGACCTGTTGATACTCTGCCAGGAAGAAGCACTGCTGTGCCGCTGAAGGACTGCCACTCTGCTGGACTGCTGCTCTGGAAGAACTGCTTTTCTGCTGTGCTGACATGCCTGTTGCCTCCTGCCAACTGCCCTCCTTGCCTGGGTGTGATGGACTGGACCTACACCACTTAAACCCAGAGTTGCTCAAAGAGCTAGTCTGCTTGCCTTCTGACGAAAGTCTCAGGGACATAAAATACGTCAATTCACTCCACAACCAGCACCTGGACTCTGCCATCTGAGAGTCTTGCCCTGTCAAGTGGTGCCAATCCAGTCCTGGGCCCTTGGAAGTGGGTTTAAAGATTTGCAACTGCAAAAATACATGCATTGCCATTGTTGCACCATTCAGAACCGGTGCATCTCCTTGATGCATCGCTACTTCTACCTGAATCGAGGATATCGCATCACTGGCGGCGCAGCTTAATGCCAACACACTGACTACATCAGAGGGTTTGATGACAATGCATCCCTGACTTGCCTGGCTCAGACCCGACGCATCGCCTTCATCCTAAGGATCAACGCCGATGCATCACCTCTGAATGCTCCTCGCAACGCGTCCTCTATGCAACCCTGAACCAAGGTACCGTTTTGAGCAGGACAAGGTTGGTCCCTGTATCTGACCCTCACTCTATTACGGTCGGCCTGAAATTTTGGATTTGACCCAGTCTAGTGCGAGCAGATAACGCGGTTGGTGCTTTATGCTTTTAAACACTATGTTTCAACATATTCTTTAAACATTCATAACTTCGGTTATACTTATTGGACGTTTGTCATTTTGGTCTTGTTTTGTTCAATCAATTACGCTCTATGGGGCCGATTCACAGAACTAATCTGAGATAAAGTCCTAAACTTACTACTTTTGGTTTTCACAGAAGGCATTTAGTAGTAGTAAAGTTAGGAGTCCTAACTTTACTACTACTAAATGCCTTCTGTGAATACCAAAAGTAGTAAGTTTAGGATTTTATCTCAGATTATTTCTGTGAATTGGCCCTAGAGTTACTAACCAGGTGTGGTATATTTTCGTGTGGAGTTTTCACAGTTTTACTGTTTTAAGTGTTGCACATATACAAACACTGCTGATAACATCGAATGGTATCTCAGTGAGAAATTAGAACGTAGTTAGACAGACGTGAGCAGGGCCCTTCTGAAATATGAACAATACTGGATATTCCATTTAAAGACCGACACCCAGGGCCTAAATGATGACATTCCCTGGGTCTCTCTAGGCCAATAATTTCACAACCAACACCCTTGAATAATCAACAGGTATCCTATAAGGCCTATGTTATGGCAGTCTCTCAATCCCCTGGGCTTCTAGGTTGATATTTCAATAGCCAACACCACTGTGAAAAAAGTAAGCGTCTAATATGGCTATCTTTAGAACAGTATCCCTATTAACTACAAATCCCACAATCCCCCCTCCGGGACATAAACAACAGGGTACGTAAATAATTTTCCTTCGGGCCCATGTTTTGCCACCTGATTGTTTATCTCTGGTACATTGATATGTGGGACCCCAGGTTTCTCTGAAAACAATTTTCCTGGTGGCTCCCTTAGTATAAACACTGAAGAACACACAAAATAACAGAAGAGGTGCTTCAAACAATACTATCCTTATCTACACCATAGTTGACATTGAAGGCAATGTAAGAAATTGGATTATTATTTGTGATGTTTGACTACCCTCCAGATGGAATTATCATATAATTTCTTAGGGTGAGCCCTCAAAGTCACTAAATTAACTTGAGCTCTAACTCCTGGTAGCTGTGGCATCTACCAGACAGGCTCAATTTAGGGCAATGTCTAAAGTATGCAGAACCAAAACAGTACAAAAGTAAAAATCCAAAACATTAAAGGTTTCAAACAACAGAATGTATTCAATAATGAATATTCTCTGAAATACGTGCGATATTGGTATCTGATGCCACATGACAGTCTATGTGGGTAGCTTCTTTGTTTGTTATCCTCTGATGTAGTTTTGCACAATGGTTATTAATACGGTTTTGAATCGTATGTTATGTGTTTATATGTATGTCTCATGGCACAAATATTGTTTTTTGTTCCTGTCCTTGAGGGTGCTGTATTTTATATGTATTTATGTATATACCTATTTTGAATTTACTATGTTACAGCCCTGAAGAAGTTCACTATGAATGAAATGAGTTGGCTGCTTGCTGTAACATTTAGAGTCTCTTTTGTATGCATGAAAATTAAAGAAGATATGGAATATGCTAAATCTTGATTGGGACTTCTTTATATGAGCATTGATTGTTGGTGCACCGCTGTCTGTATTTTTATTACAACGGAGCCATAAGGTTGCACCCTTGGGCAGTGGGTTCCTATATTGTGTGCACATCATAAGGATTACACCTCAGGAATCATTTATTCTGGGACAAGGGAGAGGTGCGGTACATTCTGGCTCATTGCTCTGTTGCTTTTGTTGGAACAATGTCAGAATAATGTGAGCGTGCTATGTTTATATATTGTGTTGCAATAATCGTTGCTTCTTGTGTTGTAACTCATCAATGTGTTTTTTTTTGCGATATGCTTTAAGGTGGTCTTATATTGATTTGTGCTCATTTGACCTCTGTGTTGCTGTTAGTGTGTGCTTTGTGGCTGTTTTGTAGATTGTTTTGTATATTTTGAGTAAGTTCAAGCTAGCCATGGTGCTGTTGCTGTACAAAACTTTGAAAAGCACCACTGTCTACTAGCCCTATTTTATTTCTGCAGTTTTTAGATTTGCCATTGCCCTAGCTCTACATTAGCATATGGAAAGCTATTAGGGGACTAACTGTGGTGCAATCTGTGTTCTTGCAGCCAATCAGCTCAGCATCTGTACAACATTTGAAGAATTGCAATTTGTTGTGTACTTGAACAAATCAATAGACATAATGCATTTGACATCTCTGCCTAAACAGAACAACCCAAACCAGATGTCTGGAGAGTTCCCATAGAGACAGACACACCATAGACATCTGATGGGTGTGATTCACATCAATCAACAATTATAGAGTCTGCTACTATTAGATCATTTTGGGACCTCCCTTGTTGTTTGAATCTCTTTCTAGTATGAGTGAAGGTGCGAATGAGTAAGTGTGATTAGTGAGTGAGTTTTGTGGATGGTGATTGTGGGGTTATTTATTCTATTCATGTATGCATTGATGTGTACTCTTTAGTTATCCTATGTTGATTCAATAAATGTTTTGTACATTACCTAGTCTGTGTATAAAGAACAATACGCAATAATCTGATTGATAACTGATAACTCAAGAGATGGAATGATATGTGACTATAGCACGTTTGAACTCTTGTAATTATACACTTTTCCAGGCAATTATCTGCTGCATCTAACGGTTGTGTACATGTATGTAAAATTTTGTATTTGTCTCTTTTTTAAACTGTGGAATGATAGAACAATTTTATTATATAAAAAAGTACAAAACAATTTTGCATAACGAAAAACAAAATAAAATAATATATTTTTGTGACCAAATTTGTTACATGACATGATTTTGGGGAAGGGTCAGATTTGAGCCAACATTGGCCGCATGAAAAGGAATATAGGTCAGTTCAGAGGTCTGTTTTCTTAGTTTTTTGTTTCCCCCTTCTCTTAGACCTTAAATTATTTAGGGGGTACCTTTTTCTCTTTGTTAGGTCTTCTACACCTACTTGGGTGGACACGTACTGACTTTTCCCATTAACGAAAATACTTGAGGTATGTCAAACATACTATTGTTTATAATGCTTGTCTTCAAGAAGTTACTGTGAAGATTGGATTAGCATTTATGAGATTGGAGTTAATTGCTATCCGTGTTTTTAGTTTTTTAACTAGGAATGGTAGCTGATTCTTCCAAAATTAGAGAACAGCAAGAAAATCTATGAACATTGGTCTCACCTTTATAGATTAAGGGAGTCTAGAAAGACCTTAGAATATGTGAATGTTGCGTGACTGCAAGTGTGAATGTTGGCATTCTTCCCAGTCCTGATTGGGCAAGTTGGGGCAAATGCATATCTATGTAGTAATGGGGGGTGCATGTTGGGGGGAAAACCCTTAATCCACTTGTTAAATATGTTAAAAAATTAGCAAGGAATGTTTTGGGTAAAGTATAACCTACAGTATGTTTGGGAGAAAACCCTCAATCTATTTGTTAAAAATGTCAAACAATTAGAAAGGAAGGTCTTGGAAAAAGGATAACCTACAGTATGTTTAGTATACAACATAATAGATGTAGTGAGTGTGATCAAAATGGATTCAAGTTAACATCTGCTCTGTTTTTATACAGGTGAATTTCATAGGCTATTCATTTAAGAGGGATAGATATTTTTGTCCTGAAGAAGGTGGCCTCATCCTGCTTAGTACCACCGAAACGCGTCAACGCTTTTGTTTTACGGTTACATTTGAGGAACGAGGTGTTGCATGTAAACAATGAAATAATGTCAATACTCTGATTGATTCTTTTAAATTAACCGTCATTAATGACAAATGTATATGTCTTGCACTATTTCTCTCTTTGATGCTTTTAATATTGGGTGTAATAATAATTTGAATTGTTTTTAATTATGTCATTGTATATATATATGTATGAGCAAATCTTTTTGATACAAGATTAAAATCTGATTAGTTTTAATTGTTTTACTCTTCCCTTTCAAGACTGGTGGAGTCTAATTTTCGAGTGCTTTATGGTGTGTGCAGTGAGAAAGTGAGAAATTGAATATAAGCTTTCCAAGAGTAATTTTACCTTGTTTAATATAAACATGTACACATAGACTAGCAAACATGAGTCAACATGACAGGCCCGGATCCTCAGAAGCAATGCTCCCAAGATGCCCTCCTTCTGGCAGCACCGACTCTGAGATTTATATTTCACAAGAGTATCAGTGTGGCCGAATGGGGTGAAGGGAAGTTAGGGTGGGTACTGCAGGGAAGGTGACATGGAAGGAAAAAGGTTAATCAACAATGTTTAGTTCTACTTTCTTGAAGAATTGTTCTTACATTTCACACAAGAAAACGCTGGTTACTACAACTAAGAGAGATAAGTCCAGAATTACAGTTCCTTATGTTAAATACCACAAAGTTCTTGATATTTCTGAATCAAAAGCTGTAACAGTTCTTTTCAAGTTTCATAGTGAGTTCCTAAAACAAGCCTATATATTCAAAGACAAATCTCTACTGAGGGATCTCTACCGATGGGGGAACTAGGAATTCATTCCCAATGAATCTCTCATGCTATGGTTGGTTGATCTCCCTTCACCAACAACTAGTGCAGACCTAAATGTGCCCCCAAACTCCCCATCTTACCGGAGTAAGTTTTTTCCTAATTCACCAGAAGAGTTTCTGCTCAAGTGCCAGAAGGCGTTACCTCACCTGAACATCTGAAGAAGGTAAGTGGGGACTGAAAGCACTCAGTTAGGGAGCATTGTGTCAGAAAACACTTGCAGCCTTAATCAGTTAGAAGACCAGAAAAGCTCTCTGAAATTGAAACAACCTCTTGGTTGTTTGGCTCCTCGATTTGGCAGCTCCTTTGAAAACCAAACATGAATAGCAAGTCCAACTGAAAAGACGCAACCTTTTAAAATAGAGGTGCCGTCTCAGAAGGCAGTGCCCTTACGCATGTTCCATAACCGATGCATCATCCGGGTCAGCAGGTCATTTGAGCATGTTCAAGAACGTACACCTGCTGCCAAAGGAAAACAACAATGAACTCACCAGAGTCAATACAAACAAATGAGTAACATAGTGAAGCCCTGGCATGAGTATTAAAGAAAACAAAACAATAACAGTAAAGACATTAAGTAATACAAATAAGTGTTCGGGTGCATTTTTCATAAAAGTGTGATTTCCCTCATAGCCGTTGCGGTTACATGCACGACACCATTTAGACAGAGTGGTCTGGACTTTGTGGTCGGCTAGTTGTATTCGTGGACAAGCATATGAACTTTATTAGATGCAGTATTTACCATTTGCCTAGAGATTTCGTTTTCGAAACCTTTGTCAGTTGTGTCTGCTCCGATGCCTCTTGAACTGCAAAGGTTTCCTATTGCAGATTTCTAAATCCTAATCCAATGGTTATCGGACTAGAAGGGCTTGCTTCTGTGCTTCAGTAAGAATTGGGACACATTAGTTGCTGTTGATGTGCTATATTGAGGATCGATTGTGAGTTCTGATAAAAAGGAGCGCAATTGTGACAATTGGAAAATTGTCTTTCAGATGCATGATTCTAAATAGCGAGTTTTGTGCCTGTGCGCCGAGCCATCTGAGGTAATTATGGTAAAATGTGTGTGTTGATATAATGATGTGAGTGGTTGTCTTACCACCTGAGTAATTTTTTTACACAAGTTATATGTATTTGTATGTTTATTTCTGCAGAGTGGATATCAGTTCTGCGTCCTGAGGAGAACCCCATGAAGAAGGATTAGGGGGTTCAAAACGCGTCGAACATTTCCAGTGGACCCACTGTCGCAATTGAAAACTGTTTTGTAATATAGAGTGACATTGTAACCCAGGGATTTTCCAAGTAGGATTGTATAAGATATGCACCTGGGAAACAGTCACTTTATGACAGGAGCCACTTGTCCAGAAAATTAGGGAGCTTTTTAATTTTTTGAGAATTGCTTTAGGGTAAATGTATTTTTCCTGTGAGTATGCTCCGGATATATTTTTTTAAATAAGAACCGATGCATTGATGTATTGGATCTATGTTTTTGTGTACAATATCACTTTGTATGTGTGAATGTGATTTAATTTATGTTTTGTATTCACTGTTATGTATGTAATAATGTTGGTGGGAGGGAAAAATATTGTTGATCATTTGTGTATGGTTTTCAATGTGTGACAAGAAGGCAGCTGAAAATCAAAAAACTGTGTTTAAAATATTAAACAGTGACCACTTTTATTGAGTATAGCATGTTTGATTAACTGTAGTTTCTAAAAGAGGGTCAGCCTTGGCATTGGTGATGTTGTGGGATTTTGAGGTGGCTCAGCCATTCTGATGATCAGAGCCCAACACCGTCTTGTGTACAACTTTCTAAAAGTAGCATTTTCAGAAGTGTGTCTTAGAATCCAACTTTACCATTAAAGAGGGTTTAGAAATACACTTCTTTTGAGACCAAACATGACAGTTCTACCTGTTCCTAATCGAAAGTTCACACTTATTAAAGGGAATAAGACAAACCAATGTTATCTAATAGGAGAGGTACGCTTCACAGTAGTGAAAAATGAATTTAGGAGTATTTCAATGCCTGGACATGTAAAACTTAAAAACATATGTCCTGTTTTTGAAATATCATGTACCCTACCCTGTGGGCTGTTTAGAGTCTACCCAAGGTATGACTGAGGTTTATTAAAAAGGAAGGTTTAGGCTTGGCAAAAGACTTGTTTTTGCAGGTCAAAATAGCAATTTAAAACTGCACACAGGCTGAAGTGGCGTGCCTAAGAATGTTTTAAAAGGCTACTTAAGTGGGTTACACAATACATGTTGCAGGCACAATGGTAGCCTCTAATTTACAGGCCCTGGGTACATGTACTACCGCTTGAATAGGGACTTATAAGTAAATTAAATGTGCCATTTGAGTGTAAGCCCATTCAACCATGTTTTAAGGAGGGAGCACAAGCACCTTAGAATGGTTAGAAGTGGGAAAGTTCAAAGAGTCCTAAAGCCAATAAAAACCAATTTCAGCAAACAGGTGGGGAGAAGGCAAAACATTTGGGGATGACCCTGCAGAGAAGGGCCAAGTCCAACAAGCACTGAATGCGATTTATAAAAACTATTAAAATTAGATCTTCGATTGATTGTCTAGCTAGTCTCATTCCTAAAATACAGTATCATGATTTTAATCTGTTCCCTTGTTGTCTACATAGGACAGCTTGGCCTGCCACCTTGAAAAATAGCTTTTGGTTGCTTGTCATTGTAAGGACATTGTTAGACCTGTCATCCTTATGGTGATCTTCCACCAACATTTCAGTCTAATTACCTCCATTTTTCTACTGTAATTAATTTTTGTTGGCCTTAAAACTCTGTGCAATATACCACTGGTGACCAATGCTGAAGAATGCAAAAAGACAAATGATGGACAGAATGCAGAACAATGTCATACATTCACCCCAGTACAGAGATCTGGGCCTAAATTCATCGTTTTTTTGCTCCCCATGCCATTCCAGTTTGAACCCAGCCATATGCAAATCAGTCTTGACCCTGTGCCCAATGGGAACAGTCCAGCCCGAACTGCCAGGCCAGGTCCTCCCTGGACTGGAAACAAGCATCCTAGGACCGGTTTCGTAGTTTGACCCCTCATCAGCCAGGATAGCTTGACTCCAGTGGCATGGAGAGCACAGGACCCACGTCTGGGCATACCCTTCCCACTCAGGGTGACAAATGCAAAAAGACAAATGATGGACAGAATGCAGAACAATGTGTTTCAGCACTCCATCCATCATCTCCTTGTGTTTGCTTTGTTCGCCGTAGGTTGGCAGGGTATGCCCAGACATGGGTCCCTTGCTCACTTTGCCACTAGATTCAAGCTAGCCTGTCTGATGATGGGTGTTACCCTGAAACCGGTCCCAGGTCCTAGGATGCCTGTTTCCGGTCCAGGGAGGACCTGGCCTGGCAGTTCGGGATGGACTGTTCCCATGAGGCACAGGGTCAAGACTGTTTGCATTTGGCTGGGTCCAAACTGGGGTGGCGAAGTGAGCTAAAGAACGATGATGGATTCAACCCAGATCTGTGGCTGAGGGTGAGTGTCTGGAAAGTTTCAGCACTCCGTCCATCATCTCCTTGTGTTTGCTTTGTTTGCAGTAGGTTAGCAGGGTATGCCCAGACGTGGGTCCCTTGCTCACTTTGCCACTGGATTCAAGCTAGCCTGGCTGATGAGGGGTGTTACCCGGAAACCGGTCCCAGGATGCTTGTTTCCTGTCCTGGGAGGACCTGGCCTGCCAGTTCGAGCTGGACTGTTCCCATGAGGCACAGGGTCAAGACTGATTTGCATATGGCTGGGTCCAAACTGGGGTGGCGAAGTGAGCTAAAGAACGATGATGGATTCAACCCAGATCTGTGACTGGGGGTGAGTGTCTGAAAAGTTTCAGCACTCCGTCCATCATCTCCTTGTGTTGACCAATGCTGAAGAGCTTGTGCTCAGTTCATGAAGCATGGATAAATTGGTTAACACCTGATTGGCATATTTAATCTACTTAAAGAGTTTACTTGTAGAGTGGTATACCATATACCCACAGCCTGTAAATTAAATGCTACTAGTGGGTCTGCAGCGCATATTGTGCCACCCACTTAAGTAGCCCGCTAAAACATGTCCCAGGTCTGCCATTGCACCCCGAATGCAGTGTTAAACTGCCAATTCAACTTGGCAATATAACCCCCTTGTCAAGCCTTAAACTTCCCTTTTATTGCATTTAAGTCACCCCTAATGTAGGCCATAGGTAGTTCATATGACAGGGTGCATTGTAATGTAATTAAAAGGTTGGACATGTACATTTGAGTTTTACATGCCACAGTAGTGAATAACTCGTAAATTCTTTTTTTCACTACTGTGACTCCTACCTGTCCCATAGGATAACACTGGTTTGCCTTATTACATTTAATAAGTGCTGACTTTTGATTGGGGACAGATAAGCATTTCATGTTTGGTATCTATGAAAATATAAATCAAAATCCTCTTTGATGGTAAAGTCAGATTCTAAATTGAAATTTTGTAAATGCCACTTGTAGAAAGTTGGCATTTTCCTACCCTTAGCCATTTGTTGCCTGCACCCTCACCTTGGCCACATGACTGGGTGTAACTGACAGACTTTGTGATTTCTTCCCAGTCAGTCACAGAATAGAGGAATTAGATGTGCCTGAATAATCCATCTGCTGACAGGCTGCAGGGCGAAGCTGGGCACAGCCCCACTAGCAACTGAATAGGCTGTGCTCTCCCATCACATAAAGGGCTTGTCACCTCTACATGGTCTCTGTAACTAGCTTGGAGCCAGGGCAGGTAAGTCAAGAAATTCCAAGCTCTTCAAAGAGAAATCTCTAGAAACTTCCCCAACTTCAAGGAATGCACCAGGTGTAAAAATAGGACACTCAGACCCACTCTTCAGTTCACTTTCTGGACCTGCAGAAAGACTCTCAAAGGACTGCCTGCTGCTGTGGCCTGAAGTGTTCTCCACAAGACTGCTATATTGCACCTCGAAGGACTGCTTTGCCGCCTGTAGCCTGCCTGGAAGCCTCAGAAGCCACCCTCAATCAATCAATCAATCAGGCATTCATAGAGCGCACTACTCACCCGTGAGGGTCTCAAGGCGCTGGTGGGGGGGGTTTGGGCAGCTCTGAGGTCATCCGAAGAGCCAGGTCTTGAGGTCCTTTCTGAATATTTGCAGTGTAGGGCTTCGTCTGATGCTGAGAGGGGTTTCATTCCAGGTCTTGGCTGCAATGTAGGAGAAGGATCTGCCCCCCGCTCTGGCTCTGTGGATGCGGGGAACCTTGGCTAGGGCTAGGTTGGCGGAGTTGAGGTTGCACTTGGGGGCATGGAAGGAGATTCTTTCGTTGAGGTATTGGGGTCTGGTTTTATGCAGGGCTTTATAGGCATGTGTGAGCAGTTTGAAGGTTATTCTCTTTTCAATGGGGAGCCAGTGGAGATTGCGGAGGTGCTGGCTGATGTGGTCATGTCGTGGGATGCCGAGGACGAGTCTGGCTGCGGAGTTCTGGACGGTCTGGAGTTTGGGAAGGAGTGGTTGAGCTTGCCTGTTTGAGCCCGGCATCTTCACCTGAACCCAGGGCTACCAGAGTGACTCCAAGGGCTAGTTTGCTGGCTTCCTATTCCGAGTCACAGGGGCATGAAAAGCTCCCACCATCTTGAACCGGTACCTGGACCCAGTCTGAGTGATTCCTGAACTCCCAAGTGGTGTCTCACCAGTCCTGGACCCTTTGTTGTGGTGCTAACGGTGCCCTGATAGCCAAAATCCAAAACATGGGACTTTGGACATTTTTAGGTAAAAACAGCTCTTAGAACTGAAGGATGACAGGAACCAATCTGCTCGTCAAGCTGCACAAGGTGAATCTCCAGTCAGCCTGACTTTGCATCTGCTTTTGCTATGTTCTTCTCTGCAGCAGCAAATCTTGTTCAGCGGTCCGTCACAATAGGGGTATCCGATCTTCTGGAATTGTCTACTGCCTCCTGCCTCGTCCCGCTGGCGATTTTCGACTTACAAAAAAATGACTACATCTAAACTTAGAAATCTACACCACGACTTCGTCCAGTGGCTCCACGTGATGAGGCTCCCTCCTCAGAAATTGCCTGTAGCCTTGCTCTACTGAATTGTACCTTCTCAGAACATTTTTCTTGAAAATTCTACAAAGTTTAAAGGAAAGCACTTACAATGTCCAATCGACTTCTTGAATTCGACCCATGTTGCATCGCAGTCAGCTATATTTTTCAACTTTTACCTGGTCGCAGGTAACTAGATGTCTGCAGTTGGCTCTTTTATCTTTAAGAGCTAGTTTTTATTAAAAACATAAAAAATTGATAACTCCAGTTTATTGATTGGATTCTTATCGTTTTGGTATCAAATAATTTATTAAAATGTACTTTTATTTTCTAAAGTGTGGGATTCTTCTTGTGTTGTGTTTTCACTTAATTACT
The DNA here is from genome assembly GCA_963921515.1 of Calotriton arnoldi. Lineage (NCBI taxonomy): Eukaryota > Metazoa > Chordata > Amphibia > Caudata > Salamandridae > Calotriton > Calotriton arnoldi. The sequence goes on from CAWUFW010009015.1 coordinate 282,461, forward strand.
GTTTGTGTAATGCATAAATACTTTACACATTGCCTCTAATTTAAGCTTCACTGTTTTTTCTGCCAAGCTACCCAGGGTTAAGTACAGGTTAATTTAGTGACTCTTTGTGGTTCACCCTCCTAGGGATTGTTGCTGTTGCTTGACCAGGGTTCAAACCCCAGTCAATCAACAACTCCATTTCTCACAGACATGTTAATATTACATTTCTTTATGTCCTACTTTTAAGTACCATGCACTCTGCTGGTGGGCTATAAGGCCTACATAGGGATGCGTTATTACTATTTAGATGTGAAGTTTTGATCTGCCAAAAGGGATTTTTTGAGAGCCTGAATTGCAGTTTTCACACTGCTACAGTCAGGCTACAATTTTAGGCTTGAAGCCATGTTTGCACTGCCGCTGTAGTGGATGGCACAATAGGTGCTGCAGTCCGCTAAGGGCATTTAAAGTCCAGGCCTTGGGCACATTTTGTACCAGACTAGAGATTTTAAGCAAGTTAAAAATCCCAATTAAGAATATGACAATTCAGTCATTTTAAAAATGGGAGCACAGGTACTTTACTACTCATTTGCAAGGTTAAAGCGAACAGAGTTCTAAAACCAGTAAAAATATAGGGCCCCACAAATGGCAAAAAATCCAGGGTGATCACACAGAAAAGGAGGATTTCCTACTAATTGCAAGAGGGATACTTTCCTAATAACATTTCAAGGATAAATTCAAAGTGAGCAAGTCATTATGATGTCTAGTGTTGCTCACTAACACCCATATATATGAAGTCTTTGCATTGTCCATGCATCACGCAAGACAATGCTTGAACAACACAAAAGCTTCAGTGATATTAACCAAGCCACTCAAGGCTTGATTTGCGTGCCCTTGTGTGGTTTTGTAAAGAAATGCAACGCAAGACAGATGTTTGTGCTGCGTTATGTTACATTTTAACTTGGGAGGCATTCCATGAGTGGAGCATGGCCGTTCCCTCCATCCACCAATGGATTTTGGTGCATTCCTAGGTTTACAAAGACTTGTAAACTTGGAATACGTCAAATGCTAAGCATTCCCAAGTGATGTGTAACGAGGAGAAATGTCTTTATTTTTCCTCATTATTTTCTCCTACCATGTGTGCTTCATTCTGCAGCACACACAGAAAGAAGAAAATGCCTCTAAGGATTGTTTTGGTGCAGGAAGGTGTCTCTTCCTGCACAAAAACAATACTTCCTGTAACGCAGGCATCATTGCACTATGGTGCAACGATGCCTGTGTTGGTTCTAGACTTCACACTGTGCACCAGTGCAAAGAGAGAGCAGAAAGGCCCCATATCTTTGTAAATATGGAGCATTTCTGCTCTCCTCCTTTCATGCAACTCAGCACAGCAACTTTGCTTGCTGCCCTGCATTGCGTGAAAGTTTAGTAAATGTGCCCGTAAGACCAGAAACTGGTATGGAATGTGAGACAATGTCTACACCTTCTGCCAAATTCTGTAGCCCCTCAAGTAATGAGTGATAATTTTACACCAACATACAATAAAGCTATCAAGTAGTAGTTCCAAGATATGTAGGAACTCCCGCAGCCCCTTTTATAGAGATGTGGTGTAAGATTGAGAAACCTGTCCAAAGCCTATAAACTTCCTGCATTATGATACAGGAATGAGAACGAGGAACAGGCCACTTGCTTTATATGTTGGTGTTGGGTAGCTGGCTGGGCAAGGAGCTCCAGCAGTTCCGCTTCCATTTAGCAAGTTGATCACTTGCGCTCATGAGATTTAAAGTCCAAGGGGCATATTATCAATGGCCAGCGATAATTATCGCTGGCCGTGCTTAGCGATAATAGTCCTATCGCAGGCTATCTCTGGAAATTATCGCCCTGGTAGCGCGCTATTAACAACGCGTTTCTCAAGGGCGATAAAAATTCCAGAGATAGTGAGGTTATCGCCGTTTTGCAGGGAACATCGCTGGTTTTCCAGCGATGTTCCCTGCAAACGGCGATAACTCTGCTGATACGACCCTGTGGTCGTATCAGCAGAATCCACCCCCTATGTTAGGGATGGCTAAGTCAGGATTTTAGCAGACGTTAGATTTTGGCGAAAACGGCCGTTTTTGCCAAAATCTAACCTCTGCTAAAATCATGTGGGCTGCCTTGTAAATTTCGCGATGTGAACATCAGCGATATTTGCAACGTAGTCCATCCGGGGTACGCCCAGTAACGCCCACTTTGCATCTCATTAGAGATGCAAAGATGGGCGTTGAGGGAAAGGGCGATAATGCAAGGATTCATGCGATAGCGTGACCTTGCTGATTAGGTGATAAAATTATCGCCGCTTTTCGTCCGAAGACGGACGCAAAAGCGGCGATAATTGTTTATCGCCTCGTTGATGATATGCCCCCACATCTTTATCTTCCCTTGTCTGCGCTCTACGGATTATCTCACATGAATTCTTTTAACGCATGCAGGCCACTGGGGGCACCAAGTTAATCTAGGTTGGGAGAAATAAGGGGCATATCTACAAGGGCTGGCGATAATTATCGCTCAGCGCTCTTAGCGTGAGGATAATTATCGCCGACCATCTCTGAATTTTATCACGGAGATAGCGTGCTATCAGCAACGCTTATCTCCAAAGCGATAAAATTCAGAGCGCAAGCTGCCAACTGTGCGATTATCGCTGGAAATCCAGCGATAATCGCACAACTTTTGGCGATAGCTTGCTGATAGGGCTACACATACTTAGCCATGATATCCACCTTCCATAGGATATCATGGCTAAGTCGGTATCAAAGCAGGCGTAAGGAAAGTGGCGATAACAGAGGTTATCGCTACTTTTGTTGTCGCTATGCTTCTTAGCATGAGGCTTGATAATAGGAGAAATGTCGCTTAGCGACATTTCTCCCGTTATTCTGGGGAGGAACGCCCACTTTGCATCTCATTAGAGATGCAAAGCTGGGCGATAAGAGAAAGGGCGAAAAGCATGGATTCACGCGTTAGCGTGTCCTTGCTAATAGGGCGTTAAAATTATCGCCGCTTTTCGTCCGAAAACGGACGCTAAAGCGGCGATAATTTTATCGCCTGCCCTTGTAGATATGCCCCTTAGGGCCATATTAGCAAGACCCACGTTAAAATTATCGCCGTTTTAGCGGCAGGAAACTGCCGCTAAAACGGCGATAATGGGCTTGCTAATATGCGCTATAGAATTCCAATAGAAGCCCATGTTAGATGTCCTGCACATCTAACCTGGGCTTCTATTGGAATTCTATAGCGCATATTATTAAGCCCCTTATCGCCGCTTTAGCGGCAGTTTCCTGCCGCTAAAACGGCGATAATTTTAACGAGCTTCTTGCTAATATGGCCCTTAGTTACCTGAATTGTTAGCACAGATCTGACGTTTGCCTTTATCGTCGTTTTTACCTTTGTCAAACAACCACTACCCGTCATAAATGTCCCTTCTTAGGGCATATATTGCATTCTTCCGGTCTCGCCTGAAAGTGATAATTTCTTTAACAGCTCGGAATAATCTAAAAATGTATTGAACAGCCTCAATATTTTGCTGTGGTCGTTTCATGGGTTCCCTTTTTGCTCTGCAGATGGCTTCACATCACAGCAGCTTTTGTGCTGTGCCTGCAGCCCTTTAAGTGGGGCACAGATTCAAGCAAAGCATTAGATGACACACTACTGCCTATTAGACTAGTCTAACATAATTTAGACAAAAGCCGCCTTTTGCGGAGTGCGATTTATTTGAAGGCACAGTGATGGAGACATTTTAAAAGCAGTCTTTAAAATGGATGTTATACCCCCAAGAGATGGCCGTACCAATACTCATTATTCTGTAGGGAACGCTTACCACAGCCAGCAGGTTGGCAAAAAAGTTTTATCCTGGACGTCATTTCACTGATAAATCAAAATGTAATCATGTACTTTTAAAAGCTGCACAGATGGTACAGTACTAATAGACCATTGCCACCTGTTATCTGTTAGTACAATTGTTAAACAGATCTTATTTCAAATAAAGTCACATCAAAGATCCTACTGTTTTTCCAGTTATCATTCTGCTAGCCAAATATTTTCCTGCGCTGCCGCCTCTATCCATTTGAGGATTGGCAGACTTTGTTGAAGCAAACTCTTCCTATGAGGATTTTAAAAGCTTAGCAGCTGGATAATTATTTTGGTTACATACATTTTTATACTACATGTGAATTTGAACTGCACATAATGACTACATAGTGCAGAAATGTATGCAAAAGTGCATTCATCTTTAATATTCATACTGGCTGCACAATTGCACTGTGGATAAGTAAAGTTCTGGGGCTGTATCATAATCCCGTTCTTTGCTCTGCGCCAATGAGGTTTGCATATTTTTTTAATCTACGGGGCATAAAGTAACTTGCAAAATCTCTGAGCTAGTCCATGCACTGTTAACAAAAGAGTAAGGGAGTAGCCAGAAAATAAAAATGCTCCCCACTTTGATCCATCCCTCGAACACCATCAGGTGAACAAAGTGAGTAAACTCTACCCACTCTAGATGAGGTACCTTAATCCAGCCTCCTGTCCATCTATTTCTCCATCCTTTAAGCCTGTCCCGCGTCCATTCATCCATCCATCTTTTCATGTTTCCACCCATACACCCATCCTTTCAACATTCCATCCATCGACCCTCTCATATATTACAGTCTTGCCCCCAACCTTCTACTCACACTTCCAACCATTCCTCCATACTTGTACCCATTCATCCATCCATTCGTTTTCATCCATCCACCAATTCACCCTCCTTTAATCAATTCACCAATTTATCCTTTCACCCTTCCATTCAGCCATCTATTCATCCAGCCTTTCATCATTACAGACACTTCCTTTCAACCACACATGTAAAATCTTGTCTTCCCCTTCCATCCACAAGTCCATTTATCCTTGCAGTCATCCTTTCATCCACAGTTCCTTCCTTATTTTTATATGGTTTTCCTTTTGCTCTTCCTTCAAAACCTCTCTCCCACTCGATCTTTCATTCCCTCTCTTTTTCTCTTAATTTCTTTGCTGTGGTTAACTCCTGATCACTGTGTTGTTTATCATTTTCCTCTACGTTTGTGTTTTTTAATATATTTTGTCTGCAGAGCTGCAGCCAGGAGAAGGTCATAATTAACATTAATTGTCAACACCACCCACTCTTAAACTGTGAAAGCGGAGGGTTCACAATGCCCCTGCAACAGAGGCTGGAAAGACAAATGATCAATTTCCTCCTAGTGTTTCCGAGCTTTGCAGTCTCTAGCCCATGCACTAACTATGCCATTTGTAGATTTAATGTATGCACTGAAAACAGGAAACAGAAATACACTATCCCCTTCTGTGTTGGTGCAGAGAACGGAATCATGATACAGCCCCTGCTTATCTTGAGTAGTTGAGCTGGTTCAGGGCAGAGCCGAGCGCCTATGTTGTTGTGGTTGTGGTGTTTAAGTTAATACACATAACCTGGAATTTCTCTAAATTATTGCATGAAATGTGGACAGCTCAAGTCAGAAATAGTGAGCAGAGATTGTCTCTCTTTGAGTTCAAGTAGTGCCCTCTGAAGTTCGGAAAATATCACTTGGACACAGAGAGAAGCAATGTCTGCTCTGACAAGTTCTGAGTTATATGTATGAGTGTTACGGAGGCTAAATGCAAAGAATTGACTCTTGCTTCTGTGGTGCACCAGCGTAGCGCTGCATAACACGGCCCATTGTGAATGTTCCATTGCTGTACAGTGAAAGCTGACCATGAAGTCCCAGATCAACGCAGACTCCTCTGCCTGCTTCCTCACACTGTGCATGCAACAAAACATCTTCAAATGGCTCCCCCAGGACACAAGACACAATGTTCCTAGTCACCAGCCCTAATCACCAGCCGACTGAACTATGCAGGTACCACCACACACCTCCTACATAGACTTAAGACTATACAGAACGCTGCAGCCAGACTCATCCTCGACCTCCCTCGATGAACCCACATCACCCCCACCTCAGAAAACTCCACTGACTCCCCATACAAAGAGATGCCAATTCAAGCTGAAGATCCATGCTTACAAGGCACTCCACAACCAGGGATGCACCTACATCAAGCACCGCCTGAGCTTCCACCTACCTTCCAAACAGCTATGCTCTGCATCCCTCTTGTTTGCCCACACCCCCCGCATCCACCGAAGCAGAAGCAGAGGACGCTCCTTCTCCTACTTAGCATAGAAGACATGGAATGACCTCCCCCAGAAGCTACGGACTGCCGCCTCCCTTTTGGAATTCCGAAGGGCACTCAAGACCTGGCTATTTGACTGAGCCCATCAGGCCCGTAAGCACCTGGATATTCTCCCAGGTGATTAGCTGTGCTACAGATATCGACTGTTTGATTGATTGTGACCTTGTGCTTTTCTGTATTTTCTGCTCGACAAAGCACGAGACTGCAATGGTCACCATCAGAGAGAACTACTTTTGGAAAATAAAAAGGTGCACATATTCCTGTGGAATGACACCAAAATGGGATGGACAGCCCATCCAGCCAATGCATTAAGGAGGTTCACTAAAACAAGCCTATTTCATTTAATCATCTAGAATTGAATGGCAAACAGGGTATACAAACCAGGCACAAGCTGCACTGGTAACTCTTGTGGTTCCCAGTTTTCACTCTTCCTGTTAAGGGGTAGGGTAATCTGTGGAATACACATTCTTTGAGATTATGGATGTATTACTCAATAAGATATTGATGAGTTAATTTGATTATGGTTTATTTCTGTCAAGCATTTGCCCAATAAATGGTTTGTCTTCCTGAATACCAAGCTGTATTAAAGAGATCGCATTAGAATGCAAGTGCATTTTGGAATTTTGTTTAACAATTGCTAGTCATTTTCTACTTCCGGTATTTCTGTATTGAACTTTTAGTCTGAGTGACTTTAAGTAAATTTAGATAGCATTACCTATAGATTTAAGTCAAACCTTTGTACATATTAATGGCTATTATTGCCATATACAAAACATGTTTGACTTCAACTATCAAAATATAAATTTTAGTATCTATCTAAATGTGAGTAACCAATGAAACTATGGGGAAGATTTATCATTGTTTTGCATCACCCTTGCACCACACAGAGTGACCCAAAACCTAGAATCAGATTTACCAAGCCACACAAGGCCACCCTGTGTGGCTAGGTAAATCTGCTGTATCGAAAGGGGGTGCAAATCACTGCCCTGCATTCTACTACATGATGGCGGTATTACATGGGTGGAGCATGGGTGTTCCCACACATCCACCGATGCATTCTGATGCATTCCCAGATTTACCAACACTGATAGATCTGGGAATGCGCCAGAATTGTACACCTTCCCACCAGAGGTGCAATGAGGAGAAATATCTTTATTTCTCCTCATTGTTGCCTTTTTCACACTTAGAAAGCGAAAATTGCCTCTTATGATTATTTTTGTGCTGGAAGGTGTCTCTTCCTGCACAAAAGCAATCTCACCTGCAATACAGGCACCCTTGCACCATGACGCAAAGATGCCTTTACTGGCATTAGGCTGCACTGAGTGCTCCAGTGCAAGGAAAGAACAGGAATGCGCCAAATAATGGCAACATGGTGCATTCCTGCCCTCTCCCTTTAAAGCAGTGTAGCAAGTTGTCTTGCTGTGTTACTATGTGTAAAAAAGGTTAAATATGGGCCCATGTTTCTTACTGACTGGTTTGGTGTATGTCACAATTTTCCTATGTTTTACAGACTTCTCAAAAAAAGAAAACAAACCTCAGCTCAAACATCATCAAGATGATACTCTGCGTCAAAGAAAGTCTTCCTTCCCTCTCTAGGAAACATTTCAGACCGTCACATGAGAAAATATAATATATTACATTAAATGCTATTTAAGAGACACAGGAAGACACATATTGTAGCCAGTATGTCTAATTTTCTTTTTCAGATTTCTCCTTGCTGTTTCTTTAAAGTTTATATCTACATTGTTTTATGAATTTATTTATAATGGAAAAATGAAAACCTATTCCTGTTGAGCCAATTGCCTTCGGCATACATGAGCTAAATTTAGGGCCTTATTTAGAACTCGCAGGTAGGGCTGCACATCAGCCAGCCTTCTGAAGGAACCACCGCTGCCATATTGGTCTTGATGCTTCTCTCAATTTTGAGATCATACAAAACATCTTGATTGCATTGCGACCCACTTGCAAAAGGGATATCATACAATGGCTGAAATGCAGAAAGACAGTGTGGCCTACACAGGCATCTCATATATAGGCATGCATTTAGTAGCAAAGCATTTCACCACAAGAATAAAGCAAAGCAGGGATTTTCTTTTCCTGCATTCATGACAAATTAAATTTACAGCCATTATCAGCAGCTATAAAAGCAGCCTGCAGTCATCTATGTTGTAGTCACTGCTGCAACACCTCCTCGGCTCATAATCATGAGTCTTTTCTCTTGAGGCCTTTTCTTTATTAACCTTTACTATATGAAGTGGTGTTTTGAAAGACAGCACTTGTTTCCAGCAATTTCTTTCTTTTGGACTAAATTTAGATTAAGATCATAAAAACTAAGGGGCTTACAAGACCCTTGTGCTGCCGGTGAGTCACTTTTTTTGGTGCACCAGCGACGCCGTGTGCTGGCCCATATTTACAAGGCCACTCAAAGCCACCCTGCGTGGCTTTTCAAGGCATTGTAAATACGGCCCCTTTTCACTCATCACTGTGCGATAAAAAGGGGCATGCAATGGGTGTTGCGGTGGGTGTTACCACAAAAATTCATGGATTCTGCCACATTCCCAGATTTACACCATTTCATAATCCTGGGAATGCTTCAGAATCCTATGCCTCCCCAGGGGAGGTGTAAGGAAGCTCAACAAGGAGAAATACTTTTAGTTCTCTTTGTTTTTTCCTCTTTTTATGTGTGCTGCATTCTGCATCGCACATAGAAAGAGTAAAAAGCCTCTAGTGATTGTTTTTGTGCAGGAAGGTGTCCCTTCCTGCACAAAAGCAATCATCCCTGCAGCAAAGGCACGCTTACACCATGGCGCAAGGGTGCCTGCATTGGCATATAGCCGCCAATTGTGCGCCAATGCTGGGGAAAGCACAGAGATGTGTCATATTGTTGTAAATATGACGCACCCCTGAGCTGTTAAAATAATGCAGCTCGGCTCAGCAAAAAGGCTTGCCGCGCTGCATTATTTTGTTGTAAATAAGGCCTTAGGGACCTAATTTAAAAGAGACAATTACAGGAAACTCTGCAAAGGAAGGCAGTTGTCCCTTTCGCATCACAATCCTGTGGTGGGGGAAGACAATATTTCCACTCAACCATCAGGCATACGTGATGCTGTTGGACCAACCACCTCAGTTAAGGGGAGTTGTCCATCACTGTTCTAGATGCACCACTTCTGTGCAAAACCACCATATAAACTCTCAAAATTACCCTGATGTTTGAGGAGAAAACGTCTTAAATGTTGGAGGAATTTTCTTATTTGGGAAGTTAAGGTGTATCATGGTCTTCAGGGTACAATTCCAGAACCCTTCTGAATTATGGCAGTGCCAATATGCTGTACAGAGAATTTTCCACTGGAGCAGCGTAATTTTGATCCCATTTTAAGATACTGTAGGAGTGCATTATAATCATGTGTAGTCTGCACTCAAATATATTCATGTGTGATTAATGTTACTAAGAAAAGATGGGGTATTGTTTTTTTAAAGTACTCCACGTAAAACGAATGGGACTTATAATAAATTGTGTGCATAGAAATGTGGCTAATAAAGGTCTTTGCAACGTTTAAATATTATTATTCTAGAAAAAATGAAAGTTTAGATGTGTTTCATTGTGAAGTTAATGAAATAAAGTGTAAGTGTAGACTAATGTTTAAGCATTTCTTTGTGTAACAAGAAATTATATTCATATTGGTGTATTTGAAATAACATCATTTTCGTAATCTTTTGCAATTTATTTATGTGTTAAGAAACTGCATTTGCTATGTGTGTAGAAATGTGCTTGCATTTATAACCCTGTGCCCTATTAAGTTGACATGATTTTTAACCCTTGAGGACTGTTTGAGTACAAGCTCACGTTTAAAGTCTAACATGTAATTCATATTTAACCTTCAATATAGAATGTGTTTACTTGCATTTTTTTTGTTTCTATGGCAGGTGCGGACATAGCCTTATTAGTTAAACAAAGAAGGGTTTTTGTTTTAGTTAGATTGCAAAGTGTGAGAAGATGGATCTTGGCAAGGAGAAACGCGGTAACGGGCAAGGAGGCGAGTTCCCATGGAGGAGGAAAAAAATGGCCAAGCACGAATGAAGTAACAACTTACAGATGTGGAAAGGTGGTGCCAGTATCCAATTTGTGTTGGGATTGTGGAAAGTTACTGGAGATGAGCATGTGACTTACCTTGAGTACACTAATGTCTTATGTTGTAACGTAGTAAGGGTCGGAGAGACATCTTTGGACTTCATTAGGTACGGACCTCTGTTTCTGATTTGTGTGGCTCCATGCTATTTGACCCTTAGTTGGAGTTTCTTCGACTGAAGACTCTGACAGGTGACACCTTTCTGTTATTCTTACTTACTTAATGTTCTTATTTTAGGGTTGTCCCTTTTTAGGCAGTGTAGGGAGAGATTGCATGCTCATGCTTACCTTTGAGAATCATTTGATGCAATTTATTGTTCCATTCTTTTTCCTGATTACTTGTATTGTCATAACTGAAATACATCTTTTGCATCTTCTTAAATTGGGTAAATCTTTTCAGGGGATGTGGATTCATTCTGTTTGTTCTGTATTTCTAAACTGTGATGTTGAGATTGATTTATATCAATTTATTTTTGAATATGTAATTAAACCTGACTAATCGCAGATTTAGTTCTTGAGTGAATTATTGTGTGACTAAATTGGTTACACTGTATTGAAACTTAAATTGTGGTTGTTTCCTCCCTCTTGCCTCTCAAGCAGCTAAATAGACAATCTGTTTAGGTAGGGATGTTTAAGTGGGCCCAGCTCTCTCACCACCAAGACAGCTCTCAACATTTGCTACTCCACCAACTGAAGATGCCATTAGCCACTCACTGGAATTCAAGATTGCCCATGCTGGACTGTTTAATGGTACAATGCAATTTCATGTTTGAACAATCACATATAAGTCTGAAGACTCCATCCATTGGAGATGAGAGGCTTGATGTGATAGATATAAATAGGATGGAAAAATATTTATTCCTAAGTTTTCAAAAGGATGCATGCAGAAACAGCTATTTAAACAAGCAGTAAATACCTGTTGAGAATAAAAAGTGTCTGTGTTTCAGGTTGTTCCTGAGGATAACGGAACATATACTTACTTTATTTAAAAATGAACTTAGAGGACCCATTAGTACAAGTAAGAAGACAGAACCTGCATGCAGGATCCTCTGAGCAGTGCACAGGAAGAACTGCATGGAGTCGATGACACATTTACACATGGTTTCATGTTCAGGAAGAAATGTAGGAGGTGTGTATATTGCTGCAAAGGAGACATCCAAATGGGGCATACACCAGAGTGAATGTGACATCAAACGGCTGGCCTCTAGCTTGTCAGTGATGGAACAGTATGAATTCACTACCTGTGGGCACGTTTGGGAATTAGCACCATGGGTGGGCCAGCCAATGGCCTAGATTGTACGAAGGCATACTCATAGCAATTGACATTTCCTTTCAATCCACTGCTTCAAATGGCCCAAACCCTGCATATTAGAGGTATCACTTTCAGTAATGTGGTTTTGCCTGGGCCTTTCTGCATATTGGGTTTTATATACCATTTGTCCAGGGATAAAGTTTCTTCTGTAATTTGTTCTATGATGTCTTCATTTTTTTAGCCTGTAAACAAAAGATGAGCCACTGGTGTATTGATTTTAAAAGAATTTTATTAGCCCGAAATATTTTGCGATAGAAATCATTCACCAAGTTCCCAATATTCAGGGTGCTTTATGCTGCCAAGGTCAAAGAGTCTACTTGAATGAGCAGCACCCCATATATAATGTGGAACAGCATCACATTGACATAGGTCAGCGAAACCATATTCTGGAAAAATATCTCAGAACAAATATGCAATCCAAGAGTTTAAATGGCTCCTACTCAGATTAACTTTCTTTCCAGTACAAGGGCTACCCATAGAGTTGAATGGTGGTGGGTGGATTGACTGGCAGGAAGCTGTTAGTATTACCACTAAATACGTTTTCATTTGGTAGTGGACTTGTTTTAAAATATATTTTCCAATTCTAAGCAAGGTGTAGCACATATTAGAGTAAAACAACAACGCATCTAATAATGTGCCCACCAGCAACTCTGACGCAATGCTTAGGAAATCAGGGCCTCATTTACAAGAAAGTGCTGCAGCGCGGCACCGCAAGCCCTTTGGCTGTGCCACGTTGCGGCACTTTCAAAGCGCAGGGATGCAACATATTTACAATATTATGTTGCATTCCTGTGCTCTCACCTGCGCTGGTGCACAATGAGCTGCAATGCGCCGATTCAGGCACCCTTGCACCATGGTGCAAAGATTTCTGCGTCATGGGGATGATTGTTTATGTGGAGGAAGGGTTCCCTTCCTGCACATAAACAATCTGAAATGGCATTTTTTCAACTTATATATGTGCTGCATTAGCACACATAGAACTTGCAAAACGTCCTTATTTAATGATTGTTTATGTGCAGGAAGGGACACCTTCCTGTACATAAACAATAACCATAGGTGATTTCCTCGTTCTATGTCTGCTGAAGAATGCAGCATGCATAGAAAGTGGAAAAAAACGAGGAGAAATGAATACATTTCTCCTCTTTGGGCCTCCCTACGCCACCCCTTGGGAGGAGTAGCATTCAGACGCATTTCCAGGTTTATGATTTCTCGTAAAACTAGAAATGAGTCAGGTTCCCTGGGTGTTGCTTGGGAACACCTACAGCAACACCCATGGAACGCCCCTTTCACGCAAAGTGCTGCGTGTAAAGGGGCCATATTTACAAGGACAGGAAAAGTCACATAGGATGGCTTTTCCTGTCCTTGTAAATATGGGGCAGTAAAATGCGCCGCCGATGCATCACAAAAAGTGACTCACCGGTGGTGCAAGGGGCTTGTAAATAAGCCCCTCAATGAGGAGGTTCACATAAAGAGTATGTGAAGGAAATGCCCTGTAATGCTTTGATGACGTTCAGGCCATACTGTATTTCTACATATTCTATTTTCAAATGTATTCATGTTATCGCACTTAAATAATGTAATGCAAAACACAATTTAAAGAGTGAAACACAGCTATATTTACATATTCCTCTTGTCAAAAAGATGTCAAACAATTTATTTTGCAATTAGGAGTAAAATGGCTTGTGAACGAATTCCTACATTTCCTTTTCAGAAAACTACTGAAAGTTAAAAAAAATCTTCATGAAACCAACAGGTCTGTGGGGAAGTGGTGGTGCAATAAAGTATTGACGCCCATGAATTTGGTGAGTGGAAATAAATAGCCTTCCAAGCAATGAGAGATTAATTTATTTCTTATATGTTCTGGAATGAAAGGTACTGCCATTCTTAGACTTTCCAAATCAATAATCAGCTCTACAACGGAGAGAACAGCATGGATGCAACTGCTTCAGATATTTTTATTAATGAAAACCATCAGGTAGCGAGACTTAGGGGCTTATTTACAAGCCTCTTGTGCCACTTTTGCGTCATTTTTAACATGGGAAAAGTGACGCAAAAGTGGCGCAAGGGGCTTGTAAATCTGCCCCTTAGATTCTATTACATAGGGTTTTCTTATTAAAACAAGTTGCAGATCTGTTCTGTCGTACAAAGTGATGGCACTCTCCGTTTCTTACGACCGACTCTTTACAAGTGATCACATCTATGCATTTCCGTTATGTGGTTTGACAGGCCTGTTAGTGCAATCACGTCTAGCTCCCGCACAAAGATGTCACTTGCGAGAAGCCTTCATATCTCTATGTTTGTGTCATTCAAGATGGTGGGCTGTTATTGCAATGAGATTAGACTCCATTTTCAGCTATCTCGATTGAAAAGCTGCCACGTCTTTGAATTTCAGTCACTCAAATAGGTGGGCCCATCAGTAGCTGGAGTCGGGCTCCATTTCATATATCTGTCACATGAAAACATAACTCATCTCTGTATTTCTTTCATACAGACTAACAACCTCATATTAACAACCAACATCAATCATTCACATCACTAGTGCGTTCACTGACTAATTTTAGAAACAGGCGAAATGTATAATATTTGCGTTACATATACTTTTTATCATCCCTGTGATATTTACTACTCCAAAGAAGCTCCCGACAGCAGCCAGCTACTGTCATCCAAAAGCAAACAGTGTGAAAAAACATGGCGGCATCAAGTGGAGTATGTGCCCTTGCTGTCACATTTGTATAAACGTGTTTTTGTGCTTAATTGCACCCCCCCAAGTGCCTCGACGAATGGCCATTGCTCTTGAAATTTGCATAGATTCAAAATAATCTTGTCAAGACTGAAAAAAGAGATTAAATATGTGTCCTTTTAATTTTGAGACGGTTAACAAATGGTGGAATCTAACTATGGAAACTTGAATTTAATTTAATTTGCTTGTAAACTAATGTAAAACTGTAAACAACTATCTTTTCTTCTTTTATCACCCAGTTGCCAAACAATTAAAATGCTGATTATTCACAAAATTACAAATCATAAATTAAATGTTTTTGTATTTTATTATAATAATTTTATTTACATTTTGTGTTTGAAATTCTTTTTTGTTTGCTTCTTCCGATTGAAAATAGAAAGAAAACAGCATAATCTCTCTCCAAACAAACTATTTACTAAAACATATTTGTGAATTGATCCTCTTCTTTACAAGCAATGTCAGTCAGTTAAAAATACTTTATTCATAATATTTCTTTGCATAAAAGGAAAAAGAATCATTAAATACATTCATTTGCTAAAATGTTAGTTAAATAAAATATTTTTAATAAAACCATATAAAATTAAGTTGTAAAAAATATTGTTGACAAGTGGCTACAAATTTCATAAATAGTTATTTCACCTCTTTATCAGATTAATAAAACATTCAAGGTTAAAACAATGCCCACTAAACCTGATACCACACACTTCAACCAATAGCAAGAAACTCATATAAAGGTGGCTTGGCCTTTCTTGTCACTAAAGTACTTTCCTGCGTTTGACAATAGCTCATAAGTACGTTGCCAAAACAAAGCAGACTAAAGGAATATCAAATGCAAAAACAACAATTGATGGACAGAATGCAGAACAATGTCGTACATTCACCCCAGTACAGAGATCTGGGCCTAAATCCATCGTTTTTTTGCTCACCGTGCCATTCCAGTTTGGACCCAGCCATATGCGAATCAGTCTTGACCCTGCACCCAATGGGAACAGTCCAGCCCGAACTGCCAGGTCAGGTCCTCCCTGGACTGGAAACAAGCATCCTAGGACCGGTTTCGGGCTTTCAACCCTCATCAGCCAGGATAGCTTGACTTCAGTGGCATGGAGAGCACGGGACCACGTCTGGGCATACCCGTCCCACTCGGGGTGACAAATGCAAAAACAACAATTGATGGACAGAATGCAGAACAATGTCATACATTCACCCCAGTACAGAGATCTGGGCCTAAATCCATCATTTTTTTGCTCACCGTGCCATTCCAGTTTGGACCCAGCCATATGCAAATCAGTCTTGACCCTGCACCCAATGGGAACAGTCCAGCCCGAACTGCCAGGTCAGGTCCTCCCTGAACTGGAAACAAGCATCCTAGGACCGGTTTCGGGCTTTCAACCCTCATCAGCCAGGATAGCTTGACTCCAGTGGCATGGAGAGCACGGGACCACGTCTGGGCATACCCGTCCCACTCGGGGTGACAAATGCAAAAACAACAATTGATGGACAGAATGCAGAACAATGTCGTACATTCACCCCAGTACAGAGATCTGGGCCTAAATCCATCATTTTTTTGCTCACCGTGCCATTCCAGTTTGGACCCAGACATATGCAAATCAGTCTTGACCCTGCGCCCAATGGGAACAGTCCAGCCTGAATTGCCAGGCCACGTCCTCCCTGGACTGGAAAAAAGCATCCTAGGACCGGTTTCGGGCTTTCAGCCCTCATCAGCCAGGATAGCTTGACTCCAGTGGCATTGAGAGCACGGGACCCATGTCTGGGCATACCCGTCCCACTCGGGGTGACAAATGCAAAAACAACAATTGATGGACAGAATGCAGAACAATGTCGTAGAGTCACCCCAGTACAGAGATCTGGGCCTAAATCCATCGTTTTTTTGCTCACCGTGCCATTCCAGTTTGGACCCAGCCATATGCAAATCAGTCTTGACCCTACGCCCAATGGGAACAGTCCAGCCCAAACTGCCAGGCCAGGTCCTCCCTGGACTGGAAACAAGCATCCTAGGACCGGTTTTGGGCTTTCAGCCCTCATCAGCCAGGATAGCTTGACTCCAGTGGCATGGAGAGCACGGGACCCACGTCTGGGCATACCTGTTCCACTCGGGGTGACACCCCGAAACCGGTCCTAGGATGCTTGTTTCCAGTCCAGGGAGGACCTGGCTTGGAGGTTCGGGCTGGACTGTTCCCATGAGGCACAGGGTCAAGACTGATTTGCATATGGCTGGGTTCAAACTGGAATGGCGTGGTGAGCAAAAAAACGATGGATTTAGGCCCAGATCTCTGTACTGGGGTGAATGTATGACATTGTTCTGCATTCTGTCCATCAACTGTTGTTTTTGCATTTATCACCCTGAGTGGGACGGGTATGCCCAGACGTGGGTCCCGTGCTCTCCATGCCACTGGAATCAAGCTATCCTGGATGAAGAGGGGTGAAACCCCGAAACCGGTCCTAGGATGCTTGTTTCCAGTCCAGGGAGGACCTGGCTTGGCAGTTCGGGCTGGACTGTTCCCATGAGGCACAGGGTCAAGACTGATTTGCATATGGCTGGGTACAAACTGGAATGGCATGGTGAGCAAAAAACGATGGATTTAGGCCCAGATCTCTGTACTGGGGTGAATGTATGACATTGTTCTGCATTCTGTCCATCAACTGATGTTTTTGCATTTGTCACCCGAGTGGGACGGGTATGCCCAGACGTGGGTCCCGTGCTCTCCATGCCACTGGAATCAAGCTATCCTGGCTGAAGAGGGTGAAACCCGAAAGCTGTCCTAGGATGCTGGTTTCCAGTCCAGGGAGGACCTGGCTTGGCAGTTCGGGCTGGACTGTTCCCATGAGGCACAGGGTCAAGACTGATTTGCATATGGCTGGGTTCAAACTGGAATGGCATGGTGAGCAAAAAAACGATGGATTTAGGCCCAGATCTCTGTACTGGGGTGAATGTATGACATTGTTCTGCATTCTGTCCATCAACTGTTGTTTTTGCATTTGTCACCCGAGTGGGACGGGTATGCCCAGACGTGGGTCCCGTGCTCTCCATGCCACTGGAATCAAGCTATCCTGGCTGAAGAGGGGTGAAACCCCGAAACCGGTCCTAGGATGCTTGTTTCCAGTCCAGGGAGGACCTGGCTTGGCAGTTCGGGCTGGACTGTTCCCATGAGGCACAGGGTCAAGACTGATTTGCATATGGCTGGGTTCAAACTGGAATGGCATGGTGAGCAAAAAAACGATGGATTTAGGCCCAGATCTCTGTACTGGGGTGAATGTATGACATTGTTCTGCATTCTGTCCATTAACTGTTGTTTTTGCATTTAAAGGGATATCAAGCCATTAGAGATGGGTCAGTGCTTGTTTATACTTTCTACAATCCATTGAGCGCGAATATGGGATAAGTATTGATTTTCTTTGTTGGGAATAAAATAAACAAAAGAAGAGTAAATGGTGAGCTGATTGTTCTGAAACCCCATCACATAAGCAGCGGGACAACTTTTTTAATGTGTGGGTATTAGCTGGAAAGCCCACCATAAGTGGGATAAGATTTGGGAGAAATATAACCAAAATAAAATAATGCTGCAGATTGTGAACAAGGTTAAATAGAATTGGACATCACATCTTATTGTGGATGACCTATAGTAAAGATCTACACTCATTTTATTTTTGTTAACGTCCCATCTAATAGCACCTGAATTTTCTAAGAAGTTATGCTTCAATTTAGTTTAAGGGAAGGTAGCACAAACTAACGGAGAGTCAAACAGCTCACACAGACCAATACTTGCCAATGTGGGTCTAACGTATCTCAGCCACGGTATTGCTTTGGTATGATCCAGTTTAAGGAAATCCCTTAATACTGCTTGATTTAAGGTCACCATCTAACTCTTCCAAATAGAATGCCACAGTAACAGGGGGGGCAATTTAACAGCATCACAAATATAAGAGAATCCCAACTTACTATGACATATAAAATTGGAACAACTTAGAGGCAAGGAAAGTAGCCTTTTAACAAAGGCATCTTCTATGCGTTGTACAGAATCTATATTTACTATGCCCCACACTGCCGCCCCATAAGCGGCGGCCACCTTAGCTTTTGAAGAATAAATATGTAACATTTCAGGAATGGGTTTATTCCCCATCCTTCTTTGAAAATTTAAAGACGGCTGCAACATCTCTCTCCAAATGCAGGGCACTATTGCTCACCATATGCTTCGATGAACAATTCCCATCATAAAAAGACCCAGAGATATAGAAAAGAATCAACCACCTCCTCTCTACGCTTGGCAAGATAAAGAGCTTGGCACTTCATTAGCGGTGAACATGCGATTAATACAAATGATTTTGATACACAGGTCCAGGGAAAGCATAAACCTAGCAAATTCCTCTATGAGGCTTTGTTGTGCTCTAGAAGTACGTACCATGAGCACTACATCATCTGCATATAGGAGAATCTGGTGATGACCCCCTTCAATATACTGTACATCCTTAGTGCATTGTCCTAGAGCATTCTCCATCCTATTGGTGTACAGGACAAACAAGAATGGAGCGAGCACACATCCTTGCATCACTCCACGCTTGATGCCAAATAGCTTAGTGCATTCCCCGGCTCTGCCGAACCTGACACTAGCTGTGGCCCCTACGCAAAGTTGCCTAATAATGTTAATGATTGCAGTGTCAATTCCCATGGAGACCATGATATCCCATAACCTACTATGGGCCATGCAATTGAATGCAACTGATAAGTCCATGAACGCCATGTACAAGTAACCCTTTTTTGCAAATGTGTATTTAGCAGCCACCATATTTAGATTTAGGCATTGATCAATGGTTCCTTTGCCTTTTCTGAAACCATATTGAACCTTGGAAAGACATTGTTTCTCCTCTACCCAATCTATTTAGGAGTAGGCGACCCATTAGCTTGGCTGTACTATCAATCAGTTATATCGGTCTGTAGTTTTTAGGGTCTCCCCTGTCCCCTTTTTTGTAGATGGGTATAATGGTGGAGTGTTTCCATGATTTGGGGGGACCCACTTTAGCAACAGCGTTAAACACATTTGTCAGAGTAGGAATCCAGAGATCTGAAGGGCTCCAAAGGTTGTTGGCGGGTACCCCGTAAAGGCCAGGGGCTTTTAGGGAACTAGTTTGTGACAAAGCCTGGAAAATCTCATCGGATCTCTACAGAAATCTGAAAGATATCTTCAAAATGTATTACCCAGCTCAATTCCTCAATATGGGAGTCAACAGAAGGTCATGCATCTTCCTGGAGAAAGGGTGCATTTACCACTTTACAGAAGCCTCTACTATCTTTTGCGGGTGAGGCTCTCCTCAATTCCATCCAGGCTTCCCCCTTAGGGATTTTAATCTGTTCTCTCTGACCACCTTGTAGTTAGCCCTTAAGTGCTGAATCAGATTCTCTTGGGGTCGTATGTAGGGACTTATGAAGATTCGATGGAGCTTTAGTACAAGTAATGTTAAACCAGTGCTCGGAGGGGGGAGTTTTAGATGGAAAAGGCTTTGTCAGATAAAGTTTGACCTTGTCTAGTAGTGAGATTAAATGAGTTTTAACCCAACAAGGATCCAAACTTTGATCTAGGCAGACCATAACCTCTGATTGTTTATGATGTAATATCAAAGGGAGAAAATTCTCCTTGTCCACTTGTTGTAATTTGGCAGCACTTAAGTTAAGCATTGGCTAAAGACAGCCTGTATTCAGAGGCTAAATTGTCCGCTTTGTGGAATCCATTTTGTATTTCTGTCAGCCATTTTGGCTGCCATGTGCTACCATGTGCTCGCCATGTGCTCTGTCCTACCTTCCTGTTAACTGCTCTTGAAATCTGCCTAGAGACAAGTTAACTTTAGTTCCTCTTGCTTTGCACATGCTCAGTTGAGCTTGCAGCTGTTTCAAGTTTATAAATGTCAGGATGTGTCTACTAAAAGTAGAAACTGTTATCTCCACCCACTTGTCGACTGTGCATTCTCTGTATGACCTTATATGTACCTACAACCAGCATTTGTGTTTGTACCGCCTTCATTTGAGCCCCTGTGTGGGTATAAAAGGACCAGGATCCTTCCATTCAGTGTGCTACTTCATGCATTACTGAAGGGTGATGTGTGAATGTTAGCTCCACCTTATAAGGTTTAATAAACTCAGTCTTTTATATTTCAGTTTCTGTGCCAACTTCTTCCTAAGTGTCTGAGGACTCTGTGCAGAGAAGGGAGAACCCCTAAGCACTGGTAGGCCTTGCTGAGGCTCACTACAACAAATTGGCGCTTCCAACGTGGGACTCATCAGTGACTCGGATGCCCGAAGGACTGGTCGAGATGAAGGATTGGAATCTCGCTCTTGGACGCGATCGCTGCCTGAGGAGACCTGAGTCTTGGCACCCATGGCGTTTTTCCTTTCTTTCTGATCTGACCAGCCCGGCGGCGCCGGTCCTTGACTGAGATCTCTTCTGTTGATTTGCCGTGCAGTGACCATTTGGTCAATTTGAGAACTTGGCAGTTGGAACCTGGACACCATTTGATTGGTAAGAGCCGTTTTGCGGCACTTGCTGTTGGTTTGATGCCTTTGATTGGTAAGGTAGTTTTAGTAACACTTACTGTGGCTTTGTTTGTATGATTGGCCAATTTTGGAATTTGTTTTGTAAGTTATATATGCATTGCAATTCATATAGGCAGGTAATGAGGAGATTTTCTCTATTTGAAATTGTTTGAACAGCGCAACGTACAAAGAGTACCTTAAGCGCTACTTTGATTATAATACTGCATATTCTGCACTATGTTTGGCATGCCTGTTTCCAGTACACTTCGCAGAAAGTGTTGCTGTTTTGGAGGTACCGATATGGATTTAGTAAGTACTTAGTTGACTCCCCTCAGAGGGGATACCTAAATAGGTTTAGGTATAGTAAAAAGATATTTCTTCCTTGGTGACTAAGTACCCCATGGAACTAAATATGTACATAAAACGGATCCGGATCTGCGCACTTAGTAACATTCATAAGTGGTGATATGCAGAGCGCTTTTTGAGTGTTCTACCAGCCAAAACTGGCGAATTTGACCATGGAACAGTTTTTGGGCTACTTTTGAGAGCTCTTCTTGTAAATATGACTTACAATTAGTATTTACAAATAGGTTGGTCTTGCGTACACTTTGTAAGCTGTCCTAAGTATTGATTTGTGGGTTAAATATGTGTTTCAATGTCTATGTGGGGTTTTTGGTTTGACATTGGTAATACTTGTGTGAGTACTCTGTGTACGAATGGCTAGCTTTAAGCGCGCTGTGTTGTGTCCTTCTGTAACTGTCTGGAATGAGCTCAATGAGTTTGTTTATGTTTTTTTTGCTGTCATTATTCTGTTATGCAAAATGTCATTTAGTTACTTACATATTAAATAAAAATCCAGAAATAAATTATGTAACATATGCTAAACAGCTGCATGTTACTATTAAATTGACAGAGTAAGACACTATACATGTGTGCAACTTGCCACAATGCTAAACATAAAATTAGAATTCGTATTCAATAGGATTAAAATAAGCCTCATACAGAGGAAAAAAAAAACGAAATTGTGTGTTTTGTAATCAATAGACTTAAATACACAATGTTACGGCCTTTTCCTTAAATACATTGTATTAGACATTAAAAGGCATGCACATCATATGAGTGAATTTGGTCGTTGCTGAACTAAATATACATTATAGAAAGATAGATTTGACTGCATTGAAATGCCTCAGTTTTTAAATAGACTGTGACATGCTTTTCTCTCAGCACCCGAGAAAAAAGCTTTCCGACAGCCGTGTTTAAACTGACTAACTGAAAGACACCGTTTGACACAGCAAATGGGGATTTAACTCTGTCAGGGTATTTCAAATAATAAAGGGGTTTTTCCTGAGAAAGGCGTGAAAATTCGACGCCTGCTGACACACAACAGCTGCATAAATAGCATATGGCTATTCCTGCTCACGGCCACAGACAGGAATGCTGCGTCAGCGATATTTTAAGTCAGTGTAAACCTGGTATAAGGGCCTGCCCTATTTTAAAAGTTTCTAAAAACCAGTTTCATTATTTTGGATAACAGAGAACAAAATTGAAAGTAGGGATTTCCTTTCTTAATGCCTTCTTTACATAAGTATATCTGTGGTTCCGATGTTAAATGATAACTGTCCATTAAAAGTGGCGCAGACTTTTCCTGTTTCAAGTAAGGCTTCTGTGCTTAGGGTTATGAATGAATGTGTTTAAATATGATAGGCTACGAATGAAGCTTCCTTTTCCAATGTGGAATCATCAAAATGGTTGGTTTTATTGATAAAAAATAAAATTTAATTATATGGGAAAAAATATATTGCTAAAAATAAATGCTTTAAATTCGTTTTTTCATCTTTATAAAGCCTAATCATCATACTGTGAATTCCTAGCATCAAAGTTGAATTTAAGCAGTGCTGTACCGCAATAAGAAGGGAACTTAAATGTGAAATGTCACTTTACCCAGCCGTACAAAACTTGTTTTTAAAAGGGTATATCTTATGCATTTCTGATTTCCCATTCCTGGGCTATCTAGAGAACACTCTGGGGGTTCCTATTATGCAAAAATATTGTAGGATATTCATTTTTAAGTGCCCCTGCCACCAAAGTCGAAATTGAGCTAAAATTCACAATTTTACAAGCAGTTCTACCACTCAAGGCAGTTTTAACGTGCTCTTAGGCTTCAATAAAAGTATACATATGCAAGTATAAAATAAACAGCTGCCTCTGCATTACTAGATTGCACACCACTGTACATAAATGAAAATAAGTATAGGACTGGTTTTCGCTGTGATTCTCCAGAGTTGCTTTGCATTACAAAACCGCATGGCAAGCCTTGCACACAAAAATGAGCAGCTGCTGAACGGGTCAAAGGTCGGAGTTCTGTATTTAGCAGGCTGAAGGGTAATGTTTGCTTGGATACTTCGACCTTCGAAAGATTTTTTGAAAGACGAGATGATAGCGCAAAGAGAGAAAGAGAAGCTTTGCTTCCTATTTTTGGCAAACACACGTTTTGCGCAGTCCTATGCCACGAAGGAAGACAACCCTTAGTTGAACATTGATCTGCCATTTATATAAAATAATGGTTTTAGTTTTAAGAATACTGTGTAGGGGCTACGATAAGGAGGAAATGGATTTTAGTTTGCATTCATGCGCCCTCATGTTACTCTAGTACAATTGCTGTAGAAAAATTGGTTTAAAGTTAACTCAATTTGCATTGTGTTAGACTGAATCAGAGAATAGCCACTTTCTAAGATATCTCCTACAAGTTTGTTTGTGCCCAGTTGCTATGAATAGGGGTTGAAAGTGTTGACAGAAGTAAAACCTGTTTCAGGTTTTCCTACTGTCAAAATGGGGAAGGAGGCTAGCTCCTCTACAAATTAAGAGTAGGCAAAATTATGTTTTCTCTCTTCTTTTTCTCACTTTTTTTGAGTCTGTCTAAAGCTGTCTAGGAAATGGCCATGTGACAGTTAAGGCACTTTGCATTGTTCATAAGGCGGCACACAAAATGGGGCCTAAACCATTACAGAGAATGTTTACTTGGTACTCCCCAGCTAGAAGTCTTCGTTCCTTGGCAGCCCACCTAGTATGTACCCCACGAGTCAAGAAAACCCGACTAGGAGGTAGATCATTTGGCTATGCAGCCGCAAGGTTATGGAATGAACTACCAAGTGAACTCAGACAGACTGATGACTTACTGCAGTTTAGAAAAAGCTAAAAACCAGGCTCTTTCCAAAAGAATAGCCTTGAGAGATTGGCGCATGATGATTCATAGTTTTATAGCTGCACAGTGATTTAGGTAATCCCAGCGCCAGGATGCCCGTTGGGTGACAGCTGCGCTATATAAATGCTACTTACAATTACAATTACAATTGGCTATTCTGTAATACTGTTTTAAAATTGTTAGAATTAATAAAAAGATGAAACACATAAGCTATGTTACTGCCCATCCTGTATGAAAGAATGAGTAGAACAGATTGATGTTCCCTTATTTGATCTTTAAGGAAAATTGTATAGTGGGGGTTTCTGTTCAAAAATCTCAGGTGGCAACACTATTATTGTTTATGTTATTCTCATGTTCTATACAGTTTTGCAAGGGCATTGCTAGTCTTTTATTAGCTAGCCTGTGTAAATAAGCTGACAGCCCTTATTAGAGCTGGAGATAGGGTTTTTTTTCCTTTTGAAAATGATGTTGCATAGTCCAGATCGTGAAAAGTACAATGCAGGAAAGACGCTCATGTGATCCTTAGCAAACATTTTGAAGGAAAATATTGTTTTATAGGAGTTTGTTTGTCATAACATGTTCTGCTGAAGAAAAAGTACCCACTATGTTGAAGTTTAGTTCTTTTTGCAATAAGAATCCCTGTTAGATTAGCAGTTTTAGATTTTCCTGCTGCACCTATAACATGAGAGCATGGTCCTAAGCATTACATGTAAGAGAAATTATTTTACAAGTGTCTGCAGTCCTGTACAAGTAATGTAAAATCTATGAGTAAAAGTGTAGAACATTTCCTTTTTCTTGAGGGTTCTTCAGATTGGTAATATAGGAATACACCAATGTAAGTATTTGGAGTATGTCTGTATTGTTTTTCTCTTTTCCTCAGAATTTAGTAAATGAACACAGACTTCCTTGGCTGTTTGGGATTGGGTGATGTATTACTCTTGTCAGTTCACCAAAACGTTCCTTTTATACTTGCCAATAGGTCCAGGGTTTTCTACTCTCAGATAGATGAAGTGGTTCTTGGGTGCCTTGCTAATGTATGGGGCGCCCCAAGACTAAGGAAGTATTCTGAGACTATCCTCTCTGTTGTTAGATTATTTCTGTGCCTTGTCTAAAGACCTCTTGTTCTGTCCACCAATAGATATTTGCTGCCTTACAACCATTGCCAGAGGGGCCCGGACATCAGATCCAGCCTGGGGAGTCAGCGCCACTGCAGCTTGAAGCCAAAGTGAAGGTAACCAGCACAGGCGTTGCTGGCAACTAGGACCTCAGTGAAGGCGGAAGCACTGGGACGTGAAGTGTGTACCCCTGCCACTGTCTTGGGCGAAAGACGGGGTCACAAATCAGGATGAAGAAATCTTTCTGTGGATCCAGTTTTTGATGCCGCCCAGCTGAGAGAGTCACAGACCGATAAGGACGGCAAGGAGGCTTTTGCTTGAGGTGACCCCCTTTGAAACAAGGGTTGCTTCAGGCCTCTTAATCCTGGTCCCAAAGTGAATGCAAGTCTACGCCTTTGTTTGTTGATCAAGAGATGCCCGAGCACATTGGGTACAATTTGTGGCCCCAACAAAAGAGCAGTGCGCCAGAAGTGCAAATACAGGAGTTAGGGAAGGACTTGAGTTTAGGGTACAGGTGCTATGCCCTTGGTGCCTGTTAGATTAAAGTGAAGAAAACTGGTGCACTGCCTGAGACACTGGATAGGATCATTGAGGGTATTTGCCCTGGGGGGTGATTGCCCTATCCTGA
This sequence comes from Calotriton arnoldi, assembly GCA_963921515.1. NCBI lineage: Eukaryota > Metazoa > Chordata > Amphibia > Caudata > Salamandridae > Calotriton > Calotriton arnoldi. The sequence goes on from CAWUFW010009015.1 coordinate 308,326, forward strand.
AAGAAAGACTTTTTCTTCTCCGTGATTCTTGAGTTGCGAGTTGTGCAACTCCACCGTGGGAACAACAAGAGCCTGCCTGTGAGGCTCAAAACGGACACAGGGAGAAGACTCCCCTCTGGCTGGTTGGTTCAAGGACTTTTTTTGTTTGTTAGTAATGTACCCCTTTGGTCGTCCCATTTTTGAGGAGGAGCAGCCCTTTGCGGCTCCTTGTCCTAATTCCTATGGCCCTGTGTGGTCCTCCTGGTCCCCCGGAGCCAGGATTGTTTTTGTAATAATATGTCTGATTGCTTTAATATTTTTTAAGAGTAATGTTTATTCTGCACGAGAAAAGTTCATCTGAGCATGTTACTTTACTCTTTCCTTAAGTATATTAATTGATAATTTAGCCCTCATAATAAATACTGGAAAAGTCTATTGAAAATGTTTTTATTAAGTATGTGCTGTTGGCTATTAATTGAAATAGATAGTCACTGAAATACATCAGAGCCCTGAAACTTAGAATTAGACTAGATGATTTTGGACTCTTGTTTCTGCTTGGAGCTGGAAGCTACTGACTATCCTGTGTGTAATGATTAATACTTTTTACATGCTGTGTATGTATCCAATGTGGTCCAATGCTTTGCTCCATTTGCATCTCTGCTTGTATACCTGGGAAGAGGGAACATTGCTGAAACAAAGGCCCAACAAATGTTGAATAAAGAGGTGGCCGAAATAATGTTAATAGATGTACGGGATGAATATTTAGATTACCCCAGATAAACGAATGTCTTCAGCCAATGCTGAAAGGGCCGTCTGTTGTAATTTGGCAGCACTTAAGTTAAGCATTGGCTAAAGACAGCCTGTATTCAGAGGCTAAATTGTCCGCTTTGTGGAATCCATTTTGTATTTCTGTCAGCCATTTTGGCTGCCATGTGCTACCATGTGCTCGCCATGTGCTCTGTCCTACCTTCCTGTTAACTGCTCTTGAAATCTGCCTAGAGACAAGTTAACTTTAGTTCCTCTTGCTTTGCACATGCTCAGTTGAGCTTGCAGCTGTTTCAAGTTTATAAATGTCAGGATGTGTCTACTAAAAGTAGAAACTGTTATCTCCACCCACTTGTCGACTGTGCATTCTCTGTATGACCTTATATGTACCTACAACCAGCATTTGTGTTTGTACCGCCTTCATTTGAGCCCCTGTGTGGGTATAAAAGGACCAGGATCCTTCCATTCAGTGTGCTACTTCATGCATTACTGAAGGGTGATGTGTGAATGTTAGCTCCACCTTATAAGGTTTAATAAACTCTGTCTTTTATATTTCAGTTTCTGTGCCAACTTCTTCCTAAGTGTCTGAGGACTCTGTGCAGAGAAGGGAGAACCCCTAAGCACTGGTAGGCCTTGCTGAGGCTCACTACAACACACTTTATCCCATTTCAAGATGTAGCCATTTTTCCTTACTAAGAGGGGTTTCGGAGTAATGTCTGGACAGAACTTCTGTCAATCTTCCCTTTTTAAATCATAAGCAAGGACAGCATGATCGCTAAGTACCAAGATCTTTGTCTGGGTATTAGTCACACTCCCACTAAGGGTGGTTATTACAGTTATAAAATCTACTGTGGAGCCCCGGTAAGAACTCCTGAATGTTGCCTCCAAGGCACGGGTAGTGGGGTTTATGGTATTAATCGTGAGATTCCATATCACCATAAGCCTATTCAAGGTCTTTACATAAGTATCATGTTTAAAATGGATCATGTTATTGCCAGCACAATCAGTTATCCCACATGCCGATTTCACCACCTTTGGACAGCTTTTGGCATTAATAAAAATTATATCGGGATTTGTATTGCCCTCGCATATCAAGGCATGTAAATAGGGTGAGGAATCTAAGAATTTCACAATGTTAACATTAATAGTATTAGCTAAAAAGGTTAGAAAGCCACCTCTTGCTCGACCTGAGGTAGCTGATAGCGCTGGGGTTTGGTAGGAGCAGTAGCCATCTAGGAAGACTGGGCCCACATCCCACGTTTCCTGGATGCATAGAATGTTGTATATATTTACCTCCCTCAGCCAGTCTGAATTATCTTTTTTTGTTCTTAAATCATGCTATGTTCGAGGTTGCTAGCCTTAAAGTATCAACCCTCCTTCCTCTATCCTCACTATCCATCATTGACCCAAGTTTAGGTTCACTATTGTCCATCCCAGATGTAGCCTTTAAGGTCAGTCAATCCCAAATCTCCAGGCTCGCCAACGGAATGTATCTATTACTGAGGGGAATCTCCCCAACTTTCATGTGCGCAGTGCTTTGAGAGTAGGGAAGACTCAGGAATCTAGCTATCCCCCCGTCATCGCAGTAAAGTGGGTATATAAAAATGGAATAGAGGTAGAGCAAAGATTTAGGAATTTAACGATGGTACAAATGGAAGTTGATTTAATATGTACCCCACTAGGCCAGGGCTATCTAGGTTCACCACAATGCAATTCCCCATTATGTTCGTTGTGGCAGGTCCGACCCATCGGACTCTTCTTGCCATTAGAATATGCCTATTTAACTGCGGTACCCCTCATGTGAACTTAGCGAGCCAGTGTAGCGCCTTTGCCATAAGTTGTTCCATTGTATCCACCTGACTTTGTCTCAACTCTGGGACATTTGCGAAAACAAGAACATATGGGTTCCGGTTGCAAACCTAGTGTCTGGGTCTTTTGATGTTTCCCTCTGTTTATACCTTCGCCTAGTTCCCCTATACTCATTGGGGTTTTAGCCTCCCTTGGAATTTTAGGCAACTCTCTTGGGAGGGGGTGAGCGGGATGAGGCACAAGTTTTATTTACCGTGAGAGTAAGATCTTACCCTAAATCAGAGTGGACTATCGACAGCACAGGGACATCTCTCAATTTGTTGTTTCCCTTCCTTGGTTATGTTTTGCCTGTGTTATATTCCCTAGGTTCCTCTGGGGATTGGTTGGGTGTTGACACTTTCTAATTCTCACTCTGCCTATCTGACTCGCTAGCATCAGTTAGTTGAATGAGGGAGCTGGCTAAAGAATTTATAGTGGTGGGTTGGTTATTATCAGAACTGTTCTTAGTGGTCAATCTATTATTACATATATGGGTGAGGCGTTGATCTATGAGGGAACTTGTTGCACTTAAGTTAAGAGCGTGTCAAGCAGGCAACAGTTGCAGGGGCTGGTGGGGAATGTAGTCCAACAGCGGTGTGATGTGGGATTCTCAGAATGGCTCTTCCCCTCCTTCAATGATGCTGTAGCGGCTACACATGCTGCAGGAACTCGTTGCGCATAAGAGCGCGTCAGGCAGGCAGCAGTTGCAGGGACTAGTGGGGAATGTAGTCCCCCTGTGGTGCGCTGCGGGAATCTCAGCACTGCTCTCCCCCTCCTTCAGTGATGCCGTAGCGGCTACACATGCCGCAGGAATTCGTTGTGCTTAATAGCGCATCAGGCAGGCAGCAGTTGCAGGGGCTGGTGGGAAATGTAATTCCTCAGCCGTGCGATGCGGGAATCTCAGCACGGCTCTCCTCCTCCTTCAATGATGCTGTAGTGGCTCCTCTTCTTTACAAGCAGTGGTACTGATGGTCTTTTTAATGCTGCTAATTACTACTCCTCAGAATATCCATCAACCTAAACGTACACAAAAATCCACACACAAAACAACAAAATGAATATGATCTGCGTCCAATTTCAGACAGATACATTTACCAATTTATGTTTACAGATGCACACAAAGGTAAGGGCTGGGCCTGACTGTTCTAATACGACAGTAATCTTGTTTAGATTCCATTTACTGGGCTACAAGCAGCTTGTATTTCTAGCTCTTTTTCATACATTTACGCCAACCACATATCTTACTCTTGTGGCAGAGTTCGTTCGAGCACAAATGTTTTGCAGGATCTGTGAAACTGGATGCGTGCACTTTGCTAACACTGTTCAACATATGACTATCAACAAAGGACAATAGACTCTTGAAAGGGAGATTAATTTTGAGAGTTGCAAGAAACACATTGCTAGAGTTTTGATTTTTACAATGACGTCCACCCTTGCCATAGCAAATGCAAACATTTTGGGGTATATTTACAAGGGCTTATCACCACCAGAACGTCACTTTTTATGGTGTTCTCGTGGCGATAAGCCCTTCGCCTTATTTACAAAGTGGCTTTAAGCCAGTTAATGTAGCTTAACGCCGCCTTGTAAATAAGGCCCCTATTCACGCAGCAATTAGAGTGAAAGGGGCGGGCAATGGGTGTTGCTCTGGGCGTTCCGCTGCAACACTCATTGCTTTTGACACTGCCCCCTATTTACAAGAGTGGTTTAAATATGGGGCAGCACCAAAAGTAATACCAGGGAAAACCTGGTCTTAACCTGGTGCAACGAGGAGAAATTATCGTTTTTGCTGTTTCTATGTGTGCTACATAATGCAGCACACATAGAAACAGCAAATCACCATTAGTGATTGTTCATGTGCAGGAAGGTTTCCCTTCCTGTACATAAACAATCATTTTAAAATGATGAGTTGCAACTTTTATGTGTGCTGCACCAAGCAGCACACATAGAAGTTACAAATCACCATTATGGATTGTTTATGAGCCGGAAGGGACACCTTCATGTACATGAACAATCATTCCCTGCAACGCAGACACCCTTGCACTTTGATGCAAGGGTGCGTGCGTTGGCGTTAGGCAGCTAGATTTAGTGCCAGCGCTAGGGGAAACGCAGGGGTGAGCCGCAGTCTTGTAAATATGGCGCATCCCTGCATTTTTAAACTGACGGAGTGTGGCAATTTTGGAGCTATACAGCGCTCTGCCAGTTTATTGTAAATATGCCGCTTTGCTCTTTTTTTTTTGTCAGCAGCTATGCCCAGCTCTGATAGAACCGCAACATTCTCACAACTATATGATCTTGAATACACCACCCATTTGAGAGATTGTTCACTCAAACCAATATAATGACAATAATCAAACATGTTTACATTACAGTAGGTAATAGTAAACTTTCCAGTACAAGTTTTGGAGTAAAACTCCCTCAATCCCTTGATAGTTATCAATCTTAGAAATACACAGACATACACATGAAAATATGTCACAAATACACACAATCGTAGCCCAACTATAGATATACAAGCTTCTGCACAAAGCTGTAAACAAAAAAGAATAGACACACACATTCTATCCACTGGTATTCGGGTTGTTTCAAGGTTTTCTTAAAGGAAATGCCTCTGTGCTCCTCCTGCTTTTACACTATTAAAGATGCCAAATGTCATGCTTGGGATACATTTATTTACACCTATGATACCCTAATAATATACACATAGCTACTCCTCCTCTGAATACTGGCAATTGGAGAAAGAAAAGGATATTCAACTCTACATGTGCAAACCTACGGGTGCCTTATGACATGCATTTTCAGCTGACTTACTCGGAGTGTAAGTGTTGCTATCTATCACCAAAGTGGGATGGACATATACAAACTGATCAGCCAAATTTCTTTCTTTTGTCAGTTATATGTATGTTTGATGCGTTCATATACCCCGTGGTAGCTAGAAAAACCCAGATCCTTGCACCTGTGAGATTAAGGTAAATCATTTAAAATAAAAATAACTTTATCGACACCCTTTTTTTTCTTCCGTTTCTCTGCTAGTTATAGGGTGAGAAGTGTAGGAGAGTAGGATCTGCCTCTTATGTTGCCCCCACTTTTTTTCTGATGTTTACACTGGTTTCTGGCTATAGTCTGGCTGGGTCCCTGCTAATCAGGGCCCCAGCCTCTCTGTTCTCTCTAAACGACTTGGAGTGCACTCTAGGTGCACTAGTGATTGGATACTGTGGTACCTTATGAGTCCCTAGTATATGGTACCTTAGGTACCAAGGGCATAGGTACTTCACAGGCCTACCAGGGGCTGCAGCATGTATTATGCCACCCCTGGGAAGCAGACTAAATCTGACACCACAGGCCTGCTACTGCAGCCTGGGTGAGGAAGTGCTAGCACCCCTCACTGAGATATACGTTCCCTATATCTCTCCTACGCACACATATAACCCTATCAGTCACCCCTAAGGCAGGCCCTATCAATCCTGAGGGCAGGGTGCTTGGCTTCTATGTGAGGGAGTGCCTCTGCCTGAGCAGGGCCCCTCTGCAGCTCTCAGAGTTCATTCTCTGGTGCTGTTTGTGGATGCGGTTAAACCATATACTTTTAAGTGCATTATATCCTCGCGGTAAAATGCTAACTTTGGAATGGCTGCATCGAAACATGTCGTGTTTGGTGTCAAACATCTTGGAATACTACCCCCCGCCAGTCCTGGTGGCGGGGTAGCATTCCACCCTTCTAGAGGGATAGACATGTACCTACTGTGGAAACGCAGTAGAATCCTGCAGAGCCCTGGCATCACAAAATGGATGCCACCAGTCACAGACACTGGGCTGCCCTCCTGCTGATGACCAACACTCGCAGTGGAGGAAGCCCAACAATAGATATCCTGTCCCAAGGGGTGTGACCACCTTCCAGACAGGGTTTAGTGTATTTGGGCTGGGTGGGTGCACTCTTAGAGTGCTTTGACGTCCTGCACTGGGGGAGCAGAAGGCTCCTCTGTGCATATGCCAGTTCAAACCGGCTCAGGGGCTACCTGTCCCTGCTCTGGTGCGAAACTGGACAAAGGGAAGTGGGTGTAGCCACCCACTCCCCTGACCCTCCCATAGGTAGGGTCATAGAGCTAGTCCCTCCCTTTCTTTTAGTATAAGAGGGGGAACCTGTGCATAGCACCCTAGATTTCCCTGGACGACGCTCTGAAGAAGAATCCCGGACCTTCAACGTTCCACTACCTTTGGAAGACTGAAGAATCTCCCTTGGAGTCAAGGAGTGACTCCCCTGCTTGGCAGGCACCAAAAACTACAAACAACAGTCGCAAACTACGCCGCTCCCGCCGGAGTCCGAAGTCCCTGCAGCCCAAGAAGTGGATTTCCTGACTTCGCAAAGGCCATCGTGAGTTCCCAGCGAAGCTGAGGCCAGTGGACCCCAAGAGTAATGAGGAACCGTGACCCCTGGGTACCGTGCACTATTGTCAAGTGCAACCCCTTCACAACGTTCCACGATCTTGTGCTTTGGACCACGTGTGGTCCTAGCCTTCAGCAAGAATCCCTCTGAAGATCAGAGGCCTACCACATCCCGAGTGACCGTGGGCCCCTGTGAGCGAATCCTCCAAAGGCGTCTTTGCGATCCCTTTCCAGCTGGCTTGTGGGTCCCCAGAAGACTTTCTAAAGACACCAAAGGACTCCCCTGGTTGCTCCAGGCCTGTCCTGACTTACCCTTGCTGGGTGAGTCCCCCAGACCTTGCTGGTCTGCGTCATTGCCTCTTCACACTTTCCCCGAGACTTGCTGTTACCAAGGCTTGTTGGCTCCGATCGAGCCGCCGACACCGCAGTAAGCTGCAGACATTGTGGTACTCACCGAATCCAGATACTGGTCATCGTCGACGCCTCCTGGACCTCGTGGCTGAAGAGTCAAGGCACTCACAAACGACCTGAATCTTGCAACGACGGTGGGCATCCATCTTCCTTGCCCCGAGTCACTGCCAAGTCACTTTGAACACTGTCCCCTCTGCTTTCAGGTCTTCCATCTTCTGAATCCAGGCTTGGATTCCTCCGGACACTTCTCCTGTCGCCGCAAGCAGCAAGTCTTCACTGGCTCCCATTGAAAACGCCGCCGCGACCCGACACCAAAGAACACCTATGCACCCGGCTCCCCTGGGTGAGGTAACTTCAGCAATACGGTGCTCCTGTGGGTGTGGGCCCTAGAACTACTTACCCTGTAAGTGACTTGCTTGTAGCTACCCTAGAAGTGCCCTAAAACTCTTACTTTCCAAGTGCGACTATCGCACTGACTCGTACATGGTTCGCGTCTGTGTTAGACACACCGCGTCCAACTCCCTTGCAATTCTATCTGTAACCGCGTCCTTCGACTCGTACAAGGACCGATCGGTGTGTTCGCCTCGAACACGCAAGGGACCTTTAACATTGAAATCTCAATCGCGTCTGTTCGCATAGACTCGTACAGGACTCGCACCGGTGCCAGGACACCACGTCCGTCCCCTATGGGTCTCCTACAACTACCTGGGGTGGTTCTTGGGGGTCCCTCGATTCTAGATGCCCTAGACCTAGGTCTAGCAAACTAAGATTGTGATATTCGATGGTGCTAAACTTATTTTGATAATATTTGACTTGTATATATGTTCCTGACCTCTAATCTCATAAAGAGATTAGTAGAGAGTGTTTATTAATAAATACATATATATTTGATATATATACCTGTGTGGTGTCTTTTCATTTGGTGATTCAAGAGGTTGTGTGGTAAAACAAGCTGCTTTACATTCCTTCAAGACTTAGCCTGAAGGCTGCTCTCCACAGCTACCACTAGGATAGCTTTCTATAAAGGTTGTCTTAAACCTATCTACCATAAGAGTCGAATTGTTCTGGTGCAAGGTGTCCACTTTAATTAGTGAACAGCATATGCCAGGCCAACTTCTCACATTGGTGGGCAGCGTGTGGGATTCCAGCTTGCTATTGTTTTACCAGAAAATCTCTATTTGAATTACTAACTGAAAACCACTATAGGTACTTAAGGTACATATAAAGTCAAGCTTAGTATCAATAAGTTCTACTGAACTTAGAGCTGTGTGCCAAGGGATAGCACACCCTTTCTACAGCTCAAGCTAGTATCAGTAGGCCACAAACTAGTGTAGGTAGTACAACACTGCACAACACTAAAATGTCCTTAAAGGGTGGAACCAGTGGATCCACTCAGCCTCAGTATAAGGACATGGCTTTCTCTGACTTGAGAGCCATGTGTGTTGAAAGACACCTGAGGCTAGGACAGCGTCCCTCAACCCTACACCTGATAGATCTGCTGACAGCAGATGATCTTAGATTGGCTCTAGGAGCTAATGGGTCTGAATCAGTGGGTGGGTCAATTACAGTATCTGGGTCAGATGATGAAAATCAGAATGACCAGGACTCTGTGATTGAAGGGCCAGGCCTCAAGGGGCACGAAAAGGACAGAGGAATTCTCCCTAAGAGAACTGACAGAGTGGATGAGAGGCATAGGTCCCCTTCCAGGGAATCTGAGAACTCTTATCACTCTGGCAGAGAATTTGTCCATCAGAGGAACTCATACTTTCCCATAAGAGAGAGCTCTTCTGAAAGAATGTGCAAACTGCTGCAGTATGAGGAAGCAAGAGTTGCCCTCAGAACCAAGCAGTTGGCACTGGATAGAGAAGCCCTGGAGATCCAGAGAGCTTCTGGAAGAGAGGGGTTAGAACCCCTTGGTGGCAGCAACAGTGTCCCTAGAGGCAGAGAATCTATTCCAGACCATAGGAACCAGAGCAAGGTTGTTCCTCCCTACCAGAGTGGGGATGATATCCACAAGTGGATAACTGCTATGGAGAGGGCCTGTAGAGTACAGCAGGTCCCCCAAAAGCAGTGGGCAGCAATCTTGTGGCTCTCCTTTTCAGACAAAGGTAGAGACAAGCTCCTCACTGTTAGAGAAGAGGATGCTGATGATGATGAAGTCCTGAAGAGTGCACTGATAGATGGGTTTGGAGTAACCACTGAGCAATACAGGTTGAAGTTCAGAGACACCCAGAAGGCACAGACTCAGGACTGGACTGACTTTGTTGATTGTGCAACCAAGGCTCTGGAGGGTTGGCTGGTTGGCAGTAGGGTTACTGATTTCAAGGGATTGTATAATCTGATGATGAGAGAACAGATCCTTAATAATTGCTAGAACCAGTTGTTGCATCAATACCTGGTGGACTCAGATTTGACCTCCCCGCAAGAATTGGGAAAGAAGGCAGACAAATGGGTCAGAACCAGGGTGAGGCAGAAACCCCAGAACCAAGGGGGTGACACTAAGAAGCAAGATCATAAGGGCTCTGAGAAAGGTGGGGATAAGTCAAAAGACCAGAAGTCTTCACAAGGGCCCCAAAAACCTGCATCTGGTGGGGAGTCACTATCCAACAAGGGAAAAGGCCAAAAGAAGCCCTGGTGCAAATTCTGTAAACAGAAAGGGCACTGGACTTCTGACTGTAACAAGTCCAAAGACCAAACCACCACCACTCCTGCCCCTAAGGCAACTGTTCCCCCTAGCTCAGCTACTGGTGGAGGTGGTACTCAGAATAAGGGTGTAGTAGGGTTGACCCTGGGTTCTGAAGTGGACTCTGACCTAGTCAGAGTGCCCACTCAGGCAATGCTGATTTGTGAGGGAGACCTTAATATGTCCTTCCTAGTAAGCCCCAGTAATCTGGGCAAATACAAACAACAGCCTGTAATAAATGGCAAACAGGCTTTGGCATTTAGGGACACAGGTGCTAGTGTCACCATGGTGGCAGAGGATCTTGTGGACCCTGGACAGATCATCCTGGGTGAAATGTACCAGGTGACCAATGCAAGCAACGTCAAGACCAACCATAGTCTGGCAGTTGTGAATTTCTCCTGGGGAGGGGTAACTGGCCTCAAAAAGGTTGTAGTCAGTGCAGACCTCCCTGTCGAATGTCTATTGGGCAATGATCTAGAAACTTCAGCCTGGTCTGAAGTAGAGTTATGGACTCATGCTGAGATGTTGGGCGTCCCTGCAGAGGTATTTGCTGTGACCAGGTCACAAGCAAGAATGCATAACACTGAACCAGCTCTGGATCCTGGAACAATGGACCAGATGCTTCCCAAGAGGAGGAGCAGTAGGGTAAAGGCAGTGCCTTCCCCTCTGTCTCAGATCACAGATTCACTCCCAGAGGGAGGTGAAGCAGATCCTGAGGAAGGAACTGCCCCAGAGGGACTTGAGCCTGATCAGGTTGAGTTATTGGGGGCAGGGGGCCCTTCTAGGGAAGATCTGAGTAAGGAGCAACAGTGCTGCCCCTCTCTTGAACCCCTCAGACAGCAGGCTGCTGCTGAGGCTGCTGGGAGTGCTAGTGGGTCCCATAAAGTTTATTGGGATGAGGGACTCCTATATTCTGAGGGTAGAGATCCAGCCCCTGGAGCCACCAGGAGGATGGTAATACCTCAGAAGTTTAGGTGGTTCCTCTTGACCCTAGCACATGACATCCCTTTAGCAGGACACTTGGGCCAAAACAAGACCTGGGACAGGCTTGTTCCACATTTTCATTGGCCACATATGTCAGAGGACACAAAGGAGTTTTGTCGCTCCTGTGTCACATGCCAAGCCAGTGGTAAGGAATGGTGGCACAACAAAGGCCCCCCTGATACCACTACCTGTGGTGGGGGTACCCTTTGAAAGGGTAGGGATTGACATTGTTGGTCCCCTTGACCCTCAAACTGCCTCTGGGCACAGGTTTATCCTGGTGGTAGTGGATCATGCCACCAGGTACCCAGAAGCAATTCCCCTGAGGACCACCACAGCCCCTGTGGTGGCAAGAGCCCTCATTGGAGTCTTCTCCAGAGTGGGTTTCCCAAAGGAGGTCATTTCTGACAGAGGTACCAACTTCATGTCAGGATATCTAAAAGCAATGTGGAAGGAGTGTGGTGTAACTTACAAGTTCACCACCCCCTATCACCCACAATTCAATGGTTTAATTGAACGCTTCAACAAAACCTTGAAAGGAATGATTAAAGGACTGCCAGAGAAGCTTAGGCGGAAATGGGACCTTATTCTTCCTTGCCTATTGTTTGCATACAGAGAGGTTCCACAGAAGGGGGTTGGTTACAGCCCATTTGAGCTTCTGTTTGGGCATCCTGTGAGAGGTCCACTGTGTTTGGTGAAAGAGGGCTGGGAGTTACCTCTCAAGCCCCCCAAACAAGATGTGATGGACTATGTACTTGGTCTCCGCTCCCGGATGGCAGAGTACATGAAAAAGGCAACCAAAAACCTGGAGGCCAGCCAAGAATTACAAAAAGCTTGGCATGACCAAAAGGCTGTACTGACTGTATACCAGCCAGGACAGAAAGTGTGGGTGTTGGAGCCTGTGGCCCCAGCAGCCCTCCAGGACAAGTGGAGTGGCCCCCATACAATAGTTGAACAAAAGGGAGAAGTCACCTACCTGGTGAATCTTGGAACTCCCAGGAGCCCCCTGAGGGAGCTCCACGTCAACAGATTAAAGCCATATGTTGACAGGGCTGACATGGGCTTGCTCATGGCAACTGATGAGGACCAGGAGGAGGAGAGTGACCCTCTCCCTGACCTGCTCTCTCAGAACCCTGATGATGGATCAGTAGATGGTGTTGCTTTGGCAAGCAGCCTCACTGACCATCAGCAAACTGAGTGCAGACAAGTTCTGCAACAGTATAGACATATGTTTAGCCTGACCCCTAGTCAGACTACCTGGTGCACCCATGAGGTGGACACTGGAGACAGTCTGCCTGTCAAGAGTAAAATCTACAGGCAACCTGACCATGTCAGGGACTGTATCAGGACTGAAGTCCAGAAAATGTTGGAGCTAGGTGTAATTGAGCCTTCAGATAGCCCTTGGGCTAGCCCAGTAGTCCTGGTACCCAAGCCTCATACCCAGGGTGGTAAGAAAGAAATGAGGTTTTGTGTAGACTACAGAGGCCGCAATGCAGTCACTAGGACTGATGCCTATCCCATACCAAGGGCAGATGAGCTGATTGATACTTTGGCCTCAGCCAAGTATCTAAGCACGTTTGACCTGACAGCTGGCTACTGGCAGATCAGGTTAGCTGATGATGCAAAAGCCAAAACAGCATTTTGGACCCCTGGTGGGCACTTCCACTTTGTTGTGATGCCCTTTGGATTGAAAAATGCACCTGCCACTTTTCAGAGGTTGGTGAATAAAGTTCTGACAGGGATGGAAACTTATTGCTCAGCTTATCTAGATGATATTGCTGTCTTTAGTTCCTCCTGGCAGGATCACCTGGTCCACCTCAGGAATGCTTTGGAGGCCCTGCAGAAAGCAGGCCTCACTATCAAGGCCACTAAGTGCCAGATAGGGCAGAGTCAGGTTGTATACCTGGGCCACCTTGTGGGTGGAGGCCAGGTTCAGCCTTTACAGAGCAAAATCCAAACCATAATGGAATGGGTTGCTCCAACCACCCAGACACAGGTGAGAGCCTTCTTAGGCCTGACTGGATACTATAGGAGGTTTGTCAAGGGATATGGATCTATAGTGACCCCTTGAATGATCTGACCTCAAAGAAAATGCCAAAAAGGTTCAGTGGACAGCTAGCTGTCAAAAGGCATTTGAAGACCTAAAGCAGGCCATGTGCACTGCACCCATCTTACAGAGTCCAGACTACACCAAAAAGTTCATTGTCCAAACAGATGCTTCTGAGATGGGTGTGGGAGCTGTACTGTCTCAACTGAATGATGAAGGTCAAGACCAGCCAGTAGCTTTCATTAGCAGAAGGCTGACCCCTAGAGAGAAACGTTGGTCAGCTATAGAGAGGGAGGCCTTTGCTGTGGTGTGGGCCCTGAAGAAGCTGAGGCCATACTTGTTTGGCACTCACTTCATAGTTCAGACTGACCACAAGCCCCTCCTATGGCTTAAACAGATGAAAGGTGAAAACCCAAAACTTTTGAGGTGGTCCATTTCCCTACAGGGGATGGACTATACAGTGGAACATAGACCTGGGACCCAACATGCCAATGCAGATGGACTCTCAAGGTATTTCCACTTTGAACACGAAGACTCAACTGGTCAAGGTTAGTTTAGTGTCCCTGCATTTGGGGGGGGGTTGTGTAGGAGAGTAGGATCTGCCTCTTATGATGCCTCCACTTTTTTCTGATGTTTACACTGGTTTCTGGCTATAGTCTGGCTGGGTCCCTGCTAATCAGGGCCCCAGCCTCTCTGTTCTCTCTAAACGACTTGGAGTGCACTCTAGGTGCACTAGTGATTGGATACTGTGGTACCTTATGACTCCCTAGTATATGGTACCTTAGGTACCAAGGGCATAGGTACTTCACAGGCCTACCAGGGGCTGCAGCATGATTTATGCCACCCCTGGGAAGCAGACTAAATCTGACACCACAGGCCTGCTACTGCAGCCTGGGTGAGGAAGTGCTAGCACCCCTCACTGAGATATAGGTTCCCTATATCTCTCCTATGCACACATATAACCCTATCAGTCACCCCTAAGGCAGGCCCTATCAATCCTGAGGGCAGGGTGCTTGGCTTCTATGTGAGGGGGTGCCTCTGCCTGAGCAGGGCCCCTCTGCAGCTCTCAGAGTCCATTCTCTGGTGCTGTCTGTGGATGCGGTTAAACCATATACTTTTAAGTGCATTATATCCTCGCTGTAAAATGCTAACTTTGGAATGGCTGCATCGAAACATGTCGTGTTTGGTGTCAAACATCTTGGAATACTACCCCCCGCCAGTCCTGGCAGCGGGGGTAGCATTCCACCCTTCTAGAGGGATAGACATATACCTACTGTGGAAACGCGGTAGAATCCTGCAGAGCCCTGGCATCACAAAATGGATGCCACCAGTCACAGACACTGGGCTGCCCTCCTGCTGATGACCAACACTCGCAGTGGAGGAAGCCCAACAATAGATATCCTGTCCCAAGGGGTGTGACCACCTTCCAGACAGGGTTTAGTGTATTGGGGCTGGGTGGGTGCACTCTTAGAGTGCTTTGAAGTCCTGCACTGGGGGAGCAGAAGGCTCCTCTGTGCATATGCCAGTTCAAACCGGCTCAGGGGCTACCTGTCCCTGCTCTGGCGCGAAACTAGACAAAGTGAAGTGGGTGTAGCCACCCACTCCCCTGACCCTCCCATAGGTAGGGTCATAGAGCTAGTCCCTCCCTTTCTTTTAGTATAAGAGGGGGAACCTGTGCATAGCACCCTAGATTTCCCTGGATGACGCTCTGAAGAAGAATCCCGGACCTTCGACGTTCCACTACCTTTGGAAGACTGAAGAATCTCCCTTGGAGTCAAGGAGTGACTCCCCTGCTTGGCAGGCACCAAAAACTACAAACGACGGTCGCAAACTACGCCGCTCCCGCCGGAGTCCGAAGTCCCTGCAGCCCAAGAAGTGGATTTCCTGACTTCTCAAAGGTCATCGTGAGTCCCCAGCGAAGCTGAGGCCAGTGGACCCCAAGAGTAATGAGGAACCGCGACCCCTGGGTACCGTGCACTATTGTCAAGTGCAATCCCTTCACAGCATTCCACGAACTTGTGCTTTGGACCACGTGTGGTCCTAGCCTCCAGCAGGAACCCTCCGAAGATCAGAGGCCTACCACGTCCTGAGTGACCGTGGGCATCTGTGAGCGAATCCTCCAGAGGCGTCTTTGCGATCCCTTTACAGCCGGCTTGTGGGTCCCCAGAAGACTTTCTAAAGACACCAAAGGGCTCCCCTGGTTTCTCCAGGCCTGCCCTGACTTACCTTCGCTGGGTGAGTCCCCCAGTACTTGCTGGTTTGCGCCATTGCCTCTTCACACTTTCCCCGAGACTTGCTGTTACCAAGGCTTGTTGGCTCCAATCGAGCCGGCGACACCGCAGTAAGCTGCAGACATCATGGCACTCACCGAATCCAGCTCCTGGTCATCGTCGACACCTCCTGGACCTCGTGGCTGAAGAGTCAAGGCACCTGCGAACGACCTGAATCTTGCGACGACGGTGGGCATCCATCTTCCTTGCCCCGAGTCACTGCCAAGTGACTTTGAACACTGTCCCCTCTGCTTTCAGGTCTTCCATCTTCTGAATCCAGGCTTGGATTCCTCCGGACACTTCTCCTGTCGCCGCAAGCAGCAAGACTTCACTGGCTCCCATTGAAAACGACGCCGCGACCCGACACCAAAGAACACCTATGCACCTAGGCTCCCCTGGGTGAGGTAACTTCAGCACTACGGTGCTCCTGTGGGTGTCGGCCCTACAACTACTTACCCTGTAAGTGACTTGCTTGTAGCTACCCTAGAAGTGCCCTAAAACTCTTACATTCCAAGTGCGACTATCGCACTGACTCGTACATGGTTCGCGTCTGTGTTAGACACACCCCGTCCAACTCCCTTGCAATTCTATCTGTAACCGCGTCCTTCGACTCGTACAAGGACCGATCGGTGTGTTCGCCTCGAACACGCAAGGGACCTTTAACATTGAAATCTCAATCTCGTCTGTTCGCATAGACTCGTACAGGACTCGCACCAGTGCCAGGACACTGCGTCCGTCCCCTGTGGGTCTCCTACAACTACCTGGGGTGGTTCTTGGGGGTCCCTCGATTCTAGATGCCCTAGACCTAGGTCTAGCAAACTAAGATTGTGATATTCGATGGTGCTAAACTTATTTTGATAATATTTGACTTGTACATATGTTCCTGACCTCTAATCTCATAAAGAGATTAGTAGAGAGTGTTTATTAATAAATACATATATATTTGATATATATACCTGTGTGGTGTCTTTTCATTTGGTGATTCAAGAGGTTGTGTGGTAAAACAAGCTGCTTTACATTCCTTCAAGACTTAGCCTGAAGGCTGCTCTCCACAGCTACCACTAGGATAGCTTTCTTTAAAGGTTGTCTTAAACCTATCTACCATAAGAGTCGAATTGTTCTGGTGCAAGGTGTCCACTTTAATTAGTGAACAGCATATGCCAGGCCAACTTCTCACATTGGTGGGCAGCGTGTGGGATTCCAGCTTGCTATTGTTTTACCAGAAAATCTCTATTTGAATTACTAACTGAAAACCACTATAGGTACTTAAGGTACATATAAAGTCAAGCTTAGTATCAATAAGTTCTACTGAACTTAGAGCTGTGTGCCAAGGGATAGCACGCCCTTTCTACAGCTCAAGCTAGTATCAGTAGGCCACAAACTAGTGTAGGTAGTACAACACTAGAACACTAGAACACTGCACAACACTAGAATGTCCTTAAAGGGTGGAACCAGTGGATCCACTCAGCCTCAGTATAAGGACATGGCTTTCTCTGACTTGAGAGCCATGTGTGTTGAAAGACACCTGAGGCTAGGACAGAGTCCCTCAACCCTACACCTGATAGATCTGCTGACAGCAGATGATCTTAGATTGGCTTTAGGAGCTAATGGGTCTGAATCAGTGGGTGGGTCAATTACAGTATCTGGGTCAGATGATGAAAATCAGAATGACCAGGACTCTGTGATTGAAGGGCCAGGCCTCAAGGGGCCTGAAAAGGACAGAGGAATTCTCCCTAAGAGAACTGACAGTGGATGAGAGGCATAGGTCCCCTTCCAGGGAATCTGAGCACTCTTATCACTCTGGCAGAGAATTTGTCCATCAGAGGAACTCATACTTTCCCATAAGAGAGACCTCCTCTGAAAGAATGTGCAAACTGCTGCAGTATGAGGAAGCAAGAGTTGCCCTCAGAACCAAGCAGTTGGCACTGGATAGAGAAGCCCTGGAGATCCAGAGAGCTTCTAGAAGAGAGGGGTTAGAACCCCTTGGTGGCAGCAACAGTGTCCCTAGAGGCAGAGAATCTATTCCAGACCATAGGAACCTGAGCAAGGTTGTTCCTCCCTACCAGAGTGGGGATGATATCCACAAGTGGATAACTCCTATGGAGAGGGCCTGTAGAGTACAGCAGGTCCCCCAAAAGCAGTGGGCAGCAATCTTGTGGCTCTCCTTTTCAGACATAGGTAGAGACAAGCTCCTCACTGTTAGAGAAGAGGATGCTGATGATTATGAAGTCCTGAAGAGTGCACTGATAGATGGGTTTGGCTTAACCACTGAGCAGTACAGGTTGAAGTTCAGAGACACCCAGAAGGCACAGACTCAGGACTGGACTGACTTTGTTGATTGTGCAACCAAGGCTCTGGAGGGTTTGCTGGTTGGCAGTAGGGTTACTGATTTCAAGGGATTGTATAATCTGATGATGAGAGAACAGATCCTTAATAATTGCCAGAACCAGTTGTTGCATCAATACCTGGTGGACTCAGATCTGACCTTTCCCCAAGAATTGGGAAAGAAGGCAGACAAATGGGTCAGAACCAGGGTGAGGCAGAAACCCCAGAACCAAGGGGGTGACACTAAGAAGCAAGATCCTAAGGGCTCTGAGAAAGGTGGGGATAAGTCAAAAGACCAGAAGTCTTCACAAAGGCCCCAAAAATCTGCATCTGGTGGGGAGTCACTATCCAACAAGGGAAAAGGCCAAAAGAAGCCCTGGTGCAAATTCTGTAAACAGAAAGGGCACTGGACTTCTGACTGTAACAAGTCCAAAGACCAAACCACCACCACTCCTGCCCCTAAGGCAACTGTTCCCCCTAGCTCAGCTACTGGTGGAGGTGGTACTCAGAATAAGGGTGTAGTAGGGTTTACCCTGGGTTCTGAAGTGGACTCTGACCTAGTCAGAGTGCCCACTCAGGCAATGCTGATTTGTGAGGGAGACCTTAATATGTCCTTCCTAGTAAGCCCCAGTAATCTGGGCAAATACAAACAACAGCCTGTAATAAATGGCAAACAGGCTTTGGCATTTAGGGACACAGGTGCTAGTGTCACCATGGTGGCAGAGGATCTTGTGGACCCTGGACAGATCATCCTGGGCGAAATGTACCAGGTCACCAATGCAAGCAACGTCAAGACCAACCATAGTCTGGCAGTTGTGAATTTCTCCTGGGGAGGGGTAACTGGCCTCAAAAAGGTTGTAGTCAGTGCAGACCTCCCTGTCGAATGTCTATTGGGCAATGATCTAGAGACTTCAGCCTGGTCTGAAGTAGAGTTATGGACTCATGCTGAGATGTTGGGCATCCCTGCAGAGGTGTTTGCTGTGACCAGGTCACAAGCAAGAATGCATAACACTGAACCAGCTCTGGATCCTGGAACAATGGACCAGATGCTTCCCAAGAGGAGGAGCAGTAGGGTAAAGGCAGTGCCTTCCCCTCTGTCTCAGATCACAGATTCACCCCCAGAGGGAGGTGAAGCAGATCCTGAGGAAGGAACTGCCCCAGAGGGACTTGAGCCTGATCAGGTTGAGTTCTTGGGGGCAGGGGGCCCTTCTAGTGAAGATCTGAGTAAGGAGCAACAGTGCTGCCCCTCTCTTGAACCCCTCAGACAGCAGGCTGCTGCTGAGGCTGCTGGGAGTGCTAGTGGGTCCCATAAAGTTTATTGGGATGAGGGACTCCTATATTCTGAGGGTAGAGATCCAGCCCCTGGAGCCACCAGGAGGATGGTAATACCTCAGAAGTTTAGGGGTTCCTCTTGACCCTAGCACATGACATCCCTTTAGCAGGACACTTGGGCCAAAACAAGACCTGGGACAGGCTTGTTCCACATTTTCATTGGCCACATAAGTCAGAGGACACAAAGGAGTTTTGTCGCTCCTGTGTCACATGCCAAGCCAGTGGTAAGGCAGGTGGCACAACAAAGGCCCCCTGATACCACTACCTGTTTTGGGGGTACCCTTTGAAAGGGTAGGGATTGACATTGTTGGTCCCCTTGACCCTCAAACTGCCTCTGGGCACAGGTTTATCCTGGTGGTAGTGGATCATGCCACCAGGTACCCAGAAGCAATTTCCCTGAGGACCACCACAGCCCCTGTGGTGGCAAGAGCCCTCATTGGAGTCTTCTCCAGAGTGGGTTTCCCAAAGGAGGTCATTTCTGACAGAGGTACCAACTTCATGTCGGGATATCTAAAAGCAATGTGGAAGGAGTGTGGTGTAACTTACAAGTTCACCACCCCCTATCACCCACAATGCAATGGTTTAATTGAACGCTTCAACAAAACCTTGAAAGGAATGATTAAAGGACTCCCAGAGAAGCTTAGGCGGAAATGGGACCTTCTTCTTCCTTGCCTATTGTTTGCATACAGAGAGGTTCCACAGAAGGGGGTTGGTTACAGCCCATTTGAGCTTCTGTTTGGGCATCCTGTGAGAGGTCCACTGTGTTTGGTGAAAGAGGGCTGGGAGTTACCTCTCAAGCCCCCCAAACAAGATGTGATGGACTATGTACTTGGTCTCCGCTCCCGGATGGCAGAGTACATGAAAAAGGCAACCAAAAACCTGGAGGCCAGCCAAGAATTACAAAAAGCTTGGCATGACCAAAAGGCTGTACTGACTGTATACCAGCCGGGACAGAAAGTGTGGGTGTTGGAGCCTGTGGCCCCAGCAGCCCTCCAGGACAAGTGGAGTGGCCCCCATACAATAGTTGAACAAAAGGGAGAAGTCACCTACCTGGTGAATCTTGGAACTCCCAGGAGCCCCCTGAGGGTGCTCCACGTCAACAGATTAAAGCCATATGTTGACAGGGCTGACATGGGCTTGCTCATGGCAACTGATGAGGACCAGGAGGAGGAGAGTGACCCTCTCCCTGACCTGCTCTCTCAGAACCCTGATGATGGGTCAGTAGATGGTGTTGCTTTGGCAAGCAGCCTCACTGACCATCAGCAAACTGAGTGCAGA
Source organism: Calotriton arnoldi (assembly GCA_963921515.1). Taxonomy (NCBI): domain Eukaryota; kingdom Metazoa; phylum Chordata; class Amphibia; order Caudata; family Salamandridae; genus Calotriton; species Calotriton arnoldi. The sequence goes on from CAWUFW010009015.1 coordinate 328,622, forward strand.
CAAGTTCTGCAACAGTATAGACATATGTTTAGCCTGACCCCTAGTCAGACTTCCTGGTGCACCCATGAGGTGGACACTGGAGACAGTCTGCCTGTCAAGAATAAAATCTACAGGCAACCTGACCATGTCAGGGACTGTATCAGGAATGAAGTCCAGAAAATGTTGGAGCTAGGTGTAATTGAGCCTTCAGATAGCCCTTGGGCTAGCCCAGTAGTCCTGGTACCCAAGCCTCATACCCAGGGTGGTAAGAAAGAAATGAGGTTTTGTGTACACTACAGAGGCCTCAATGCAGTCACTAGGACTGATGCCTATCCCATACCAAGGGCAGATGAGCTGATTGATACTTTGGCCTCAGTCAAGTATCTAAGCACGTTTGACCTGACAGCTGGCTACTGGAAGATCAGGTTAGCTGATGATGCAAAAGCCAAAACAGCATTTTCGACCCCTGGTGGGCACTACCACTTTGTGGTGATGCCCTTTGTATTGAAAAATGCACCTGCCACTTTTCAGAGGTTGGTGAATAAAGTTCTGACAGGGATGGAAACTTATTGCTCAGCTTATCTAGATGATATTGCTGTCTTTAGTTCCTCCTGGCAGGATCACCTGGTCCACCTCAGGAATGTTTTGGAGGCCCTGCAGAAAGCAGGCCTCACTATCAAGGCCACTAAGTGCCAGATAGGGCAGAGTCAGGTTGTATCCCTGGGCCACCTTGTGGGTGGAGGCCAGGTTCAGCCTTTACAGAGCAAAATCCAAACCATAATGGAATGGGTTGCTCCAACCACCCAGACACAGGTGAGAGCCTTCTTAGGCCTGACTGGGTACTATAGGAGGTTTGTCAAGGGATATGGATCTATAGTGACCCCCTTGAATGATCTGACCTCAAAGAAAATGCCAAAAAGGTTCAGTGGACAGCTAGCTGTCAAAAGGCATTTGAAGACCTAAAGCACGCCATGTGCACTGCCCCCATCTTACAGAGTCCAGACTACACCAAAAAGTTCATTGTCCAAACAGATGCTTCTGATCTGGGTGTGGGAGCTGTACTGTCTCAACTGAATGATGAAGGTCAAGACCAGCCAGTAGCTTTCATTAGCAGAAGGCTGACCCCTAGAGAGAAACGTTGGTCAGCTATAGAGAGGGAGGCCTTTGCTGTGGTGTGGGCCCTGAAGAAGCTGAGGCCATACTTGTTTGGCACTCACTTCATAGTTCAGACTGACCACAAGCCCCTCCTATGGCTTAAACAGATGAAAGGTGAAAACCCAAAACTTTTGAGGTGGTCCATTTCCCTACAGGGGATGGACTATACAGTGGAACATAGACCTGGGACCCAACATGCCAATGCAGATGGACTCTCAAGGTATTTCCACTTTGAACACGAAGACTCAACTGGTCAAGGTTAGTTTAGTGTCCCTGCGTTTGGGGGGGCGGTTGTGTGGGAGAGTAGGATCTGCCTCTTATGTTGCCCCCACTTTTTTTCTGATGTTTACACTGGTTTCTGGCTATAGTCTGGCTGGGTCCCTGCTAATCAGGGCCCCAGCCTCTCTGTTCTCTCTAAACGACTTGGAGTGCACTCTAGGTGAACTAGTGATTGGATACTGTGGTACCTTATGAGTCCCTAGTATATGGTACCTTAGGTACCAAGGGCATAGGTACTTCACAGGCCTACCAGGGGCTGCAGCATGTATTATTCCACCCCTGGGAAGCAGACTAAATCTGACACCGCAGGCCTGCTACTGCAGCCTGGGTGAGGAAGTGCTAGCACACCTCACTGAGATATAGGTTCCCTATATCTCTCCTACGCACACATATAACCCTATCAGTCACCCCTAAGGCAGGCCCTATCAATCCTGAGGGCAGGGTGCTTGGCTTCTATGTGAGGGGGTGCCTCTGCCTGAGCAGGGCCCCTCTGCAGCTCTCAGAGTCCATTCTCTGGTGCTGTTTGTGGATGCGGTTAAACCATATACTTTTAAGTGCATTATATCCTCGCTGTAAAATGCTAACTTTGGAATGGCTGCATCGAAACATGTCGTGTTTGGTGTCAAACATCTTGGAATACTACCCCTGCCAGTCCTGGCGGCGGGGGTAGCGTTCCACCCTTCTAGAGGGATAGACATGTACCTACTGTGGAAACGCGGTAGAATCCTGCAGAGCCCTGGCATCACAAAATGGATGCCACCAGTCACAGACACTGGGCTGCCCTCCTGCTGATGACCAACACTCGCAGTGGAGGAAGCCCAACAATAGATATCCTGTCCCAAGGGGTGTGACCACCTTCCAGACTGGGTTTAGTGTATTGGGGCTTGGTGGGTGCACTCTTAGAGTGCTTTGAAGTCCTGCACTGGGGGAGCAGAAGGCTCCTCTGTGCATATGCCAGTTCAAACCGGCTCAGGGGCTACCTGTCCCTGCTCTGGCGTGAAACTGGACAAAGGGAAGTGGGTGTAGCCACCCACTCCCCTGACCCTCCCATAAGTAGGGTCATAGAGCTAGTCCCTCCCTTTCTTTTAGTATAAGAGGGGGAACCTGTGCATAGCACCCTAGATTTCCCTGGACGACGCTCTGAAGAAGAATCCCGGACCTTCGACGTTCCACTACCTTTGGAAGACTGAAGAATCTCCCTTGGAGTCAAGGAGTGACTCCCCTGCTTGGCAGGCACCAAAAACTACAAACGACAGTCGCAAACTACGCCGCTCCCGCCGGAGTCCGAAGTCCCTGCAGCCCAAGAAGTGGATTTCCTGACTTCTCGAAGGCCATCGTGAGTCCCCAGTGAAGCTGATGCCAGTGGACCCCAAGAGTAACGAGGAACTGCGACCCCTGGGAACCATGCACTATTGTCAAGTGAAACCCCTTCACAACATTCCACGAACTTGTGCTTTGGACCTCGTGTGGTCCTAGCCTCCAGCAGGAATTCTTCTAAAGATCAGAGGCCTACCATATCCTGAGTGACCGTGGGCCCCTGTGAGCGAATCCTCCCGAGGCGACTTTGCAATCCATTGCCAGCCAGCTTGTGGGTCCCCAGAAGACTTTCTAAAGACACCAAAGTGCTCCGCTAGTTGCTCCAGGTCTGCCCTGACTTACCCTCGCTAGGTGAGTCCCCCAGACCTTGCTGGTCTGCGCCATTGCCTCTTCACACTTTCCCCAAGACTTGCTGTTACCAAGGCTTTTTAGCTCCGATCGAGCCGCCGACATGGCAGTAAGCTGCAGACATTGTGGGACTCACCGAATCCAGCTCCTGGTCGTCGTCGACGCCTCCTGGACCTCGTGGCTGAAGAGTCAAGGCACCTGCGAACGACCTGAATCTTGCGACGACGGTGGGCATCCATCTTCCTTGCCCCGAGTCACTGCCAAGTGACTTTGAACACTGTCCCCTCTGCTTCCAGGTCTTCCATCTTCTGAATCCAGGCTTGGATTCCTCCGGACACTTCTCCTGTCGCCGCAAGCAGCAAGTCTTCACTGGCTCCCATTGAAAACGACGCCGCGACCCGACACCAAAGAACACCTATGCACCCGGCTCCCCTGGGTGAGGTAACTTCAGCACTATGGTGGTCCTGTGGGTGTGGGCCCTAGAACTACTTACCCTGTAAGTGACTTGCTTGTAGCTACCCTAGAAGTGCCCTAAAACTCTTACTTTCCAAGTGCGACTATCGCACTGACTCGTACATGGTTCGCGTCTGTGTTAGACACACCGCGTCCAACTCCCTTGCAATTCTATCTGTAACCGCGTCCTTCGACTCGTACAAGGACCGAACGGTGTGTTCGCCTCAAACACACAAGGGACCTTTAACATTGAAATCTCAATCGCGTCTGTTCACATAGACTCGTACAGGACTCGCACCGGTGCCAGGACACCTCGTCCGTCCCCTATGGGTCTCCTACAACTACCTGGGGTGGTTCTTGGGGGTCCCTCGATTCTAGATGCCCTAGACCTAGGTCTAGCAAACTAAGATTGTGATATTCGATGGTGCTAAACTTATTTTGATAATATTTGACTTGTACATATGTTCCTGACCTCTAATCTCATAAAGAGATTAGTAGAGAGTGTTTATTAATAAATACATATATATTTGATATATATACCTGTGTGGTGTCTTTTCATTTGGTGATTCAAGAGGTTGTGTGGTAAAACAAGCTGCTTTACATTCCTTCAAGACTTAGCCTGAAGGCTGCTCTCCACAGCTACCACTAGGATAGCTTTCTATAAACGTTGTCTTAAACCTATCTACCATAAGAGTCGAATTGTTCTGGTGCAAGGTGTCCACTTTAATTAGTGAACAGCATATGCCAGGCCAACTTCTCACATTGGTGGGCAGCATGTGGGATTCCAGCTTGCTATTGTTTTACCAGAAAATCTCTATTTGAATTACTAACTGAAAACCACTATAGGTACTTAAGGTACATATAAAGTCAAGCTTAGTATCAATAAGTTCTACTGAACTTAGAGCTGTGTGCCAAGGGATAGCACACCCTTTCTACAGCTCAAGCTAGTATCAGTAGGCCACAAACTAGTGTAGGTAGTACAACACTGCACAACACTAGAATGTCCTTAAAGGGTGGAACCAGTGGATCCACTCAGCCTCAGTATAAGGACATGGCTTTCTCTGACTTGAGAGCCATGTGTGTTGAAAGACACCTGAGGCTAGGACAGAGTCCCTCAACCCTACACCTGATAGATCTGCTGACAGCAGATGATCTTAGATTGGCTCTAGGAGCTAATGGGTCTGAATCAGTGGGTGGGTCAATTACAGTATCTGGGTCAGATGATGAAAATCAGAATGACCAGGACTCTGTGATTGAAGGGCCAGGCCTCAAGGGGCCTGAAAAGGACAGAGGAATTCTCCCTAAGAGAACTGACAGTGGATGAGAGGCATAGGTCCCCTTCCAGGGAATCTGAGCACTCTTATCACTCTGGCAGAGAATTTGTCCATCAGAGGAACTCATATATCCCATAAGAGAGACCTCCTCTGAAAGAATGTGCAAACTGCTGAAGTATGAGGAAGCAAGAGTTGCCCTCAGAACCAAGCAGTTGGCACTGGATAGAGAAGCCCTGGAGATCCAGAGAGCTTCTAGAAGAGAGGGGTTAGAACCCCTTGGTGGCAGCAACAGTGTCCCTAGAGGCAGAGAATCTATTCCAGACCATAGGAACCTGAGCAAGGTTGTTCCTCCCTACCAGAGTGGGGATAATATCCACAAGTGGATAACTCCTATGGAGAGGGCCTGTAGAGTACAGCAGGTCCCCCAAAAGCAGTGGGCAGCAATCTTTTGGCTCTCCTTTTCAGACAAAGGTAGAGACAAGCTCCTCACTGTTAGAGAAGAGGATGCTGATGATTATGAAGTCCTGAAGAGTGCACTGATAGATGGGTTTGGCTTAACCACCGAGCAGTACAGGTTGAAGTTCAGAGACACCCAGAAGGCACAGACTCAGGACTGGACTGACTTTGTTGATTGTGCAACCAAGGCTCTGGAGGGTTGGCTGGTTGGCAGTAGGGTTACTGATTTCAAGGGATTGTATAATCTGATGATGAGAGAACAGATCCTTAATAATTGCCAGAACCAGTTGTTGCATCAATACCTGGTGGACTCAGATCTGACCTCTCCCCAAGAATTGGGAAAGAAGGCAGACAAATGGGTCAGAACCAGGGTGAGGCAGAAACCCCAGAACCAAGGGGGTGACACTAAGAAGCAAGATCCTAAGGGCTCTGAGAAAGGTGGGGATAAGTCAAAAGACCAGAAGTCTTCACAAGGGCCCCAAAAATCTGCATCTGGTGGGGAGTCACTATCCAACAAGGGAAAAGGCCAAAAGAAGCCCTGGTGCAAATTCTGTAAACAGAAAGGGCACTGGACTTCTGACTGTAACAAGTCCAAAGTCCAAACCACCACCACTCCTGCCCCTAAGTCAACTGTTCCCCCTAGCTCAGCTACTGGTGGAGGTGGTACTCAGAATAAGGGTGTAGTAGGGTTGACCCTGGGTTCTGAAGTGGACTCCGACCTAATCAGAGTGCCCACTCAGGCAATGCTGATTTGTGAGGGAGACCTTAATATGTCCTTCCTAGTAAGCCCCAGTAATCTGGGCAAATACAAACAACAGCCTGTAATAAATGGCAAACAGGCTTTGGCATTTAGGGACACAGGTGCTAGTGTCACCATGGTGGCAGAGGATCTTGTGGACCCTGGACAGATCATCCTGGGCGAAATGTACCAGGTGACCAGTGCAAGCAACGTCAAGACCAACCATAGTCTGGCAGTTGTGAATTTCTCCTGGGGAGGGGTAACTGGCCTCGAAAAGGTTATAGTCAGTGCAGACCTCCCTGTCGAATGTCTATTGGGCAATGATCTAGAGACTTCAGCCTGGTCTGAAGTAGAGTTATGGACTCATGCTGAGATGTTGGGCATCCCTGCAGAGGTATTTGCTGTGACCAGGTCACAAGTAAGAATGCATAACACTGAACCAGCTCTGGATCCTGGAACAATGGACCAGATGCTTCCCAAGAGGAGGAGCAGTAGGGTAAAGGCAGTGCCTTCCCCTCTGTCTCAGATCACAGATTCACCCCCAGAGGGAGGTGAAGCAGATCCTGAGGAAGGAACTGCCCCAGAGGGACTTGAGCCTGATCAGGTTGAGTTCTTGGGGGCAGGGGGCCCTTCTAGGGAAGATCTGAGTAAGGAGCAACAGTGCTGCCCCTCTCTTGAACCCCTCAGACAGCAGGCTGCTGCTGAGGCTGCTGGGAGTGCTAGTGGGTCCCATAAGGTTTATTGGGATGAGGGACTCCTATATTCTGAGGGTAGAGATCCAGCCCCTGGAGCCACCAGGAGGATGGTAATACCTCAGAAGTTTAGGGGTTCCTCTTGACCCTAGCACATGACATCCCTTTAGCAGGACACTTGGGCCAAAACAAGACCTGGGACAGGCTTGTTCCACATTTTCATTGGCCACATAAGTCAGAGGACACAAAGGAGTTTTGTCGCTCCTGTGTCACATGCCAAGCCAGTGGTAAGGCAGGTGGCACAACAAAGGCCCCCTGATACCACTACCTGTTTTGGGGGTACCCTTTGAAAGGGTAGGGATTGACATTGTTGGTCCCCTTGACCCTCAAACTGCCTCTGGGCACAGGTTTATCCTGGTGGTAGTGGATCATGCCACCAGGTACCCAGAAGCAATTTCCCTGAGGACCACCACAGCCCCTGTGGTGGCAAGAGCCCTCATTGGAGTCTTCTCCAGAGTGGGTTTCCCAAAGGAGGTCATTTCTGACAGAGGTACCAACTTCATGTCAGGATATCTAAAAGCAATGTGGAAGGAGTGTGGTGTAACTTACAAGTTCACCACCCCCTATCACCCACAATGCAATGGTTTAATTGAACGCTTCAACAAAACCTTGAAAGGAATGATTAAAGGACTCCCAGAGAAGCTTAGGCGGAAATGGGACCTTCTTCTTCCTTGCCTATTGTTTGCATATAGAGAGGTTCCACAGAAGGGGGTTGGTTACAGCCCATTTGAGCTTCTGTTTGGGCATCCTGTGAGAGGTCCACTGTGTTTGGTGAAAGAGGGCTGGGAGTTACCTCTCAAGCCCCCCAAACAAGATGTGATGGACTATGTACTTGGTCTCCGCTCCCGGATGGCAGAGTACATGAAAAAGGCAACCAAAAACCTGGAGGCCAGCCAAGAATTACAAAAAGCTTGGCATGACCAAAAGGCTGTACTGACTGTATACCAGCCGGGACAGAAAGTGTGGGTGTTGGAGCCTGTGGCCCCAGCAGCCCTCCAGGACAAGTGGAGTGGCCCCCATACAATAGTTGAACAAAAGGGAGAAGTCACCTACCTGGTGAATCTTGGAACTCCCAGGAGCCCCCTGAGGGTGCTCCACGTCAACAGATTAAAGCCATATGTTGACAGGGCTGACATGGGCTTGCTCATGGCAACTGATGAGGACCAGGAGGAGGAGAGTGACCCTCTCCCTGACCTGCTCTCTCAGAACCCTGATGATGGGTCAGTAGATGGTTTTGCTTTGGCAAGCAGCCTCACTGACCATCAGCAAACTGAGTGCAGACAAGTTCTGCAACAGTATAGACATATGTTTAGCCTGACCCCTAGTCAGACTTCCTGGTGCACCCATGAGGTGGACACTGGAGACAGTCTGCCTGTCAAGAATAAAATCTACAGGCAACCTGACCATGTCAGGGACTGTATCAGGACTGAAGTCCAGAAAATGTTGGAGCTAGGTGTAATTGAGCCTTCAGATAGCCCTTGGGCTAGCCCAGTAGTCCTGGTACCCAAGCCTCATACCCAGGGTGGTAAGAAAGAAATGAGGTTTTGTGTAGACTACAGATGCCTCAATGCAGTCACTAGGACTGATGCCTATCCCATACCAAGGGCAGATGAGCTGATTGATACTTTGGCCTCAGCCAAGTATCTAAGCACGTTTGACCTGACAGCTGGCTACTGGCAGATCAGGTTAGCTGATGATGCAAAAGCCAAAACAGCATTTTCGACCCCTGGTGGGCACTACCACTTTGTGGTGATGCCCTTTGGATTGAAAAATGCACCTGCCACTTTTCAGAGGTTGGTGAATAAAGTTCTGACAGGGATGGAAACTTATTGCTCAGCTTATCTAGATGATATTGCTGTCTTTAGTTCCTCCTGGCAGGATCACCTGGTCCACCTCAGGAATGTTTTGGAGGCCCTGCAGAAAGCAGGCCTCACTATCAAGGCCACTAAGTGCCAGATAGGGCAGAGTCAGGTTGTATACCTGGGCCACCTTGTGGGTGGAGGCCAGGTTCAGCCTTTACAGAGCAAAATCCAAACCATAATGGAATGGGTTGCTCCAACCACCCAGACACAGGTGAGAGCCTTCTTAGGCCTGACTGGGTACTATAGGAGGTTTGTCAAGGGATATGGATCTATAGTGACCCCCTTGAATGATCTGACCTCAAAGAAAATGCCAAAAAGGTTCAGTGGACAGCTAGCTGTCAAAAGGCATTTGAAGACCTAAAGCAGGCCATGTGCACTGCCCCCATCTTACAGAGTCCAGACTACACCAAAAGTTCATTGTCCAAACAGATGCTTCTGAGCTGGGTGTGGGAGCTGTACTGTCTCAACTGAATGATGAAGGTCAAGACCAGCCAGTAGCTTTCATTAGCAGAAGGCTGACCCCTAGAGAGAAACGTTGGTCAGCTATAGAGAGGGAGGCCTTTGCTGTGGTGTGGGCCCTGAAGAAGCTGAGGCCATACTTGTTTGGCACTCACTTCATAGTTCAGACTGACCACAAGCCCCTCCTATGGCTTAAACAGATGAAAGGTGAAAACCCAAAACTTTTGAGGTGGTCCATTTCCCTACAGGGGATGGACTATACAGTGGAACATAGACCTGGGACCCAACATGCCAATGCAGATGGACTCTCAAGGTATTTCCACTTTGAACACGAAGACTCAACTGGTCAAGGTTAGTTTAGTGTCCCTGCGTTTGGGGGGGGTTGTGTAGGAGAGTAGGATCTGCCTCTTATGTTGCCCCCACTTTTTTTCTGATGTTTACACTGGTTTCTGGCTATAGTCTGGCTGGGTCCCTGCTAATCAGGGCCCCAGCCTCTCTGTTCTCTCTAAACGACTTGGAGTGCTCTCTAGGTGCACTAGTGATTGGATACTGTGGTACCTTATGAGTCCCTTGTATATGGTACCTTAGGTACCAAGGGCATAGGTACTTCACAGGCCTACCAGGGGCTGCAGCATGTATTATGCCACCCCTGGGAAGCAGACTAAATCTGACACCACAGGCCTGCTACTGCAGCCTGGGTGAGGAAGTGCTAGCACCCCTCACTGAGATATAGGTTCCCTATATCTCTCCTACGCACACATATAACCCTATCAGTCACCCCTAAGGCAGGCCCTATCAATCCTGAGGGCAGGGTGCTTGGCTTCTATGTGAGGGGGTGCCTCTGCCTGAGCAGGGCCCCTCTGCAGCTCTCAGAGTCCATTCTCTGGTGCTGTTTGTGGATGCGGTTAAACCATATACTTTTAAGTGCATTATATCCTCGCGGTAAAATGCTAACTTTGGAATGGCTGCATCGAAACATGTCGTGTTTGGTGTCAAACATCTTGGAATACTACCCCCTGCCAGTCCTGGCGGCGGGGGTAGCATTCCACCCTTCTAGAGGGATAGACATGTACCTACTGTGGAAACGCGGTAGAATCCTGCAGAGCCCTGGCATCACAAAATGGATGCCACCAGTCACAGACACTGGGCTGCCCTCCTGCTGATGACCAACACTCGCAGTGGAGGAAGCCCAACAATAGATATCCTGTCCCAAGGGGGTGTGACCACCTTCCAGACAGGGTTTAGTGTATTGGGGCTGGGTGGGTGCACTCTTAGAGTGCTTTGAAGTCCTGCACTGGGGGAGCAGAAGGCTCCTCTGTGCATATGCCAGTTCAAACCGGCTCAGGGGCTACCTGTCCCTGCTCTGCCGCGAAACTGGACAAAGGGAAGTGGGTGTAGCCACCCACTCCCTGACCCTCCCATAGGTAGGGTCATAGAGCTAGTCCCTCCCTTTCTTTTAGTATAAGAGGGGGAACCTGTGCCTAGCACCCTAGATTTCCTGGACGACGCTCTGAAGAAGAATCCTGGACCTTCGACGTTCCACTACCTTTGCAAGACTGAAGAATCTCCCTTGGAGTCAAGGAGTGACTCCCCTGCTTGGCAGGCACCAAAAACTACAAACAACGGTCGCAAACTACGCCGCTCCCGCCGGAGTCCGAAGTCCCTGCAGCCCAAGAAGTAGATTTCCTGACTTTTCAAAGGCCATCGTGAGTCCCCAGCGAAGCTGAGGCCAGTGGACCCCAAGAGTAACGAGGAACTGCGACCCCTGCGTACCATGCACTATTGTCAAGTGCAACCCTTTCACAACATTCCACGAACTTGTGCTTTGGACCACGTGTGGTCCTATCCTCCAGCAGGAATCCCTTCGAAGATCAGAGGTCTACCACATCCCGAGTGACCGTGGGCCCCTGTGAGCAAATCCTCCCAAGGCGTCTTTGCGATCCCTTGCCAGCCGGCTTGTGGGTCCCCAGAAGACTTTCTAAAGACACCAAAGGGCTCCCCTGGTTGCTCCAGGCCTGCCCTGACTTACCTTCGCTGGGTGAGTCCCCCAGACCTTGCTGGTCTGCGCCATTGCCTCTTCACACTTCCCCAAGACTTGCTGTTACCAAGGTTTGTTGGCTCCAATCGAGCCGTTGACACCGCAGTAAGCTGCAGACATTGTGGGACTCACCAAATCCAGCTCCTAGTTGTCCTCGACGCCTCCTGGACCTCGTGGCTGAAGAGTCAAGGCACCTGTGAACGACCTGAATCTTGAAACAACGGTGGGCATCCATCTTCCTTGCCCCGAGTCACTGCCAAGTGACTTTGAACACTGTCCCCTCTGCTTTCAGGTCTTCCATCTTCTGAATCCAGGCTTGGATTCCTCCAGACACTTCTCCTGTCGCCGCAAGCAGCAAGTCTTCACTGGCTCCCATTGAAAACGACGCCGCGACCCGACACCAAAGAACACCTTTGCACCCGGCTCCCCTGGGTGAGGTAACTTCAGCACTACGGTGCTCCTGTGGGTGTGGGCCCTAGAACTACTTACCCTGTAAGTGACTTGCTTGTAGCTACCCTAGAAGTGCCCTAAAACTCTTACTTTCCAAGTGCGACTATCGCACTGACTCGTACATGGTTCGCGTCTGTGTTAGACACACCGCGTCCAACTCCCTTGCAATTCTATCTGTAACCGCGTCCTTCGACTCGTACAAGGACCGATCGGTGTGTTCGCCTCGAACACGCAAAGGGACCTTTAACATTGAAATCTCAATCGCGTCTGTTCGCATAGACTCGTACAGGACTCGCACCGGTGCCAGGACACCGCGTCCGTCCCCTGTGGGTCTCCTACAACTACCTGGGGTGGTTCTTGGGGGTCCCTCGATTCTAGATGCCCTAGACCTAGGTCTAGCAAACTAAGATTGTGATATTCGACGGTGCTAAACTTATTTTGATAATATTTGACTTGTACATATGTTCCTGACCTCTAATCTCATAAAGAGATTAGTAGAGAGTGTTTATTAATAAATACATATATATTTGATATATATACCTGTGTGGTGTCTTTTCATTTGGTGATTCAAGAGGTTGTGTGGTAAAACAAGCTGCTTTACATTCCTTCAAGCCTTAGCCTGAAGGCTGCTCTCCACAGCTACCACTAGGATAGCTTTCTATAAAGGTTGTCTTAAACCTATCTACCATAAGAGTCGAATTGTTCTGGTGCAAGGTGTCCACTTTAATTAGTGAACAGCATATGCCAGGCCAACTTCTCACAAGAAGTAAATACTCTTGACCCCATTTAGACTTTGATGGGTTGCCCACCATCCGTCAGACTGGTAGACATATTTCCTCCACTACCTTGGCTGGAATAGTGCCTCCGTATTTTGAGATATCCGCTATTCGCCTGGAGACTTCTGTGCCTTCCAAGGAGCCCCTATCACAGCGACTCCTTTGAAGGCTGTGAAGCTTGGTGAGCAGGCGCCATGTTTTAGGTGGCCGACTCACCAATTTTTGTTTTTGTTTTACAAAAACAAATTCACAAACAAAAAATAAATGCCCCTGACACCTTGGGAGTTTTGTCCCAGTGTATACAAGGGTTATTTGTCTATTCTGTTTGCTCAGAACCACCAGGGTTCCTCTGTGGCAGAGTACCCTGTCTGTCAAAGTCTAAATTAGGCCCTCCGTGTATTTTTAGCCAATAAACCATTCAACTTTATCTTTTTGGATGTGTCTTTGATGAAAGCTCATGTAGCATATTAAAATTGATAGACATGTACAAGTTTTAGGAAGATTACTCAAGAAATAAAAAACTCTCATTAGTATTTGTTAAAAAATATACAGGATTTGATCACAACATTTGCAAAGCTCCCTAAATGTTTGTAAATTCATGATCTGGTATTATGAACACATTAAAATAATGTTGGACACAGAAGAGTACTCGGGCACCATCCAGTTCATATACTTTATGCAAAAATTAGATGGGGCAAACTAACACTGGGCGGTTGTACAAGCAACTGAAATTCATCCCTAAGGTCTGCAATAGTACTATTTTGTATCTTTGATGTTTTAAGTAAGGAATATATTGTGTGCCTATTTTGTGTGCTCATTATATTCCTGTAAACCATACATGGATTAGCTCCACCTTGAAAACTAATTTAAGATGGACATGTACTACTGCTAGCTATATGTTTTGTTTTGTTCTGCCACTGAGCTACCAATGCAGTACCACATAGAAATATTTTTTATAGAGTTAGATAACTCAGAAAAACAATATGCAAGCTTTTGGCATAAAATAGAACACTTTTTGCAAGCACCTAATTTGCAATGCCATTTAAAGATATAACTTTGTATTATTAGATTACCTCTAAAAGTCTTCTAAGTACAGAACAGACAGAATGGATATATTTACAAAGTGATACATTTGTGAAAAGTGTTGCATTTTATTATTTTTCTGTTTTTGTTTAATAGGAGAAATACTGAATTACATTTTGGTGATATTTGGTAATATTTGAGCACAGTTGTCAATATTTTTTGTGTATTTGAGAGACGCAAGTGAAATGCCACATTCTGAAAAAGTGTGTTCCAAAAACCCTTCTCTTGCCAAGGTTATCTAACTAGTCAGTAGGGATATGAGAGTATGTTACCGACTACGAATTATATAGAATGACTAGTGTCAGGAAATCATTATTTTAAATCATTTCATTGCAAGTCTTGTGGATGATATCCAATACCAAAAGTGAGTTGCACCACATAAGCAATTCAGCTGAACGTTTGTGGCAGAAAACCTTGACAGCATGGAACGCTCTAATTTATAGCTAAGATTACACAAAATACTTGTCTGTTTTGCATATACTGCAATGCAAATGAGATAAATGTGTTTCTGTAAAGTCAAATTTTTGTCCTGGATTCCCCATCCACATCCAGCTGCTTTCATCTGCACTCAAATCTTCAAATCTGGTGAGTTCAAATTAAACTGGTTTTGCATTGACTAAGAGGATAGCAGTATCTACCAGTGACTTACTTGAAAACGTGGAATTTTTAATCCATCACCTAAAACTATTTTGCAGTAGGTGATAAAAAAGTAGCAAGGTTGTTTGAAATCTACATCTTATAAAAGACCACTTACCATGGGGATTACAAATTAATGAAAATGTAATGCATGTTACGCATGTGATGCATTCTGTGCCACTATTTTCAGACTCATTTTATTTTTATTGATAGAAATCAGATCCTGTTTTAGAATATCCCAAGTTTTATTTTAGGATTTAAGGTTTCAACGAACCAACATATGAGCATATTTGCAACCTGTTTTGTAGTATGATTAGTAATAATACAATAGAAGAACTCACATACTACAAAATCCTATTCACTCTCCTGTGTGCAGCGGTCTCCACACATGAGACCATACATTTAGTAGTAAATGTGGGAGGGAAGGGAGAATTACTGGAAAATGAGAATACCTACTTCTAAATGTCAGGGGTTTAGAGAGGAGTAAGAAAGGGCTAAGAGGCAAGTAAGAAGGGGTTTTGGGAGGGATGTGCATCCACCTACAAGAGAACGCCTATTCCTATTCACAAAGTACATTTCTAAAGTTATCACAGCTAAAAAGAAGCCAAAACACTAGGTAATGTACTCCAGCTCAAACCTGGGCAAAGTCCATCCCCATACATGGCTAACTACTGGTACTGCAACACTCTCCAGAAGAAAATAATGGGGGTAGGGACTTAAAATGGAAAACCATAGAAATTAAAGTTAAAATGAACTAATTTATTCAGACTGGTTAAAAATATATAATTTAAACAAATGTCAAATGTTAAAAATATAAGTAAAATTCATTCTTATATTACTATAAATTATTTTAATAACCATTTTAATTTTAAAATGTATATTTATTTTACTACATGATAAATAAATAATAAACAGTTTAATTTACTTTTTTTAAGTAATGAATCTTCAGGAAATTAAACTTAATTTAATATATAACATTTAAATTAGTTAAATATTTGAGTAAAAATCAAGTTAATAGTACTGTGGATTTTTTATTTTGATCTGCATTTAAAATAAATATATAAGAATAATTTACAGTAACATTTCTTCTAAACTATTTTTGTTATTTTTTGTAAGCTTAATACATTTTGTTACTTTTGCCTTTACTTATCCTGAAGGCAAAGATCTCTGTCTATGAGTAAAAAGTTACTAGTAGTAACTTTACAATCGAAAATTAGGTTCCACTCCCTAAATTCAGGGGACGGAGTCATGACTTTTTACACTTTTTAGCAAATTTACACTAGTAAATAGTGAATAGCTAAAAGTAGTAAATTTACTACAAAGTACAAGAGTTAGTTTACACTTGATTTACTCATGGGAAGTTTACATTTGTGAATAGGACTGTATGTGTTTGATCCGTGAGTGGAATTGGTACTAACGTCCAGATATTTCTTTTTCAAATAACCGGTGAACTATTTATTTGCATATCATTTCCTTTAAAAATAAATATAAAATCAACATGAGTGCACAATATTTTAAAAGGTATCTGAACTACAGAATGCACTTAGACTACAATATAATAGCAAATGGTGCTACTCATAGCTGAAGAAATGTAAGAAACATAGGCAAACAGTGTTTCAGAAGTTTCCCAAAACCTCTGAATATGTGGCATTTTATTAATATCTTGTACCGGGGATAACACATTGGGAAACAGAAGTAGACAGACATTTAGGGAAAGGCAAAAGAAGCAATCAAAATAAAAACAAATCTGCTGAACTAAGGATAGTCATCAGTATTCATTCAAGATGAGCAACCTGTATTGTGTAATTACTCTATATAACTAAATAATCCCACTGTATACTCTCAAATATGTGAACATTACCTCCTTTTTATACAAGATATTTTCAAATGATAATTAAGAACACATATTAATAATCCATCTATCCATTTTTGAGCTTTTTCATGTACTTAAGATGCTGCTATTTGAAGTCTTGAAAATCTTTTTTTTAAGAATTGCTTCCTGATGTCATTGTAATCACTCTGGTAGTGGCCTGAAATATTTTAAGAACAGACATGTTTTCAATACTACTAAACTTTACCAATTCTATCCACGTCCCAGATTGCAGTGCTTTGCTTTAAGCAAATGCACAATTTTCCTCAGAATAACATAATCCCACAAGTATACATCTCGTAGTAAATGTATCTCATCTAAACTGTCACCACCAGCTATATTTTTCAGTTTCACCCTAGGGTTTAGTAGGGGTATTTGTAGGTGATTACAATGTTGGGCTGCTAACATCACATCTTTGTTGGACCTGGCCCTTTTCATAGGTCAACCCCAGCTTTTTGCTTCTTGTTGCGGAACCTATTTTTGTTGGCATTAGGACCCTGTGCACTATATTGCTGTTAACCAGTAGTAAAGTGCTTGTGCTCTCGCCTTACAACATGGTACATTTGGCATATATCTGATTGGCATGCTTAATTTACTTGTGAATCCTCAGTATATGGTACTACATATACCCAGGGCCTCTAAATCAAATGCTACTAGCGGGCAGCAGCACTCATTGTGCCACCCACTAAGACAGCATTTTAAAACATGGCTCAGGTGTGCCACTGAAGCTTGTAGTACAGTCCTAAACTGCCATTGGAACATGGTAAAATACACCTTTTGCCAGTCCTTAATTTTCCTTTTTAATACTTATATGTCACCCCTAAGGTTGGCCCTAATGGCTCATAGGGCAGGGTGCATTGTATTTATCAAGTAGGGCATGCATGTTTAAGTTTTACATATCCTGGTATTGAAAATCCCCAAAGTCTTTTTTCTTTATCTCTCCCGCTGACTAGCACTGGGTTACCTGATTACATTTAATAAGTGTTAACTTTACATTGGGAGCACACAGAGATAAACCATTTACACTCAAATGAATTGTCATTTAAAATTCTCTTTAATGATGGAGTCAGATTTTAAGTTACAGTTCTGAAAATGCCACTATTAGAAAGTTATATAAACAGAAACAGTGGTTCCTGTGGAATAATATAATTAATGGTGATACTAGTATGCGCAATCGCAATACAGGTAACGGTTAGGTCGATATCCAAAGGAGAAAAACCATATACAACTCAATATTTGGTAATAACAATAGTTATTTATGTATATATTATTGCAGTTTTTACAAAAAACAGTGCGATGTGTCCCCAGTGAACATGGAACCTAAAACAATAGTGACATATTTGTGACATATACACTTGGGGCCTGATTCACAGAACTAACTTACGTCAAAAACGTAAAGTTAGTACTTTTCGGTATTCACAGAATACACTTACCACAACTAACTTTATGTCCGCTCTCGGGCCAGAGATTCCGGCCCGGTGGCGGAGATTCCGGCCCTGTGGCGGAATTTCCGCCTCCGGGCCGGAATCTCTGCCTCCGGGCCGGAATACCCTCATTTAGGCCGTTTCAATGCTCAAACCGCCAGGGACTATTTTGTATGTGAGTAGAGTGATTGAAATAGCGAAGGGTCCACCTGTGAAACTTTGGCCTTATCACCATAGGAGTACTGAGACTCCCTTTAACGCCAAAAGCCTCTTGCGAAACTCTGGCCTTATCCTTGGAGGAGTATCAGGTCCTCCCGGAGCTTGTTTGAAGAGTTAGATAGCGCTGGTCGTTATTCTTGAAAGAAAGACAAATCCTTTGAAGGGTGAAAACTATCTCTTTATTTAGTGGAGCAGACAAGGCAGCATTGTTTTATGTTGTAACTAACAAGTTATTGTAAAGAAAAAGGACTTAGAAATTTGAAGTGAATTTTATAAGTAAAACTGACCCTCCCTTGGAGATCCCTTGGTCAGGAGTGGGAGGAGCTCCCTAGGTCAGTAGTAGGAGTCAAACTGACTGAAATTGTCAACTGTGACAGGATTGGAGAAAATAAATTGCATTAAAATATTGCAGAAATGAAATTGTTTGAAGGTTTTAAGAAATTGTTGGGAGGTAAAGTGGAAAATTCGTTTTTAATTGGTGATGCTCCTGTGGGAACACCTGTGCATTTTATGTCTACCAATTTGGGACAAAATTCATGTATGTGGGTTAACCAATGGTGCAAGATTACTGAAAAAGAGGGTCCTTTGAGGTTTCCAAAAGATGGTACTTTTGAATTGCAAATTATTGACAAATTAAGGGAAGTGTTATGTGAAATAAAGACACCATCTAGAGCTGCACAATTTGAAGCTTTAATCATGTGGTAAAAGGCAGCAAGTGAAGATAAAAAGGTAAAGCACCAGACACAGGAGAAGGGAATTAATGATGACAAAAATCTTCAAATAAATAGTGATGTAGGGGATGAAATATTGGATGCATTGTTAACTGAGTGTCCACCACTTTATGTCGTCCCCACTAAAAATACTGATAATATTGTACCAGCAAGTACTACAGTGTCTACTGCTTCTGTTGAACAGAGAGAAATACAGATTGAGAGAAATGTGCAGATATTTCAGATTGACCCACTACCTGTTGATTCAGCACTGACAGTGATATCTCCAGGTGTTACTGCTTCAATTGTGACTGATTCAGTACAAAAACTACAAACTGCAGATGCACAGGCAGTGCCTCGACAAATTGTGACTGTCCTAATTAATATGGTCCCCACTCAAAAAGTTCAAAGAGTTGCAGAAGGAGTAATTATGTCAGGGTTTATTTCAGAAACTCAGAATTCACAGATTATTGAACAGAAACTACCCCAGACAGTCCAAGCATTGAAAGGTGGGGGAGAATGGTCTTTACAACAGCCACAGTCCAGGATAAAATGAATATATTTGAAGAAGGGATTTTTCAAACCCGCTTTGAGGAAGCAGCAGTGATTAAAAAGATAGAGAGCATGGGGAAACAAATTAACCCAGACCCTGAAAAAGAGAGACAGCTAAGGGGCCGATTCCGATTCGGGCCGGAAATCTCTCCGACCGAGCCAGACTCGGAGAGATTTCCGACCGAATCGGACCCTAGCAGCCCGACCGAACGAGTACGATGCGCACGTATGCCATCGGACTCGATTCGGTCGGACTCCCATTGAAGTCAATGGGAGCCTGTCGTACAACGCGTATGCGGGCTCCCATTGACTCAATGGGTGCGAGGCGAACAAGGGCGCCCCCTACAGCGTGTACGCGATGAAGCGACTCGCGCCGTACACGCACAGGTAGGGGGGACCCATGGGTCCCCCCTGTGTGCGACTCGCGCGGCTACGCGTACAGGGGGGTCCAACACGGACCCCCAAAGTACGGCTCCGACTGCTCCTTCGAGCCGGACGGCGTGAGTCGGTCGGACTGCTCGCGGCGCGCTTCGTACTTGCACGGCCGGGGAACGTCTCCATTGCGCGGTGCGAGGCGCGTCCGAGCGAGTCGGTCGGTGCGGTCGGCTTTCGCGTACGAGTCGGTCGGTGCGGTTGGGTCTCGCGAACGAGTCGGTCGGAGTTTTCGCATCGTACTCGCTCGCCCGGACGCACGTACGAATCGGTCGGGAAACAGGGCTCCAAATCGGATCCGGTGAAGCCGAATCCGATTCGGAGCCCTACCGGCCGAGATCGGAATCGGCCCCTTAGTGTTTTAAATTTAACATTTGAACATGAAGAAATTAACAGTCCCTGCTGTTTATATCATGAAAATGTGAACCAGTGTCAGGAGAAAGAATTAATTTCCCTGAGTAAGGAAACAACTACATGTGCAGTAACTTCACATGATAGACTGACTGATTTGGCTCAAAAATATGAAATTGACGTTTCAGGAAGTTTTCCATTTCAGAAAAGTTTCAGGGTACATGTGAATGATGAAGCAAATGAGACAATGTGTTCTTCAGGAATGCAATTGCACATTGCAGAAAAAATGAAATATATTTTCAAATGCAATGGGTTTGAGAAATTAGGAGACAAATGGGCAAGAAAACATGAGAAGAAAAAGAAACCACCAGACCTTGTTGAGGAAAATAATAAACAGGATGAGGGAGAAGCTTTTGCTTACTCATTGAGAGAAAAGGTGGGAGAAGTGCATGTTCATGTGCCACGGAACAAAAGTGAACTTGCAGCATTTCTGAACACATTCCCAGAATTGAGAGAAAAACATATGCTGTGGTACCCACAATATGATGGATTTGTTGAAATTTTAACGGAGTTATGTATTAATTTGAAATTGTTCTTTGACATCGCCATGCAGACTGAATTATGGTTTGAATCTAAAGTTGCTGAGCAAAGGCCAGGTGAGGAGACAATGAAAAAGGTTTACATGAATGCACCATCATTTTCTGTTGTTATGGAGAAAAACATAGCAGTGATTACTTTCCTGAAGGGCAGAGTGCCAGCAAAGGATGTTAATTGGGTACAGAATAAAAGAACACAGGATGGAAGTAAAGGTGTTTTGGTTTGTGCAAATTCAGGTATGGATGTTGCACTGCTGGAAAAAGTATCGTTTTGCCATCTTTGTAACAGATTTGAGCATTGGAAGAAGAAATGTAAATTTAAACCTGATGCAGCAAATGGAAATGCGCAAACACAGAGAGAAATGCAGGTGCAAAATGTGCCAGGTCAGCAAATGCAAATGTCAGTTCAGAAACAGGTACCAATGGCAGGAGTTTTTCAAGCCCAGATGCTCCCACAAAATATGGAAAATGCTAAAATTAATTTAAATCAGTTGTCCAGAGCAAATGTGAATTCTTTCCAGAAACAAAATCAGAACCCATTTCAACAGGTTGCTGTATTTGAAAATGAGAGTTTTAACCCTAATAATTCTGAATTTACCAAGTCCATTGTGAAAACAGTGGAAGGTCCATACTTAGGGGCCGATTCCGATTCGGGCCGGAAATCTCTCCGACCGAGCCGGACCCGGAGAGATTTCCGACCGAATCGGACTCTAGCAGTCCGACCGAACGAGTACGAGGCGCACGTATGCTATCGGACTCGATTCGGTCGGACTCCCATTGAAGTCAATGGGAGCCAGTCGTACGACGCGTACACGGGCTCCCATTGACTCAATGGGCACGACGCGAACAAGGGCGCCCCCCTACAGCGTGTTCGTGTCGATGCGGGTCACGCCGTACATGCACGTGTAGGGGGGACCCATGTGTCCCCCCTGTGTGGGACACGCGCGGCTACGCGTACAGGGGGGTCCGACACGGACCCCCAAAGTACGGCTCCAACTGCTCTTTCGAGCCGGAGTGCGCGGCTCAGTCGGACTGCTCGCGGCACGCATCGTACTTACCCGGCCGGGGAACGTCTCCATTGCGCGGTGCGAGTCGAGTCCGAACGAGTCGGTCGGTGCGGTTAAACCCGGGAACGAGTCGGTCGGGACGCCCGGATGAGTCGGTCGGCGATTTTGCATCGTACTCGCTCGCCCGGACGCGCGTACGAATCGGTCGGGAAATAGGGCTCCGAATCGGATCCGGTTAAGCCGAATCCGATTCGGAGCCCTACCGGCCGAGATCGGAATCGGCCCCTTAGTTGTAGGAATTTTAAAAAGAGAAATTACAAACCCAGTTTTAGAAAAGGTTGCAGCAAAAATAGGCCCATTTGAGGAAAGTTACCAATTTGTTGTTTGTGACTCAGACCTGACAGGAAAACAATTGTTTTGCAAATTAAACAGCACAGATTACTGTACACCAGATGATGTTAATTATCAGATTTCTGATGAGGATGTACATTTTAAAATGGCCCAACAAGTTACAGCTATAGCAGAAATGACAGTTGAAAAATTACCTTCTGATTTGAAAGAAATAATAAACACAGAAATAAGGGAGTTCACAGAGAAGGATATCAGATTAATAAAATGTGCAGAACATGTCTTATTAAAATTAGAACCAGATGACATGTATTCAAGAACACCATCAGTTGCAGAAATTTTACCCATAATTGGAGATAAACTGAGTAAAGGATTTTTGAGGGAATTCATTAGAAGTTTATGTAACTTTCTGAGCACAGATTTACAGAAACTAAATGAAAAGAACAGATTAGTGCAGGAGATTAATAGCATAACTGTTCCATGTTGTCCTATGGTACCGAATCCAGCCAATATATTTTTTCACATCTCATGTGCTGAAGAATGGCTTACTGTTATTGATTTTTGTCAAGTTCATGTCATAGTGCCATTGCATGAGAATAGTCAGGAGTACTGTCAAAAAGAAGATGAATGTCTGGGACACAAAATTGGAAAAGGAGTTAGAAAGGTGTCACCAGAGAGAGTGGAAATAATTCACCAGATGAACACACCTCAAATTCAGAAAGAAGTCAGGATGTTTTTGGGAATGGTTGGCTGCTGTACAGAGTGGTTACCAAACCTTTCCCTAGTGGCTAAGCCTTTACTGAGGCTGACACACAAGGATGTGTCTGATCCGCTTCCATTCGACTACAATTGCACAAAAGCATTCCTAGAGTTGAAAGAGAAAAAGTGTCGCGCCCCGGCACTAGGAATGAAAGTTTATTTAAAAGAAAATACACCAATGTGCAGTGAGAGGGAGGGCTGCGCTCTCTCAGTGCCTGTTCAAAAACATGAATGTGTTCCAAAGTGTGTGATGTATTTCCCAATTACCCTTGACCCCAACGTCACAGAAATGTCCAGCTGCCTTAATTTAGTAGCTGTGGTAGATGTCAGTCATAAAAAGCGTGAGCATATAATGATGGAATTTACAATTACTGAAATGGTTCCTTCCTTTGTGGAGTTGTTTTGGGAAAATACTGTGACCAAGAAATGTCTAAATGTCATGAATTTATGCATGAACCCAAAGTTAGACTTTAAGGATGAATGTCCGATTGAGCCCAACAATGTCCATTTTGTAGATGGCCCATGTTTGAAAGGTAACAATGACACATTAAGAGCAGCACATGCTGTGCTCCTTATACATTATGTTGTCAAAGCTTTATGGCTTTCAGTAGTTACCTCAGCCCAAAATTCGAAATTGTTTGCCCTTACCATAACATGCTGTATAGCTGCTCAAATGGGAGTCACTATTGTCATGGGAGAGAGAAATGCTAATTCAGTTGCACAATATTGTGTCCTATTAGCCTATGCATTCAATGGAATTTTCACAGGTGAATCTAAAAAGGATACTGTAGGAGAGTAGGATCTGCCTCTTATGTTGCCCCCACTTTTTTTCTGATGTTTACACTGGTTTCTGGCTATAGTCTGGCTGGGACCCTGCTAATCAGGGCCCCAGCCTCTCTGTTCTCTCTAAACGATTTGGAGTGCACTCTAGGTGCACTAGTGATTGGATACTGTGGTACCTTATGAGTCCCTAGTATATGGTACCTTAGGTACCAAGGGCATAGGTACTCGACAGGCCTACCAGGGGCTGCAGCATGTATTATGCCACCCCTGGGAAGCAGACTAAATCTGACACCACAGGCCTGCTACTGCAGCCTGGGTGAGGAAGTGCTAGCACCCCTCACTGAGATATAGGTCCCCTATATCTCTCCTACACACACATAAGTAGTATAAGCGGATACCATTCATCACCATTCGTGTCCTTAAAAGTGACATGTCCCCCCCTCCCCTCGCTGTGTCCTTAAAAGTGACATGTGTGTCCCCAAAAGTGACATGTGTGTGTGTCCTTAAAAGTGTCAGTTGCGTGTCCTTAAAAGTGACAAGCCTCAAGCCCCTGGAAATACAAGGGTGCGGCCCAGGGTTTGTGTCAGAGTGTGAGCGCCGAGCACATGTTGAAGCCCATGTTAGGTTAGCAGCTTGTTTAGGGGTGTGTGTAAAAAAGTGTGTACCTGTAAGAGAGAAATGTCTGTGTCTGTTTAAAAACGAGGGCTGTGGTGCTGGCAGGTGGTGTCTGAGCAGGCATCCCCAAGCCTCCCACCAGCCCCGGGACATCAGGGCTGTCTAACACAAGGGTTTACGGTGCAGAGTTTTTTTTAAAAGGGTCTTTCTTTAGAATCAGATGCAGCAGTTTGAAGTGCGTCCCTGCCGCAGATGGGGGCAGAAAACTACCCATTGGGCTCACAAGTCACGACGTAAAAACACAAGAACAAAAGTCACAACGTGAAAACACAAGAACAAAAGCCCAGTTATCCGAACGAGAGCCATTGAGAACAGGAAAAACTAATCAACCAGGCCTAAGCTTCCCAAGCCTCTTAAATTGTATAGTACAGGGTTGTTTATAAAACAGCAGTCCATCCTTCCCAGGAGCAGAGTCCCAAACATAGGTGCTTAGTCGAACCGGCCTGGTGGCTTAATTAACAAATGTCAAAATGCTGAATTGCGGGCCTAACAAAAACAATGCAGTGGTTTGAAACGGGTTCAATAATGAACATCAAATGCTCATGCAGCATGTCCCTAAAACTTTCCAAGTCGTTCTTCCCCAAAACAGGCCGGCCGTAGGATTAATTATCAGCTGTCAAGGGGGCAAAAAGGCACATAACAAAACAATGCCTTGGCCGGAAACATTCTAAACAAAGGACGGGGTTCTTGTCAAGGATGGTAAAAAAAAGCACATAACAAAACAATGCCTTGGCCGGAAAACATTCTAAACAAAGGATGGGGTCCTTCCAATTAGCATGCCAGGACCCTAAAACTTCAGCAGGAGCGCATCCCCCAACAGGCCCTAGGTTTAATTATCAGATGTCAAAGGTCAAAGTGCCATCTAACAAAGCAGTGCAATGGTCAGAAAACGGTTCCAATAATGACCCTCACTACAATGTTCTATTACCAATAATGACACGCACTACAAGATTCTAAACACTCCCCTCCATAAAGGGTCCTCCTTCCAATTAACATGCCCTGCCAGGTATAAAAAGCATACTTTAGAGCGCCGACACAATCAGCCATTCAAAAACCCATTAGGAGCGACCTGCTGGGATTGTCTTTGCTGCACAGGCCCATCAGCCCCGAAGTTTAAAGCCAGCAATGGACCAGAGCAGCTTCTCCCTCATTGACGCTGCCTGCTACACATTAATGGAGGTACGTAAATAAGGGCGAATGTGTTACAGGATTAAGGGTGTAAGGGTTTATTTAATATGCTGGGGCCTGTATTTAAGTGAACAGAGTTGCATTTTTAAAGGGCGTTTAACGCCCGGTATGAAGGTGTTTACAATGTTTTAAGTACTGTTTAAGGAGGGCTTGGGGCAGGCTGTTTAATGTGAATAATGAGGGCTGTACAATGTGGGTGTAATTTTAAGGTTTAACAATGTGTAGAAGTATTTTTACATTGTTACATACTGGTTTAGAGTCCCAAGAGATCGCAAAATTAACCCCAAACAATTTAACAATAAATAAAAACTGCTTAAGTACTCACCCATGGGTCGATCCTTGTGGAGCTGCTGGTGAAGGGCCTGCTGATAGCTATCCAGGACCATTAGGTGCGAGGCCCAAAAATGCCGCAAGTCAGCGCTGGGGTCCTGGTCCCCTTATGGCTGGAGTGTTGTTGAGGGTTGGGGCTGTGGTGTGGATGTCGACCAGGAGGCGCTGCTCGGTGGCTCTGGCATGGGGCCGGTGTATTACGGCAGCCCCAGAGCCCTCGATGGTCAGGGAGGGGCCTGTGATGTGGGGCCGGCATGGCGTGGGGCTCGCGACCTCGAATTTAATAAAAATAAAAGCACCCCTACCCTTCTTACCAAGGGCGCTGCGGGGGTCTCGAGGCATCGTTTAAAAAAAATTAAAGGCCCCGGAGCTCCGCTGGGCTCCATGCGGCGCTCCGGGGGTTTGTTGTGAAGCTGGGTTCGGGGTTCCATTGGCGCCAAGGTGCGCAGGGGCTTGAGGCCCGTTTTTTAAAATAAAGGTCCCGGAGCCCGCTTGCCATGTGCGCTGCTCCGGGGATCGTGTGCGGGCTGGGGGCTCAGATGGCGCCGATGTGCGCGAGGCCGCGATTTTTAAAATTAAAGGCCCCGGAGCCCGCTTGCCATGGGCGCTGCTCCGGGGATCGTGTGCGGGCTGGGGTCAGGGTTCCGGTGGCGCCAAGGTGCGCAGGGGCTTGAGGCCCTTTTTTAAAATAAAAGGTCCCAGAGCCCGCTTGCCATGGGCGCTGCTCCGGGGATCGTGTGCGGGTTGGGGTGGGGGCTCAGATGGCGCCGATGTGTGCGAGGCCGCGATTTTTAAAATTAAAGGCCCCGGAGCCCGCTTGCCATGGGCGCTGCTCCGGGGATCGTGTGCGGGCTGGGGTCAGGGTTCCGTTGGCACCAAGGTGCGCAGGGGCTTGAGGCCCTTTTTTAAAATAAAAGGTCCCGGAGCCCGCTTTCCATGGGCGCTGCTCCGGGGATCGTGTTCGGGCTGGGGTAGGGGCTCAGATGGCGCCGATGTGCGCGAGGCCGCGATTTTTAAAATGAAAGGCCCCGGAGCCCGCTTGCCAAGGGCGCTGCTCCGGGGGTATTGTGAGGGCTGGGGTGGGGGGCTCAGATGGCGCCGATGTGCGCAAGGCCGCGATTTTTAAAATTAAAGGCCCCGGAGCCCGCTTGCCATGGGCGCTGCTCCGGGGATCGTGTGCGGGCTGGGGCAGGGGTTCCGTTGGCGCCAAGGTGCGCGAGGCCGCAATTTTTAAAATTAAAGGCCCCGGAGCCCGCTTGCCAAGGGCGCTGCTCCGGGGGTATTGTGCGGGCTGGGGTGGGGGCTCAGATGGCGCCGATGTGAGCCATGCGGGGCTCCGGGGTTGTTGCACGGTAGGGGTGGGGGCCCTGAGGCCCAGGGCTCAGTGTGTGGTTCGAGGCCCCCGGAGTCCGCTTACCGCAGGCGTTGCTCTGGGTCTGGTGGAGGCGTCGTTACAGGGTTCCCCTGAGGGTTGTGAGGGTCGCAGCATCATGGCTGCCGTGAGCTTCCCCTCAGCGTTTCACGAAGGAAGCTCCTCCCCTCCATGATGACATCCCGGTGGGGAGGGCCTTCCTTCGTGAAACACTGAGGGGAAGCTCCGGGTAGGTATTCCCCCCAAGGAAGTGCCTCCTAAGGGTGTGCAACAAGGCATTAAGCAGCAGCATTGTCGGGGTGTCACCAGGTCCTTAAATGGAAGCACCATAGTTGCTGCTTATTTATCTTATGCAACTAACAACCAGTGACAAAGCCAATAGTCCTGCTGCTGTTACATGCTGTATCATATATCTGGATACAATGTTAGAAACATTTCATGCAAAAAATAACTAAATAAATAAATAAACATGTGTGTGTGTGTGTGTGTGTGTGTGTATATATATATATATATATATATATATATTTTAAACGCAAATGCCCACCCATAGCTTTAAGGGCTTATTTATTATAATGGTATCAGATACCTATATTATTGTTGCATCTGCTTCCAGGGTAAAATAAAATAAATAAATGGCTGAGTTTTGTTTTCAATTTAGATTTAGATTTTTATGTTTTCCCAAACTTTAACCAGGATGTTTAGCTGGGGGGTCGGACGTGTCATGTCTACAGTTTGTACACCCATAACCAGTGTCCCATATTCCGCGGTACTGTTTTATGTAGACTCTGTGTAAGGATGCCTGTCTCTCTGCGATGTGTATTGGCGGTTTCTAAGGTGAATGTATGAAATTGTAATGTCATGTTTATGAAGTGTAGTTTTAAAACAGTCGTTTTTTATTTATCCAGACGCAGGACATGCCAGAATTAATCCTAACAGACTCTGAAATGCTAGCCCTACAGACAGGTACATGTGTTTTGAGGTGTATAGTTCTGAGTAGTTTTTTCCACATATATCTTAGAAGTTAGGTGTTTCTAATGGTGTTCTCATGTATGTGTGGTTTTATAGGTCTGGATCCCGAACTACAATGGATTCTTGATGATATAGAATGTTCCAAGGGGGTTCAAGACGCATCGCCATGTGTACAGGATAGCACTGTTCTTACAGGTAAATCAGAAAGGCGCTGCTTCTTTAAACGGTCTAAACCATGGGGTGTCTAGACCCAAAAGCCATAGTTGTGAACTATAGGAACGCTCCTCAGAGGGATCTGCTAGGGCCTGCTGTATACTACAAATCTGATTATTTTTTTCTTTACAGGGTCCATGGAGTCACACCCGGAAGCAGTGATTGTGCAAGAGCCGGCGCAGCGACCAAAAGAAAGGCCTGTGAAAAGGAAATCTTCAACATCTAAAGAAGGGCCTGTGACAAAGAAACGATCTGTGAAAAGACATCTAAAAGGTGTGTTTTATACAAAAGGGTTTGAAAAAGAACTCTCTGGGCTGTATTCTCTCAAACAAAGGGGCGCACAGCCCTGTAGTACCAGATGTACTACTGGTGGTATTGTAAACAGCTTATGTTCCTTATTGTTTCTAATATATATTTTTTATGTTACATTCTAGGAGCCGTTCAAAGGAGCCCTGGCGAAGATACGCATAAGGCTAAGAGGTCTACAAAACCGATGAGGGATATAACAAAGACCGTTCTGAACACCGGGTCTGCGGCAAAAGGAGTGAGTAGGCGTGTACGCCAGAATAAGATCTACACATACTACACCCACATACAATAGAGAACCGGCGTGTCCGATGTGTATCTGAACCCTCTCAAGGCCTCAAAAGGGAATCTAATCTCAAACACACCCGCACTTAAGAAGAAGCAACTGGACTCAGAACCCCAGACATGTCCTTTAAACCTCAAGAAGACGTCTTTGGTCCTGGAATCCCAAGCAGCCCCTTTAGACCTCAGCATGAAACAGGTGGTCCCTGAGCCCCTAACTACACCTTTAGATCTCGCATTAAAAAATGTTGCTAAGCAGGGGAACGATCCATCTACCCCAGAGCTCTCTTTGGGCCCCCCGGCTGTGACGCCTGGTGTGGAAGCTCTGTTACAACCTCAAACCCCTAAAGTCAACAAGCTTTCAAGAAATTATCTTAAGAATAAGCAAGGGGTACAGGCGTTACAAGTAGAAACATTGGAAGGGCCCTTAAACAAACCTGCTACACCACAGGACCCTTCCCATCCTCTGAAGACCTCTATAGTTTCAAATAAACTAGCGACGTCTGTAGAGGAATGCCCCATAGAACAAACCTCAAAACCTTCTATAGTCGTTACTGATGGGTTTAGGGGCCCCGTGTCTGGAAAAGGGCAGCCCTTAGGAGGCTCGTATACGAACAGCAAAAGCTGTCTCAATACGCTGGCAAGTATGGTAGACAAACTTGATAAACCCTCAGAAGCAGCGCCCGAGGGGCCTTCTAGCACATAGAAGGGGGTTTTGCAGACCCCTGTTACACATTCACCCATCCCCTGCCCTGACAATACCTTAGCCGTTACCACCCTCGATTATTTCGACAGTCATTTACACTCCCCGGACCTTATGTCCCCTATCACCCCTCAGGGAGCTTACGACCCAACCAGCCCCGCGTCCAGTGTAAGCTCCGCAACACCCCCGACAACATACAACACTGACAGTACAGGGTGGGACGACTGGTCAATTCATAGTACGGGGGGGACATTTAGTGAGGCGCCTTTCCCAAATGCCCCGGGGTGTTCGCACTGGGATCCTCTTTCTATGATCCCCCCAGGCCCTCAGTTACAGAATGGTGTTGGGGATGAAGGACCATTAGAGGCCCCTTTGGTGTTAAAGGCTGTTATACAACCAAACACAGTATTCATACCTAACCCTCCACAATACGACGCTGTAGACCCAAAACCGGTACTAGATGCTCATGTAAAGGATATACAAATGGCTGTCAGAAAGCTAAAACGCCAAGCGAAAACCGCAACCTTAAAATTGGGGTTGGGGGTAGCGGCGACAGGTCCATGGTGGAGGCACAGCAGCGGATACTGCAAAGAGTTGACATATGTAAAAGGCTGATCCTCAATACGTGTCAGGAAGCGGGATCAGACATATGGCGTATACAGGCGTGACTAGGACAGCGCTATACCCTAAAGAAACCCCATGCCAACGGTTCTAATAAAAAAGCACACACATCAAAATATAGCAGTAAGGTCCAAACAGTACTGACAAAGTCCCTGCGCTTCTTACGCATACTCCAGGGTAAAAAGTACATAGAACCATGCAAACAGAGTCATACCACGATGCCATCCACCATCCAATACGTAAGTGTAGGAGTGAACGGTCCTAGGGGTGGACAATTGAATGATGTTGGTGGTAGAGCTCCAACACTTCGCCACCCGGAACCCATAGAGGGGTCAAGGGGTGGGCATGTAGCAGAGGCCTCCATGAGTACAGCGCACATAGACACATCCCATACTGTTCAGATACGAGGGGGACGGTTACCTAGAAAAGCCTGGGCCCGTAAAAAACAAAAGTGGGCTAATAGCGCCAATCAGCGCCGGCTTTTAATAAGTAAATTAAAGAAAGCCCGGATATGTGCTACACGGGTGCTTAAAAGACCCCCAGAGACCCTACTAAACCAGAACCCCCAAAATGATACATCAGTAAGCTCCCCAATAAGTCAAATCCCTCAAGATGAGGATTCAGAGGGCGTCTATTTAGAGAGCATTAGAAGCTACAGGCGTGATGTAGAGAGATTTAATGCCACCGAGCACTACGAAGAGTTTAGGTTTACCAACCTCCACCAGATAAGGTCCTCCGATCACGGTGTTTTAGCTATACATCAGGCGGTGCAAACGCTCATAGAAAGGTTGTTACGCGATGTGGGGCCTAATGATTTTTTCCAACTACGCTTCCAGGGGCAGGGTTTTGACAGTCCTTTGTTCACCAAACGGAGGTCCCGAGATGTGTTTGACGCGGTGGAATTTTTAGAAAACCTTTCGAGGCTTTTACAGAGGAAGGCTGAACTAGTCGCCTACGGTACTTTCCGTGTCATAGCTAGGGGTGGGCGGAATTTGCATAGTCGCGTTACGCAAAGTTCCGCGAAACGGTAATAAATCTCCGCGAGCACGCAAAAGTTCCGCGAACACGCGGAATTGCTTGTTCCGCCCGTTCGCGATGCTTTTTTCCTGTTCGCGAACGCTGTTTGCGTGCTCGGGGGGAAATATCTCGTGAACGAGCACTTTGAAAGCGCGAACAAGCAAAAAATTCCGCAAAGCCGCGGAGCGCAGAATTTTTGGCAATTCCGCGTTCTCCGCGGAACGCGAAATTACCCAAATTCCGCAAATTCCGCGAGCGGAACGGAATTTACCACCCAGGCCTAGTCATAGCCCTCATTGTACCGGGTCGTGAGGGGGGTGTTTCAAGACCTTTAAAGAGTGTGCTATATAGTCAGATAATTGGTAAGAAACAGCGTTGGCTGCTCGACTTTAACAACGACACACCCAATATCTGTCTGGCGGCCAGCATCGTAGGGTTGTTGATGGGGCGCAACACCACCGATGCGGCCATCATGTCTAGAGCGGCTGAAGCCCACGAGGTTCTTGAAATACCACCAGACCGCATTGTCGGCTTTGGCGACATAGGTCTTTTTGAGAACTATTTCTCTGTGACGGTGAAAGTTCTTTATCACAACGGCTCTTGGAAGTACTTTACAACAGGGGACCGTGTGAGAAACAACACCGTATATGTCCTTCACCACGAAAATCACTTTTACGGTATCTTGAACCTTAAAAGTTTTCTGGGTGTCAAGTACGTGTGCACACATTGTGACCACATATACAACAGTAAGGACCGGCATCAGTGTGAAATGCATTGTAAGATGTGCCGGAGGGATGGTTGCGTCGTAGACGCTGCCCTGAAGGTGAGGTGTTGCACCTGTAAGATGTTTTGTCGCTCTCAAGACTGTTTGAGCATCCATAAGAAAGCTGTTAAATGCAGCCCTAAAATGGATTGCATTGAGTGTGGTCAGTATGTGGCGACAGATCACAAATGCAGAGGTATGAAATGCCCCCGGTGTCAGACGTCTTTTGAGGCGGGTACCAACCATCGGTGCTACATGGTTAAAGGCAGACCCCAGACCAAAACCGAAGCCTACATAGTGTTTGATATAGAGTGCACACAAGAGACAGGAGTACACCAACCTAACTATATTTACGCACACCATCTAACTTCCGACGACAGCTGGGAGTTTGAAGGCAGAACGTGCGTTGGTGATTTCCTTAACACTTTCATTCAAACCAAATTCAAAGGGTATACCATGTTGGCCCACAACTCAAAAGCATATGACTCATTCTTTATTTTACAAAATATGATTTGTGAAAAGGTACAAGTAGAACTCATCACTCAGGGTTCCAAGCTGATGTTGTTAACAGCCGCTCGGTTACAAATAAGGTTTATAGACACCCTGAATTTCCTACCTATAAAATTGAGCAAGCTACCAAAAGCCTTTGGATTCCCCGGTTGTAAAGGTTATTTTCCACACTTTGTTAACACCTGGGCGAACCAGAATTATGTGGGCCCCATGCCACCTCCTGACAGTTACGGGGTTGAATATATGATGCATCCGAGAAGGAGAGCTTTCTAGAATGGTACTCTGAAAACCGTGAAAAGGAGTTTCATTTTCAAACAGAGTTGAAAGCTTATTGTCAGGCTGATATAATGATCCTACGACAAGCGTGCAACCTCTTCAGAGATGTTGTGGTGGAAATGACTAAGAAAGTCAGGATCCTGAAACCCAAGAAGCCTCAAACGATAAAGAAAGTCAGGATCTTGAAACCCAAGAAGCCTCAAATGACAAAGAAAGTCAGGGTCTTGAAACCCAAAACGCCTGAAATGCCAAAGGCTGTCGAATACATAGACCCTTTTCAAAACATCACATTGGCCTCCATGTGTTTGTCCATCTACAAACACATGTTTTTAAGACCAAAAAGTATTGCTCTAGTGCCGGTAGACCTCTATAATGGCAAACAGAAACAATATTCAACCCCCTCGATCCGGTGGCTCATGTACGTTTCTGAGAAGGAAGACATACATATTCAACACGCCTTACAGGGTGGTGAATACCGTGTGGGTCCCTACTACCTGGATGGGTACGCTGTAATTAAGGGGGTGCCGACGGCCTTTGAATACAATGGCTGCTTTTACCACGGCTGCCCTCAGTGTTACAAACCCCATGAGTTTAACAGAATGCTGGGTGTCAAATTTGAGCACTTACACAGACGTACTCTGTTGAAGGCCCAGTATGTTGAAAAATGTGGCTTTGCTATGAGGGTTCTTTGGGAGCATGAGTGGTTAGAGATGTTAACAAACGACACAGCGCTCTGCCCTTTCCTTCAGAGTCGCGATTTACCAGAACCCTTGGAACCCCACGATGCCTTATTCGGAGGTCGTACAAATGCCATACAACTGTACAGGGCCGTGGGTGAGGGTGAGAAAATACACTACTATGATTTCACCAGTCTGTACCCATTTGTGAACAAAATGAAGGTATACCCCTTAGGGCACCCCACCATCATATATAGAGATTTTAAGCCCATATCCGAATACTTTGGGCTAGTCAAATGTGAAATCTATCCTCCACGACAGCTTTACTTTCCGGTGTTACCATACCGAGTCGATGGTAAACTGATGTTCCCCCTCTGTCGCACATGTGCGGTGTTTAAAGAGGTTGGCGATTGTAGACACACCGATGAACAAAGGATGCTCACAGGGACCTGGTGTAGCATCGAGGTAGAAGCGGCCTTAGAGAAAGGTTACAGGCTCGGTAGGATACACGAGGTGTGGCATTTTCAGAGGACCACGACACGACTCTTTGCCCCATACATCAATATGTTTCTCAGAGACAAGCAGGAGGCCTCAGGGTATCCCGAATGGTGTACTAGTCAGGATGCAAAGCAGAAATACATCGATGACTACTACGCTCACGAAGGTATCCATTTACGACCGCATTTGATAGAGGTCAACCCGGCCCGCCGACAGTTAGCCAAACTCTGCCTCAACTCCTTATGGGGAAAATTCGCACAGCGTACAAACCTGTCAAATACGACCTTAATAACCGATCCTGATGAGTTGTTTAAGTACCTGTTTGCCCCATGTTACGAGGTGTCCAGCTGCGGGTTTATCGATGACGAGACCGCTGCGGTGTGTTGGAAATAGACAAAAGCGTACCCCACAACGTGTAACAACATCAACATCTTCATAGTGTGCTTCACGACCGCCCACGCCCGTCTAGAACTTTACAAGGTTATGGACAAACTCCAGGACCGCTGCTTGTATCACGATACCGACTCGGTGATTTTTCTGAGTAAACCAGGGGATGAAGACCCTCCTCTTGGGGATTATCTGGGTAATTTGACCAGCGAGCTCGATAAGGATGAGCATATAATAGAATACACGTCATCCGGACCTAAGACCTACTCCTACCGCACAAACAAGAACAAAGTGTGTATGAAGGTCAAAGGCATAACATTAAATGTCAGCAACACCCTAAAAATCAATTTTGACAGTCTGAAGAATCTGGTGCACGAATACGCTGCCTCTGACAATTGTGAAAATGCTAAAACCATAGTTGTGAACCAGCCGTGTATAGTCAGGACCAAAAAGAAGTGGGAAATGACTACCCAGCCCTTACATAAAACATTACGCGTTGTTTTTGATAAAAGGGTCCTGACTGCTGTCTATAAAACACTGCCGTATAGTTATTAGCCTCATTAGAGATACAGACCCCGCACCATGGACACCAGATTACAGCATCCATTTGCATGCGTGTTAGCAGGGCCCTCAAACTGTGGTAAGAGCTACTTTATAAAAAAACTCTTAGAAAATGCTGCCGATGTTTTATCCCAAACCCCTAATAACATTGTATGGCTTTATTCATGCTGGCAAGCTCTTTATACTGATCTGGCCCGTAGTTTCCCCCATATCAGATTTATAGAAGGCATACCAGATAATCTCAACGATGATGAATTACTGCCACCGTCCCTTGTAAACATGATAATTGTCGAGGACCTTATGCGTGAAGGTGGGGATCATCCGGAGTTAGAGAGAGCTTTTACTCAATATTCGCATCACCGTAATCTAAGCATCTGCTACATTGTGCAGAACTTGTTTTACAAGGGCAAGAACAGCAGGTCTATAGCTCTCAACGCTTCATACCTTGTTTTATTTAAAAACCCCTGTGACAAACAACAAATATCAGTCATAGCTAAACAGATGTACCCAGGAAACACACACTTCTTCATGGAGGCCTTTAACGATGCTACAGCAAAGCCCCACGGCTACCTGCTGGTCGACTTAAAAAATGAAACTCTAGAAGACTATAGACTGAGGGCTGATATATTTGCCCCAGATCTACCAGTCGTTTACACCCCTAAGCCCAAGGTCCGGACCTATAAAAAGCAGCGCTGATGACTTTTAGAGACATTTACAATCCTGTCCCTTATAATACAAGGTGTTGACCATGTCGGCCCGCCTACGCCGCAATTTAGCTCTCCTGAAAATGCTTGTTACAGCCAGTCCCCAGCACAGAAAAGCCATCCTGTGCGCTGCTTCTGACGACTATTAGTGTCTGCCATTTCTGAAATTGCCCTAAATACCCTAAAAGGCAACGTCCTTATATCAAGGAGTCAGTTACAGGTTCTGAAGAAGAAGAGGGCTCTTATCAAGAAGCTCAGTAATAAAAGGGCCTCACTCATTACCAAGAAGAAACTGGTGAAACAGTCTGGAGGTTTTATAGGCTCTTTGCTGGGCATAGCTATACCCATAATTACAAGCCTCCTCTCGGGACAGTAATGGAGCATGCCACAAAGATGTATTTGGTTCCTAGGCAGCAAATGGACCAGCTGGGCTCTTCAAAGGACAACGCCTGGGATATACGCCGAAATGAGACTCTGCGTCTGGATGCTGTAATTAAAGACATTTTGAACCGAACCGATCTAAACCCCTACGACAAGGCTAACCTTTACACCAGCACCCTTAAAAACTTTTTAAGTTACTACAACCAATGGAATACCGAGAAAAATAAGCTGACTCTATACGCCCCGGACTCTGAACAACCAGCCGCCCCTCCAAATGTCCCTCAACCCCTGCAACCATCGCAGGACCTTGCATCACCCTCAGATGCCTTTGTTGCCGATCTCTTAAAAAATATAAGTCAAAGACACAGGGGGGCAGCGTAAATGCTGATGAGTAAACTTGCAACTTCTAAAGACCTAACATCTTGGAATGAACGAGGCGAATTTCTCTACAAGGGACAGCCGGTTGTAGGGTCACACATGTACGATCTAGTCAAAGGTCTCACGCACCCCAAAATCCTAACGCCTCAAAACGCACCGCGCGGTTGGGATGAGTTTCTACGAGCCGCTGCTGAACTCAACATCCCTTCCACGCTCGTGGGTAATAACGAGCACCGGCGCTTGCTTGAAAATTTGAAGGCCCCCGTACACCCATCACCAACAGACTCTGATGCTCCAAGGCTATCCCCCTCCTGGACTACCCCTGCACCGGTGGTTGTACCGCGAAAAAAGACATTGTTCAAACCAAGTACCTGGCTTACACCCTGATGTTTCTTCAGACTTTTTATTGTTTTTTTTTTAAATAATTGTGTCTATTACACGTATAGCAACGTCTGATTTTTCTTCTTCTTCTTATGTTTCTTGAGCATTGGGTGTCGATGTAATACAACCCTGCATAGATGTTTGTAATAAAACACTTTTATAACTTTACAACCTGCCTCTGTTGTCTTTTAAAATGTTTTAATTATGTTGTATGTGGTAGCATAGAAATACAAAGTCTGAATAACGGCTTTTTAAAAAAAATAATGTCTTTATTTTAGGCGTTCATCATTAAACATACACATGTCCCACGGACTTACAATTTTGACAAGCGACATATTCTGGTTTCACAGGTCTGACCGAGACCACTGTGTTTTCTTTTACATATTTCACAACTATACTGTCATTGTTAACAAGGTCACGCGAATATAGATTTAAGAAATTTCTAAACGACATACCCTCAGACATTTTACTGATAAAATAAATACAATGTTCCCCACATGTGATGGCTATGGTATCCTGGACCCTCAGCTTGTTATTCTCCAACCTCGCAGCGGCTTTTTTCACAAACTTGAATATAGGCGGTGTATAGATACGATGTTCGGGGAATTCAGCGGCACTGTCAAACAGTATAACCTTGTCACTGTCTATAAACAAGGCCGCCCAGTGTGTTCCGCTCTTGTCATGTGGATCGGTGTTAAAGACGAGGGTGCGGGGTCTTTCTAACCCTATTTCAGGTGGTAACCCATCGCTAGGGAAAACACCTAAAAAGTATTTCCTAGCGTCTTTATGCCTGCTTAAGAACGACAGTATCTGCACAGTGTCCATTTCACAAAATGTTTTAAAGATAGTCAAACAAAATCTGTCTTGCGTGGTTGATCTGAATGATGCTGTCGAATACTGAGAATACGACCATGTTCACATTCGCCGGTAGCGGATTACTGAATCGTATTTCAGCTTTTAGATTTCCATTTTTGACAAGGTTGTAGTGATCGCCGTCTTCCATGTCGGGGGTCAGGTCGAATGCGAACAGCGTGTACCCGGCCCCATAGCCTTTTCTTGACACAGCTACACCGCAGTCCCTTAGATGCTTCCCTGTTATTGAAACCAACCCCTGATATTCCCTGATGTAGTTGGAGGTTATAAAACTGGGGGTGTAGGGTTTTGCAGGAATCACAGTGCCCTCGTGGACCAGCGCCGCGTAGTTGATGTTGTAGTGTCTAAAATTGAAGGGGTTTAAGGCGTAGGTGCCGCTAAATGCTGTATTGTCCACAAAACCAATGATGATGAGTTTGGGTAGTTGCCCCAGAAATAAATTCTGCTGCTGGGTTAACCGGGTACCTGCTGGGATGCTGAACACCTTCAGAGCTACTCTTTCCACAGCGTACTTGGCGTTTGATATTTGCAAAGCGTCTGCGTGCGCTAATCTGACTCTCGGGGACACTTTCACTCTCTTTACAAACAGGCTCGCGGCCAGTATGTCCAGCTTGTACTGGTCCGCATCCCGCTGATGAGACAGAATGAGTCCTTGTTGCGAGTGAGCTTGATCTTAAGATCAATACCATTGATGAGCAGTTTATCTTGGAAGAAGAGGCCTGAATGTATGCGGCCCAGGAGGTCAAAGTTGCGACTGCCTGCTGCAAACCTGGCTCTTTTTACAAAGCCATGATTAGCACCGTCCGGAGCCGTGGTTTCAAACTGTCCGTATGTATCCCTGTAGAAGAGACCCGCTGAAAGCTGTGTGTCAAGGGCGTTGCTACTGTAATTTAGAATGCTCTCGAGGTAGGCTCTGTAGGCGTACATGTTATCGTTCTGTGTGATGAGTCGATCGCCCAGGGTGATGTCCACCTGATTAAACATGGTCGCTAGGGGATAAGCGATCGTTGCCACTTTAGCGTCTGCTGCTATGTCGGACCCAACCGCTTTTACGATTTTACACATAAGATGCAGCAGCGTGTTGTTGAGATCCAAATACATATCCGTGGACCCTGACACAAAAAACTCTATAGGGGCCAGCGGTGTCAATGCTGCTAAAGGCGATACCTCCATGAAGAG
The DNA here is from genome assembly GCA_963921515.1 of Calotriton arnoldi. Taxonomy (NCBI): domain Eukaryota; kingdom Metazoa; phylum Chordata; class Amphibia; order Caudata; family Salamandridae; genus Calotriton; species Calotriton arnoldi. Next base: position 366,973 of record CAWUFW010009015.1, read on the forward strand.
GCTGTTTTTGATGCTTGTCTGCGTTGGTTTTAGAGTAAACAAGTCTAACTCGGATTTGGCGCACTCTCCAGATGCACAATGTACAAAGGGCATGTTTAGTTTACGCTGCTTTAAAAAATATTGACTTTAGAGCCGTTTCTCTTCTTCGCAGCTCTCTTCCGTCTTGGAGTTCTTCTTTTCTGAGGGCGTTTTGAAGAACTCCTCCTTTTTTTATAGGGGACCAGTGGACCCCTGCATCGCGAAGACCGGCGCTTCCTTTAAACACTTGCGCGAGGCTTGTACAACAGCCCCGCTCCTTCTTGCGGTTGCTTGTTCATGCGGTCTGCAACCGCCGAAGTAACAGACCCAACAACATCATGGGCAATGTTCGTAGCAGCCGTCTTAACATGCGGTTTTACAATTTCATAGCCTCTTCTCAAGAACGGCATAGCTCTTCTAAACAGGCTCCTGAAGAAGCCCCCTAAACCAGCCCCATACATAACCGGCGACCCTTGAAAGTATGGAGGGCCTCCATATCCGGCTTGGTTTCTGTAATAGTCCCTGTACATAGACGGGTCCCCGTATGTTTTCACGACCACCATGATGCCTGCTTAATAACCGCTGTCGTGTCTCGGTCTTAAATGAAGCTTAACAATAACTTTCCCGTATTTAAAGGCCACCGGCTCAGACTGATCATCGTAGATCATAATTGAAATAGTGTCAAAATGGTTTTTAGAAACTGCGACGTAGTCGGGTTTGTTAAATTGAATATTAACCATCGTATTATTTTCGCCCTGTACATGGACCCATCTTAACAACGGCGAGTAACTATCACCGATCCTCTGGGCCTCTACAATATCGCTATACACATAGAGCATATAGAACCCACCGTTAATATCGGGGCACGTGTGATCCTGCTCCATCTGACTTTTCGCATGTAGAACGGTGCCTAAAACCCTTCTTAATTTACCGGAGCAGTTAAACGTCGTGGTGCGGCTTGGTGCTTTAAGAAATACCTTCCTTCTGACGTTATCTAATGACAGATGAGTATTCGGATATGTTTCGATGCTGTCTATGGCTTTGTTGACAGCGTCGACAACACTTAAAACGGTTGGGTAGTAACCGTATGGAATGCTCTCGTGCATGCTCACTGGATCCTGCTCACGCTTTATGTAAAACTTTGCCTCGGCCTGTGTGAATGTATTCCATGTTCTAGGGTATTGGATTTCTGTTAGGGCCACCTCCCAATCCCCTTTCAGGTCCACCGGCTTAGCCAGTTTCACGGTGTAATTAGAAATCTGGTTGTCGGGGAACATGCCCTTAGAAGCGTTGGATGGTAAGGTGATATAAAAGGGAGCTGTCTCCATCTTATTAGAGGATTTTAGACGGTCCTTAGCTCACACACCCTTCAGGGAGCTGGCCAACACCCAACTGTTAAATTTCTCCGGCCATCCCCTCCATTTGACATATGCCTGGCTGCTAGCCCCTCTACCTTTCCTTTTCAGAACCTTTTCAACCCTATACACACGGTTCGGATCATCAGGTACCATTTGTAACTCTTCCTTGTAAAACACCCCCGATACAGCTTCCCCATCGTAGTCCTTTAACCTGTAAATATACAGCCCTTCTTTAAGCTCCACATTATCCACTATAAATATTTTGTCGCTAAAAGTCTGGCGGTAGCCCTTCGTAAAGACCCCTTTCAATTTTGAAATCCTCACATGGGCGCCTTTTTTTAAAATAGGTTTCTTCACCTTTGTAGCAAAATTATGCCCGTACACCGTTCTCCAAACAGCTAAAGAATTACTAGGAGTCACCTCTGCGGGTGATGTTTTGATGGTCCGGTGATAACTGGCATTATACACATCTAAAAAAGCCTGTAGAACATCCACGTATCTGTAGGTGTTGTTGGCCGTAAAATACCGCCACATTTTAGACTTTAAAGTTCTGTTAAACCGTTCTACAACCGCTGCTTTCACCTCCGTGTGTGTTACAAAATGTTGAACGCCGTGGTTGTTTAATAATTTCTGAAACGTCTTGTTGAAGAATTCTTTACCGGCGTCTGTTTGTAGTTTTTGAGGAACCCGGCCCTTCTCGAAGATGGCTTTAAAAGCAGCCGTGATGCTGGCCCCTCTTTTATCGCTTAGTGGTTCTGCGTAAGCGTACTTGGACAGCACGTCTATGACGGTTAATATATAACAAACGCCATTGTTATGTTTTGCTATATCTTGAAGGCTGATTATGTCAGCTTGCCACTGATAATCTATTTGAGCATTAACGATTGTAGGACGTCTCTTAAAATGTCTTCTGGCCGGTTTATGGAGTGAATACGCCTCCTCTCCTGATAGCCATGTCTTGACCAGGTCTCTGCTTACGGGTTCGTTTTCATCTGCAGCCCTTCTGTATAGGGATTCGACACTTCCAAAGCTGCCAACCCCACTTGTATCATAATAAAGTTTTCTTAACCTAACCCCCGACATGATAACATCGGTTACAACAAAATACAATGAAAGACGATTGTTTTGTGTAAGGGCTTTTTATTTAAAAAAAATAAACAATACTACCAAGACCTAAGCAAAAGATACTTTACATTTTCACAGCAAGTGTCATAAGTACGTATTAACACATAGCCACCTTGCGGTGTAACATTCCACTTGTTTGTTCTAAATACACGCTATCCTGTAACGTTACATAAGAACTTAGTTAAATAGTCTTCGGGGGCCAAAGCCCCCTGAGACTATTTTTTTATACACGTTACACATACGTCTTTCTACGAGTCTTTGTATCAGCTTTCTATCAAGAGTCGTGCACATCTCCTGCATATCAGGTAGTTTTATGCTCGGGTCATAGGCGTAGCGGATCTCGTTGAGTGCCGCTGTCAAGATCCTCAACATATCGGGGTGTACAATTTTCTTTTCAGGGTGCAGGCCGTACACCACCCTTAGCAGCTTATACACCTTGTACGGGTCTAGCAAACCACAAATATAACGTATTGTTCTTGCTCTGTATGATTCGCACAAACACTCGTGAGCCGCCTGCTGGGGATCGTTCATTTGGTGGCCATGACAAAGACTGTAATAGTCACGTTTGACACAGTTTAGTACCACCGTCGCTGCAAAACCCTTAACTTCACGCCGTTCAAAGAAGGACAATCCTTCATCTTCATCTTTTTCACACGCACCGCTCTTAGAACCGCATACACACTTGTCACAGCCCTCATGGTTTTGGCACGTGGTGCTTTCAGCCTGTTTTGAACACCACAGACAATTAAAGATTACATTGCTCGCTTTTGCAGGTCGCCAGTCTCCAGCCGTTCTTTTTGGGGCTTCTATCTAGGGTTCAAAAGAAGAAAGATTGACAGACCATTAGTTGAAGAAATAAAATACATCGTTATATAGATGCCGGGGCATAACATTTTCATACTAACCTCCATATTTTCACCACCCTCTGCGGCAGCTCTGAAATCCTGAGAGTCGCTAATGTCCTGCGATGCCCCATCATCTTCGACGCTTGTACCGGGCTGTTGCAACACAACCTCCGCAGCAGCCGCATCCTCCTGAAGGTCCATGTCTTCGTAGACAGGGGTGTTAGGAGGTGCTACATCCTCTTTACCATAGTGCATTATGAAGTAGGTGCATCCTGCTGGTGTTACTCTCTAGGGTCAAAAAAGAAAGATTGATATGCCAATAGCTGAAGAAATAAAATACCTCATTTTTGTAACTACCGAGCATAACATTTTTTTTTTTTTTTTACTAACCTCTGCATTTTCACCGGCCTCTGCTGCGGCTCTGAAATCTTGAGAGTCGCTAATGTCCTGCGCTGCCCCAACATCTTCGGCGATTGTACCCGACGGTTGCAGCACAACCTCCGCAGCATCCGTATCCTCCTGAAGGGCCATGGCTTCATAGACGGGTGTGTTAGGAGGTGCTACAGCCTCTTCATCTTCCTCCATATCCACGAAACTGAGGCCGGCAAACAAGCTGCCACTACCCGAGCCCTCACTCTCGCTGTGGGCGTCCTTAACCGGAGACAACCTGCATACGCACTCCTTGGGACTGAGTTTTTGCACCCCCCGACACAGGCCATTACCAAAACCAGTAATGTCGCAGCCCATATCCTTAGGTGTTTCTTGCTGAGCATTCTCGTCCATTACCAGAGGTGGTAAGCTGCGGTAATATCTACTGATAGGTGGTTGGGAGCCACCCCAGATTGGTCTCTTCACAAGAGGGCTGTATCTCTTCATTTTGCTATGGGAACCTTCTCGTATTCAGGCGGCTGCTTGCTGTACAACGCTCTTAAGGATGCCTTATATCTATCCTAAACAGCTCCTAAAAGGGGGCGTACCCTCTACACATCAACAAGGCCTTAGAGGCGTCATAGGGCTCTGGTTCGCTGGTGTCTCCAAAAACAGCACCGCCCTAGGACCACCCCTTGGACAAGATGGACATCTCATGACGCTCACACTCTGACACAAACCCTGGGCCGCACCCTTGTATTTCCAGGGGCTTGAGGCCTGTCACTTTTAAGGACACGCAACTGACACTTTTAAGGACACACACACATGTCACTTTTGGGGACACACATGTCACTTTTAAGGACACAGCGAGGGGAGGGGGGACCTGTCACTTTTAAGGACACGAATGGTGATGAATGGTATCCGCTTATACTACTCACATATAAACCTATCAGTCACCCCTAAGGCAGGCCCTATCAATCCTGAGGGCAGGGTGCTTGGCTTCTATGTGAGGGGGTGCCTCTGCCTGAGCAGGGCCCCTCTGCAACTCTCAGAGTCCATTCTCTGGTGCTGTTTGTGGATGCGGTTAAACCATATACTTTTAAGTGCATTATATCCTCGCGGTAAAATGCTAACTTTGGAATGGCTGCATCGAAACATGTCGTGTTTGGTGTCAAACATCTTGGAATACTACCCCCCGCCAGTCCTGGCGGCGGGGGTAGCATTCCACCCTTCTAGAGGGATAGACATGTACCTACTGTGGAAACGCGGTAGAATCCTGCAGAGCCCTGGCATCACAAAATGGATGCCACCAGTCACAGACACTGGGCTGTCCTCCTGCTGATGACCAACACTCGCAGTGGAGGAAGCCCAACAATAGATATCCTGTCCCAAGGGGGTGTGACCACCTCCCAGACAGGGTTTAGTGTATTGGGGGTGGGTGGGTGCACTCTTAGAGTGCTTTGAAGTCCTGCACTGGGGGAGCAGAAGGCTCCTCTGTGCATATGCCAGTTCAAACCGGCTCAGGGGCTACCTGTCCCTGCTCTGGCGCGAAACTGGACAAAGGGAAGTGGGTGTAGCCACCCACTCCCCTGACCCTCCCATAGGTAGAGTCATAGAGCTAGTCCCTCCCTTTCTTTTAGCATAAGAGGGGGAACCTGTGCATTGCACCCTAGATTTCCCTGGACGACGCTCTGAAGACGAATCCCGGACCTTCGACGTTCCACTACCTTTGGAAGACTGAAGAATCTCCCTTGGAGTCAAGGAGTGACTCCCCTGCTTGGCAGGCACCAAAAACTACAAACGATGGTCGCAAACTATGCCGCTCCCGCCGGAGTCCGAAGTTCCTGCAGCCCAAGAAGTAGATTTCCTGACTTCTCAAAGGCCATCGTGAGTCCCCAGCGAAGCTGAGGCCAGTGGACCCCAAGAGTAATGAGGAACCGCGACCCCTGGGTACCGTGCACTATTGTCAAGTGCAACCCCTTCACAACGTTCCACGAACTTGTGCTTTGGACCACGTGTGGTCCTAGCCTCCAGCAGAAATCCCTCTGAAGATCAGAGGCCTACCACGTCCCGAGTGACCGTGGGCCCCTGTGAGCGAATCCTCCTGAGGCATCTTTGCAATCCCTTGCCAGCCAGCTTGTGGGTCCCCAGAAGACTTTCTAAAGAAACCAAAGGGCTCCTCTGGTTTCTCCAGGCATGCCCTGACTTACCCTCACTGGGTGAGTCCCACAGACCTTGCTGGTCTGCGCCATTGCCTCTTCACACTTTCCCAGAGACTTGCTGTTACCAAGGCTTGTTGGCTCTGATCGAGTCGGCGACACTGCAGTAAGCTGCAGACATTGTGGGACACGCTGAATCCAGCTCCTGGTCATCATCGATGCCTCCTGGACCTCGTGGCTGAAGAGTCAAGGCAACTGCGAACGACCTGAATCTTGCAACGACGGTGGGCATCCATCTTCCTTGCCCCGAGTCACTGCCAAGTGACTTTGAACACTGTCCCCTCTGCTTTCAGGTCTTCCATCTTCCGAATCCAGGCTTGGATTCCTCCGGACACTTCTCCTGTCGCCGCAAGCAGCAAGTCTTCACTGGCTCCCATTGAAAACGACGCCGCGACCCGACACCAAAGAACACCTATGCACCCGGCTCCCCTGGTTGAGGTAACTTCAGCCCTACGGTGCTCCTGTGGGTGTGGGCCCTAGAACTACTTACCCTGTAAGTGACTTGCTTGTAGCTTCCCTCGAAGTGTCCTAAAACTCTAATTCTCTAAGTGCGACAAGTGCGCTGACTCGCACAGGGTTCGCGTCTGTGTTAGACACACCGCGTCCATCTCCTTTGTAACACTATGTAGAACTGTATCCTTCGACTCGTACTGAGTCCGATCGGTGTTCGCCTCGAACACACAAAGGGCCTGTAACACTGAGATCTCCATTGCACTGACTCGCACAAGGTTCGCGTCTGTGTTAGACACAGCGCGTCCATCTCCCTTGCAACTCTATCTATAACCGCGTCCTTCGACTCGTACAAGGACCGATCGGTGTGTTCGCCTCGAACACGCAAGGGACCTTTAACATTGAAATCTCAATCGCGTCTGAGCGCATAGACTCGCACAGGACTCGCACCGGTGCCAGGTCACCGCGTCCGTCCCCTGTGGGTCTCCTACAACTACCTGGGGTGGTTCTTGGGGTCCCTCGATTCTAGATGCCCTAGACCTAGGTCTAGCAAACTAAGATTGTGATATTCGATTGTGCTAAACTTATTGTGATAATATTTGGCTTGTACATATGTTCCTGACCTCTAATCTCATAAAGAGATTAGTAGAGAGTGTTTATTAATAAATACATATATATTTGATATATATACCTGTGTGGTGTCTTTTCATTTGGTGATTCAAGAGATTGTGTGGTAAAACAAGCTGCTTTACATTCCTTCAAGACTTAGCCTGAAGGCTGCTCTCCACAGCTACCACTAGGATAGCTTTCTATAAAGGTTGTCTTAAACCTATCTACCATAAGAGTCGAATTGTTCTGGTGCAAGGTGTCCACTTTAATTAGTGAACAGCATATACCAGGCCAACTTCTCACATTGGTGGGCAGCGTGTGGGATTCCAGCTTGCTATTGTTTTACCAGAAAATCTCTATTTGAATTACTAACTGAAAACCACGATAGGTACTTAAGGTACATATAAAATCAAGCTTAGTATCAATAAGTTCTACTGAACTTAGAGCTGTGTGCCAAGGGATAGCACACCCTTTCTACAGCTCAAGCTAGTATCAGTAGGCCACAAACTAGTGTAGGTAGTACAACACTGCACAACACTAAAATGTCCTTAAAGGGTGGAACCAGTGGATCCACTCAGCCTCAGTATAAGGACATGGCTTTCTCTGACTTGAGAGCCATGTGTGTTGAAAGACACCTGAGGCTAGGACAGAGTCCCTCAACCCTACACCTGATAGATCTGCTGACAGCAGATGATCTTAGATTGGCTCTAGGAGCTAATGGGTCTGAATCAGTGGGTGGGTCAATTACAGTATCTGGGTCAGATGATGAAAATCAGAATGACCAGGACTCTGTGATTGAAGGGCCAGGCCTCAAGGGGCCTGAAAAGGACAGAGGAATTCTCCCTAAGAGAGCTGACAGAGTGGAGGAGAGGCATAGGTCCCCTTCCAGGGAATCTGAGCACTCTTATCACTCTGGCAGAGAATTTGTCCACCAGAGGAACTCATACTTTCCCATAAGAGAGACCTCCTCTGAAAGAATGTGCAAACTGCTGCAGTATGAGGAAGCAAGAGTTGCCCTCAGAACCAAGCAGTTGGCACTGGATAGAGAAGCCCTGGAGATCCAGAGAGCTTCTAGACGAGAGGGGTTAGAACCCCTTGGTGGCAGCAACAGTGTCCCTAGAGGCAGAGAATCTATTCCAGACCATAGGAACCTGAGCAAGGTTGTTCCTCCCTACCAGAGTGGGGATGATATCCACAAGTGGATCACTGCTATGGAGAGGGCCTGTAGAGTACAGCAGGTCCCCCAAAAGCAGTGGGCAGCAATCTTATGGCTCTCCTTTTCAGATAAAGGTAGAGACAAGCTCCTCACTGTTAGAGAAGAGGATGCTGACGATTATGAAGTCCTGAAGAGTGCACTGATAGATGGGTTTGGCTTAACCACTGAACAGTACAGGTTGAAGTTCAGAGACACCCAGAAGGCACAGACTCAGGACTGGACTGACTTTGTTGATTGTGCAACCAAGGCTCTGGAGGGTTGGCTGGTTGGCAGTAGGGTTACTGATTTCAAGGGATTGTATAATCTGATGATGAGAGAACAGATCCTTAATAATTGCCAGAACCAGTTGTTGCATCAGTACCTGGTGGACTCGGATCTGACCTCTCCCCAAGAATTGGGAAAGAAGGCAGACAAATGGGTCAGAACCAGGGTGAGGCAGAAACCCCAGAACCAAGGGGGTGACACCAAGAAGCAAGATCCTAAGGGCTCTGAGAAAGGTGGGGATAAGTCAAAAGACCAGAAGTCTTCACAAGGGCCCCAAAAATCTGCATCTGGTGGGGAGTCACAATCCAACAAGGGAAAAGGCCAAAAGAAGCCCTGGTGCAAATTCTGTAAACAGAAAGGGCACTGGACTTCTGACTGTAACAAGTCCAAAGACCAAACCACCACCACTCCTGCCCCTAAGGCAACTGTTCCCCCTAGCTCAGCTACTGGTGGAGGTGGTACTCAGAATAAGGGTGTAGTAGGGCTGACCCTGGGTTCTGAAGTGGACTCTGACCTAGTCAGAGTGCCCACTCAGGCAATGCTGATTTGTGAGGGAGACCTTAATATGTCCTTCCTAGTGAGTCCCAGTAATCTGGGCAAATACAAACAGCAGCCTGTAATAAATGGCAAACAGGCTTTGGCATTTAGGGACACAGGTGCTAGTGTCACCATGGTGGCAGAGGATCTTGTGGACCCTGGACAGATCATCCTGGGCGAAATGTACCAGGTGACCAATGCAAGCAATGTCAAGACCAACCATAGTCTGGCAGTTGTGAATTTCTCCTGGGGAGGGGTAACTGGCCTCAAGAAGGTTGTAGTCAGTGCAGACCTCCCTGTCGAATGTCTATTGGGCAATGATCTAGAGACTTCAGCCTGGTCTGAAGTAGAGTTATGGACTCATGCTGAGATGTTGGGCATCCCTGCAGAGGTATTTGCTGTGACCAGGTCACAAGCAAGAATGCATGACACTGAACCAGCTCTGGATCCTGGAACAATGGACCAGATGCTTCCCAAGAGGAGGAGCAGTAGGGTAAAGGCAGTGCCTTCCCCTCTGTCTCAGATCACAGATTCACCCCCAGAGGGAGGTGAAGCAGATCCTGAAGAAGGAACTGCCCCAGAGGGACTTGAGCCTGATCAGGTTGAGTTCTTGGGGGCAGGGGGCCCTTCTAGGGAAGATCTGAGTAAGGAGCAACAGTGCTGCCCCTCTCTTGAACCCCTCAGACAGCAGGCTGCTGCTGAGGCTGCTGGGAGTGCTAGTGGGTCCCATAAAGTTTATTGGGATGAGGGACTCCTATATTCTGAGAGTAGAGACCCAGCCCCTGGAGCCACCAGGAGGATGGTAATACCTCAGAAGTTTAGGGGGTTCCTCTTGACCCTAGCACATGACATCCCTTTAGCAGGACACTTGGGCCAAAACAAGACCTGGGACAGGCTTGTTCCACATTTTCATTGGCCACATATGTCAGAGGACACAAAGGAGTTTTGTCGCTCCTGTGTCACATGCCAAGCCAGTGGTAAGGCAGGTGGCACAACAAAGGCCCCCTGATACCACTACCTGTGGTGGGGGTACCCTTTGAAAGGGTAGGGATTGACATTGTTGGTCCCCTTGACCCTCAAACTGCATCTGGGCACAGGTTTATCCTGGTGGTAGTGGATCATGCCACCAGGTACCCAGAAGCAATTCCCCTGAGGACCACCACAGCCCCTGTGGTGGCAAGAGCCCTCATTGGAGTCTTCTCCAGAGTGGGTTTCCCAAAGGAGGTCATTTCTGACAGAGGTACCAACTTCATGTCAGGATATCTGAAAGCAATGTGGAAGGAGTGTGGTGTAACTTATAAGTTCACCACCCACTATCACCCACAATGCAATGGTTTAGTTGAACGCTTCAACAAAACCTTGAAAGGAATGATTAAAGGACTCCCAGAGAAGCTTAGGCGGAAATGGGACCTTCTTCTTCCTTGCCTGTTGTTTGCATACAGAGAGGTTCCACAGAAGGGGGTTGGTTACAGCCCATTTGAGCGTCTGTTTGGGCATCCTGTGAGAGGTCCACTGTGTTTGGTAAAAGAGGGCTGGGAGTTACCTCTCAAGCCCCCAAACAAGATGTGATGGACTATGTACTTGGTCTCCGCTCCCGGATGGCTGAGTACATGAAAAAGGCAACCAAAAACCTGGAGGCCAGCCAAGAATTACAAAAAGCTTGGCATGACCAAAGGCTGTACTGACTGTATACCAGCCAGGACAGAAGGTGTGGGTATTGGAGCCTGTGGCCCCAGCAGCCCTCCAGGACAAGTGGAGTGGCCCCCATACAATAGTTGAACAGAAGGGAGAAGTCACCTACCTGGTGAATCTTGGAACTCCCAGGAGCCCCCTGAGGGTGCTCCATGTCAACAGATTAAAGCCATATGTTGACAGGGCTGACATGGGCTTGCTCATGGCAACTGATGAGGACCAGGAGGAGGAGAGTGACCCTCTCCCTGACCTGCTCTCTCAGAACCCTGATGATGGGTCAGTAGATGGTGTTGCTTTGGCAAGCAGCCTCACTGACCATCAGCAAACTGAGTGCAGACAAGATCTGCAACAGTATAGACCTATGTTTAGCCTGACCCCTAGTCAGACTTCCTGGTGCACCCACGAGGTGGACACTGGAGACATTCTGCCTGTCAAGAATAAAATCTACAGGTAACCTGACCATGTCAGGGACTGTATCAGGACTGAAGTCCAGAAGATGTTGGAGCTAGGTGTAATTGAGCCTTCAGATAGCCCTTGGGCTAGCCCAGTAGTCCTGGTACCCAAGCCTCATACCCAGGGTGGTAAGAAAGAAATGAGGTTTTGTGTAGACTACAGAGGCCTCAATGCAGTCACTAGGACTGATGCCTATCCCATACCAAGGGCAGATGAGCTGATTGATACTTTGGCTTCAGCCAAGTATCTAAGCACGTTTGACCTGACAGCTGGCTACTGGCAGATCAGGTTAGCTGATGATGCAAAAGCCAAAACAGCATTTTCGACCCCTGGTGGGCACTACCACTTTGTGGTGATGCCCTTTGGATTGAAAAATGCACCTGCCACTTTTCAGAGGTTGGTGAATAAAGTTCTGACAGGGATGGAAACTTATTGCTCAGCTTATCTAGATGATATTGCTGTCTTTAGTTCCTCCTGGCAGGATCACCTGGTCCACCTCAGGAATGTTTTGGAGGCCCTGCAGAAAGCAGGCCTCAATATCAAGGTCACTAAGTGCCAGATAGGGCAGAGTCAGGTTGTGTACCTGGGCCACCTTGTAGCTGGAGGTCAAAATCCAAACTATAATGGAATGGGTTGCTCCAACCACCCAGACACAGGTGAGAGCCTTCTTAGGCCTGTCTGGGTACTATAGGAGGTTTGTCAAGGGATATGGAACTATAGTGACCCCCTTGAATGATCTGACCTCAAAGAAAATGCCAAAAAAGGTTCAGTGGACAGCTAGCTGTCAGAAGGCATTTGAAGACCTAAAGCAGGCCATGTGCACTGCCCCCATCTTACAGAGTCCAGAGTACACCAAAAAGTTCATTGTCCAAACAGATGCTTCTGAGCTGGGTGTGGGAGCTGTACTGTCTCAACTGAATGATGAAGGTCAAGACCAGCCAGTAGCTTTTATTAGCAGAAGGCTGACCCCTAGAGAGAAACGTTGGTCAGCTATAGAGAGGGAGGCCTTTGCTGTGGTATGGGCCCTGAAGAAGCTGAGGCCATACTTGTTTGGCACTCACTTCATAGTTCAGACCGACCACAAGCCCCTCCTATGGCTTAAACAAATGAAAGGAGAAAACCCAAAACTTTTGAGGTGGTCCATTTCCCTACAGGGGATGGACTATACTGTGGAACATAGACCTGGGACCCAACATGCCAATGCAGATGGACTCTCAAGGTATTTCCACTTTGAACACGAAGACTCAACTGGTCAAGGTTAGTTTAGTGTCCCTGTGTTTGGGGGGGTTGTGTAGGAGAGTAGGATCTGCCTCTTATGTTGCCCCCACTTTTTTCTGATGTTTACACTGGTTTCTGGCTATAGTCTGGCTGGGACCCTGCTAATCAGGGCCCCAGCCTCTCTGTTCTCTCTAAACGATTTGGAGTGCACTCTAGGTGCACTAGTGATTGGATACTGTGGTACCTTATGAGTCCCTAGTATATGGTACCTTAGGTACCAAAGGCATAGGTACTCCACAGGCCTACCAGGGGCAGCAGCATGTATCATGCCACCCCTGGGAAGCAGACTAAATCTGACACCACAGGCCTGCTACTGCAGCCTGGGTGAGGAAGTGCTAGCACCCCTCACTGAGATATAGGTCCCCTATATCTCTCCTACACACACATATAAACCTATCAGTCACCCCTAAGGCAGGCCCTATCAATCCTCAGGGCAGGGTGCTTGGTTTCTATGTGAGGGGGTGCCTCTGCCTGAGCAGGGCCCCTCTGCAGCTCTCAGAGTCCATTCTCTGGTGCTGTTTGTGGATGTGGTTAAACCTTATACTTTTAAGTGCATTATATCCTCGCAGTAAAATGCTAACTTTGGAATGGCTGCATCGAAACATGTCTTGTTTGGTGTCAAACATCTTGGAATACTACCCCCCCGCCAGTCCTGGCGGCGGGGGTAGCATTCCACCCTTCTAGAGGGATAGACATGTACCTACTGTGGAAACGCGGTAGAATCCTGCAGAGCCCTGGCATCACAAAATGGATGCCACCAGTCACAGACACTGGGCTGCCCTCCTGCTGATGACCAACACTCGCAGTGGAGGAAGCCCAACAATAGATATCCTGTCCCAAGGGGTGTGACCACCTCCCAGACAGGGTTTAGTGTATTGGGGCTGGGTGGGTGCACTCTTAGAGTGCTTTGAAGTCCTGCACTGGGGGAGCAGAAGGCTCCTCTGTGCATATGCCAGTTCAAACCGGCTCAGGGGATACCTGTCCCTGCTCTGGCGCGAAACTGGACAAAGGGAAGTGGGTGTAGCCACCCACTCCCCTGACCCTCCCATAGGTAGGGTCATAGAGCTAGTCCCTCCCTTTCTTTTAGTATAAGAGGGGGAACCTGTGCATTGCACCCTAGATTTCCCTGGACAATGCTCTGAAGACGAATCCCGGACCTTCGACGTTCCACTACCTTTGGAAGACTGAAGAATCTCCCTTGGAGTCAAGGAGTGACTCCCCTGCTTGGCAGGCACCAAAAACTACAAACGATGGTCGCAAACTACGCCACTCCCACCGGAGTCTGAAGTCCCTGCAGCCCAAGAAGTAGATTTCCTGACTTCTCAAAGGCCATCGTGAGTCCCCAGTGAAGCTGAGGCCAGTGGATCCCAAGAGTAATGAGGAACCGCGACCCCTGGATACTGTGCACTATTGTCGAGTGCAACCCCTTCACAACGTTCCTCGAACTTGTGCTTTGGACCACGTATGGTCCTAGCCTCCAGCAGGAATCCCTCAGAAGATCAGAGGCCTACCACATCCCGAGTGACCGTGGGCCCCTGTGAGCGAATCCTCCCGAGGCGTCTTTGCGATCCCTTGCCAGCCGGCTTGTGGGTCCCCAGAAGACTTTCTAAAGAAACCAAAGGGCTCCCCTGGTTGATCCAGGCCTGCCCTGACTTACCCTTGCTGGGTGAGTCCCACAGACCTTGCTGGTCTGCGCCATTGCCTCTTCACTCTTTCCCCGAGACTTGCTTTTACCAAGGCTTGTTGGCTCCGATTGAGTCGCCGACACCGCAGTAAGCTGCAGACATTGTGGGAGACGCCGAATCCAGCTCCTGGTCATCGTCAACGCCTCCTGGACCTCGTGGCTGAAGAGTCAAAGCAACCGCGAACAACCTGAATCTTGCGACGACGGTGGGCATCCATCTTCCTTGCCCAGAGTCACTGCCAAGTGACTTTGAACACTGTCCCCTCTGCTTTCAGGTCTTCCATCTTCCGAATCCAGGCTTGGATTCCTCTGGACACTTCTCCTGTCGCCGCAAGCAGCAAGTCTTCACTGGCTCCCATTGAAAACGACGCCGCGACCCGACACCAAAGAACACCTATGCACCCGGCTCCCCTGGGTGAGGTAACTTCAGCACTACGGTGCTCCTGTGGGTGTGGGCCCCAGAACTACTTACCCTGTAAGTGACTTGCTTGTAGCTTCCCTCGAAGTGTCCTAAAACTCTAATTCTCTAAGTGCGACAAGTGCGCTGACTCGCACAGGGTTCGCGTCTGTGTTAGACACACCACGTCAATCTCCTTTGTAACACTTGTAGGAAGGTGGAATCTGACTATATGGTTGCCCCCACTTTTTTTTATGGTGTTTTGCTGGTTTATGACTTAGTTGGACTGGGATACTGCTATTCAGGGCCCCAGTCTATCTGCTTTCTCTGTAAAAAGGTTTCCATGTGCCTTAGGCACATCTCTGATTGGAATCTGGAGTGCCCTTATAAGTCCCTAGTATATGTATACTATGTACCAAGGGCATAGGTACCTCAGAGGCCTACCAGGGGCTGCAGCATGTATTATGCCACCCCTGGAAGGCCATCCAAACTGACACCACAGGTCTGCTACTGCAGCCTGGGTAAGGTGGTGTATGCACCTCTTACTGTGATATAGGTTACCTATATCACTAAATACATACACACATATAAACCTATAAGTCACTCCTAAGGCAGGCCTTATCAATCCTGAAGGCAGAGTGCGTGGTTCCTATGTGAGAGGGTGCCCCTGCATGAGCAGGGCCCCTCTGCAGCGTTTGGAGACCCTTCTCTGATGCTGTTTGTAGTGCAGCCTGACCATATACTCTTAAGCGCATTATAACCTCGCGTTAAATGCTAACTTTGGAATGGCTGCACCTAAACATGTCGTGTTTGGTGTCAAACATCTTGGAATACTACCCCCCACCAATTCTGGCGGTGGGGGTAGCATTCCACCCTTCTAGAGGAGAGACATGTTAACCCTGGCCTGGCCGGTAACTTCTTTCTAAAGCCTGGCATCACAAAATGGATGCTACTGCCACAGACACAAGTCTGGCCTCCTGCTGCTGGACGAAACTCCGGCAGGGGAGGCCTGGACAACAGGTTTCCTGTCCCAGGGAGGTGTGACCACCTCCCCAGACAGGATAATGTGATTGGGGCTGGGCGGGAGCACTTTCGGGAGCTTTGAAGTCCTGCACTGGGGGCACACTTGGTGTCCCTGTGCATACCCCAGTTCAAACTGGATCAGGGGCTTGCAGCCCCTGCTTTGGCGTGAACTGGACAAAGGGAAAGAGGGTGTAGCCACCCCTCTGCCCTGACCCACCCATAGGTGGGGGCACAGAGTAGTCCAACCCCTATACTTAGTATAAGTATAGGAACCCGGTCCTTAGGACTTTAGATTATCCCTGGATGAAACTCTGAAACTGAATCCTGGACCTTCGATGCTCTACTCACGATTAGAGGACAGAAGAATCTCCCTTGGGGTCAAGGAGTGACTCCCCTGCTTGGCAGGCACCAAAGAAGCATCTGTCCGGTTCGCATTTCTGAAGCTCCCGTCGGACGCCGAAGTCATCGCATCACCAGAGGTGGATTCTCAGACTTCCCGAGGCTACCCTGAGTCTCCAGCAAAGCTGAGGCCCGTGGCTATCGTGGGTGACTTGAGACCGTGACCCCTGGACACCGAGCACATTTGCAAGTGCATCCTCTTCTGGGTCTTCCAAGAAGTCGTACTTTAGGCTCCAAGTAGCCCTAGCCTCCTGCACCACCTGCACCGAAGATCACTGGCCCCCACTCCACGAGTGTCCTGTAAGCCAGATCCACGTGCGGTGTCACGAGGCTCCTTTGTGGTCGCTAGCCTGTTGGCTAGTAGCCCTTTACGAAGGCCAATCTTTTCTTAACTTGGCATCCTGGTTGCTCCAGGCCTGCCCTCACTTACCCTCGCTGAGTGAGTTCCCCAGACCTTGCTGGTCTGCACCATCAACGATCTTCCTATGCATCGAGACTTGCCGTTGCCAAGGCTTGTTGGGTCCAATCTGGTCGCCGACACCTCAGCACTCGACAGACATCGTGTACCAGCCCGAATCCTGCTCCTGGTCACCGACAACGCCTCCTGGACCTCGTGGCTGAAGAGTCAAGATGACTGTCAACACACCTGAAGCACTTGACATCAGTGGGCATCTGTCCATCGCCTTCCTGGTCACTGGCTAGTGACCCAGACTCTGTCCCCTCTGCTTTCAGGTTCTTCAGAACTCCGATCCACTCTTGGATCCACCCGGACACTTTTCACTTGGTCGCCAGCAGCACTTTGCAGCAGATCGCCATTCAAATCGACGACGAAACCCGACCCCGAAAGGCACCTATGCACCCGGCTTCCCTGGGTGAGGTAACACGAGTACTCTGGTGCTCCCATGGGTAGAGACTCTTCAAAGTCCTAGATCTCAAAGGGTTTGGTCCAAGTCCTCTTTTAAGTGTCCCTTTTCTCTAATTTCCCGATCACGACTTTCTCCATAGAAGTCAACGGCGTATCGCGGTTGTGTATTTACACTGCACGCGTCTCCCGTGGGTCCCCTGTGTCACTACCTTGGGTGGTTCCTTGTGGTCCAAGCACTTCTAGAGGCTCTAGGCCTAGTGTCTAGTTCAGCCGTGGTTCTTATACCACTTTATTGGTATATGGTTTGGTACGCCCCTAGGGCCCAAACGTGTATTTGTGCTATTACTGTGTTTAAATAACTTCTAACTTATGTACTTCGAACTCTAGCCTCATAAAGAGACCAGAGGGGTGTGTTTAGCAATAAATACATATATTTTGAATATATACCTGGTGTGGTGCTCTTTCATTTGATCACTCAAGAGATTATAGACTGGTAAAACAAGCTGCTTTACATTCCTTCAAGACTTAGCCTGAAGGCTGCTCTCCATAGCTACCACTAGGATAGCTTTCAATAAAGGTTGTCTTTAACCTATCTCCAATAAGGGGTTGTTTGGACTGGTGCAAGGTGCCCACTATAATTAGTGGACAGCATATGCCAGGCCAACTTCTCACAACACTATCTAGAACTGTATCCTTCGACTCGTACTGAGTCCGATCGGTGTTCGCCTCGAACACACAAAGGGCCTGTAACACTGAGATCTCCATTGCACTGACTCGCACAAGGTTCGCGTCTGTGTTAGACACAGCGCGTCCATCTCCCTTGCAACTCTATCTGTAACCGCGTCCTTCGACTCGTACAAGGACCGATCGGTGTGTTCGCCTCGAACACGCAAGGGACCTTTAACATTGAAATCTCAATCGCGTCTGGGCGAATAGACTCGCACAGGACTCGCACCGGTGCCAGGTCACCGCGTCCGTCCCCTGTGGGTCTCCTACAACTACCTGGGGTGGTTCTTGGGGGTCCCTCGATTCTAGATGCCCTAGACCTAGGTCTAGCAAACTAAGATTGTGATATTCGATTGTGCTAAACTTATTGTGATAATATTTGACTTGTACATATGTTCCTGACTTTTAATCTCATAAAGAGATTAGTAGAGAGTGTTTATTAATAAATACATATATATTTGATATATATACCTGTGTGGTGTCTTTTCATTTGGTGATTCAAGAGATTGTGTGGTAAAACAAGCTGCTTTACATTCCTTCAAGACTTAGCCTGAAGGCTGCTCTCCACAGCTACCACTAGGATAGCTTTCTATAAAGGTTGTCTTAAACCTATCTACCATAAGAGTCGAATTGTTCTGGTGCAAGGTGTCCACTTTAATTAGTGAACAGCATATGCCAGGCCAACTTCTCACAGATACTGTTTATCTAATGCTAATGATAATGACTTACACTCATAAAAAACTAATAGAGGCTCAAGAAAATGTTTCAGAAACAGAACAACAGGGTTGTTATCAGAACAGATTTTGAGAAAAATGACAACTGCATAGTAGCAAATGTGTTATTGCAAAAACTGATGCCTAGGTATAGATTGCCAGTTTCTCTGGAATCAGATCATAATGAGGTCTCAAAGATATGTGCAGAACCACAGATTGGACAAGGATTGAATTGTAGCTATCTGCCTGAAATTCCAAGTACAATAAAGCAACACAAAGACAGTACAGAGTCTCACTTTGCAAAAGACTGTGTTTCAGCATCACTGGAGTGGCTTGAATATGTACATGCAAATGCACTTGTGAAAAACACAGATGAAAAGACTAGCCATTGCTGTGAAGGTCTGGCTGATGTGGAGCGTGCAGTTTCTCACCAGATTGCAGCTGCTACACAAGATCTGCATAATGGATGGTGCCAAAACTTTGATCTGAGAGATGCTGTGAAATGGAAAGGCCTGTTCCAAATGATCCTGGCAAAGACTGTTGTGAAATGTGGTGACCTTCCAAATTGGGTGCATGCCTCTCACACATGTATGTCCTGTGTCCCCCTGATTAAACAGCTCCTCTCCAAGAAGAGATGCCAGCAGTGGTCAAAAGCCCACAGAAGAGGGTCAGTCAAGCTGTAAGGGAACACACAGAGCGTGAAGCAGCACTAGAGAAAACTGAAGTGGCACTGGAAAAGCAAAAAGTAGAAACTGACTCAGATGAAAGCGGTGTCAAAAGGGTGAATGAGTCAGGTGCAGCCTCTGAAGAAGAAATTAGTGCTGTGGGCCTCCGAGTGGAGGTAGAAAAAGCTGGCTGAAAGGGTATCCAAAACGTCTGCAGTGGTCCCTTGAAAAATCATTTGCACCCATAGCTGAAACGTCTGAATCTGATCAAAGTGAAAATAAAAGTGAAAGGCTTGGATTGAAAAAGTGCAAAGAATTGATGGTGCTCTGTCAGAGTTTCTCAGCACCTCAGTGGTCAAAATGCACGGAAAAAGTACAGAATGCCACATTGAATGAACTGTGTAATGCGAGGCTTGAACTGTATGAGCCACCCTGATGACAAGCTAGTGACAAAGAGCCAAGAAATGCTGAAACAAATAACTGAGAACTGTCAAGAGCTGAAGAGAAAAGAATCTTTGAATGATGAAAGAAAAAAAAAGAAGAAAAGATGAAGAAAAGAAATAGAAAAAAGAACTGTTATGTTGAATTTTCCTTTTATTATTTTAGTTACTTATTTTAGAGAAGACTAACTGTTCCAAGAAGCTACTTACAGAACTCTGCACTAAACTTTTGAGCTTGGCTATATATATGATCTGATTACAGACAAAACTTGTGTTGCCTTACAAATAGAGGTAAAATTGTTATATGCTCAGCTTTTGTAATAATAACTAATTTTAGTAAGAGTTTTTCCTTATATATCTGTGTGAAATAAGTGTGCTAATGAAATTACCATGTCTACCTACAGTAAAGATGAATAATAATATTTTAGGTAGAGAAAAGTATATTAGACTGAACTAATAATGAGTGTGCTATTAATCAAATGTCACCTGTGAAATTAAATAAGTGTGATGATTTACAAATCATTTGAGGTATCATGATTTGCTATCATCAAAGGGCGGATTGATGGAGCCTAGATTTCACCTAGATTAGGCATTGCTCTGTTTTAAGTTTCAGACAGACTGCATTTCAAAAATGGCACGCAGATTATGGTGCATGCAAAGTGAAAAACATGAAATGAGGCCTGGTCAAATGAAATCATGTAAAACCATGCTTAATTAATTAATCATGGATGTTTAATTAATGTTTATTTTTGATTTAATCTCACTATAGAATGTACCTTTAATTTAAAAAAATGTGTTTTGAACTTTCAAAGAGCATATAATTGTGCTGAATTAACACGCATTTTACGGTGTAGAAAAGGCTGAAATACACAGCTCAGTGGCAGGCCCACTGCGGCATTTAGCCTTGGAGATAACAAAGGAATGTTTTCCTCCCTGCTCTGTTTCCTCCTGTCTCCCATGAGAAGACACGTCTTCAATGAAAGACATTCTTAAAATGTATGCCTCTGTTCCCGTCTCAAGAGACCTTGGCTTTGTTGCATATTTAGACAATGCATATTCAGTTCATGACACATCTTTCTTATAATATGTATAAATTAATCAACCATGCACCAACACTACACGTGGGGCAAATGCATTTTGCATGAAAAGCTATCCAAAACATTAGAGCATGTTGCCATGAGCATGTATTAACTGTTTGCGCTTTGAAAATTTGCACTAGTGCATGTTTATGCTATGTTGTACATTGCACATTTTGCATGTTGTGCATGAATAATAGAAAAGCTGCTTTAAATTAATAGCTTTCGCTAGGTAATAATTAATACAGGGTATTAGAATGGGGGGAGGTGAACATAATGGGCTTTAATTCATAAATTAATATTCTTTTGCGTTTGTTTTGCTTTAGTATACATTTGGGCCCACAATAATATGGCTGCCTAGGAATCCAGCATGGCTGAGAATTGTTAGCAGTGTGCTGAATGGGAGACGCATGCGCAAAAGAATGTGCCAGCTGCATGAACTGCCAAGTGCCTCAAGTGAAGACACATAGGTCAAGGCCACAATGATCTGCACACTTCTGTCACCGTGCCAACGTACCAGTGTTTGTGGGAGAGTGTCATTCCTGTGTGCGATGTGAAAGCAAAAAATAATTAGATTGATACATTTTGTCGCTTAAGATGTTGCAAGAGATGTTCTCATTGATACATGTTATGCATATTGTTCTTAGCATTAAGCCCCTATTGTTAGAACCGGTATGGGGTGGACTTGCGATGAGAACAGAATGATGAGACCCCTATGTCACCTGTGCCAACCAATCACAGTGCGAGTTTCTACTGAAACTGCAACATTGTTAGTGTAGTCAGCCAAGAATTAGGGTATAATTAATGACCCCTTGGGGGCGTGTCAGAGCAGATCTGACCAGACATCATTCGGGTTAGGTACTTGAACGTCGCGGGTGCAGACTGGGTGGAGATTGCGTCCGAGGAGACACAGAGAGAGGGGGGAGGGCTATGCCCAGCTTCTGTGTCAGACACAGAGAGATCAGCTGAGAGGATCAGAACAGGTTTAGATTTAGATGCTAAAACTTTAAATTTCATGCATTGACTTACTGGCTTTGAAAAGATTTATTTATTTTATGCATTTATTTCTCTTTATGGGAGATTTTTGACAATTATTAATTATTGATTAGCCTTGCAAAACTCACTCTTGAATTATATTTTCCTGAAACTCTTTAAAGAGTTCTGACTGACATTTTATACCTCATTCCCTTTCCTTTATGAAGTGCTTTGTATGCAATCTATAATATGTTCTGTATTAATTCTATTTTACCTATTTTTTCAATTCTGTAACCTGATTGATATTTGACTAATGAATAAAAAGTCAGAGAAACTTAACTTTTGATTAGAAAATAAAACCCTTTAAAACTACTCACAACTCTCATTATTGCCTTAAATATTATTTGCAATTGATTTTCATGTTTATGTAAAGTCTCCTGATGATGATACACGGTGGCAAAGGTCCATCGCCATTAAGCGGTAAACTAGAGGTAATGAGGTTTTGCATTGAGAAATTACCGTGAAATTACCGCTGGATCACAGTCTTCCAGAGCACCTCTGCCTCCTACTCCTGTCTTACCAAAATGGCAAAACATTTCTTAAGGCAGCACCTGTGCTGTAAATGGACGCAGGCTGCTTTTGAAAAAAAACATGTTCCCAGTTTCGGAAAGCAAATGCAGGCATCTAGGTGTGCTGTGCCTTGTAGGCCTCCATCCCTGCATTGACATCCATTCACAGAGGTCACAATTTCAGACCTGCTTAATTAGTATTCATAACACAAGTAATTTATTCCTTTTCATCAACAGATTATGCAGCATATTTTGGTTATGTGACAAATGTGTCAAATTCACTGGAATACTATGTTTGCACCAGCCAGAAAATCATACAATTTTCATGGATCAAACATTTGTCTGCTACAAAAAACAAACAACAAACAAAAGATATCTACAAAAAGCTTTCCCTAAATAGAGCCATTTCCTAATCTTCATTACAACTTCCTAGCTTCAGTAACCAAGTACTGCTATGGGTGTTTTGTAATTCTAGAATCATGAAGCATCCAACGAGAAAAGCTGACAGTGGGATTCCCTGAAGAGCCTAGTTACATGGCTTCAAAGGTCTGAAAAGTTGTTCCTCCAGTCTGCAACAAACAAGAAACCCGACTATATCTGATATTAGAGTTTTCGGTCAATATGGCTTTGGCTGAGAAACCTGCAAATATGTTTTAACTTAACAGTGTCTACCTAGAAGCAGTGGCGCTCTTTCATGTTCTTCTTGAAGCATTGCTTTGTTTTCTGAAAAAATCCATTGCACCACGGTGCGTCACTTTTAATTTGGGAAACAATGACGTACCGGCGGCAAGGGGCTCGTAAATAACCCCCCCCCCATCCCCCCCGGTGTTTTCTGACCTCTTGCCCCTGTAAGTTCTTCTCTGTTTCGCCTTAACATTGTTGTAACCGGTGAGAGATGACATTCTCCAGCATGCTTTAGATGCCTCCGGGCGATGACATTCTACAGAGATTCGAGATACCTTTAGTGAGCGATGCGATGTTAGCTAAGCCTTGGCCTTCTTTACTTTCAAACCTTGCCATATAATGTGATGAAACTATTGACTGCAGCAAATATTGACTAAATGTTTATATTTTTTTTATTTAAAAAAATACAGATGTAAAAGCTACGCAAAATAAATAATCTTTAAAAATGTTATGCTATAATGGGTTTTAAGAAAAAGAACGATACTTCAAGGCATTTTCTAATAAAAAGGAACTTCGGGGTGGTGTCACATTATGATATTCTCACAGACGTTTTGTCACGTGACAGTTGAGGGAAAGTTGCAGAATACAGTTTGAGAGATGTTGAGGGTTACATTCAGCCAGGTGCAGAGGGAGGCTATTTTTTTTCCTACATCCAAATGTGAATCAAAATCATTGCTTGAATTAGAATAGCCAATGCTTTCAAAACAGTTTTACTTGCTCAGTATGGCATAATTTTATAAACAGGCAGCACCAAAGGCTCGCCAGCATTTACACTGGCAACTAGAAAAGTCCCTCAGGAAACCACCACAACCTGAGAAATTTCTAGAAGATTCGCTGTAGCATCAAATGACAATACCCATGTAGAGACCACTGTTCAGACCCTACACTTTCCTTAATTGACTGGGATCAGCCGCGGCCCGTGCACGTAAGAGCGGTGGGGCAGGTGGGGGGTACTTCGACGGACGATGAAGAGGGAAAATAAATTATTTATATAATTTTCCCTCGCCATCATCCGTCGAAATCCCCCCTCACCTGGCCCCACCACTCTTACCTGCACGGGCCGCGGCTGGCTGGGACACGTCACCCATACTCCTTGTGATGTAATTTTGGATTTCTTCTCAATGATTTGCAATGAAATTGTACCTGCCGCCAAACCCAGTCTGCAAATGCTCGGGGATCACATTGGCTATGCATCCGCATCTTATATTTTCAAGCATCTTCAGACCTTGCAGACAAACCTCATCAATCTTGCAGGGAAAACACGAGTCACAAATATAGAAACCTTTTTTTTCAAAATTGTTGGATGATCCTGTTTTGCAATATTTTAACGTTTATTAATTATAAGAATTTAACTCTATTTATTATATTATTATACCAAATTGCTAATAAAAATTATTAACCCCTTCGCTGCTAGGCCTTTTCCCCCCCCTGTGCTAAGCCTTTTTTGGGCTATTTGGGGTAGTGCGCGCTTAGGCCCATGTAATTTTTTAACCACATAAGGTATCCACGCCAAATTTGCGTCCTTTTCTTCCAACATCATGGGGATTCTAAAGGTACCCAGGGTTTGTGGATTCTCCTGGAGGGGTCCCAGAAATTAACCAAAATACAGCAAAATTTTGGGTTTTTTGGGAAACCCTGCAAATGGTATCAAAAAAGGGTTTGTGGGGCTGAAATCACCATTTTCCCAGCTGTTAGGGAATGACAGACTTTTGTCAGAAAACCAATATTTTTTACACAGTTTTGGCATTTTTCTGAAACATAGCCTATTTTTGCTATTTTTGTGCTTTTAACCTCCTTCCAGTTAATGGTAGAAATGGGTATCAAAGCAATAATGGATCCTGGAAAGCTATACATTTTAGAAAAGTAGACAAAATTCTGAATTCAGCAAGGGGTCATTTGTGTAGATCCATTAAGGTTTCTTTATGGAAAGTAACAGTTAAATATAGGAAAAATTGAACATTATTTGAAAAAAACAGCCTTTTGTGTCAACGTTTTCACCTGTAACTTCTTCTAATTATAACAGCTCTTTGAAAGCAATATACCGTTAAATCCGCTGGAACTTACTGGTTGTGGGGATATATAGGACTTGTAGGTTCACCAAGAACCCGACGAACCCAGAGCCAATAACTGAGCAGCGTCTTGCAATGGTTTTTTATTATGTACCGGGTATATAGCAATTATTGTGGGAAAATGTATACATGGAAAAATCGGTATGAAAGACACCTATGCATTTCTGAAATGGGAACAAAATATAGAGTTTAGAAACAGTAGATATTTGCACATTTCCGAAATTGGGAATACTCATACTAGCATGAGAATTATCGGTTATTTTTTTAAATGACTTCTTTTTTACACAATGTTTTTGATTTGGAAGGCAGAATGCATCGAAAGTCAATAGGTAATAACAGTTGCTTTACAAATCTGAATTACCCTAAGTCTCCTGATAAAAATGGTACCTCACTTGTGTGGGTAGGCATAGTGCCCACGACAGGAAATGGCTCAAAACCCAACGTGAACACACCACATTTTGACAATGAAAAATTACCCTTTTTTTTCAAAATGCCTAGTTGTAGTTTTTGAACCCTAGCTCTGCCGGCACCTAGGGAAACCTAGCAAACCTATACATTTTTGAAAACTAGACACCCAGGGGAATCCAGGATGGGGTGACTTGACTGCCTCCCACCAGGTTCTGTTACCCAGAATCCCTTGCAAACCTAAAAAAGTGTCAAACAAATCACATTTTCCCCACATTTCTGTGGTGGAAAGTTCTGTAATCTGCGTGGATCCACAAATTTCCAACTGCCCCGCGATCCCCAAAGTCTTCCGAGAAAAATGGTACCTCACTTGTGTGGGTCAGCCTAGTGCCCGCACCAGGAAACGGTGCAAAACGCAACGTGGACACACCTCAATTTCGCAGTGAAAAATGACCCTTTTTTGGCAAAGTGCCTAGCTGTAGTTTTTGAACCCTAACTCTGCCGGCACCTAGGAAACCTAGCAAACCTATACATTTTTGAAAGCTAGACACCCAGGGGAATCCAGGATGGGGTGACTTGACTGCCTCCCACCAGGTTCTGTTACCCAGAATCCCTTGCAAACCTAAAAAAGTGTCAAAAAAATCACATTTTCCCCACATTTCTGTGGTGGAAAGTTCTGTAATCTGCGTGGATCCACAGATTTCCAACCGCCCCGCGATCCCCAAAGTCTTCCGAGAAAAATGGTACCTCACTTGTGTGGGTCAGCCTAGTGCCCGCGCCAGGAAACGGCGCAAAACGCAACGTGGACACACCTCAATTTCGCAGTGAAAAATGACCCTTTTTTGGCAAAGTGCTTAGCTGTAGTTTTTGAACCCTAACTCTGCCGGAACCTAGGGAAACCTAGCAAACCTATACATTTTTGAAAACTAGACACCCAGGGGAATCCAGGATGGGGTGACTTGACTGCCTCCCACCAGGTTCTGTTACCCAGAATGCCTTGCAAACCTAAAAAATTGTCAAAAAAATCACATTTTCCCCATATTTATGTGGTGGAAAGTTCTGTAATCTGCGTGGATCCACAAATTTCCAATCGCCCGCGATCCCCAAAGTCTTCCAAGAAAAATGGTACCTCACTTGTGTGGGTCGGCCTAGTGCCCGTGCCAGGAAACGGCGCAAAACGCAACATGGACACACCTCAATTTCGCAGTGAAAAATGACCCTTTTTTGGCAAAGTGCTTAGCTGTAGTTTTTGAACCCTAACTCTGCCGGAACCTAGGGAAACCTAGCAAACCTATAAATTTTTGAAAACTAGACACCCAGGGGAATCCAGGATGGGGTGACTTGACTGCCTCCCACCAGGTTCTGTTACCCAGAATCCCTTGCAAACCAAAAAAAGTGTCCAAAAAATCACATTTTCCCCACATTTCTGTGGTGGAAAGTTCTGTAATCTGCGTGGATCCACAAATTTCCTCCCACCCAACGTTCCCCCAGGTTTCCCGATAAAAATGGTACCTCACTTACGTGGGTGGGTCAAGGACCCGCAACAGGCAAGGGCCCAAAACCTATTGAAGCAACATCAAAATTACCTATCAGAAACCAACCTGGTTTCGCATGGGGGGGTCCCATGAGTTTTTGGCCCGGGGCTCGGCAGCCATCTAGGGAAACCTACCTAACCCACACATTTCTGGAAACTATACACCCGGGAGAGTCCAGCGAGGTATGGCTTGCATGGGTCCCCCATCATTCTCCTACCCAGAATCCCCTGCAAACCTCACATTTTACCAAAAATGTCACTCTTTTCTCACATATGTGTGGTGGAAAGTTCTGGAATCTGCGTGGATCCACAAATTTCCTCCCTCCCAGCGTTCCCCCAGGTCTCCCGATAAAAATGGTACCTCACTTGCGTGGGTGGGTCAAGGACCCGTGACAGGCAAGGGCCCAAAAGCTATTGAGGCGACATCAAAATTACCTATCACAAACCAACCTGGTTTTGCATGGGAGTCCCATGAGTTTTGGCCCGGGGCTCGCAGCCATCTAGGGAAACCTACCTAACCCACACATTTCTGGAAACTAGACACCCGGGAGAGTCCAGCGAGGTATGGCTTGCGTGGGTCCCCCATCATTCTCCTACCCATAATCCCCTGCAAACCTCAAATTTTACCAAATATTTCACTTTTTTCTCACATATGTGTGGTGGAAAGTTCTGGAATCTGGGTGGATCCACAAATTTCCTCCCACCCAGCGTTCCCCAGGTCTCCCGATAAAAATGGTACCTCACTTGCGTGGGTGGGTCAAGGACCCGCGACAGGCAAGGGCCCAAAAGCTATTGAGGTGACATCAAAATTACCTATCACAAACCAACCTGGTTTTGCATGGGGGTCCCATGAGTTTTTGGCCCGGGGCTCGCAGCCATCTAGGGAAACCTACCTAACCCACACATTTCTGGAAACTAGACACCCGGGGGAGTCCAGCGAGGTATGGCTTGCGTGGGTCCCCCATCATTCTCCTACCCAGAATCCCGTGCAAACCTCAAATTTCGCTGAAAAATATACTTTTTTCTCACATTTCTGTGGTGGAAAGTTCTGGAATCTTCGTGGATCCACAAATTTCCTCCCACCCAGCGTTCCCCCAGGTCTCCCGATAAAAATTGTACCTCACTTGTGTGGGTAGGCACAGTGGATGCAGCAGGAAATGGCCCAAATCGTACTCTGGAGACTTCAAAATTACCTACAGCAAAACTACCTGGTTTTGGTGGGGGGGCACCTGAGATTTTGGCCCCGGGCTCGATGGCCATCTTGGGAAAGTACCAAACCCAAACATTTCTGAAAACTAGACACCCGGGGGAGTCCAATGAGGTATGGCTTGCGTGGATCCCCCAACGTTTTCCTACCCAGAATGCAATGAAAACCTTAAATTTAGCTGGAAAAAACACATTTTCCACATATTTGTGTGTGGAATCACCGTGCCGGCACAAATGTCCTACCACCCAGCGTTCCCCTTGCTCTCCCGAGTAAAATGATACCTCACTTGTGTGGGTGGGCCAAAGGCCTGTGGCTAGGAAGAGCCCAAAACATAGGGATTTAGAGTATAGCACCGAGAATTCTAAGCGCTACATTTTAAAAAAAATACGTTTTTAGCCAATTCTGCTTTGGACACCCACACAAGTGAGGTATCATTTTACTCGGGAGAACAAGGGGAACGCTGGGTGGTAGGACATTTGTGCCGGCACGGTGATTCCACACACAAATATGTGGAAAATGTGGTTTTTCAGCTAAATTTAAGGTTTGCATTGCATTCTGGGTAGGAAAACGTTGGGGGATCCACGCAAGCCATACCTCATTGGACTCCCCCGGGTGTCTAGTTTTCAGAAATGTTTGGGTTTGGTACTTTCCCAAGATGGCCTCCGAGCCCGGGGCCAAAATCTCAGGTGCCCCCACCAAAACCAGGTAGTTTTGCTGTAGGTCATTTTGAAGTCTCCAGAGTACGATTTGGGCCATTTCCTGCTGCAGCCACTGTGCCTACCCACACAAGTGAGGTACCATTTTTATCGGGAGACCTGAGGAACGCTGGGTGGGAGGAAATTTGTGGATCCACGAAGATTCCAGAACTTTCCACCACAGAAATGTGAGAAAAAGTGAATTTTTCAGCGAAATTTCAGGTTTGCACGGGATTCTGGGTAGGAGAATGATGGGGACCCACGCAAGCCATACCTCGCTGGACTCCCCGGGTGTCTAGTTTCCAGAAATGTGTGGGTTAGGTAGGTTTCCCTAGATGGCTGCGAGCCCCGGGCCAAAAACTCATGGGACCCCCCATGCAAAACCAGGTTGGTTTGTGATAGGTAATTTTGATGTTGCCTCAATAGCTTTTGGGCCCTTGCCTGTCGTGGGTACTTGACCCACCCACGCAAGTGAGGTACCATTTTTATCGGGAGACCTGGGGGAATGCTGGGTGGGAGGAAATTTGTGGATCCACGCAGATTCCAGAACTTTCCACCACACATATGTGAGAAAAAGTGAAATTTTCGGTAAAATTTGAGGTTTGCAGGGATTTTGGGTAGGAGAATGATGGGGGACCCACGCAAGCCATACCTCGCTGGACTCTCCCGGTGTCTAGTTTCCAGAAATGTGTGGGTTCGGTAGGTTTCCTAGATGGCTGCGAGCCCGGGCCAAAACTCATGGGACTCCCATGCAAAACCAGGTTGGTTTGTGATAGGTAATTTTGATGTCGCATCAATAGCTTTTGGGCCCTTGCCTGTCGCAGGTCCTTGACCCACCCACGCAAGTGAGGTACCATTTTTATCAGGAGACCTGGGGGAACGCTGGGTGGGAGGAAATTTGTGGATCCACGCAGATTCCAGAACGTTCCACCACAGAAATGTGAGAAAAAAGTGAAATTTTCGGTAAAATTTGAGGTTTGCAGGGGATTCTGGGTAGGAGAATGATGGGGGACCCACGCAAGCCATACCTCGCTGGACTCTCCCGGGTTTCTAGTTTCCAGAAATGTGTGGGTTTGGTAGGTTTCCTAGATGGCTGCGAGCCCGGGCCAAAAACTCATGGGACCCCATGCAAAACCAGGTTGGTTTGTGATAGGTAATTTTAATGTCGCATCAATAGGTTTTGGGCCCTTCCCTGCAGCGGGTACTTGGCCCACCCATACAAGTGAGGTACCATTTATATTGGGATACTTGGAGAAATGCTGGGGGGTTGGAAATTTGTTGTTACTTTCTGCAGTGTGAAAATTTGGACACAATAATGCAAGGAAAATGTCGCAGTCACATTTTGAGGTTTGCAGGACATTGTGGGTAAGATAACTTGTTGCAATCCACAAGAGAGACATCACCATGCACTCCCATGGGCGTTTAGTTTACGACAAAAACTACAGTTGTTAGGTTATTCTTAGATGAAATGTACAGCTTGGCAGAGAGACAAAACAGACAAAGATTACTGCAGAGCCATCTATTCTTCAAGCACACACACATACTGGTTGGATTTGGCACGAGGGCGAGTGTTGGTTCAGTATATAACATTTTATTAACAAGAGATTTCACAAAAATGAAATGCACTGTCAATAATTGAAAGGACAAAAACCTGAACCATTGACTCGCAGCTCGTGAGCTGTAAAGCCACTTCAAGGCACCAACCACTTTACAGGCCATTCACACACCTTTCATACATGATACACACAAGACCATTCACACCACCAGGCACAAAACCAACACATTACAACATTCACCAAAAAGGACAAGGTACACCCTGCTTGACAAAAACAGAAAAGACATTTTTATGCACAACCACCTATTCCTCACGCACATTTACATACTGGTTGGATTTTTCACACGAGGGTGAGTGATGGTTCAGTATATACAGTTGTATTAACCAGAGATTTCACAAAAATGAAATGCACTGTTAATTGAAAAGACGAGAAACTGAACCATTGACTCACAGCTCGTGAGCTGTAAAGCCACCACAAGGCACCAACCTCTTTACAGGCCATTCATACACCTTTCATACGTGTGACACATACAAAACCATTCACAACGCCAGCCGCGAGCCTAGCACATTACAACACTCACACCAGCAGACAGCGCCATTCAAGGGCCCATCACTTTCACATGCCCACATTCCTGACACAGCAACCACACCAGCTCACGGATTGCGTTGAGTGGCGTTTGGCTAGCAGCGTGTGTAGTGACCAGCAGCTAGTCACTACTCACACACCGCCAGCCGAGCACCAGTTCACGCACACCGCCAGCCAAGCGCCAGTCCACACACACCGCCAGCCAAGCGCCAGTCCACGCACACCACCAGCCAAGCGCCAGTCCACGCACACCGCCAGCCAAGCGCCAGTCCACGCACACCGCCAGCCAAGCGCCAGTCCACACACACCGCCAGCCAAGCGCCAGTCCACGCACACCGCCAGCCAAGCGCCAGTCCACACACACCGCCAGCCAAGCGCCAGTCGACGCACACCGCCAGCCAAGCGCCAGTCCACACACACCGCCAGCCAAGCGCCAGTCCACGCACACCGCCAGCCAAGCGCCAGTCCACACACACCGCCAGCCAAGCGCCAGTCCACGCACACTGCCAGCCAAGCGCCAGTCCACACACACCGCCAGCCAAGCGCCAGTCCACGCACACCGCCAGCCAAACGCCAGACCACGCACACCGCCACACAAGCGCCACTCCACGCACACCGCCATCACATTTAGGATTTTTTTTAATATAAATAAGAAAACACAAACAAATTGCAAATAAATACAAATCTACTAACACAAAATCTGAAACTAAATACACTACAAAATTGCCAACCTTGAAACTGAACAAAAAATATTAAACAATAGAGGCCAGGCAGTTCACTTTACCACTCATGGATGCTCCCAAAAATTATTTTGCGTGTGGTACATTCTAAAACAAGCAGGCACACACAGCCCAGGGTTAGAAGGACACTCGGGGCAGTACATACGAGTCTCCTTCCGCATACCTCTTCGCCAACAGACTCTACATCTCCTACTGGGAAAGTCTTTTGAGGGTGTGGGAGTGTGATCAGGAAAGTGGCGATCTTTCAATCTAGCAACATCCTCCACCACTCCAACTCTAGGAACACTTGCCTGTTCCACTAAAACAAGGCTGCCTATTACAGACTCCTGAAATTTAACAAAAGTCATCTTTGACTCAGGACAAGAATCCTGGAACACAACAAAAGCATTAAAGGTTGCCAAGTGGAAAAGATGGATAGCCAACTTCTTATACCAAATGTAAGCCTTACGAAGAGCAGCGTAAGGTTCCAACCTCTGATCTACTCTGTCAACACCACCCATGTGCCTATTATAGTCTAAAATGCACACAGGTTTGCGCACTTCAGCAATGTGACCCCAAACAGTCACAGGTGCAGTGCTTTCATCATGGATGGTAGTCAGCATGTAGACATCTCTCCTGTCTGAAAACTTCACAGCTAGAAGCTCCTCGCAACGCAACGCACTGCACTGTCCCCGCACAAGCTTTTGGCAAACAAGTTCTTTTGGGAAACCTTTACGGTTAGAGCGGATTGTGCCACAAAGAACAGTGTCCACTTTGGCCAATTCCCTGAACAACCGCACACCAGTGTAGAAGTTATCTACATATAAATGGTGGCCTTTGTTAAAAATCCTCTACCAAGTTCCCACACAATTTTCTCAGTCACTCCAAAAGTGGACGGACAACCAGGGGGTTAATCCTGGATTCCTTACCGGTGTACACCCTGAAATTAGAGACATATCCAGTCCTACTGTCACACAGCATATACAGCTTAATTCCATAGCGTGCCCTCTTACTAGGAATGTATAGCCTAAAAACCAAGCGGCCCTTGAACAACACCAAAGACTCATCCACTGCAATTTCTTTCCCAGGAGCATAGATTTCAGAAAATCGATCAACAAAGTGATCAATGACAGGCCGAATCTTAAAAAGACGGTCACATTCAGGGTGATCTCGTGGCAACGCTAAACCATTATTGACAAAATGCATCATCCGAAGCAGAAGCAAATACCTATCACGACTCATGACTGCCGGAAATATAGCCGTTGCCATCAAGGGACTAGTAGACCAATATGAAGACATTGATGGCTTCCTTAGCAAGCCCATCAAAAAGTTAAACCCAAGAACTTCTTCATCTCTTCCAAATTTGTGGGAGTCCACCGGGTATCTCTAGAGTGGGGCTTAAGGCTGGCACTGTTGTCCCTCAAAAACTGTTCGGCATACAAATTAGTCTGCTCAACAATCTCTGCCAAAAACACATCGTCCATAAACAACTGAAAAAAATGTATCGGCAAAAAGTTTTCAGTATTCACTCTACACCCTGGAACACCAGTAAAGTCTGGCAATGCCGGCTGCACCATGCCTGGGGCAACCCAGAGGTCAGCACTTTCAACGGGAAGCCTTGCAGCCCCAGGCTGCAGCCCAGATGCCTCTTGCCGCACTACACCAACAGGAAGCCTTGCAGCCCCAGGCTGCAGCCCAGATGCCTCTTGCCGCACTATCGGCACATCAATGTCCTCCTCTAACACAGGCACTTCATCCACACTAAGAGTAGCTTCATCCGCACTGAGAGTAGCTTCATCATCCGATGATTCCATGTGGAGAGAAAACTCACTGCCTGAATCGTCCCCTGCCTCCTCTGCCTCAGATGCAGAGTCAGTCTCTGAACCATGGTCAGAGGAAGACTCAAAAAGCATACCAACAACCTGCTGAGCAGTAATCCTGCGGCTAGCCATTATCCTTACTAAGAAAGGAGACTGCACAAACAAGTCAACAACAACCAACACTGTGCAAAGCAAGTTAGTAAAAAAATGTGTGCCTTTATCACAAAGATCTATATACTCAAAAACTATACGATTCACTTACAAGAGACAGCTACACTCACCAGCACCTACTCTGCAGAGACACAGCAAAAACCAACGATATCCCACTAGAAAGAAAAAAACAAAACCAATTACTCACAATACAACAAAATACACATCGAGCACAAATGCAAAAAGTTTTTGACACTCAAAAACAGAAGCCAAACATACTGCTATTATTACACCATTCGCAAAAAACACATTCATGCAGAGAAATAAAACTCATTTACATTGTACAAAAAAAGTCTCTTACCAAACACATGCAACTACGCAAACAGTAACGAAACCGCAACCTGGAACAGTCTAAAGAGCAAAAGCCTTGACCTAACAAAAAAAAAGAAATAAAGCATTACAATTGCAATTCACAAGAAATAAAACAACATTATAACACGCTATGTCACTACCCAAATGGGGGCAGAAAGGCCAAATACACATAAAAAAAGTATATGTCCCCTGGAAGCGGCCAATTTATTTATTTTTAGATACCTGGCTCTAGTGGGCTATTCTACCCCCCACCCCCGGGCCAGCAATGCCATAAAATGCAGGTGATCTGTCCCCAGGGGGGGCAGAAAAGTCTTAAAAATTATTTAGGCCCATAAGGAAGCAACCCATGGCCAAGGGGTCGCTTCCATTTAAAATTTAAAACTCTCCCTGGTGTCTAATGGGGTTTTCTGCCCCCCAGGCCAAATACACAAACCGATCTGCCCCCAGGGGGGTAGAATATAATTGTTTTTAAAATATGGCCCCTGAAAGCAACCCTTGGCCAAGGGGTCGCTTCCAATTTTAAAAAAAAACAAATTCCCTGCCTCTAGTGGGCTTTTCTCCCCCCCTGGGTCCAGAAACGCCAAAAAAATCAGGCTATCTGTCCCCAGGGGGGGCAGAATATACTTTTTTTTAAAAATTTAACCCCTGGAAGCGACCCTTGCCCAAGGGGTCGCTTCCATTTACAATTACACAAAATCCCTGGTGTCTAGTGGGGTTTTCTGCCCCCCCTGGGGGCAGAAAGGCCAAATAAAAAAACTGATCTGCCCCCAGAGGGGGCAGAATATACTTTAAAATGATTTGGCCCCCCAGGAAGCGACCCTTGCCCAAGGGGTCGCTTCCAATTTAATTAAAAAAAATATCCCTGGCTCTACTGGGCTTTTCTGCCCCCCCTGGGTCCACAAACGGCCAAAAATCGGCAGATCTGTCCCCAGGGGGGGCAGAAAAGTCTTTAAATTATTTGCCCCCTTAGGAAGCGACCCTTGCCCAAGGGGTCGCTTCCTTTATAGATGTGAGAAGTTGGCCTGGCATATGCTGTCCACTAATTATAGTGGGCACCTTGCACCAGTCCAAACAACCCCTTATTGGAGATAGGTTAAAGACAACCTTTATTGAAAGCTATCCTAGTGGTAGCTATGGAGAGCAGCCTTCAGGCTAAGTCTTGAAGGAATGTAAAGCAGCTTGTTTTACCAGTCTATAATCTCTTGAGTGACCAAATGAAAGAGGACCACACCAGGTATATATTCAAAATATATGTATTTATTACTAAACACACCCCTCTAGTCTCTTTATGAGGCTAGAGTTCGAAGTACATACGTTACGAGTTAGTTATCTACAGTAATAGCACAAATACACGTTTGAGCCCCAGGGGCGTACCAAACCATATACCAATAAAGTGGTATAAGAACCACGACTGAGCTAGACACAAGGCCTACAGCCTGTAGAAGTGCTTGGACCACAAGGAACCACCCAAGGCAGTGACGCAGGGGACCCACGGGGGACGCGTGCAGTGTATGAACACAACCGCGAACCACCGTTAACTTCTATGGGGAAAGTCGCGATTAGAATTTAAAAGAAAAGGGACACTTAGAGGAGGACTTGGAGCAAACCCTTTGAGAACTAGGCTGTTCTAGTTACCGGAGTACTCGAGTTACCTCACCCAGGGGAGCCTTGTGCATAGGTGTCTTTCGGGGTCGGGTTTCGTCGTCGCTTTCAATGGCGATCTGCTGCAAAGTGCTGCTGGCGGCCAAGTCGAAAGTGTTCGGGTGGATCCAAAGGTGGATCGAAGATCTGAAGAACCTGAAAGCAGAGGGGACAGAGTCTAGGTCACTAGCCAGTGACCAGGAAGGCGATGAGCAGATGCCCACCGATGTCGAGTGCTTCAGGTAGGTTGATGGTCATCTTGACTCTTCAGCCACGAGGTCCAGGAGGCGTCGACGACAACCAGGAGCTGGATTCGAGCTGTCCCACAACGTCTGTCAATTGCAGGGGTGTCGGCGACCGGATTGGACCCAACAAGCCTTGGCAACGGCAAGTCTTGTGGAAATCGAAGAAGGACGATGTTGCAGACCAGCAAGGTCTGGGGGACTCACCCAGCAAGGATAAGTCAGGACACACCTGGAGCAATCAGGGAGCCCAAGCAGAAAAAGATAGGCCTTCGGGAGGGCCTACTAGCCAACGGACTAGCGACCGCAAAGGAGCCTCAAGACGATGCATGTGGAGCTGGCTCACAGGACACTCGTGGAGTGGAGGCCAGGGATCTTCGGTGCAGTTGGTGCTGGAGGTTGGGGCTACTCGGAGCCCAAAGCACGACTTCGTGGGAGACCCAGAAGAGGATGCACTTGCAAATGCGTGCGGTGTCCAGGGGTCACGGTTCCACGTTACCCACAACAGCTACGGGCCTCAGCTTTGCTGGGGACTCAGGGCAGCCTCGCGGAAGTCTGGAAATCTACCTCTGGTGATGCAAAGACTTCGGCGTCTGACGGGAGCTTCAGCGATGCAGACCGGACAATTGCTTCTTTGGTGCCTGCCAAGCAGGGGAGTCACTCCTTGACCCCAAGGGAGATTCTTCAGTCCTCTAATCTTAAAGTAGAGCGTCGAAGGTCCAGGATTCTGTATCAGAGTTTCATCCAGGTATATCTAAAGTCCTAAGGACTGGGTTCCCTTACTTATACTAAGGTAGGGGGTTGGACATACTCTGTGGCCCCACCTATGGGAGGGCCAGGGCAGAGGGGTGGTTACACCCCTTTCCCTTTGTCCAGTTTCGCGCCAGAGCAGGGGCACCAAATGTGCCCCCAGTGCAGGACTTCAAAGCACCAGAGAGTGCTCCCGCCCAGCCCCAATACACACTATCCTGTCTGGGGAGGTGGTCACACCTCCCTGGGACAGGAAACCTATTGTCCAGGCCTCCCCTGCCGGAGTTTCGGTCAGCAGCAGGAGGCCAGACTCGTGTCTGTGGCAGCGGCATCCATTTTGTGATGCCAGGGCTCTGGAAAGTCAGTACCGGGCATACCGGTGTGTACATGTCTTTCCCTCTAGAAGGGTGGAATGCTACCCCAGCCGCCAGAACTGGTGGGGGGTAGTATTCCAAGATGTTTGACACCAAACACGACATGTTTCCGTGCAGCCATCCCAAAGTTAGCATTTAACGCGAGGTTATAATGCGCTTAAGAGTATATGGTCAGGCTGCACTACAAACAGCATCAGAGAAGGGTCTCCGAACGCTGCAGATGGGCCCTGCTCATGCAGGGGCACCCTCTCACATAGGAACCACGCACTCTGCCTTCAGGATTGATAAGGCCTGCCATAGGAGTGACTTATAGGTTTATATGTGTGTATGTATATAGTGATATAGGTAGCCTATATCACAGTAAGGGGTGCATGCACCACCTTACCCAGGCTACAGTAGCAGACCTGTGGTGTCAGTTTGGATGGCCTTCCAGGGGTGGCACAATACATGCTGCAGCCCCTGGTAGGCCTCTGAGGTACCTATGCCCTGGGTACATAGTATACCATATACTAGGGACTTATAAGGGCACTCCAGATTCCAATCAGAGATGTGCCTAAGGCACATGGAAACCATTTTAGAGAGGAAGCAGCTAGGCTGGGGTTCTGATTAGCAGGGCCCCAGCCAGACTAAGGTCAAAAAACAGTGAAGCATCAGCAAAAAGTGGGGGTACCCATGTGAAGCAGATCCTACTCTCCTACACAACCCCCCCAAACGTAGGGACATTAAACTAACCTTGCCCAGTTAAGTCTTCATGTTCTAAGTGGAAGTACCTAGAGAGTCCATCTGCATTGGCATGGTTACTCCCAGGTCTATGTTCCACTGTGAAGTCAATCCCCTGTAGGGAAATGGACCACCTAAGCAGTTTGGGGTTTTCACCCTTCATTTGTTTTAGCCATAAGAGGGGCTTATGGTCTGTTTGAACAAGGAAGTGAGTACCAAACAAGTATGGCCTCAACTTCTTCAGAGCCCAGACCACAGCAAAGGCCTCCCTCTCAATGGCTGACCAACGTTTCTCTCTAGGGGTCAGCCTTCTGCTAATGAAAGCTACTGGCTGATCCTGACCTTCATCAATCAATTGTGACAGTACAGCCCCTACCCCCAATTCAGATGCATCAGTTTGAACAATGAACTTCTTGGAGTAATCAGGACTCTGTAGAATGGGAGCAGTGCACATGGCCTGCTTCAGGTCATCAAATGCCTTTTGACAGCTAACTGTCCACTGAACCTTTTTGGGCATTTTCTTGGAAGTTAAGTCATTCAGGGGTGTCACTATTGATCCATACCCCATGACAAATCTCCTATAGTACCCAGTCAGGCCTAAGAAGGCTCTCACCTGAGTCTGGGTAGTGGGAGCAGTCCAGTCCATGATGGTCTGGATCTTGCTCTGCAGTGGTTGAACCTGGCCTCCACCCACAAGGTGGCCCAGGTACACAACCTGACTCTGCCCTATCTGGCACTTGGTGGCCTTGATAGTCAGGCCTGCTTTCTGCAGGGCCTGTAAAACATTTCTGAGGTGGACCAGGTGATCCTCCCAGGTGGAGCTAAAGACAGCAATATCATCTAGATATGCTGCACTATAGGCTTCCAGACCTGTAAGGACTGTATTCACCAACCTCTGAAAAGTGGCAGGTGCATTCTTCAGACCAAAGGGCATCACCACAAATTGATAATGCCCACTAGGTGTTGAGAATGCTGTCTTTGGCTTTGCATCATCAGCTAGTCTGATCTGCCAGTAGCCAGCTGTCAGGTCAAATGTGCTTAGATACTTGGCTGAGGCCAAAGTGTCTATTAGCTCATCTGCCCTTGGTATTGGATGGGCATCAGTACTAGTGACTGCATTGAGACCCCTGTAGTCCACACAAAACCTCATCTCTCTTTTCCCACCACTGGTGTGAGGTTTTGGCACAAGGACCACTGGACTAGCCCAAGGGCTATCTGAGGGTTGAATAACTCCCAAATGCAACATCTTCTGGACTTCTGTCCTGATACAGTCCCTGACGTGGTCAGGTTGCCTATAAATCTTATTTTTAATAGGCAGACTGTCCCCAGTGTCCACTTCATGAGTGCACCAGGTAGTCTGACTGGGTGTCAGTGAGAATATGTGTCTGAACTGATTGAGCACCTGTCTGCAATCAGTCTGCTGCTGGGTAGTGAGGCTGCCTGCCAAGGCTACACCATCCACTGACCCATCACCAGGGTTCTGTGAGAGCAGGTCAGGGAGTGGGTCACTCTCTTCCTCCTGTCCCTCATCAGTAGCCATGAGCAAGCCCATGTCTGCCCTGTCCACATATGGTTTTAACCTGTTGACATGGAGAACCCTGTGGGGACTCCTGGGTGTTCCTAGGTCTACTAAGTAGATAACCTCACCCTTCTGTTCAACTATGGTATGGGGTCCACTCCATTTGTCTTGGAGAGCTGCTGGGGCCACTGGCTCCAACACCCACACCTTCTGTCCTGGCTGGTAAACAGCCAGTACAGCCTTTGGTCATGCCAGGCCTTTTGAAGTTCCTGGCTAGCCTCAAGGTTTTTAGTTGCCTTTTTCATATACTCAGCCATCCGGGAGCGGAGACCAAGTACGTAGTCCACTATGTCTTGCTTTGGGGGCTTGAGAGGTAACTCCCATCCTTCCTTCACCAAGCACAGTGGACCCCTGACAGGGTGACCAAACAAAAGTTCAAAAGGGCTGTAGCCAACCCCTTTTGAGGCACCTCCCTGTACGCAAATAAAAGGCAGGGCAAGAGTATGTTCCATCTTCGCCTAAGCTTTTCTGGGAGCCCTTTAATCATGCCCTTCAAGGTTTTGTTGAATCTCTCAACTAAACATTGCATTGTGGGTGATAGGGTGTGGTGAACTTGTAAGTCACTCCACACTCCTTCCACATTGCCTTTAAGTATCCAGACATAAAGTTTGCACCCCTGTCTGATACAACCTCCTTAGGGAAGCCCACTCTTGAGAAAATTCCCAGGAGGGCCCTTGCCACCACAGGTGCTGTAGTGGTCCTAAGGGGAATAGCCTCTGGGTACCTGGTGGCATGATCCACTACCACCAGGATAAACCTGTGCCCAGATGCTGTTTGGGGATCCATGGGACCAACAATGTCAATCCCCACCCTTTCAAAGGGAACCCCCACCACAGGTAGTGGTATCAGGGGGCCTTTGTAGTGCCACCTGCCTTGCCACTGGCCTGGCAGGTTACACAGGAGCGACAAAACTCCTTGGTGTCTTCAGACATGTGGGGCCAGTGAAAGTGAGGGACAATTCTGTCCCAAGTCTTGTTCTGGCCCAGGTGACCTGCTAAGGGAATATCATGGGCTAGGGTCAATAGGAAGCCCCTGAACTTCAGAGGTATAACCAACCTCCTGGTAGCACCAGGCTTGGGGTCTCTACACTCTGAGTACAAGAGTCCATCATCCCAATACACAGTATGGGGACCACTAGCTTTCCCAGCAGCCTCAGCAGCAGCTTGCTGTCTGAGGGGTTCAAGAGAGTGGCAGCTCTGCTGCTCCTGGCTCAGATCTGCCCTGGAAGGTCCCCCTGTCCCCAAGAACTCAACCTGGTCAGGTTCAAGCTCCTCTGGGACAGTTCCTTCCTCAGGACTGAGATCATCCCCCTCAGGGGACTGATCTTCCTTCTGAGCCAAGGGGAAGGCACTGCCTTTACCCTACTACTCCTCTTCTTGGAAGGCACTTGGTCCATTATTCCAGAATCCAAGGCCTGTTCAGTGC
The DNA here is from genome assembly GCA_963921515.1 of Calotriton arnoldi. Classification (NCBI taxonomy): domain Eukaryota; kingdom Metazoa; phylum Chordata; class Amphibia; order Caudata; family Salamandridae; genus Calotriton; species Calotriton arnoldi. The sequence continues at coordinate 407,465 of CAWUFW010009015.1, forward strand.
TAGACATGTTGGCTTGTGACCTGGTCACAGCAAACACATCTGCAGGGATCCCCAGCATTTCTGCATGGGTCCTGAGCTCCACTTCTGCCCAAGCTGAAGTTTCTAAGTCATTGCCAAGCCAGCATTCAACGGGTAGGTCTGCACTTACCACAACCTTCTTAAGGCCAGTTACCCCTCCCCAGGAGAAGTTAACAACTGCCAGAGTATGGTCTGTTCTGACGTTGCTAGCATTGGTCACTTGGTACATTTCACCAAGTATTATCTGCCCAGGATTCACAAGGTCTTGTGTCACCATGGTGACACTTGCCCCTGTGTCCCTAAATGCCAAAGCCTCTCTTCCATTGATTAAAGGCTGTTGTCTGTACTTGCCCAGATTACTGGGACTCACAGAGGAGGTCATATCCATGCCTCCATCACAGACTAGGACAGCCTGAGTGAGTTCTCTGACTAGGTCAGAGCTCATCTCTTTACCCAGGGTCAACCCTACTAAACCCTTGGCTTGTGTAGTCCCACCACCAACTGTAGCTGCACTAGGGGGAGCAGGTGCCTTAGGGGCATTGGTGGGGGCTGGAGTCGAGTCTTTGGACTTGGTGCAATCACTGGTCCAGTGGGTCTTTTGCTTACAGACCTTGCACCATGGTTTTCTTTGGCCTTTCCCTTTGGTAGACTGTGAATCCCCACCTGAAGAAGATTTTTGGGGGCCTTGTGAAGACTTTTGATCTTTACCCTTCTCCCCACCCTTATCAGAGGTTTTCGAATCTTGCTTCTTAGGGTCACCACCTTGGTTCTGTACCTTCTGCTTCACCCTGGTTCTGACCCATTTGTCTGCCTTCTTTCCCAATTCTTGGGGAGAGGTCAGATCAGAGTCTACCAGGTGCTGATGCAACAGCTGATTTTGACAGTTATTAAGAATCTGCTCCCTCATTATCAGATTGTACAATCCTGTGAAGTCACATACCTTACTGCCCAATAACCAACCTTCCAGAGCCTTGGCAGAACAATCAACAAAGTCCACCCAGTCTTGAGTCTGTGCTTTTTGGGTATCCCTGAACTTTAACCTGTATTGTTCAGTGGTTAGGCCAAACCCATCAATTAGAGCACTCTTCAAGACTTTGTAATTATCAGCATCCTCCTCTCTAACAGTGAGGAGCTTGTCTCTACCTTTGTCTGCAAAGGAGAGCCACAAGATTGCTGCCCACTGCTCCTGAGGGACCCTCTGTACTTTACAGGCCCTCTCTAGAGCAGTTATCCATTTGTGGATATCATCCCCACTCTGGTAGGGAGGGACAATCTTGCTCAGGTTTCTATGGTCATAAGACCTTTCCCTATCTTTGGGGAAACTGCTGCCACCATGGGACTCTAGTCCCAACTTTTGTCTCTCTCTATAGAGATCTAGGGACTCCCTGTCTATAGCCAATTGCTGTTTCCTGAGTTCAAGTTGAGCTTGCTCATATTGAATCAGTCTCTTTCTCCTCTCATGAGAGGATTCCCTCCTATGAGAGGAGACAGAGGTCCCTATTGAGGTGTCAGAGTGGTTAGACTCCTGAGAAGGAGACCTAGACCTTCTGGGCACACTCAGAACTCTTCCTGGGGGGACAAAGGGGAGGTCAGTCTGATCCTCTCCCTCCTCCTCCTCCACAGGAGGAATTGGATTTTCCAGGACAAGGTCATTTTCACCTTCCTGGCCAGTTTCAGAGGGGGGGCCTGGGTTTCTTCACCCCTGGCCCCTTCCTCATCTTCTGCCCCACCCTCTTTGCCTACCCCTTCAGACCCTAGGGGCCTGCTGAGATCATCAGCTAGTAACACCTCCCTGAGGTGTTGGGTGCTGGCACTTTTGCCTGTCTTCAACTTCCTAGTAGTGCATAAGGCTCTCAATTCCAAGAATGGGAGTTTATCATACTTGGAGGGAAGAAGCCCACTGGCTTCTGGCAAGGACTCACTGGGTCCTGGCTTTGAAGACATCACTAGTGAGGTGTGGTGTATGCACTACCTACTCTAGTGTGGCCTACTAAACTCTCTTGAGTTGTAGAAAGGGTGTGCTGTCCCTTAACACACAACTCTAAGTTCAGTAGAACTTACTGTATTACTAAGCTTGATTTATATGTACCTTAGGTACCCTTAGTGGTTTTCAGTTGATCAATTCAATTGAGATTATCTGGTAAAACAATAGCAAGCTGGAATCCCACACGCTGCACACCAATGTGAGAAGTTGGCCTGGCATATGCTGTCCACTAATTATAGTGGGCACCTTGCACCAGTCCAAACAACCCCTTATTGGAGATAGGTTAAAGACAACCTTTATTGAAAGCTATCCTAGTGGTAGCTATGGAGAGCAGCCTTCAGGCTAAGTCTTGAAGGAATGTAAAGCAGCTTGTTTTACCAGTCTATAATCTCTTGAGTGACCAAATGAAAGAGGACCACACCAGGTATATATTCAAAATATATGTATTTATTACTAAACACACCCCTCTAGTCTCTTTATGAGGCTAGAGTTCGAAGTACATACGTTACGAGTTAGTTATCTACAGTAATAGCACAAATACACGTTTGAGCCCCAGGGGCGTACCAAACCATATACCAATAAAGTGGTATAAGAACCACGACTGAGCTAGACACAAGGCCTAGAGCCTGTAGAAGTGCTTGGACCACAAGGAACCACCCAAGGCAGTGACACAGGGGACCCACGGGGGACGCGTGCAGTGTATGAACACAACCGCGAACCACCGTTAACTTCTATGGGGAAAGTCGCGATTAGAATTTAAAAGAAAAGGGACACTTAGAGGAGGACTTGGAGCAAACCCTTTGAGAACTAGGCTGTTCTAGTGTCAATACCCACGGGAGCACCGGAGTACTCGAGTTACCTCACCCAGGGAAGCCGGGTGCATAGGTGTCTTTCGGGGTCGGGTTTCGTCGTCGCTTTCAATGGCGATCTGCTGCAAAGTGCTGCTGGCGGCCAAGTCGAAAGTGTTCGGGTGGATCCAAAGGTGGATCGAAGATCTGAAGAACCTGAAAGCAGAGGGGACAGAGTCTGGGTCACTAGCCAGTGACCAGGAAGGCGATGAGCAGATGCCCACCGATGTCGAGTGCTTCAGGTAGGTTGACAGTCGTCTTGACTCTTCAGCCACGAGGTCCAGGAGGCGTCGACGACAACCAGGAGCTGGATTCGAGCTGTCCCACGACGTCTGTCGATTGCAGGGGTGTCGGCGACCGGATTGGACCCAACAAGCCTTGGCAACGGCAAGTCTCGTGGAAATCGAAGAAGGACGATGTTGCAGACCAGCAAGGTCTGGGGGACTCACCCAGCAAGGATAAGTCAGGGCACACCTGGAGCAACCAGGGAGCCCAAGCAGAAAAAGATTGGCCTTCGGGAGGGCCTACTAGCCAACGGACTAGCGACCGCGAAGGAGCCTCAAGACGGTGCACGTGGAGCTGGCTCACAGGACACTCGTGGAGTGGAGGCCAGTGATCTTCGGTGCAGTTGGTGCTGGAGGCTGGGGCTACTCGGAGCCCAAAGCACGACTTTGTGGGAGACCCAGAAGAGGATGCACTTGCAAATGCGTTCGGTGTCCAGGGGTCACGGTTCCACGTTACCCACGACAGCTACGGGCCTCAGCTTTGCTGGGGACTCAGGGCAGCCTCGGCGAAGTCTGGAAATCCACCTCTGGTGATGCAAAGACTTCGGCGTCCGACGGGAGCTTCAGCGATGCAGACCGGACAATTGCTTCTTTGGTGCCTGCCAAGCAGGGGAGTCACTCCTTGACCCCAAGGGAGATTCTTCAGTCCTCTAATCTTAAAGTAGAGCGTCGAAGGTCCAGGATTCTGTATCAGAGTTTCGTCCAGGTAAATCTAAAGTCCTAAGGACTGGGTTCCCTTACTTATACTAAGGTAGGGGGTTGGACATACTCTGTGGCCCCACCTATGGGAGGGTCAGGGCAGAGGGGTGGTTACACCCCTTTCCCTTTGTCCAGTTTCGCGCCAGAGCAGGGGCTGGAAGCCCCTGAGCCGGTTTGAACTGGGGTATGCACAGGGACACCAAGTGTGCCCCCAGTGCAGGACTTCAAAGCACCAGAGAGTGCTCCCGCCCAGCCCCAATACACACTATCCTGTCTGGGGAGGTGGTCACACCTCCCTGGGACAGGAAACCTATTGTCCAGGCCTCCCCTGCCGGAGTTTCGGTCAGCAGCAGGAGGCCAGACTCGTGTCTGTGGCAGCGGCATCCATTTTGTGATGCCAGGGCTCTGGAAAGTCAGTACCGGGCATACCGGTGTGTACATGTCTTTCCCTCTAGAAGGGTGGAATGCTACCCCCGCCGCCAGAACTGGCGGGGGGTAGTATTCCAAGATGTTTGACACCAAACACGACATGTTTCCGTGCAGCCATCCCAAAGTTAGCATTTAACGCGAGGTTATAATGCGCTTAAGAGTATATGGTCAGGCTGCACTACAAACAGCATCAGAGAAGGGTCTCCGAACGCTGCAGAGGGGCCCTGCTCATGCAGGGGCACCCTCTCACATAGGAACCACGCACTCTGCCTTCAGGATTGATAAGGCCTGCCATAGGAGTGACTTATAGGTTTATATGTGTGTATGTATATAGTGATATAGGTAGCCTATATCACAGTAAGGGGTGCATGCACCACCTTACCCAGGCTGCAGTAGCAGACCTGTGGTGTCAGTTTGGATGGCCTTCCAGGGGTGGCACAATACATGCTGCAGCCCCTGGTAGGCCTCTGAGGTACCTATGCCCTGGGTACATAGTATACCATATACTAGGGACTTATAAGGGCACTCCAGATTCCAATCAGAGATGTGCCTAAGGCACATGGAAACCATTTTAGAGAGGAAGCAGCTAGGCTGGGGTTCTGATTAGCAGGGCCCCAGCCAGACTAAGGTCGAAAAACAGTGAAGCATCAGCAAAAAGTGGGGGTACCCATGTGAAGCAGATCCTACTCTCCTACACAACCCCCCCCAAACGTAGGGACATTAAACTAACCTTGCCCAGTTAAGTCTTCATGTTCTAAGTGGAAGTACCTAGAGAGTCCATCTGCATTGGCATGGTTACTCCCAGGTCTATGTTCCACTGTGAAGTCCATCCCCTGTAGGGAAATGGACCACCTAAGCAGTTTGGGGTTTTCACCCTTCATTTGTTTTAGCCATAAGAGGGGCTTATGGTCTGTTTGAACAAGGAAGTGAGTACCAAACAAGTATGGCCTCAACTTCTTCAGAGCCCAGACCACAGCAAAGGCCTCCCTCTCAATGGCTGACCAACGTTTCTCTCTAGGGGTCAGCCTTCTGCTAATGAAAGCTACTGGCTGATCCTGACCTTCATCATTCAATTGTGACAGTACAGCCCCTACCCCCAATTCAGATGCATCAGTTTGAACAATGAACTTCTTGGAGTAATCAGGACTCTGTAGAATGGGAGCAGTGCACATGGCCTGCTTCAGGTCATCAAATGCCTTTTGACAGCTAACTGTCCACTGAACCTTTTGGGCATTTTCTTGGAAGTTAAGTCATTCAGGGGTGTCACTATTGATCCATACCCCTTGACAAATCTCCTATAGTACCCAGTCAGGCCTAAGAAGGCTCTCACCTGAGTCTGGGTAGTTGGAGCAGTCCAGTCCATGATGGTCTGGATCTTGCTCTGCAGTGGTTGAACCTGGCCTCCACCCACAAGGTGGCCCAGGTACACAACCTGACTCTGCCCTATCTGGCACTTGGTGGCCTTGATAGTCAGGCCTGCTTTCTGCAGGGCCTGTAAAACATTTCTGAGGTGGACCAGGTGATCCTCCCAGGTGGAGCTAAAGACAGCAATATCATCTAGATATGCTGCACTATAGGCTTCCAGACCTGTAAGGACTGTATTCACCAACCTCTGAAAAGTGGCAGGTGCATTCTTCAGACCAAAGGGCATCACCACAAATTGATAATGCCCACTAGGGGTTGAGAATGCTGTCTTTGGCTTTGCATCATCAGCTAGTCTGATCTGCCAGTAGCCAGCTGTCAGGTCAAATGTGCTTAGATACTTGGCTGAGGCCAAAGTGTCTATTAGCTCATCTGCCCTTGGTATTGGATGGGCATCAGTCCTAGTGACTGCATTGAGACCCCTGTAGTCCACACAAAACCTCATCTCTCTTTTCCCACCACTGGTGTGAGGTTTTGGCACAAGGACCACTGGACTAGCCCAAGGGCTATCTGAGGGTTCAATAACTCCCAAATCCAACATCTTCTGGACTTCTGTCCTGATACAGTCCCTGACATGGTCAGGTTGCCTATAAATCTTATTTTTAATAGGCAGACTGTCCCCAGTGTCCACTTCATGAGTGCACCAGGTAGTCTGACTGGGTGTCAGTGAGAATATGTGTCTGAACTGATTGAGCACCTGTCTGCAATCAGTCTGCTGCTGGGTAGTGAGGCTGCCTGCCAAGGCTACACCATCCACTGACCCATCACCAGGGTTCTGTGAGAGCAGGTCAGGGAGTGGGTCACTCTCTTCCTCCTGTCCCTCATCAGTAGCCATGAGCAAGCCCATGTCTGCCCTGTCCACATATGGTTTTAACCTGTTGACATGGAGAACCCTGTGGGGACTCCTGGGTGTTCCTAGGTCTACTAAGTAGGTAACCTCACCCTTCTGTTCAACAATGGTATGGGGTCCACTCCATTTGTCTTGGAGAGCTGCTGGGGCCACTGGCTCCAACACCCACACCTTCTGTCCTGGCTGGTAAACAGTCAGTACAGCCTTTTGGTCATGCCAGGCCTTTTGAAGTTCCTGGCTAGCCTCAAGGTTTTTAGTTGCCTTTTCATATACTCAGCCATCCGGGAGCGGAGACCAAGTACGTAGTCCACTATGTCTTGCTTTGGGGGCTTGAGAGGTAACTCCCATCCTTCCTTCACCAAGCACAGTGGACCCCTGACAGGGTGACCAAACAAAAGTTCAAAAGGGCTGTAGCCAACCCCCTTTTGAGGCACCTCCCTGTACGCAAATAAAAGGCAGGGCAAGAGTATGTCCCATCTTCGCCTAAGCTTTTCTGGGAGCCCTTTAATCATGCCCTTCAAGGTTTTGTTGAATCTCTCAACTAAACCATTGCATTGTGGGTGATAGGGTGTGGTGAACTTGTAAGTCACTCCACACTCCTTCCACATTGCTTTTAAGTATCCAGACATAAAGTTTGCACCCCTGTCTGATACAACCTCCTTAGGGAAGCCCACTCTTGAGAAAATTCCCAGGAGGGCCCTTGCCACCACAGGTGCTGTAGTGGTCCTAAGGGGAATAGCCTCTGGGTACCTGGTGGCATGATCCACTACCACCAGGATAAACCTGTGCCCAGATGCTGTTTGGGGATCCATGGGACCAACAATGTCAATCCCCACCCTTTCAAAGGGAACCCCCACCACAGGTAGTGGTATCAGGGGGCCTTTGTAGTGCCACCTGCCTTGCCACTGGCCTGGCAGGTTACACAGGAGCGACAAAACTCCTTGGTGTCTTCAGACATGTGGGGCCAGTGAAAGTGAGGGACAATTCTGTCCCAAGTCTTGTTCTGGCCCAGGTGACCTGCTAAGGGAATATCATGGGCTAGGGTCAATAGGAAGCCCCTGAACTTCAGAGGTATAACCAACCTCCTGGTAGCACCAGGCTTGGGGTCTCTACACTCTGAGTACAAGAGTCCATCATCCCAATACACAGTATGGGGACCACTAGCTTTCCCAGCAGCCTCAGCAGCAGCTTGCTGTCTGAGGGGTTCAAGAGAGGGGCAGCTCTGCTGCTCCTGGCTCAGATCTGCCCTGGAAGGTCCCCCTGTCCCCAAGAACTCAACCTGGTCAGGTTCAAGCTCCTCTGGGACAGTTCCTTCCTCAGGACTGAGATCATCCCCCTCAAGGGACTGATCTTCCTTCTGAGCCAAGGGGAAGGCACTGCCTTTACCCTACTACTCCTCTTCTTGGAAGGCACTTGGTCCATTATTCCAGAATCCAAGGCCTGTTCAGTGCTAGACATTTTGGCTTGTGACCTGGTCACAGCAAACACATCTGCAGGGATCCCCAGCATTTCTGCATGGGTCCTGAGCTCCACTTCTGCCCAAGCTGAAGTTTCTAAGTCATTGCCAAGCAAGCATTCAACGGGTAGGTCTGCACTTACCACAACCTTCTTAAGGCCAGTTACCCCTCCCCAGGAGAAGTTAACAACTGCCAGAGTATGGTCTGTTCTGACGTTGCTAGCATTGGTCACTTGGTACATTTCACCAAGTATTATCTGCCCAAGGATTCACAAGGTCTTGTGTCACCATGGTGACACTTGCCCCTGTGTCCCTAAATGCCAAAGACTCTCTTCCATTGATTAAAGGCTGTTGTCTGTACTTGCCCAGATTTCTGGGACTCACAGAGGAGGTCATATCCATGCCTCCATCACAGACTAGGACAGCCTGAGTGAGTTCTCTGACTAGGTCAGAGCTCATCTCTTTACCCAGGGTCAACCCTACTAAACCCTTGGCTTGTGTAGTCCCACCACCAACTGTAGCTGCACTAGGGGGAGCAGGTGCCTTAGGGGCATTGGTGGGGGCTGGAGTCGAGTCTTTGGACTTGGTGCAATCACTGGTCCAGTGGGTCTTTTGCTTACAGACCTTGCACCATGGTTTCCTTTGGCCTTTCCCTTTGGTAGACTGTGAATCCCCACCTGAAGAAGATTTTTGGGGGCCTTGTGAAGACTTTTGATCTTTACCCTTCTCCCCACCCTTATCAGAGGTTTTCGAATCTTGCTTCTTAGGGTCACCACCTTGGTTCTGTACCTTCTGCTTCACCCTGGTTCTGACCCATTTGTCTGCCTTCTTTCCCAATTCTTGGGGAGAGGTCAGATCAGAGTCTACCAGGTGCTGATGCAACAGCTGATTTTGACAGTTATTAAGAATCTGCTCCCTCATTATCAGATTGTACAATCCTGTGAAGTCACATACCTTACTGCCCAATAACCAACCTTCCAGAGCCTTGGCAGAACAATCAACAAAGTCCACCCAGTCTTGAGTCTGTGCTTTTTGGGTATCCCTGAACTTTAACCTGTATTGTTCAGTGGTTAGGCCAAACCCATCAATTAGAGCACTCTTCAAGACTTTGTAATTATCAGCATCCTCCTCTCTAACAGTGAGGAGCTTGTCTCTACCTTTGTCTGCAAAGGAGAGCCACAAGATTGCTGCCCACTGCTCCTGAGGGACCCTCTGTACTTTACAGGCCCTCTCTAGAGCAGTTATCCATTTGTGGATATCATCCCCACTCTGGTAGGGAGGGACAATCTTGCTCAGGTTTCTATGGTCATAAGACCTTTCCCTATCTTTGGGGAAACTGCTGCCACCATGGGACTCTAGTCCCAACTTTTGTCTCTCTCTATAGAGATCTAGGGACTCCCTGTCTATAGCCAATTGCTGTTTCCTGAGTTCAAGTTGAGCTTGCTCATATTGAATCAGTCTCTTTCTCCTCTCATGAGAGGATTCCCTCCTATGAGAGGAGACAGAGGTCCCTATTGAGGTGTCAGTGTGGTTAGACTACTGAGAAGGAGACCGAGACCTTCTGGGCACACTCAGAACTCTTCCTGGGGGGACAAAGGGGAGGTCAGTCTGATCCTCTCCCTCCTCCTCCTCCACAGGAGGAATTGGATTTTCCAGGACAAGGTCATTTTCACCTTCCTGGCCAGTTTCAGAGGGGGGGCCTGGGTTTCTTCACCCCTGGCCCCTTCCTCATCTTCTGCCCCACCCTCTTTGCCTACCCCTTCAGACCCTAGGGGCCTGCTGAGATCATCAGCTAGTAACACCTCCCTGAGGTGTTGGGTGCTGGCACTTTTGCCTGTCTTCAACTTCCTAGTAGTGCATAAGGCTCTCAATTCCAAGAATGGGAGTTTATCATACTTGGAGGGAAGAAGCCCACTGGCTTCTGGCAAGGACTCACTGGGTCCTGGCTTTGAAGACATCACTAGTGAGGTGTGGTGTATGCACTACCTACTCTAGTGTGGCCTACTAAACTCTCTTGAGTTGTAGAAAGGGTGTGCTGTCCCTTAACACACAACTCTAAGTTCAGTAGAACTTACTGTATTACTAAGCTTGATTTATATGTACCTTAGGTACCCTTAGTGGTTTTCAGTTGATCAATTCAATTGAGATTATCTGGTAAAACAATAGCAAGCTGGAATCCCACACGCTGCACACCAATGTGAGAAGTTGGCCTGGCATATGCTGTCCACTAATTATAGTGGGCACCTTGCACCAGTCCAAACAACCCCTTATTGGAGATAGGTTAAAGACAACCTTTATTGAAAGCTATCCTAGTGGTAGCTATGGAGAGCAGCCTTCAGGCTAAGTCTTGAAGGAATGTAAAGCAGCTTGTTTTACCAGTCTATAATCTCTTGAGTGACCAAATGAAAGAGGACCACACCAGGTATATATTCTAAATATATGTATTTATTACTAAACACACCCCTCTAGTCTCTTTATGAGGCTAGAGTTCGAAGTACATACGTTACGAGTTAGTTATCTACAGTAATAGCACAAATACACGTTTGAGCCCCAGGGGCGTACCAAACCATATACCAATAAAGTGGTATAAGAACCACGACTGAGCTAGACACAAGGCCTAGAGCCTGTAGAAGTGCTTGGACCACAAGGAACCACCCAAGGCAGTGACGCAGGGGACCCACGGGGGACGCGTGCAGTGTATGTACACAACCGCGAACCACCGTTAACTTCTATGGGGAAAGTCGCGATTAGAATTTAAAAGAAAAGGGACACTTAGAGGAGGACTTGGAGCAAACCCTTTGAGAACTAGGCTGTTCTAGTGTCAATACCCACGGGAGCACCGGAGTACTCGAGTTACCTCACCCAGGGGAGCCGGGTGCATAGGTGTCTTTCGGGGTCGGGTTTCGTCGTCGCTTTCAATGGCGATCTGCTGCAAAGTGCTGCTGGCGGCCAAGTCTAAAGTGTTCGGGTGGATCCAAAGGTGGATCGAAGATCTGAAGAACCTGAAAGCAGAGGGGACAGAGTCTGGGTCACTAGCCAGTGACCAGGAAGGCGATGAGCAGATGCCCACCGATGTCGAGTGCTTCAGGTAGGTTGACAGTCGTCTTGACTCTTCAGCCACGAGGTCCAGAAGGTGTCGACGACAACCAGTAGCTGGAATCGAGCTGTCCCATAACGTCTGTCGATTGCAGGGGTTTCGGCGACCAGATTGGACCCAACAAGCCTTGGCAACGGCAAGTCTTGTGGAAATCAAAGAAGGACAATGTTGCAGACCAGCAAGGTCTGGGGGACTCACCCAGTGAGGATAAGTCAGGGCTCACCTGGAGCAACCAGGGAGCCCAAGCAGAAAAAGATAGGCCTTTGGGAGGGCCTACTAGCCAATGGACTAGCGACCGCGAAGGAGCCTCAAGACGATGCACGTGGAGCTGGCTCACAGGACACTCGTGGAGTGGAGGCCAGTGATCTTTGGTGCAGTTGGTGGTGGAGGCTGGGGCTACTCGGAGCCCAAAGCACGACTTCACGGGAGACCCAGAAGAGGATGCACTTGCAAATGCGTGCGGTGTCCAGGGGTCACGATTCCACGTTACCCACGACAGCTACGGGCCTCAGCTTTTCTGGGGACTCAGGACAGCCTCGGGGAAGTCTGGAAATCTACCTCTGGTGATGCAAAGACTTCGGCGTCCGACGGGAGCTTCAGCGATGCAGACCGGACAATTGCTTCTTTGGTGCCTGCCAAGCAGGGGAGTCACTCCTTGACCCCAAGGGAGATTCTTCAGTCCTCTAATCTTAAAGCAGAGCGTCGAAGGTCCAGGATTCTGTATCAGAGTTTCGTCCAGGTAAATCTAAAGTCCTAAGGACTGGGTTCCCTTACTTATACTAAGGTAGGGGGTTGGACATACTCTGTGGCCCCACCTATGGGAGGGCCAGGGCAGAGGGGTGGTTACACCCCTTTCCCTTTGTCCAGTTTCGCGCCAGAGCAGGGGCTGGAAGCCCCTGAGCCGGTTTGAACTGGGGTATGCACAGGGACACCAAATGTGCCCCCAGTGCAGGACTTCAAAGCACCAGAGAGTGCTCCCGCCCAGCCCCAATACACACTATCCTGTCTGGGGAGGTGGTCACACCTCCCTGGGACAGGAAACCTATTGTCCAGGCCTCCCCTGCCAGAGTTTCGGTCAGCAGCAGGAGGCCAGACTCGTGTCTGTGGCAGCGCCATCCATTTTGTGATGCCAGGGCTCTGGAAAGTCAGTACCGGGCATACCGGTGTGTACATGTCTTTCCCTCTAGAAGGGTGGAATGCTACCCCCGCCGCCAGAACTGGCGGGGGGTAGTATTCCAAGATGTTTGACACCAAACAAGACATGTTTCCGTGCAGCCATCCCAAAGTTAGCATTTAACACGAGGTTATAATGCGCTTAAGAGTATATGGTCAGGCTGCACTACAAACAGCATCAGAGAAGGGTCTCCGAATGCTGCAGAGGGGCCCTGCTCATGCAGGGGCACCCTCTCACATAGGAACCACGCACTCTGCCTTCAGGATTGATAAGGCCTGCCATAGGAGTGACTTATAGGTTTATATGTGTGTATGTATATAGTGATATAGGTAGCCTATATCACAGTAAGGGGTGCATGCACCACCTTACCCAGGCTGCAGTAGCAGACCTGTGGTGTCAGTTTGGATGGCCTTCCAGGGGTGGCACAATACATGCTGCCGCCCCTGGTAGGCCTCTGAGGTACCTATGCCCTGGGTACATAGTATACCATATACTAGGGACTTATAAGGGCACTCCAGATTCCAATCAGAGATGTGCCTAAGGCACATGGAAACCATTTTAGAGAGGAAGCAGCTAGGCTGGGGTTCTGATTAGCAGGGCCCCAGCCAGACTAAAGTCGAAAAACAGTGAAGCATCAGCAAAAAGTGGGGGTACCCATGTGAAGCAGATCCTACTCTCCTACAATAGAAAGAAAGGAATCCCTGGTGTCTAGTGGGACATTCCTGGTGCACGATTGCGACGCTGTGCACGATCGTGCACCAGGAATGCCCTGCATTGAGACATCAGGGGAGAGGAAACACAGTTTCCTCTCCCCCGATGCCTCAAGGCATCAAGATTTGGGCCCCCCACCCCACCGCACCAACAAACACTCACCCTCCCTCTGGACGTGCTGGAAAGAAATGATTTCCAGCGCGTCCAGCACTTCCTGATGACGTCGGCGCGCGCTGTGCGCGCTGACGTCATGGGGAAGCGTGGGGGGGGGGCCGGAGGTGGCAGCGGAAACTCTTCCGCTGCCACCCCCCTCTGTGGGGGCAAGATCGATGCCCCAGGGGGGGAGCACCAGCGCTTCCCCCAGGGGCTGTGCTCATGACGGAGCGGTTCCGTCATAAGCACAGCCCAACCGATGCTCATGACGGAACCGCTCCGTCATGAGCATCGAAGGGTTAAAGAAAAAAAAAATACCCTTACTCTCCATGTACTAAAAAACTTGATTCAGGAGACCCAGCTAAATTTTGACTAACGTTTGACTGCCCAATAAAGCCGTGCAGTTGGAACTTGGTAACCTTTTGTAGAAGAGCCCCACATGTTTGACCACTTTCACATTGACTATTGAAACAACACAGGTACAGAATTGACTGCTGACTTTATCTTGGTTGGTCAAAGGATTGTATGTAGACTAGGGTAATGCAAATCACACAGGCTCCTGGACTATCTGCCATGTATGACCAGGTTCACCATCCAGTGCTGCTTAAATGACTGGCAGACTGAGAATTGAAAGACCACCTCCTAAACTTGTCATTTGAAATTTCTGCAAGACTGCTACTCTGTTGTACACATGCCTCTAGTAATGTTTCTCAATTGAAATGCATACTTCCCTAAGACTTACACCTGATCTCTTTTTTTCCAGTGTCTTTCTTTACTCCCTTGATTTGGTCCTTTGATGTGTCGGCACATAACTAAGGTCATGATGGCCATCCCCCCATCAGTCTGCATTCCTCCATCTCAGAGTATAGAGACATCTTAAAAACATACACACGTGCTGCCCATAATTGTTTGTAGTTTTATAAACCTATACTGAATCCCTCTAAAATACAGCTTCAGGTAGCTGTCCATAGATTCAGTGTTTGCCCTCCTAAGTGCTGGTCTTCTCTTTCAGGTAACTGTTAAAATCCACAATGCAGTATCCTCAAATTTGAAGTTCTTTTTGACTTTTGTATCTCCTAACTTCCAGGTGATGGTTGTTGTTGAGGTGATATTTTTTCATTTCACCTACGGTCATTGAAAAATAATGTGTCCATATCTAGCTTACTCTCAATATGTATGTGCCAAGGTCACTTTATTTCTTTTACACATGAACTGTGTTAAGGACGTATAGGTAGGTCATTCAAAACAATAACATCAAGTACATGCCATAGAGACCAAATGTTACCTCTGCTTAGGTCCAGTCACCGATTTCCGGCAACACAAATCATTGGGTTTAATAAACTCTTAAAACTCATCAACCATTCTTGAAGGAGGGTCATATTTATTTAGAGAAGAAAGTTGCTCATTGAATTTCTTCTTGTACTTCATGCCATTGTTCAGAATTAGTGCTGAAAATTCCAAAAATCAACAAATCTCATTCAAGTAGGTACTATTGTTCCACTTTGGCCATGTCCATGTGGCATGCATGTCTGCTTGATCTCTGGTCCATCAATATCAAACAAAAAGTAAGAAACAATATAAGTATATTCCTCAACTCCAAAATATTCTATATGAAATGCATCATATATGTAACCCTTGGAGAAAGCAAGAAAATACTCTAAGGGTGAACTAGCTCCTAAGAAAAGGCTCTAACATTACATAACACCCACAAGAAGCTGGTTTTATCCTTGGTGGAGGTGTGTTCCCTTTCAAACGAGATGCACCTGTGGAAAGAACACCGTCGCAATGTGAAACTCCGGTAGGAGCACGGGATACCACCATTTTAACTCTCCTCCCTGCCTTGCTTAATGGACAGTATGACACTTCACTTTATAAAAGGATGATACAAGTGCTAAAAACTGCTTATTCATGGTTGATCTGCAGCTATTGTAACAAGAATGTCTCAAAATGAGATTGTAATATATAAACTTGTGTTAGAACCTACCCTACATCGTCATAGATTGCTATGAATTGTATGGTGGATTACCCAAACTCCCAACAGACTTCTATTGAGAACAATGGTTCTTATTTAGTTTTGGCACAATTTGTCACAAACATGACGAATGTCTCCGATAACGTATTACAAGTGCATTATAGCCTACAGAAGTTGGAATAAAGTGGACGGGATATCCTCCATGTTTTGACAGAGTATCCGGTCCTCCAAATTCTAAATAAGGCCAAAATTAATTTCGTCCTCGTTTTTTGAGTGTGAATAATAAATCTTCATGATTGATTTGTGTTAAAGACACACGCCCAAAAAAGTAAACCTGATTCAGAAGGCTACAGAATTAAAAGTTAATTTTCATCCAATTGCTTCAATGTAAATTTGTTTTGTAATATCGTTTTTTCAACAAATCTCAATCAATGCTCCAAGGTCCTGCGATTTAAAACCAAACAGGAATGTCTGTGTAAGCCTACCGATAGGACACAACATTTTTTTTTTTTAAAAAGTGTTTAAAAGCAGAAAATGTTGTTGAACATGGAAGAGAAACGGCCGAACAAGTGATACAAACATATAATAGGAAAGCCAAAAAAGACAGTGTAGAATGAATAAGCAGACACCTGAGAAATACCCAGTGGTTTGTGTGCGGTATGCAATCTTTACTTCAAACCCGCCCTGTCACTCCACCTTGGCCTCCCTCAAATGTATGCAGGTTCCTCGGGGTGGGATATGAGCGAAACCGGACTGATTTTGAATATGAATAATACATTAGAGGCGCGGGGCAGCTTTCAGGCTTCTGAACAATGCTCGTGAATCCCCCGCCGTCTCAATCAGTGCGAGCAGCAACAAGGTCGAGATGACCTTGACACCTGTCGGATGCCATCTTGTCTCCAGACTGCACATTACGGATCTGCAGATCCAACATCTTTGAACCATATCGAAGGCAAGCAAGGCTCTGCGACTAGCAAAAGCTATTTACTGGTACACTCAGTACAGCTTGGGCCGTTGAACAAAGCACAGGCGTGGACTACAAGCAAAGGTACAAAGTGTTCTGTCGTTCCACATTTATATGCATAAAAAATGTAGTTTCCTAGCCAGACCACTCGAGAAATAATAATTGTTCCTTGACTCTTGCATTTAAAGGATGCATTCTTTCCAGGTGTAAGCAGGAGCTCCAGTTATAGCCGGTAGCTTGCTGTTTGTCTTCATTTCATGTCCCTCCCGAGAGAAATATATATTATTTAAGCCAATAGAGCATTCTCTTTATTGTTAGTTTTGCTTTTCGATTGAAAAACCTTTATTCCAAGCCCTGTGATCACAAATGGGCGATTGCCAGGAGGATATTGCATATTTCCATCGGCTTTGATATAGCGAGTACACTGACAACAAACTGGTTCATTGCAGCTTAAAATGAGATTTCAGAGAGGAAAGCTGCATTTATTTTGGATTTGCAAAATAATATTCAAGAGTCTGCTCTCAGGAGGTAGTGAAAAGCTCTCACTGTCATGACGTAAACAACCACAATTTTTTCGTCAGGGCGGAATCTTCTATTTGTCACTGGGGCCTTGCTCCCCAATCCCACCCTTTGCACCAAAGGCGGTTACTGTAGGAATATGCGATGTTACATCGTATGCGCTACAACGCATGCGATTACAATGCGGTTGTTACAACGACCGCGTTGTTACAACGCAAGCCATTACACCGCAAGTCGTTTCTACGACTTGCTGTAGGGGGTGCGCTGGACTTAGGAATAGTATAATTTACTATTCCAACTCCAGCGTGTGCAACAGTAGGGAAGGTGTTGGAATAGTAAATTATACTATTCCTTAGTTTAGCGCGCCCCCTACAGCAAGTCGTAGAAACAACTAGTGATGTAATGGCTTGCGTTGTAACAATGCGGTCGTTGTAACTACCGCGTTGTAATTGCATGCGTTGTAGCGCTTGCGATGTAAACGCTGTTTCCCTACTGTAGTGTTGGGGACTTAAAAAAATTAAGTAGCTGCCATCTTATATGTGTTGGCTAGTACTTAATCAGTGCTGGTGATTGCCTGTGGTGGGCACAGGCACTCAATCACTTTTGGGGACCAGGGCGGATTCTTCTTCATCACTTTTTGACCCAGAGCAAGATTAAAGGCAGAAAGAAGGATGAAGCTAAAGATAGAAAACCATGATACATTTAGAAGGTGGGTATGAAAAGAACCTGCAAGACTGAGATAAACAAAGACAGAAGTGTGGGGTGGGAGAAGAAAGGGCTGTGAGGAGGAATCAAGACTAGGGGTGGGTAGAATATTCCATTCGCCTGCGGAATAGGTGGAATTTGCCAACTACGTGTTGACTCTTGTAACGTGGATTCCGGCCAAATTTGCCAATCGCTGTGTGGTGGAATTCAGCCTTCACTGGCACCATTTTGTAACGTGGACAGTCCTGAGGTCAGAGGACAGCTTCTTGAGTAGATTTGCTGCTGCTCAAGTAGATTTTTTACTAGAGCAGCAGCAAATTCAACTCAAGTGTCTGCGCACTCTTGCACGCTGCATGGTGCTGTTCACACTGATTTTTCAGCACTGCTCGCGCTACTGGGGCTAATTTGCAGCGCAACATGTATATTTCCGCATGTTGATAGAACTCTGCGGAATTTCACAGAGTTTTTATATAACTCTGCATAATTCCACAGAGTGAAATTCTGAGAGTTCCGCCCACCCTTAATCAAGACTAGGCTTCATTGGTAG
The DNA here is from genome assembly GCA_963921515.1 of Calotriton arnoldi. Classification (NCBI taxonomy): domain Eukaryota; kingdom Metazoa; phylum Chordata; class Amphibia; order Caudata; family Salamandridae; genus Calotriton; species Calotriton arnoldi. The sequence continues at coordinate 425,297 of CAWUFW010009015.1, forward strand.
CTAATACTCATAGCATTCCTCAGCTCCAGTGACAGACTCCTAAGAAGAACACTGGGACCCTGAACATATATGGGCAGAATTACAAGCCCCTTGCGCTGCCAGTAAGTCACTTTTTGTGACGCACCGGCAGCGCATTTCTCTGCCACATATTTACAAGGACAGGAAAAGCCACCCTGCATGGCTTTTCCTGTCCTTGTAAATACGGCCCCTTTACATGCAGCACTTTGCGTGAAAGGGGGGTTCCATGGGTGTTGCTGTAGGTGTTCCCACGCAAAACCCATGGAACCAGACACATATCCAGATTTATGAGGATTCGTAAACCTGGAAATGCGTCAGTATGCTACGCCACCCTAGGGGTGGCGTAGCGAGGCGCAACGAGGAGAAATGTTTTAATTTCTCATTTCTTTCCTCTTTCAATGCGTGCTGCATTATACAGCACGCATTGAAAGAGGAAAATGCCTGTAGTGATTGTTTTTGTGCAGGAAGGTGCCCCTTCCGGCACATAAACAATCTCCCCATGACGCAGGCATCCTTGCACAATGGTGCAAGGGTTCCTGCGCATGGCGGCTGTTTGTGCACCAGCGCAGGGGAGAGCACAGGAATGCGACATAAAACAGTGCAACTGGAACGCATTTAAAGAAGGAGCAGGAACTCACTAAAGGAGCAAGTAGCGCAGGAGCCGATTGACGTCTTGAGAACGTTCTCAGTTGTGAGCGTCCTCAGTTGCTTGGCAACGTTGTGCACAGCTGTGCGTGGCCCGTATGACTTTTAGTAAAAGAAGTCTTTTGTTGCTAGGCAAATGCGTAGCTCCGTAGGAGGTGGGCGTCGGCCCGTATGACTTTTAGTAAAAGAAGTCTTTTGTTGCTAGGCAACTGCGTAGCTACGTAGTAGGTGGGCGTCGTTGTTGTAGAGACGCAGCAGGAAGTCATCAGCAAAAGGCTGTAATGTCGTCAAGGAAGGTTGCTAGGGTGACAACATGCTTGCGCGAGGGACTCGCATCGCGAGGAGTGCGCATGGAAAAAAAAAACGGTGAGATAAATGAAATCCGTCTTAAAGTACGTGTTTTTGCAGGGAATAAACGCGGGGCTGGCGGGGTGCGCACACAGTACCTTTTGAAACAGCAAGGCAGCCAAGGATCATCGTGTAGAAAGCTTTGTTCACTGTAGTATGAACGATGTGTTAGGACGTTTCTGATTACGCAATGTAGACGGCTGTGGGTCCATTTCCAGGTCGTCGCCAGTGTAATAAAGTTCAGCCGTATCACACTGGTTGAGGAGGAAGAAAGTTCAGGAACAGCAAGCGTCTGAAGATAAAAAGTCCTATCCACACAGCGCCAGCAGCAACTGAATTCTCAGGGCCATATTATCAAGAAAGGCGAAAACATTATCGCCGCTTTAGCGGCAGGAAACTGCCGCTAAAGCAGCGATAAGGGGCTTGATAATATGCCCTAGAGAATTCCAATAGAAGCCCAGGTTCTGGTGTCAAGGACATCAAACCTGGGCTTCTATTGGAATTCTCTAGGGCTATTATCAAGCCCCTTATCGCCGCTTTAGCAGCAGTTTCCTGCCGCTAAAGCGGCGATAATGTTTGCGCCTTTCTTGATAATATGGCCCTCAGTGTTCTAAAGCAACTCAAACTGAATGAAGGCTCTAGAATGAGGAACTCTAGACTCACTGAGATGCATGGAACAGGATGACATGACACATGACATGCAGGTCATTACACATTCCTGTGCTCTGAAAGTGCTGCAGTGAGGCGCAGCCAAAGGGCTTGCAGTGCCACACTGCGGCACCTTCTTGTAAATCTGCCCCATATTTTTTTTTACTAATTGAGCACTGGGGAGCTGGGTGGGCGCTTGGGTGTGATAAAACTTTGCTGCTCTCAACAGAGCATCGTTACGCCTCAACGTGGCCCGTTGTGAGCTCTAATTTCCCCATCCACACAATCACTTTACTTCACATACCCGAATTTTGAAGTTGCATTAATGGACTATTTTTGTTCCAGTGTTGGGCTACTATTAAATACTAGGGTGCGAGTTTTATACTATGTTGAATATAAGGGGTTTTCTTCCATTCAAAGCAGGATGTTTACTATCTATTTCACTAGCGATGCTGCCCTTGAATTGAACAAACCGGACCAACAATGAACCATCATCCTGATTCCTGAGATGAGTAAGTGTTGAAAACAAAATAAATACATATTTAGCAACCGGAAGAAGTCTGTTTTGAATATTTTGAAATCATATCATTGTAATTGGCCAACGTTTTGTAAGTTTGGCTTGTTCCTTTTTGAAGTGATACAAATTGCAGCTGAATTTAAGGCAGGGTGTGTCAGGCAAGCATATCACTTAAGATTTAGTTAAAAAAACACAAATCCAAGGATTTTCAATTGGTTTTCTCTTTCCATGCTTTATGGACCAAGAACGTTGTGTTTACTAATTTTCCATAGGACTCTTTAGCCATTTTCATGCAAATATATGTCAATATTTTCCCATTCACAAAAAATAAGGAAACAAGAATTTAAAACATACATCTTTGAACAAACAAAAGATTTATATATCAGCCAATTTTAATTCATTGTTGTAAATTATCGATTACGTGTTAAATTCATTAGGCCAGACATATAGGGGCATATTCTCAAGGACTCATCGCCGATTTATTGGCACTTTAGCGCCGCAAAAGTGGCGATAGATTTTTCACCCTATTCACAAGCTGGTGCAAACTGCCGACATTGCCAGTTTTCCTGCGATAGCTTCCGCAAAAAACATCGCCACGGATGAGTGCGACAACTAACGCTAATGATATGCAGAGTAGGCGTTCCCGTGCAAAAACACACGAAAACACCACTTTGTGCGATTCTCAACGACCAGTCAGATCTGCGGTGTGAACCAAGAACAGGCGATAAGGCGCGTTAGTTGCAGGGATTTAACACCTGCTTTTAGCTGGTGCTAAGCAGGACGACTACCTGCAGTATGAAAGGGAGCCCAGCCCAGAGCCACAACTGAAGACCCACAGATGCCATGGAGCCAATGAACATGCAGCTCGGAGACCCAAGAGGGCCACAACACCCACCGCCACCAACCCCAGAACCCCCCCCCTCCGGACCCCCCCGGACTACCACCGAGGCAGCGTAGGACAAGACAGCGGACCTTCTGAAAACGGCATGGCCCCTCAGCCACACAAGAATGGGGGGAGAGGTGGGAACCAAGTATGTGTGAAGGAGGCAACTCACCCATGAAGAAGAATGTACACAATGCCAAGTGTGGCGGTGATGTGCTGGACAGACCTCAGAATGCAGAGCACAGACATGTCCATGTGGACATATACTGCTGGGGTTTGTAGTGTTGTGGACAGTGGATGCAAACATGTTACCTCAGGCAGTGGGGAAGACCCTGCACATGTAGCTGTGCCGTCCCCACCTGTAAGCGTAAGCGCAGTGGGCTGGGCCGGCGTACGTCACTCCAGCGCAGGGGCGTGTAGAATTAGCCCGGGGCTCAGGGCGTGGTTCAGTTCTGGCCTGGACAAGGAAGTCACCAATGCGTGTGTCTCTGTTGTAGTGTCGGCGCCACCCGGCCCGCAATTGACAATGTTGCAATGTAGCATGCACCCGGAGGGCGGTCTCGCACGAACGGAGAAATGAAGGAGCGCATGACCGTTCAGGGTCTTGGCTCATACATGCCAAGTGTTGTGTGTATCTGCATTGCCGCAGCATGAGCCAAATGCCTAGCATTAGTCGCAGCGCAAGTTCAGTCAGGCATGAACTCTACATCTGTGTCCGCACTAACCTTACCATAGGCCTACACTCACGTGGCCGCCCACTTTCAACGGACAACATCACAGTGTCATTGTCAGGCTTGTGGACATGCGCAGACAGGCATGACAATGGTTTGCCGTTGGAGTGCAAGTGATGCAACCGCGCAGCGCACACAAGTAAATAGGCTCGGGGGAGGGAGGAGCAGCTGTGAGGCAACGTAACACACAGTGATGCCGCTCATTTGCCACATGCAAGTCATGTCAAACATGGATCCCAAAGTCACACACATCCCACCCCAAACCCAACAAGCCACATCATACTTCATGAATGCAAGCAGATGACAAACTGACATTAGGGATGAAAGCTCCTTTGTCTGACATATCAGGCGGAAGCACATCTGCACATCCGACCTCGGAATTGCATGTGCCCGGCACCCCCTGACAGATACAATAGCAGTTGAGGACGACTCCCACACTACGCACAGCCCGACGACAGACCAACGTATACACACCCCACACACAGAAGTCCTTGCTCGGAGTTATCTTGCATGGAATGGCCTTCACACTTACTCCCACACCATCCCAGGCGTACAACCATTGCACACTTAAACAACTCATTGGTCCGAGCTGTTGCATTTCATCCACAGAACTGGCGCAGGTCAGAACAGTGCCGCTTCAACCAGAGCCACTAACGCAATGGCAGACCATCCCGGACACATGCACAACCCCTGTCACGTGGAACTGTACCATGCACATATGCTGCATTTACTGGGGGCACTGCCATTGGTAGTGCTGCGGATCAGTTACCGGCTGAGCTTCCGCCTTGCCAACGTCACCTGTGTGCAGCCTGTGTTGCATTGTCGCTCGTGCATATTCGAGTGGTCCATGGATGTCTGCCTATCCAACAGGACGGTAGCCGAACTGAATTTCGACATGTGTGTGCGCCCCCTGTTGGCCCACGACCATGAGTGTCACCGTGACACCGGTCTATGGGATGCCTGGATACTTGGCATACATGCTGGAAGCTGGACCTGGGAGATTGCAGAACTCCTCGTGTGCAGTGACCGCATTGAGCCGCTCCCCTATTGGGCTGTAGTGCTAATTGGTGAAAGGGGGTGGACGCAGCACATCTGTCCGGATCTGCTAATGGTTAGCCTCGCCGTCCTGTTCGATGAAGTCGACAACGACCTCATGTTGGAAATGATTGCCTACGAAGCTGCACTCGCTTTCATGGACGTGTAACTACGTACCTGCAGACACAACAGTTTGGAACACATTGCACATGTCCCGACACCTTGTTGGGACTTGGGGTGCTGGTCACATCTCCCACGACGACAGTGGACATGGCTGCAATCGCCTGGACTCCGAATACATGAGCGGACAACAACGCGGGTAAACACACACCTGTGAATGGTGCGGCACTCCCCCGGAGTGGACAGCGGCGCTTGGCAACGTTCCACGTTCTGACATACTGCTGCATTGGTCTGCATGTTGTGGCACTTATCTTGGCCGTACTGACACGCATATGCTGAGAGAGTCTACGCACCTTCACTTGTATTCAACTGTGATGAGTGTTGATTTGTATGACAATGTGTGTCTCACTGCCTATCTGGGTCACGGCCATACATGCATTACTACACCATCAGGGATGTGGGGTTGTACTAGTACATCATCATCTCACAGTTTCCAGCTAATTTTCCACACACAAGCGGCAGCAGTTGTGTCCTCTGTTCTGTTGTGCTGGTGTTGCTGTTTGTTCAACATTGTTGTAAATGTTGCGGTGATCTGGATGTTATGTGTCTGTGCTGCATTGTAGGTGAGTTGCCCCTTCAGCTCTGATTTGGCTGGCCCTTATCCCTTTCAGGCGGTGTGGCTTTCACTTCTGTGCTTATGCAGTGCTGTGCTGTTGCAGAATTGGGTAAATTGGGCTCTTGGTTGGAGTTGTGACTCTTGGCCATGGTTTGTCCGCAGATGTGCTCTACTTAATTGTGCATGTGTGCCATTGTGCCCATCTCCCCCTGTCCCCCCAGTCCCTGGTGGTTACTCACCCTGTTGCTGTTGTGTCAGGTCATGTTGAGCAGTGTCTGGTCCCCCAACTAATGCCACTGTCTCCCCACTGATGACTGTGGTCACCATTTCCTCCATCTCATCCAGCTCCTCCTGTGGCGCTGGACTCCCACCTCCAGTCTGCATTGCTGCCTTCTGGTTGTCTGCGAGTTTCTGCTTGGTCTTGCGCTTCACATCATTCCAGCGCCTCTTGACCTCGTCCATTGTCCTCCTCAGCATTCCACCTGCATTCGCCTTCTCCACGATGGACTGCCATATTCCATTTTTTGTTGCCAATGACACAGTGGAGGTGACGAACAGTTGTTGATGGTGTTCTATCACCTCCGTGATCAGGATCCTGTTTTCCTGCGGACTGAACCGCATCTTCCTCTTCTTCTTGTCCTTGCCCTTCCCTGACCCCGAGGTCCCAGGCTGGTCCTCCGGGGGGCTTGTGGAGTTCTGGTCGTCCTCTGTACCTGCTCCGGCTGCCTCCATTGTGCTTCGCTGTAGTTTGGTTTTTGTTTGTGTTTTTTTTTTCCAGCTTTTGTAGTGGTTTTTCACACCTGACGTGTGTGAATTGCAGGCCTGGCGCTGCTTTTCGCTGTTTGTCTTATCGCGGTTGGGCCCATCACAACTTTTTTCGCGTTCGGGTTTGGATTTTTTTCGCCGTCCCGGTTCTGTTATCGCGGACATTTGCCGCGTTATCGGGGTACTATCGCATGTTACCGCCGTGTTGAAAATGCCAGCTTGACACAGAGTTATTTTCCCGCGATAGACGGCGATATGGAAACTTGCGTTAACCTATTTTGGCGATGTTTATCGCACGTTCTTGAGAATATCCCCCATAATCTTTCCCATTTGGTAACCAATTCTTCCATAGTGTGTGTGCTCGCTATAATAAGGGTGTCCAACTTAAGTCGAAGAGGGCCTCATCCATTTCAAATTTTCATGTTAACCCATGAAGAACAACTAGGATTAATGTAATTGTGTAGGAATGGACATGATGGTGACCGAATCAATCTCCCAGTAGAGAGCTTTGTGCATCCCCTACATATAATCCTTTTTAATCCTGTAAATTTCCCCCCTCCTGGCATCTAAATTCAAAAGCAGAGTGTCAGGAGTGAGCAGGGCTAGCTCTGGGGCGGTGCGACCTGTGCCACTGCACCAGGTGCTGATTTCAGGGGGTGCTGTGTTTGCAAGTTTATTTTGATTTTAAAAGCAACTGCTGCTACGTTCCTTGCCTCAAGCAATTCCCAAGCAACAATAAAAATGTCACGATAACTCCGGTGATGAATGTTCTTCTTGGAGAGAGATCGGAGTTTCGTCTAGTTGAGGTTTTGACTCACTGTGCGGTAGTGGAGAGGGTTAATATGTCTGTTGCAAAGAACGTGTACCATGCAGATCACAAAGTGCCTATAATGTAAATAGGTCAGTGGATTACTGCTTTTATAAGAGACATCCTTTTGTTACTTGCAGTTTATGTGTTACAATCCTAAAATAGAGTAGTGAATTATTAACTGTCATCAAAGAACTGCATGCACACTGCAAAGTATAGATTAGAGCATAGAGGAATGTTGCAAAAAAAAGGTACATATGGGTAGAAATCTATTCTTATTATTAAAGATAACCCTCAACCATGGTGTTATGTCTTAAATTCTGAGTTTGTGCTTCTCCAGATCAAGCACTCTTAAAGTATACTGCTTACCAGTATGTGGCATGTGACTCCTACTCTTTGTAGTCCTCTGGCTCATGTAACATTTCCTATAGGCTGATTTACACACATATGATTGTCTCTATGTAATGTGTGTGGGATGCAAAGTTCTCTGATGCCTTACACTGGTATTAGTGGCGCTATATAACTAATTAAATCATCTGAAAGAGAGTGTTTATGGAGCCTTGAGGGGCACTGTTAAAAGGTGGTGGTGAGGGAATCCGTGGTGGAGGTGGTCACCACCTCCACCATGAATGGGGGGCACCAATAAACATTGTCACACCAGGCACAACCAGCGCTAAAGCCGGCCCTGGGAGTGAGTCCCCCGGGCCCTCTTTCGGGCCTGCTTTGCTGCAGGGTAGAGAAAGGGAACCAAGGGGACCTTCGCGGCCTAGAGTTGAGAGAGCGATCGGGACATGAGGCTGCATTGGGCTGTGGGGTGACAGTGAGAGTTGTCAGACTGCCTGCGCCCCAGGATCTGCTGCAGGATCAGCCCCCCTTTCTAGCAGCATGTGCAGGCTTCTCCCCCCCTTTTTTGGTGAACCACTGTAGCCTTGGAGGGAGCAAGAAACGCAAGACTGGTGGTACTGGGTGAGACGAGAGACACAGCCCACAGGGTTTTGCTGCCGGCCTGCTGCCTGGGACTATTACTTAGGACGAGAAGACATATATATTATCATGACCTGGAATGTACATGGCATGGCCATGCACACAAAATCTTTAAAATACATGCATACCTGAAGCGCAGACTGGTGCATTTTGTCTGTCTGTAGAAGAACCATTTATTAACAGGAGAGTTGCAGATGTTAGCCAAAAGATGGAGAGGCAAAGTATATGGCACAATATTCTCAAGCTACACCAGAGTGGTGCTGATCTGGATAGCCCCCAGGGTACCGTTTGTCACACACCATCACTGATTAGACACGGATGGGCATTATGAAGTGGTGGAGGATGAGCTAGATAATGCACTCCTTTCCCTTGTGGCAAATATATGCACCAAGTGTCAATCAGGGCCCTTTTTATACATTACTCAACCTAACACTCCCGACTACAACCCAGATCCTGATGCTGTGGTGCAGTGATTTTATTGTGTCTTAGAGATGGATCTTTATAGGTGCATTCCACCAGTACCAGGGGCACAAGCCTTTGCTAATGCCTGTACACTACAACACTGGGCCTCTAATGCTCAAGTGATGGACCTCTAGAGGGACCTCTGGGAGTAACTATTCGCATTATTATGGCATCCACAAACTACACTCCAGAATAAATATGATATTTGGCATGACAGAGGCAGGCACTAAGATGGCAAATGCAGACTACCTTGACCGCACAATATCAGACCACAACCCCTTACGACTTACCATAACATGGGAGAAACGTGCGCTGCGATACCCTTGCGGAACCTACAAATAGAATCTCTACATGACCAAGCGTTCTGGAAACGAATAGGGGCAGTGATAGAGCAGTACTTTGCAGACAGTGCCGGTTTGGCAACTGACCATATTGTAGAATGGATGCCTTTAAAGCAGTTCCTAGGGGGACATGCATACAGGAGGCAGTGGGACCCAACAAAGTGCTACATAGGAAGCTCTTGGATAAAGAGACGCATATCAGGGACCTAGAGACCTTAGCTGTGATAGATGACACAATGCAGATAACTCTAAGAGACCTAAGAAAAGATTATGATGATACCCTAACACGACTATGCCATCTGACTATAAGGAATATACTGCCCATCAGTATGAGTTTGGTGCTAAGGCCCGGTCAATGATCCCATGACTGCTTCAGACAGAGACACCTGTCATTAGTATCCCTGATGGTAGGATACACAACACAACATTAACCAGACATTGCATACTCACTATCAGAACTTGCAAGGGCTTACTCTTGGGGTCACCCATGACACACTGCAAGGTCGCTTTAACCATCTAATGATGTTGACACTTAATGGTGCACAGAGGCAGGAGCTAGGCACTCCTATCTCACTGCAAGAGATTAGGATGGCTCTAAAGCAGATGGCGAGGGGAAAACACCTGGGATGGACGGATTTTCGGTATCGTTCTATGATACATACTTCTCTGGATTGGCGCAGTGCTTGCTTCAGGTGTACATGGCGGATATGGACATGGGTAGGCTATCAGCTTCCGTGAGGGGGGCACTGAGAGTTGTTCTCCTCAAGCCTGGCAGAGACCCTCTCACGGTGGGATCATATAGGCCGCTATAACTCCTTAACATTAATTAAAAGATTCTGGGGAAGATATTGGTAACCTGCCTGATACCTATTACTCACTCCCTTATACACCCCAACCAAAACAGCTTTATACAGGGCAGGAACACGTTTTTAAACTTGCAATGCTTGTTTAGGATTATGGACTGGGAAAGGGGCATAAGGTGCAACACTAGTCAGCATCACTTGATATCAAAAAGGCCTTCGATACTTTGAGTTGGCCATACATTTTTGCAATACTCAATAAGGTGAGGGTGTGGCGAGGATTGCAAAAGTGAGTGTCCCTGCTTTACTCAGACCCGGTGGCATAACCAACTTGTATTAAAACATAAGGACATTAAGGATAGTCTTAAAAGTACTAGAAAAGAATCTGGTCCTTGATCTGGAATAGTGAATCAGAATCACAAAAGACATTCTTTTTCTCCAATAACCTGTCATTTTTAAAATACAGTCACCTAATGTTTTAATACAAGTTGGTTATGGTCACTTCACTGGGGTCACAAATGTCACTGGTTTTCCAATTACTGCTAATGCATTGTAAATATATTTTGGTTTGTGTGTTTTTTATAAAGATTTTCTGTAATGATGAATAAATACATTACTCATTTCGACTGAAGTGAGTAAAAATCAGTATACTCTTCGAGCTACCTTCTTCACAACATCAAGTAATATTGCAATTATTTAATTAATTTAGCTATATGGATTGCATCATATTCTATACTTTTTTTCGGTTTACGATTAAATCATTGCAGAGGTTAAAACTTGCAAAAAATGAAAAACCTTTTCTCAAAATGAGTTCCTTGTGAACAACTGTTGCTAGCTATACTGCAAGACAGAGGCCCCAAATGGGACATCACCATTGATCAGCAAACCCATAACATCTCATTGTATGCTGACAAAACCCTGATTTATTTGCGGGCAAGTGATACCAATGTCCTCTTGTTGATGGACCTCCTTAACGAGCTTGTAGAAGTCTCAGGGTCAACTGGGACAAGTCCTGCAAGTTCCCACTGCTAAAACTATTGGGCAAACATGTTTCCTTACTGCCAGCCACCCATCTCCACTGGAGCACACACAAAATAAAATATTCTGGAATCAATATGTACCATGAGGATCAGGATTTGATTGATGGAAGTCTATGCAGGATCATAGCATCAACACAACAGTCAATGCTGTTCTGGACTCAACTATTGCTATCTCCCCTGGGGAGGATTGCAATCTCTAAAATGTTAATATTACCTAATCTGCTACACTACTTTGCTGCCATACTGGTAACACTGAGCTCCTAGTTATTTTGAGAGTTACAGGGGTTACTTAGGAGCCTGATCTGAGGAGTTGGAAAGCATAGAGTGACACTGACAAAACTATACGCTTTGATAGAGGAGTGTGGCTCAAGGTCCCAAATTATCAGTTATACTTCGTTGCAGCCTGGTTACACTGGGTTGTGCATTGGCTGGTTGACATTGCCAAGACATGTCGGGGCAAATATATTATTACCCATGCAGGGTAGGGATATATTTGCAGGGGCAGGATCATTCCTGTACTTCCCAAACCTGCCAGTCTGGGTCTTGCCCCAAACCAGACCTTTGAAAATGTACCACCGGGCTGATACGTGGACAAACGCAGGAGCTGTGGTGGAAGGGCAGGCACGGGGGAGAGGAGGAGGAGGCACGAGTCGCAATTTAAAAAATAAATAAATAAACACTTCCCTTGCTGCCGGGTCCTGCGTCTCTGATCCTGCTCTGCTGCGTAGGACTCCAGGAACAGGAAACGCAGCCAGGCTCCTCTGGCCAATCACAACACTACAATGCAGCATTGTGATTGGTCTGAGCGCCGTCATTTGGCGCTTAGCCAGGGACGGGGGGCCTGGCCATGTTCTTCATGCAAGCTGTAATGCAGCCTGCATGGAGAACAGGGAAAGTGTGCATGACTGTTTTGGGCAGCCCTAGAGGGTCGGCCAAACAGTCATTGTGCATTTAGGAGGGTTCTACCACTCCTTCCCTACTCTGCAGCCCCGCCTCGCCCTCTCACGCAAAGCTTCCACAGCAGGAGGACAAAATAAAATGATAATACCATTACGTTATTATCATTTTGTTTTTCCTTTCTTTTACTGCTTCAAGGCAGTGGGGCGACGCTCCTCCTCCTTAGCAGAGGAGCCACCACTGCGCAAAAGTGGAGAAATGGGGAGATCTGGTTGAGGGTGGGAGATTAAGGACATTCAACAACATGAGAGAGACATACGGGTTGACAACGGGGCAAATCTTGTTATATGGGGCCTTTTCCATGGTAGTGGGGTAGGCATGTGGAGCAGAAAAGCAGTCACCTGACCAAGACCTGGCTTTAACCACACTACTGACATGCGGGCAGCAGAGGAAAGCAGTTACGTGCATTTATGGGGAGCTACGGCAACATCTGAAATATCCTGCACAGCAACTTAAAACATGGTGGGGACACACTCTGGGAATGGAATTTACGCCAGTCATGTGGAGAAGCTGTCTTGGGTCAGTGAAGGGGGTGTCAATGAACACTAGATTTCGGTATGCACAATTCAATATAATACATCATACATTCCTCGCACTGTACAGGGTGGGGCGGATGTTCCCTGGTGCATCCATTGAATGCCTACGTTGTGCGCACCCATCTGCAAACCTTTTTCACATGGTGTGGGAATGCCCCTGCCACCTGAGGGAAATCGTTGCTGGCCTCCTCCTGGTTGAGTCTGTTCAGTGCCAATGGACCTATGACTTGCATCCAAAAAGTACAAACACACCTATAGATTTGTGAGTTTGGCCCTGGTTTTGACTAAACACGGGGTCCCATGGCCTGGAAGTCTGCGGCTGCCTCAGAACTGTCCACATGGAGTTCAGACCTACTGAAATGGTCAAAGGCTGAAATAACAGCAAGAGTAGAGATGTGTGAGCGGAGGAGAGGTGAGAGCATGTATGACAAATGAATGGGTTTATTGAGAAAATGGAAGCAAAATCAGACACTCGACCTCCATGAAGGGAGGTACAGATGGAAGAGATGCCATAAAGGAGAAGCATTCAGGTTGACAGGGGATACATCTGCGTAAGGCACTTGATGCTCTCCCCCCTCCCGCCACTTTATTGATGGATTACATCTGGGGGGTTACCCTGACCCACACAAGTTTGACGCACCAACAGACACTACACCATTGCTTAGTCTCCGGTATCCTTGACCAGTGTTGTTGGGCCCAGCTGCACTTGATGATTCCCTGCTGACAGGACTGAGCTGATGTCATCACATGGGAACATGTCGCTGTTATCCTGCTGACTTACGAGCTCATGTATGTCAAGAATACACTCAGGAAACCATTGGCTTGGTCCGTAGAATCATCATGGCCCGAAGGGAGAATAATATTTGCACTGTCGTGTTTGTTTTTGTTTACATGTTGCTAAGCAAAATCAATAAAGAAACCTGAAAATAAAGAATTATTGTAATTGCAACTAATATCGATTGTCTGAATTAATCTTGATGATTTAGTATTGATCCGACTCTCTGGAACCTGCACTGGACACACATGCACAGTGAAATCTCTTTTGACACCTGCCTAAGTAATTAATAACTTGTAAACTTTAAGTAGCCATAGACAGAAGTGCCTAAATTACTGTCCTCAAAGTTAGGTAGGTTCATTAGGTAAATCTGCATACCACAAGGATTTATGTGTTGATCACAAAATGTTCTAGAATATATTTCAACAGGGCTCAAGAGGGCTGCACAACATAGGACCAGAAGAGCCTGGTTTAATACCATATTTTCAAGATAATTACATACAATAAATTTACTAGTAGAACGCTCCACTACATTTTGTCTAGGTTCATGCAATAGAAATATCATGTACATCCTAGCAAATAAGCTAACAAAAATATATTTATATAGTCAGTCACTATGCTAATCATTTGGTGCAGACGTGGACCTATGCTGGACACCCCTGTATTTCAACAGAATACCAGTGTTTACATCAAGCTGTGTACTTTTCCTGTGCAGCACATTTGAATGCAGCATATTTTATATTTCAATCTTTCAAGATATCAAAGGTTTGCAGGTTCTCTACCTGCTCCGGGTGTCTGCCCTTTGAAACAAACTGTCCGCCCATTTGAGTCATCATCTAACTGTCAAACAGCAACTGCATCCCTCTGGAATGCCCAGTGTTTTTTATCCACAGTGATGCACACACTGGTGTGCTTAAGCGTAGCCTGAGCTTCTCCCTTAAGCATAGCCACGCCACTCTGGGCAGTCATTATCATGTACCTTATTTATAGTTTTTAAAATAACAGATTACTTCATCCTGTGGATTTGCCAGCATGCTATTCTTTAAAGGCTAGCTACTTTCCATTTACCTGTAAATGTATTTACTTACAAACATATGCATAGTTTCCTAAATAGCACCTATGTCATTGGACAGGATACACATGAATGAGTCAACTATCTTTAACACTCACAAATGTTGACGCAGTCTTGTTCATGCATGAGCATTAAACATTATGATGAAACATGGAGGAATACATGTCTACTTGATGTTCAGTGTTAGACCTGGTATCCTTGAAGTGGTTTCCACTGTCTTTTTTGCCTCTACCTCCTGTATTTTTTATGTTGTGCTGGACTTCGTTTTGCTGGTTTCTGTTCTCTGAGCACTTTAACACTGCTGATCAGTGCTAGACGTCAAGTGATCACTGTGTAAATTGTAATTCTGATTAGTTCTTCCTGATTGGCATATTTGATTTACTGGTAAGTCCCTAGTAAAGTGAACCATGGGTGCCCAGGGCTTGTAAATCAAATGCTACTAATGGGCCTGCAGCGCTGGGTGTGCCGCTCACATGGTTATCCCTGTAAACTTGTCTCAGGACTGCTATTGCAGTGTCTGTGAGTGCAGTTTTAAACTGCCATGTCAGGCTCTAACCTTCCCTTTTACTACATGTAAGGCACCCCTAATGTAGGCCCAAGGTATCCCCATGGGCAGGGTGCAGTGTATTCGAAAGGTAGGACATGTAGTGGAGTGTTTTACATATCCTGTCCATTTCGTTTTTCACTACTGCAAGGACTAGATCTCCCATAGGCTATCATTGGAGCTGCCTTGTAACATTTTAGAAGTGTAACTTTCCATTGGGAACAGCTAGGGATTTGGGGTTTGGGCTCTCTGAGCTCAGGATTTAGAAACACATCTAGTGAAGGTGGTTTTTAAACTGTGTGTTTGAAAATGTCGCTTTTAGAAATGTTGCATTATATTGTTTAACTATCTTGTGCCTCTGCTTGCCTGTGGAATCAATGTCTGGTTTAGACTGACAGGGGCCTGTTTGTGCATTCACTCTAGACAGTCACAAAGGGAGCTGAGGGGTGCCCTGCATATCCTGATGGCCCATCACCATGCTGATGGACCTTCCTGAGATTTAGTGGTGGGAGGAGCTGTCACCTGAACAGGGCTGTGCCTTGCCTCTCACAATGCTATCTCCACCCCCTGGAGTGTGTCTGGAGCCAAGACCAGGCAGGACAAGAACTTGTGCACTACAAAGACAACCCTTTGAAGAATGCCTACTTCAAAGGCCAAAAGGGATATAAAGATTGGACCTAAAACCCCAGACATTTAGAACACTTATAGATGAAGAGGGACCTCTGCCAAGGAGAAGATCTGAAGAGCTGTGAGGATGAGTACTGCCCCTTTGCTGTGTCTTGCTTGGTTGAGTTGGCCTGCAGCTTTGGAGAGGAAAAGGACTGGACTTTGATTTGTATCCTGCTTGTGAAGTTTCTCCAAGGGCTTGTGTGTGCTTGCCTCTTGTTAGGAAGTCACAGGACCAGCAAAGACTTCACCTGCAGCATCCCTGAACTCCATTGCTGGGAGGTCTGACCTGCCAAGTGGTGCCAATAACAGTTCTGGGCCCTTTGAGGTTGTTCTGCCTCAAATACCTGCTTGAAACCATCAAAATCCACGCATCGCCCTTCCAGCACCTGTTTTTCTGACACAGCAGAGTAGTGCGTGAGAAATTTCCATGCACCCGCACTGTGCGGGTGAAGAAATTATTGCAGCGCCTGTCAGTGGCCGAACAATACCGCCGCAGCCCGAGTTCATAGCACACTGTCTCCGAAGTCCAAGACCCCTGCACTGATTCTGACGCAGACCGTGCTGTGCGGCTGAAAGAATCAATGCATCGTGGGACCGCTGATACATCGACCTCCAGCACGTCCAGATTTCCGCGCATCGCACCTGTGCTCCAAGTTTTTCCAATGCATCACCCGCAGACCAGAACCGTCTTGGATTTCGACACATCGCTTCCCCCTACAGTCAAGATTCGACGCAACACTTCTCCTGCGTGCAGCAGAACTGATGCATCGCCTCCCCATGAACTCACGAAACAACGCATCACTGTGTTTTCTGAGGCTTCCCTCGTCTGCAGCTGTTTTGCTTTGTAGATTTTGATGCATTTGAGGTATTTTCTCTAGAATCACTGCATCCATAGAGTTCTAGGGACAGAATTCCTTGAAACAGTTTAAAAGTCATCTTTTGAGTAATGTATGTTGGGTTTTTGTCCATTTGGTCTTGTTTGGTTTAGATAAATATACTTTATTTTTCTAAACTGGTGTGGTGGCCATTTGTAGTGTTTTCACTGTGTTACTGTGTGCTATGTAAAAACACTTTACACGTTGCCTCTGAGATAAGCCTGACTGCTCATGCCAAGCTACTAAGGGGGTGAGCAGGGTTATTTGGTGTGTACCTCCATTATCCTGACTAGAAGGAAAGGTCCCTACTTGGACATGGTACAAGCCACTGCCAACTAGAGACCCCCATTTCTATCATTCTGTAGCCCTGCTTTGAACACTATCTCTACATAGGTCTCGCCACTGCTTGATTCTCAATACCTGAATATACAGGTTATCACAGGGTGGCATGTTTATTTTCTACTGAACTGTGTGATACCTTTTCCCATTCCCTGGAACACATATGCCCATTTTTTGGTGTGCCTTTTTGCTATGTGCAAAATTGGCTAAAGTAGGGTCACTATCAATGAATCAAGTACAACCTAAAGGAACTTGATAGTCATGAACTATGTAAATTGTATTGTAATTTCAATCATGATTCTAATTTCATGGCATGAAAAAGTTCATCGGATAAAACACATCTTGACTCTTGCATCTTTTAAAGAACTCTTTTTCAACCCACTGGTGATATACATTAAAACCGCAATAAGGATTGCATTGCTATGGACTGTTTTGTACCACTTTCAAAAGTAAACTGCAGCATTGTATATCTGTATCCTCCAATATCCCTCAGTATATTTATTGGATGGCGGAAACCTGATGGTAAACGCTAGCATCACACCTTTGGGTAGCAGGGTGTAGGCTGTTGATGTAATGAATACCTTCATCATCGCTAATGCTTGCCTCTTGCTTTATAAACCCTTGCCAATTTAAGATTTGATATGTAACAAAAGTTGAACCACAGCTACTTTTCGTAATTGTTAACATATATGCAGCCATAGTTGTCTTTTATTCACATGCAATATTGCCATCAATTATCACCTTATGCATCTTGATCAATATGCAATACATATATTCACTTTTACTACTTCAAGTTTTTTTCTGTGTCCTTATGATTTTGTTTGCATCAAATATTGAGTTAAGACACCAGTGAAGAGTACTGATTTATCTTCATTTGAACATGCATAGAAATGACCAGAAGGACCCACTCTTTCATTGATGACCTGATTAAAAAGAAAGCTTTGTTTACTCATAGGAGACCTTGAGTTCAATCCACGAGCATCAAGATATCATGCAACTGTCTCATGCATAAGCATAAGTATGGGAAGAGCTTTTGGCTCTTATACCATTAAATAGTGGACCAAAAACAAGCCATATATTTAGCACTGAGAGGAGATGATGCTGCCATACCAACAGCGAATAAGTTAATAACAATCATATGGCAGTACTTCTAGTGTTGACCTCTTAGTTTGGCAACAAGGCCTATTTCAATGTTTTTCCAGATTCAAGAACTTAGATTTTATACATACACTAGTTAAACAAACATTAGGAACAACCGGGGAACATTGCAGCCCATTTTTCTAAATAGCACAAAAGAGAGATGTGTTTTGATATAAATTACGAGAAAAATAATGTTCAAGGAATTGTTTATTGGAAAATAAGAGATCAATACATTAAAGAAGTTAAGGGCAAGTAAAAAATATTGTTTGACATCCAGGGACCAGCACTAACCTTCTTTTGTTGTTCTACGCATAGAAAGCTTAGTCACAACACAGATGTCTGAGCATGCTATCACAATTATTCCTGGGGATTTAGTATTACCACCAATGTTTAAATGGCACAGTCAGTCACCAAGCTTTTTTATATGCGAGTGCGGAAAGGCAGTCCATCACTGGTGGTGAGCCTAATATCTTCATCTCCTCACCTCTTAACATCAGAACTGAGCCCACCCTGTTAGCCTTCAGGAAGTCCCTACAGACTCAAAATGCATTTTAGAATTATGCTTGCATTCATCTAGCACTCTCTACCTCGCTTGGCAATCATTCTTAGTTTAATATGTATGTTCTATGTTCTATAGTAACTACGTGAAATGCTGAGCTGTCTTTCAAACACCATGGGGCATATTATCAAGGGCTTTATCGCCGCTTTAGCGGCACTTTTTGCCGCTAAAGCGGCGATATTTTTAACGCCCTATTAGCAAGCTGTCGCTAACAGGCGTTAGCGACAGCTTTCAGGCGTTAGCGGCCGGGTTTTACATCGCCTTGCATGTCAGCGATAATTATCGCTAATGACATGCAAGGTAGGCGTTCCTCACTAAAAGCGACTGTAAACAGTCGCTAACACAACTAACCCCTATTAACAAGGCAGGCGAAGCGATAAAATAAATCGCGCTAAGCGCGTTTATCGCTAGATTTTAACACCTGCTACTGAGGATGACTTACCTGTTTAAAGTATAGGAGGTGGATTGTCAGGCTGAATCCATCCTTGCGTTAATGCGAGAATATCGCTGCTTTTCCAGCGATATTCTCACATTTTGCCGCTATCGCTGGAAATGTTATCGCTATGGAGATAAACCTTGTTAATAGGGTGTTATCTCAGCGATATTTTCCAGCAATAGGCGGCGTTAAAAAAATTCGCGCTAAGCGCGGTTAGCGATAATTATCGCTATTCCTTGATAATATGCCCCCATGTTTTTAGTGCAGGTAAGACGTTTAATAAATAAATTAAAAACAAATAAATAAATAACAATTCAAGCTTCTAAAATTAAAAAAACTTGCTCTTTACATTTAACCCTAAGGATTAAATTCATTAACTCATATTTTATTATGGTGACTCTCAGTGGGTTTGTGGTAAGTCTCAAAACTGCATGTTCCATATGCAAAAACGTTACTCATTTCTCTAGGTCAGACGTTTTAAAGAAATTCTCATCAGTAGGTGGTTTCCAGCATGCTATTCAGGGGCGGCTCCTCCACTAGGGCAGAGGAGCGTCGCCCCACTGCTTTCTCGCAGTGCGAGAAGCAGAAACATAAAATGGTAATAACTTCCCGTTATTATTATTTTATGTTTAGTTGCGGGTGGGCGGGGCTGCTCTGCGAGCAGGGGAGGAGTGGTGTGCCCACTCCTGAGGGCGCACTGACTGTTTGGTCGGCCCTCTGGGACTATCCTTAATCTAAATAAAAATACCAATCAATACATTCCATCCAGACCTTTCTGTAGATATTATTCCTGGCCAAGACAGTTTCTTCATCTGGTTGTCTCATTTGTATCACTCAGACACTTTCAGCCATCATCACTATCTCATCTTTCAATGCAAAAAATAATGATGAGCAGTGAAAGTGACAGGTTTATCAATGGATGATATGGTGGAGGCAATTGTGCTGGAGGCTTCTCCTTAGGTAAAAACCTTGCAATGAATGATTTCCATTTCGTTTGCAAATGTAATGACCCTTATTTTTATTTATGCTTACGAAATAGAAGAAGAAGGCCATTCACATTGGTAGTGCAGTGATAAGGCATTCACTTCCCAAGATTCTTCCTGGAGATGCGAAACCCGGAAGTGAATCTCAGCCTATGCTCCTCTTTCTATTTGTTTATTTTTGTTAGGCCTGAATACTAAGGGGGTCATTTATACTTAGAAGGGAGGTTGCCAAGCCGGCTGGCCAGCAGAGGCTTTGCTCTCTGCTCCCGGTGTGGAGCACAGCCTACCATATTTAGAGCTTCCCGCCTCCCTGGAGGGGAACTCTGTGACAAAAAGATTCACCACTTTGTGAATGCTACTAATGCCTCTGAGAGCTGCATGTAAGATTCAAACCCTGTTGCATTCGTTTTTTTCAAAAGCACATCCTCAGCGTGTGTGTGTTTATATCTGAAAAAATATCAATGGCTATAATGCACTTTTTTCCTACTGCATATGTCAAATAAATGTGCTCCCTGCCTGGATCCACCATATCTTGCATGTCCTGGGCAATGGAATGGAGTGAAGGCCTCCGCACCATCAATCGGGCAGTGTGGCAGTGGTATATGGACTGTCAGGCCAAGGTTTTCTGCCAGCGTAGCCAGCTGTGCCTCTGCAAGTAGAACCACATTGGTTCCCCCACCTCTAAATGGGGAGGGGGACAATGAGGTTGGGAAATTTGGCATCTGCTCAATCACTAAACGACCCCCTAAATGTATTTTTTATAGAAACTCTCTTGAATTTTGCTTCTTCAGGCTAGGTGAACAAAACTATAAATCTGTTGCAAAGACTGATTCCCAAAATCACAGGCTTTACTACCATAAAGCAAAGTGTCTTAATGCAGAAAGTGCACTTTGGAAGTTGGAAATATCTTTCAAACCTTTATAGCCCACTGTGAACCATGCCACATGACAATGATTTGTGACAGCATCAGCAATCACAAACCATTGATGTGTTACGGGTCACAAACGGGTGGCAAACCCCATTTGCATAGTGGTAGCTACCTCCATGGTACCAATTTTATCTTGTGAATCAGAGCTGCTGTTATGAGGGGATACCAAAGGGGATGATGGACGGAGCGCTTGAGCTAATCAAACACTCACCCCCAGTCAACTGATCTGGGTTTAATCCATCATCATTCTTTAGCTCACTCCACCACCCCAGTTCAGACATGGCCATATGCAAATCAGTCTG
Organism: Calotriton arnoldi; assembly: GCA_963921515.1. Taxonomy (NCBI): domain Eukaryota; kingdom Metazoa; phylum Chordata; class Amphibia; order Caudata; family Salamandridae; genus Calotriton; species Calotriton arnoldi. Next base: position 446,173 of record CAWUFW010009015.1, read on the forward strand.
ACCCTGTGCCTCATGGGAACAGTCCAGCCCGAACTGCCAAGCCATGTCTTCCCTGGACCGGAAACAAGCATCATGAGACCGGTTTCTGGCTATTCAGCCGTCATCAGCCAGGCTAGCTTGAATCCAGTGGCAAAGTGAGCAAGGGACCCACGTCTGGGCATACCCTGCCAACTTAGGGCGAACAAAGCGATACCAAAGGGGATGATGGACGGAGCGCTTGAGCTAATCAAACACTCACCCCCAGTCAACTGATCTGGGTTTAATCCATCATCATTCTTTAGCTCACTCCACCACCCCAGTTCAGACATGGCCATATGCTCTAACGCTCCGTCCATCATCCTCTTTGGTATCGCTTTGTTCGCCCTAAGTTGGCAGGGTATGCCCAGACGTGGGTCCCTTGCTCACTTTGCCACTGGATTCCAGGTAGCCTGGCTGATGACGGCTGAATAGCCAGAAACCGGTCCCACGATGCTTGTTTCCGGTCCAGTGAAGACATGGCTTGGCAGTTCGGGCTGGACTGTTCCCATGAGGCACAGGGTCAGACTGATTTGCATATGGCCATGTCTGAACTGGGGTGGTGGAGTGAGCTAAAGAATGATGATGGATTAAACCCAGATCAGTTGACTGGGGGTGAGTGTTTGATTTGCTCTAACGCTCCGTCCATCATCCCCTTTGGTATCGCTTTGTTTGCCCTAAGTTGGCAGGGTATGCCCAGACGTGGGTCCCTTGCTCACTTTGCCACTGGATTCAAGCTAGCCTGGCTGATGACGGCTGAATAGCCAGAAACCGGTTCCAGGATGCTTGTTTCCGGTCCAGGGAAGACATGGCTTGGCAGTTCGGGCTGGACTGTTCCCATGAGGCACAGGGTCAGACTGATTTGCATATGGCCATGTCTGAACTGGGGTGGTGGAGTGAGCTAAAGAATGATGATGGATTAAACCCAGATCAGTTGACTGGGGGTGAGTGTTTGATTTGCTCTAACGCTCTGTCCTTCATCCCCTTTGGTATCGCTTTGTTCGCCCTAAGTTGGCAGGGTATGCCCAGATGTGGGTCCCGTGCTCACTTTGCCACTGGATTCAAGCTAGCCTGGCTGATGACGGCTGAATAGCCAGAAACCGGTCCCAGGATGCTTATTTTCGGTCCAGGGAAGACATGGCTTGGCAGTTCGGGCTGGACTGTTCCCATGAGGCACAGGGTCAGACTGATTTGCATATGGTCATGTCTGAACTGGGGTGGTGGAGTGAGCTAAAGAATGATGATGGATTAAACCCAGATCAGTTGACTGGGGGTGAGTGTTTGATTTGCTCTAACGCTCCGTCCATCATCCCCTTTGGTATCGCTTTGTTCGCCCTAAGTTGGCAGGGTATGCCCAGACGTGGGTCCCTTGCTCACTTTGCCACTGGATTCAAGCTAGCCTGGCTGATGACGGCTGAATAGCCAGAAACCGGTCCCAGGATGCTTGTTTCCGGTCCAGGGAAGACATGGCTTGGCAGTTCGGGCTGGACTGTTCCCATGAGGCACAGGGTCAGACTGATTTGCATATGGCCATGTCTGAACTGGGGTGGTGGAGTGAGCTAAAGAATGATGATGGATTAAACCCAGATCAGTTGACTGGGGGTGATTGTTTGATTTGCTCTAACGCTCCGTCCATCATCCCCTTTGGTATCGCTGTTATGAGGGGAGCAGGTAAGGGCTCTGATGACGACTGCATGTTCCTCCTGTTGTAATTCGGTTTATGCTGGATTTTTATTGATAGGAGTCTTGTCTCTCCTAGGGTCAAGGTCTACTTTAAAAATAGTAGGCATGTAGTAAATGCGACTGTAGGAATGGTGGTTCGCTGTGCTACCAACACCTAAATCACAGGGTGTCACAGAATGTATCCCGCTTCATACCTATCAATGGGGAAATGTGGGGCGGGGGGTCAAAAAAGATTTGTGTGCAAAAAACATGAACTGGTTTGTGACCCCCACCGTTTTACATCATGCCCTTGAAGTCATAGAGTAGAACATGGGTGTCTACCATAGGTCAACTGTCTAAGTTTTACGGGGTGCATTATCCCTGCCGGTTCTTTTAGGAGGCTAGTCTCGTATGTGCTCAGTGAACCAATCAGTTACTGATGTTGGGCCAGCCTTCTACAAAGAATCACAGATCTTCCTGTCAGTTTTGTATGGGAGGTCTGCCTCGATTACCCAGCATTCATCTATTGGTATGAGGCCAGTGACCTGCAGAGACCTGTAGAACTTCCTACTTTTTGAAGCAAGGTCAACCTTCTGTAGAGGCTAACACATGTTTTTCTAAATCTGTATATGGGTAATATTTGAATAATGCAAAAACTCACTGACCCTGTCATTACTTCTTAGTGTGAGGCCTTCCTACACAGATTCCAGTCACCAGTTATCACTGACCCTGTCACCATAATGATGTATAGCCAGGGACCTGCTGAACTCACATACCCTGTAACAAACAACAGTGTCTCAAACAAGGGTATTATTTTGCGTACAAGTACACGTAGCACAATTAATTGCAATGGATTAAATCCAAAGGAGGAGAAAGCCAGGGAGACATTTTTCTTGTGAAGGTGAATTGTATTTCAATCAATGAACATGTTGGACATATTAAACTTCATATGTACAAGCACATGAGGTGGCAGCACTGCGTTACATTAAATGACATGTAACCAAAAAAATACTGTGCACAAGTGCTCATGAAGTTTTTGTGACGGCGCAAGTGACACGTGACGTGGTATATACAGCGATTGTGGTGGGCGCAACAAAAGGTAAGTGGAGTTCAAATTCTTTACATATTCGAGATACCCAGGCAGTTAATGGAAGGAGCCCGCCCTTGACTCTCGACACTGCAATTTAAATATTACGTAGCCTGGTCCTGATGATGGCCTAATACATCTACAGGCCGAAACGCCGTCGACTTCCACAGCGGATTTCTTGGCGCCTCCATTTAACGGATATCCTACCTATTTTTTGTATTCATGTATCATTAACTGCCTGGGTATATTGAATATGTAAAGAATTTTAACTCCACCTACCTTTTGTTGCGCCCACCACAATCGCGGTATATACCAGGTCACGTGTCACTTGCGTCTTGAAGTTTAATATGTCCAACATGTTCATCGATTGAAATACAATTCACCTTCACAAGAAAAATGTCTCCCTGGCTTTCTCCTCCTTTGGATTTAATCCATTGCAATTAATTGTGCTACGTGTACTTGTACGCAAAATAATACCCTTGTTTGAGACACTGTTGTTTGTTACAGACTATTGCCCCAGTCTCCCTGTGGTTTATGGGCTACCTCCTGTAGTCTGATACTGCTGAACTACATACCCTGGCATTTACAGTTCGCATGAAGATAGACCTTAGAGGTTCACAGACTCAAATGGCTTCTGGAATGATCTTCTACGATAGGATTCCCTTCACAATACATTAGGGCAGAACAGTGAACATGCACATCAGCCCCTTTAGATTTACCCAGGGTGTCTGCTTATAAGAGGGTTACCTGTTAGGTTATTTTGTGGCATCAGCTGTAGTTACACACACACCCTTTGCAGTTGTTGTATAATACCAGCATATGTATAGACTTATAGACCCAGCAATGAGTTTGAGGTGTGAAGTTAGACTCTTGTACATGTTCACAGACCCTGCAGTCATTTATTGACAAATTGAGAAGTCTTAAAGAAGGTGACAGACCCTTCAGTTAGCTCTTGGTGTAAGGCCAGAGGCCTGAAGAGAAATGTCAAATGGCTAATGTCAACCTTCATTCCTTGTGCTATGAATGTAGAGTCTGGTGCAATTTTCTTGTGTACCCTACAAATCCCATGTTGGCATTATGGCTTGTATGACTCTCCCTGCTTCTTACTATTTAGGTGTTGATCATGGGAATATCAGTGCACTAGCCCCGAATACAACATGTGATGTGTGTTGCAACATTCACATATCCTAATGCTACAGTAGGAATCAGGTCCACCCTCTGTACTGTGAGTGTGAATATAGTATGCTGTATTGTAAAACACACCAGATTAGGACCTTATAGTTTTTTTTTACAGCAAACAGATAAGATGGGTACAGACCATATAAAGTGATTTATACTTTTTAGCACACAACAGTGAAAGTGGCTAACTGACTATATATTGCCCAGTGCCAAAAAGCAGTCAGCAGGATGAACTGCTTGCTTGAAAGGATGTAGTCATTGCTACTGCCAGGTTTAAATAGGTGGAGATATTTGTCAAGTGGCTCAAGTGTTACTGACACATATGCATGCTGAGGTGTTATGCAAGTCCACTAGTGATGGGTCGTTGGCACGCGGTTATAATTATCATTCAACGGACCTTTGAGATTGACTGAGAGGCAAAGGGGTTAGCAATCAATAAGCAATTTAAAATTTGTTTCACCACACCATAAAGACCATGAATCGGTACTAAGGTTAAGTGGGTTTATAACACATTAATAATGAATTCATATCAATGCAAATTAAACATAATTTAGATACAGAATCCAAATTGGAAGCGTTAGTCAAAGATGTAAATTCAGTTTGATAGCATCAGATATGCGACAACGTAGCCACTTAAGTACAAATGGAAAAACCCAGAAGTTGATGTCCCTTAAAGAAACTCAAACTCTCCCTCTAACCAGGGCTCTAAGTTCAGATTGAGGATGGTTCAAAAATGAGAAATTTAAGCATCAGGAAGGTGAAATTTAATGAGCAGGAAGGTGTCATTATCGTGAAGATTTCAGTAGAAATTTTCTAAAAGGGAACAAGTGTTTAGCATATAGCTTTACACTCACAAGATTGGGGCAAGCAGAGAGGTCTGTACTTCTCAAAGTCTAAAAAGGCCTCCCGTAAACTCTAACAGTGTATACATTATTAAAGCATACAGATACATTCTCAACATCCGATCCTTACACCACCGTCCCAGGAACCAATGGTGTTGCACTTCACATTACACAGTGACAACATTTCCAGAATTTCTCATCCCACGAAATCTGGAGATTCACATGACCTTGAGCAGTACACCGTTACTGATAAGCAATGAATAGGAACCTTCCTAAACTTATTAGCTCTTCACGTCTCTTTCAAGATTTTCTTCTGAGCCCTCTCTATCTGTAATACACATGACTCCTTTCTCTTGCTACTGAAGCCTTGAAACTGCATTTGCAGATGAGAGAACATGCAAGGCAAATAAAATGCACTTCAAATTCAGGCGTAGTTTAATTAGCTATGGGGAAGCTCCATGATGTGCACTTTAGGTACATGATTGTATGTACATGTATAACTTCAAAATAAATGCAGCAATCTAATGCGAACACAGGTAAATGAGTTAATGCTTACATTTGTGGTGCATTTCAAATTAATGTAACATAACTTGAGACATAAGTGTAATTATGTATGAGAACTACATGTCATTCATGGTTAATCTAAACATTAGTGCACACACATTTATGGATCTGTAGTTTCTACAGTGAATGCATTTCAGTAATACATTTGAATACTTCACTTTTCATTAAAAAAGTTAGGCACACAAAGTATATGGTGCTCAATGCATATATATATTGATCTTCTGTGACGTGCAAGTGTGGAGCTAAAATTACGCTGCTCCAAAAGTGATAAGCTTCCCATTGTAGACTTTAGAGAATATAATTCGATCAGAAGTGTAAGAAGCCAAACAAAGGAAATATGGCATTAACTCAGGAGATGAAACAGTGCAAACCCCAGTAACGGTTATTACTAGAGAATATTACTGGAGAATTCCAAGTAAGTCAGCGAAATCAATAACTCCGTGAAAATGAACTGAGCTAGATTTTGAAAGATAAGAATGGAGCAGCAGTGAAGGATTTAGGTTCCCTGCAATTTTCCTGCTTGCCATTGAAGATCTGTTAAGTAGGTCAGACCGGCAACAAGTGAAAAAGGCTGAAAGGTCTCTATATTACACGTGATGGAAATATGCTAAACACAGGCTGTGAGGAGGAATTGTACCTTAGGCCAGGCCACAGTAATAAGAAATGAAGGATTGGAGAATGACCTGTACAAAAGCTATTGTTGAAGAAAATATATTTGCTTTAGTGATGGTGGAAATGAGAGATGAATCTAGTAGTCCAGTTAACCAATTTACAGGTTATTCAAAGTTACAGCCTGAGCAGAGTAGCAGATTTCTGTTTCAACAAGGTGAATCAGTATAATAATTCTGCAATAACATCAAATAACACAAAGTCAGCTGCAAAGTCAAAACAAAGACCAGCATCATCAACAATACTCCAGGTAATGAATAAGAAAGAGGCTAACACTGATATCAAGCTCATACAAAAAGGTATATTAGCAATAAATAAAAGGGCTAATCATACTCCATGTAATTTATCTAAACCAATGGTGGGCAAAATATTTATAACACCCACCTACAAGTCGGATGAGTTCAGAAAATTTTGGCCTTCCTTAGGTCAGACAAAGTTTTCCATCTCACCACATTCCTATGCTTAGAAAAAGAAAAGTCCTCTTTGCCTAGCCTACCACTGATCATTTTCAGATAGAAACTGTACCATAGGTGGGGCAGCTGATCCGAAAAAGGGAGAAGTGCAGCTGCCTTTTCATTTTATCCCCTGGACAGGTATACCATTGCTTATACCACATCTACCTCACCAGCTGTGACGTCCGTTGATGCTGAAAATAGAATCAACACAATAAATCTGCCAAATGAAAAGAGGGGTAAGTGGAAACTGAATGTATGGGAAGGTCTAATTAGGGAAAAGATGAGGATAGCCATGGATGTTACTCGCTTGGGTGCTTCACATCTGTTATTGAAAGAAGATGACAGTTAAGACAACTGAAATATCTATTTCTTTTCTATTAGCTACTCATGGGTCTCCCCTCAACCATTTACAAATTTCTAAGACACTGAGTGTTACCTAAAGGAAAATGCAAACAATGGAAGACACAGCTCAATATAGTAAGGAAATTTGCCAACTCAAAGCTGGTACACTGGCCATCAGAAGGGAAGGAAGGGCTAAACGATAGAGCAGGACTGTCCAGTGTATTTATTATCAAATCACCAATTGAATGAGAAGAACCGGGTTTGAGAGCTACATTAAAAACAGATGAAAGAAGGAGAAATGAAATACTGAAAAAAAGGAATTTATATATAGCTTTGGGAGCCCCTCACAACAGAGTAAGAATTTCACTAATAGGGCAAGAAGACAATATCTCATATCATGTTCTTCCATTCCAGAGTGGTGTTCATTTATGTTTCCAGATTAACCAGAGAGCAGATTAAATCTTTACCTAGACAAGTTGGGCTGGACTCTGGATCCTATCAGAACATATCTGTTGAATGAGGGTTGTGAGATTATGGACGAAGGTCAATCAGTGACTACAAGCAAAGAGATCAGTTATGTAAAATGCAGCATACACTGTGGCATAGAAGTTTGGTTGATCAAATAGCACTCCTGACAGGCTGCATGTGTCCTGATCAACAAAGTATGACAATCCCCTTGAAAGTGACCCAGTGTACACAGATGCCTATACAAGCTGTAGCTTGACCACTGCTATACAAATTATACAAATCGTTAGTGATACAGATGGTGTAAATGACTCTCTTTCAGTGCTTCAGCAGCCTACCGTAGCATTTCCTTGTGCCTACCCACTCTGCAACAAACTTGCAACGAAATAAAATATTCTGTGTAAGAATTTAAACTGGATAAGAGGTAGCAAAGTCATAATTGAACATTCACAGTGTGGCATCATAGCTTTGCTCCATTCTTGACCCCTTCCCCTCGCCTTCAACCCCATCTGCCACAGGTTGCATTTATAACAAGAATTCTACAAAGGAGTCCAAAACCTTCACAAATAATGAGCAATAAGTCAGCAAGATGCACTGCTTGGCCAAGGATGGAGGGATATCATTATTTCTGCCTCTTCCAGACTGAACTGTGGAGCGCCATCAATTATGCCTTCTATATCTCCAGGCAATGCAGTAACTGTTGGACCCAAAACATGGTATTTTTGCAACTTTGAATCCTTAGCAAGGGCATCAAATGGCTTCATGTGATTGAACTGACAATCATCTCTCATTATTGAAAGACCAATAAAGGCTGAGCCTTTAGGCCTTTTGAAGCCAGCTGATTGATCTAACTATATCTCTTGCCACTAGAGTGTTAATTGTGTCAACTCACCCTCCCATCCAATCCAATTTACAGACCTCACCCAAGAGTTGAGGTCAGCTATTGTGGTAGTAGGCAGAAAAGTTGGAATTGGCAAGCCATATAACAATCCTGTCAGGCCGTGGCCTTCAAACAGGTTTTAGCTCCAGGTAAATGGATGGATCATCCCTGGAAAAACAGAAATAGTCATTCACAATAGGTAACTGTGAAGCCTAGTAATATCGGTATATGTTTTCCACGCCCTGCCAACCATCAAAGACCAACTGAACACATTTGTTCATTATTTGCCTGGGTTATTTACCCACCTAGACAAGAGGGAGCAGGGACTTGTATTATGTAAAAGAAACTGTTTGAGAGCTCAAAAGTTTATTTCAGACCATATAAATTATCCCTGGTAATGTCACCATCTTGAATAGAGTCAGCTTTTTTGTTTGGGCGAGGACAAGATTATTACAAATCCTAAGGTCCTTACTCAGACTATCTAGGAGAAGAGCGATGCTGAACTCCCAACACAATACCAGCTCAACAGTGATGTGCATTCCTGGATATCGAAAGCATCAAGTTTATACCTGCAACAGGAACTGCCAGTGGGTGGTGGAATTCCTTCCTTGAACAGGGTACAATGCCTGAAATCCAAGTTAACTATCAAGCCAAAGACTTCACCATATAAGCCTAAAATATCCATCAAACTCCGGGTAGTCCATCTATGGTATCAGATGAAGAGGAGGATGTCTTCCACAACAAGCAAAACTCACTCCGCATTTCTGTCCTCCCACTGAAATCTATGCACCGGGACACCTTTCCTTATCCAGACAGCTATGGGATTAATCATCACAGTGAAGAGCAAGGATAGAGAGGACAGTCCTGTCTGGTACCCATCTCAATAGGTACTATTTGAGAGGGACCAGATGTCAAGGACACTTGCCCAAGGTTTACAATATAGGAATCTGAAAGCACAGTTCTTTCCCAAGAGACCCTGCTGGAAGAACCCCATCTCCGGCATCAACACTTTTTAACCCCTTGCGTGTGCGGCGAATTTAGCGCTGTGCGGGCATTTTTATTAGTGGGCGGGATTCGGACGGCCCCCGGCCGTCCTCCGCACACGCCCACCGTGACGCATGACGGCCGGGGGCTGTCATGAGCATGCAAGGGGTTAAAAATCAACTAATAATCAGTGCACTGGGAACAGAGGAGTCATAGGCATGAACATGTGTACCCATATTATTCCGTGATGTGTACATTGTCCCATTTAAATCTGTTCTGGTCTGTGCGCATTAGGGAAGAGATAACCTTAATCAATCTATTCACTAGGATCTTTGCTAACATGTTTGCTTCCATGATTATAAGTGAAATAGGGCAATAAGGAGCACAACTGTCAGGGTTGTTCAAGTTCCAATATAAAAGCTATGATGACACTATGCAGAATCTCCTTAAGATAGTCCGATTGTATGATATTGTTGAACATATTCTGTAGAGTCAGGTGGCTGTCCAGTCTCTTCAAAAAAACTCAATTTACCAGACATTGGAATCGGGTATCTTTCCAGATTAGATAGAACTCAATGTTTTGGTTATCTTGCCCTCGCTTGATGGAAGGTGAAGCATTTGTCAAACTGAATTCAATAAACTTCTGGTCGGTAGATCCTGCAGCCCTAAATTGACAGCTTCATAGTTTGACAGAAGTCTTTGTGTCATCGGAAACTAATGCTACAGCAAGGTTCAGGTTCACTGTAAGAGTCCTGGTGTACAGGTTGTGTTTGCGCACCCAGTAACAGAACTTGCCCACTTTGTTCCTACTTCGTAAATGTGCTTCTGTGATGTCATCAAGATCAGTCAAACCATGTTGATTTCTAAGTGCTTAAGCTACAGTTTTCTGATGAAGGGGTAATGCCTCCCTGTTAGAGGCAAGCTCCTATTCTAGGGCCATAAGTTTAGTTTATAATGTTACCATTGCAAGTTCACTGTCTCACTCTCTGCCCACGAGATACAATATGTACTTCCTATGGGGCACCACTTTAAAGAGACCAAGATACCAAGGGAGGAGACTGTGTCCACATTTAGCTTGACATAAGTGTATAGCTCTTCTTGAAGGAAGGCAGAAAATTATTTGTCTACCAACCACCAAGCATTTAGAGTCTATATCCCTCAAAAACCAGCATTTGTGTGGATGACAGACAGTTCCACTTGGAAATCATCAGATTTACCCAGATGGACGATGTACAAGCCTGCAACCGATGATAAGTCTGTAGCTGCAATAAAGAAATAATCAGTTTGGGAGAGTTTCTGGTGTATTGCTGAATAAAGAGTGAAGGACCCCTAACCCAGGTGCCAAACCCCCCTCACAACACACAGATCTAGCGGTGTCGTCTAGTAAGAGAATGCTGTGCACCTTGAGGTTTTAGTGGGGCAAGAGCAACAAGCATTAAGATCTCACTAAATGATCTCTTTAAAGTCCCCTCCCAAAAATTGTAATCCATTGGGGTGTCTGCCACTAAGTTGTCTAGTGCATGCAGAATTTCGTGCCTGAGGCAGGAGGGGTGTAAACATTCAGGTTTGACCATGGTCCACCCTAGCCTATCCCTGTGTACACAGGTCATCACAACTGAGAAGGATACAAGCAGCAGGATTTCCACACCGTTGACCCTTTAGTGAATCCCAAATAGTAAATTCTTTTGAACCCATATCTTTCTAGGAAGCTACCCTTGGAGGTAGATTGCCCAGACGTGGGTCCCGGGCTCACTGTGCCACTGGATTCAAGCTAGCCTGGCTGATGAGGGGTGTTGCCCCACAACCGGTCCCAGGATGCTTGTTTCTGGTCCAGGGAGGACCTGGCTTGGCAGTTCGGTCTGGACTGTTCCCATGAGGCACAGGGTCAAGACTGATTTGTATATGGCTGGGTTTAAACTGGGGTGGCATGGTGAGCAAAAGAACGATGGATCTTAACGAGATCTATTGATTGGGGGTGAATGTTTGATTTGCTCTGCATTTCGTCCAGCATCTGTGTGTATTTTGCCTTCTCACCTGAAGTGTGCCGGGTATGCCCAGATATGGGTCTGGGGCTCACTGTGCCACTGGAATCAAGTTAGCCTGGCTGATGAGGGGTGATGCCCCGAAACTGGTCCCAGGAGGCTTGTTTCCGGTCCAGGGAGGACCTGGCTTGGCAGTTCAGTCTGGGCTGTTCCCATGAGGCACAGGGTCAAGACTGATTTGCATATGGCTGGGTCTAAACTGGGGTGGCATGGTGAGCAAAAGAACAATGGATTTAACCCAGATCTATTGACTGGGGGTGAATGTTTGATTTGGTCTGTATTCTATCCATCATCTGTGTGTCTTTTGCTTTCTCGCCCTAAGTGCACCAGGTATGCCCAGACGTGGGTCCCGGGATCACTGTGCCACTGGATTCAAGCTAGTCTGGCTGATGAGGGGTGCTGCCCCGAAACCGGTCCCAGGATGCTTGTTTCCGGTCCATGGAGGACCTGGCTTGGCAGTTAGGTCTGGACTGTTCCCATGAGGCACAGGGTCAAGAGTGATTTGCATATGGCTGGGTCTAAACTGGGGTGGCATGGTGTGCAAAAGAACGATGGATTTAACCCAGATCTATTGACTGGGGGTGAATGTTTGATTTGCTCTGCATTCCATCCATCATCTATGTGTCTTTTTCTTTCTTGCCCTAAGTGCGCCGGGTATGCCCAGACGTGGGTCCCCGGGCTCACTGTGCCACTGCTTTCAAGCTAGCCTGGCTGATGGGGGGTGATGCCCCGAAACCTGGCCCAGGATGCTTGTTTCCTGTCCAGGGAGGACCTGGCTTGGCAGTATGGTCTGGACTATTCTCATGAGGCACAGGGTCAAGTCTGATTTGCATATGGCTGGGTCTAAACTGAGGTGGCATGGTGAGGAAAAGAATGATGGATTTAACCCAGATCTATTGACTGGCCGTGAATGTTTAATTTGCTCTGCATTCCATCCATCATCTGTGTGTCTTTTGCTTATAGCAATTGAGGGCATAGTGTAGAAGCAGAAAGAAATGTGCTTTGCAATTTTGGCCCCTTCTGATAGATACTTCTGGTAGGGAGCACATATCACCAATTGCCCATTTTGCTATACCTCTAGTTCCATTCAGAGCAACATTGATGGTCTGAACACACTGACAAGACATCAATTGAAAACTTTCAACAAAACCTGTCCCCACCATTTCGACCTTACTCTTTTTGCCCAGAAGCAACTGTCACCCTCAAAAACATTGACCCAATGGAGGAAAGTAAACTTTAGGTGTGAAAAGCAAACAATCCTCTTTCCCTGTAACAATAATGCTGGTTCACGAAGGGAAGTATAGAAGACAGATGATCAAAATCAACTACTCAATGGTGACCTACTATCCCCAGTGTAGACAGATTTAGGGTGGCACCACATATCCCCCCTTTGGAGATGTCTAAAGGAAAACTAATGATGTTTAAAGGAATCTACATTCAATAGAAAAGGCTAAATGGTCTGGATTGAGAAGCGAGACAAAGACAAGACAGTTTAAACTTGATGTTAAAAAACTGCATGGTCCAATTTATCAAGCAGGAAAGTCCCACTACTAGTAAAGATCTCAGTTTCATAGAAGTGCCTCTTGTTCATTATGTCCCTCTCTTCCTCTGGCTCACTGATTTATCATGATTTTTTCTGATGCTGGTTTGTGAAGCATTCGTGGGACGGCAGTAGCAGCGCTTAGGCCCTGTTTTTCTCTGGAGCTCACACTTGAGCATGAGATGCTTTGTGTGGCATGCTGGTAGGTTGCCCCACCAGGCTGAGGACAACCTTTCTCTCCTTCATACATTTCCAAACTGCCTACTATATTTCAAAGAAGTGTGTCTCCCCCACACCTCTTAAGTTAACTTTGAGTTTGACAAGATATAGCAAAACATAGGGGAAAATGTATCATTACTTCAAGTGCAGAAGCATTGCTTGAAAGAAAGAGAGCAGAATGATGAAATATCTACAAAGATATGACTCTATTGCTCTCTTCCCAAGTACTGAAGCACAATCATCATGCTCACAAACTTTTGAAACATATTACAAATGTGTTTGTTTGAGTATAGCAAAGGTTAGGTAATGGAAGGGTATATTTCTGTACAAAATAATATACTTAGACTAACTTTAAAACATTCCCCACTTTGTATGTGTGCTGTAGAGTGCAGTACACAAGCAAAGCTTGAAAAGCTTGGAGGAATAAAAACATGTCTTGTACTTTGTGCCATCCTCGAGGAGATGCAATGTTTTGTTGCAAAGCCTTATCTACAAATGTTCGTAGATACGCCTTTCATAAAAAACCATGGACGATAGAGGAGAACGAACATTTACCACCCATGTGATGGATATCGTGTTGATGCAAAATAACACAAATCAGCAAAAAAGTATTACTTTACATTACTTTTAGCCAACTTTCCTCTGCAAGCATTGTTTTGTGCTGGAAATTAAATCATTAATCAACAATTTGCATTGTTTTGCGTCACTTTGGAGACTTTTCACCACATAAAGTGTTGATAAATCTGGCCCATGGTCTAGTTGCATTGCAAGTACCTCCGGTGAATGGTACTTTATTTGATTAAAAATATAATCATAAAAGCAAGACATTGCAAGTAGTTTTTGCTTGACTGCTAAAAAGTATCTTCATTGTTGTTGGACTGAGTGTATGTATTCCAAGAATAGTATCACCCTGTTGGAGTCAAGAAACACCTCAGCTGCACAGCTAGCTGCCTGGAGTACTGCATCTCAGTCAACATAATTGTGCATTCAGCTGATGGTGATGTGGGTTATGGTGCCTGGAAGAGCCTGAGTGATTGCATGCAGTGTACCCTTTTATTGGTAAAAATTGAAAATTCTTCAGAGATATTAGGGGCCAAATTTATTAATGGTTTTGCATCGCACTGCGTCATCACAAATCGCTGCCTTACGTTACTCTGCAGCAGGAAGGCATGCCATGGGTGGAGCATGGGTGTTCTCTGAGGATTGTTTTTCTGCAAGAAAGTGTACCTTCACAAAAACAATCCTGCCTACAAAACCAAACAGTTACTCCAATCAGCAAAGGTCAGACGGCCCCAGCCACCTCATTCCACAACTGATGCTGGGCCATTACCACATTGAGCCTCCACTGAAGAATATTGAACAAGAGTGTGAGTGATGGAGCAGGATTTCGCAAAAAGAAACCTGCTCGGATTGACACCCCCATAATACTTATTAACAGTGTGCAGTGTAAAATTAACAAAGCAAATCACATGAACACGTGGGAAATCGCTTTGCGCATGCGTGCACTAATGTGAACTAATGCATGAAAGAACTAGGCCGCATTTTACATTGCATTTCAATAGAAACAAGATTTATGCACGTTTAGGCTGCATCTCGCATTCGCCTTTTGCATTTTGCTTTTTTTTATTTTACAGAGTTTTATATAGCGCAAACTTGACCCGAAGGTATCAGGTATCAGAGCGCTTTACATAGCACCAGTTGCATTACATGAGGACACATTCCTTTTTGTTAGGCACGGGGAGATTAAGTGATTTGCCCAGAATCACAGGATGTTCAGCGTCATTGCCAAGACTCCAACCCAGTTCCCCATAATGCCGCTTTGCATGAAGCTTAAGCTAGGAAGAATATTAACAGGGGATAGTGCAAAAGTGGGTGGTACACAGTGAAAAATGCTTTACCATGTAATTAATTAATGTTTATGTTCTATTTGCCGTAGTGAGTCGAATGGGCCTGTATTTTCCTAAATTGTCCGGATAGATGAGGGGCAGGAAAATGAGCAAGAATGACCTGACAAAACCGACAGAAGTGCAGAGCGCTGCGGATGATGAACATTAGTTCAAGGCTATGCAGCACAGAGAACATTGTTTGCCTGCCAAAAGATGGGACTGGCCGTGGGTTCCACAACTTCTTCCGCAGACGTGGCTGAGAATTTAATGAAATGTAGCAAGAATAAAAATGTTTGGACTAGTCAGTAACTACGCAATGGGAAAGGAAGTAGAACAATAAGTATGAACAATTTTGAATGAAATCATGGTGGTGTGATACACCACCTCCCCGAGCATCCAATGAGCAGTCGAATTCTGTGCAATGTTTCAATTAATGTGGGTTGGACATGTAGGTTATAGGGTATAACTGGGGTGCCTTTGGGGGTGTGGTTTAGGTTGGCGCGGTGCTGCAGCGGTAGGAGATTGAGAAGGGAGATGCGTCGCTGTTCGTCGGTTTGCAGAGAGGCCTAGCTGTTCCTGTCCTTGTCCTGTCCTGTTCCTGAAATCTTTGTTTCCTGACTCTATTTCAGGAGAACCCCACTACTCCCTTGGCCAGGGTGGTGGTATTTCATTGATCTTTGGGTTTGTATTATCTATCCACTCCGTCATAAGAACACTGTTTCACATTATTTTTGCTGAAACTGATGTCTCTTCATCTATCTACTCCCTCATATGCATATTGTTAATTGTTGATGAGTTTGACACTGTTTGCATTGCTGATTGATTTTCTCTCCCTTGTGTGAGATTCTTTGTTTGCATTGCGACCTGTATACGATGAGCATTAATCATATATTTGAGATAAACCTTTTAAAACTTACCGAGAGTCTGTGATTATTTAGCAGGTTAGATAGTCAGTTAGTTCTATTATTACCATCAACTACTCAACTAGTTGGTCCATCTACCGAGAGGAAAGCGAGTTGATATATAGGTCTAGTTATGTATTTAGAATAATTGAATATGAATCTGTGAAGGAAACGATTTCCACGTCTTTAAAACTTTACCCCCAGCGCATCAGGGATTTGGGTGAATGTGTATGGGCCAATGTATGTAATATTGATGAGTATCGATCCCTGATTAAGTGTGGCGCTGGATCAGTTTTCTGGTAGCAGAGGATGGTTTAATTATTGATTAGTTTGGTAATAATTATTGATTATTGAATATATGTTTTTAACAAGAAAAGTTAGTGTCCTGTTCTATGTTGTCTAGAAGTACAGGTACGGAGATACCTGAAGAATCCCGGGATGGAAATTTAGCCTGAAGTAGGCAGAAGAAGAGTGTGGATAAAGAAATCACACTGCAGAAGTACTTTGTCTGTTGTTATAATACTGTATGGCGGAAGGCTGTAGGTGTTATATTTAGGGACAATTTCATATGTGAATAGAGTGTCTGAAATAGCGAAGGGTCTACTTTCGAAACTCTGGCCTTATCCCCAGAGGAGTACCAAGACCTCTTTTACACCAAAAAGTCCTCTTGCAAAACTTTGGCCTTATCCCTAGAGGAGTACCAAGTCCACTGTAGCTTGTTTGGGTGCAAAGTAATGCTGGTCGTTATTTTACTTGAAGTAAAAGAATTTCTCGTTTTGAAGTGAAGAACTATCTCTTTATTTAGAGGAACAGACAAGGTAGCATTGTTTTATGTTGTTACTAACAAGAATTTTGATTAAGATTTAGAAGATTTAGAAATACATTGCCTTATTATTGTGTAAAGGGAGGGTCAGTAGAAGGAGTGATACTGACGTCACAAAAAGGCCGCGCTGACATTGGTCAGGCGACGAACGTGAAGTAAGCTCTGATTGACCGGTTGGTGTGAGCCGCGCTGGTATTGGTTGAGATAGTAGATACGTAGAGAGCTGTGATTGGATGGTTGGTGTGAGTCACGCTGGTATTGGACAAGAACTGTCAAATAGAATAAGTAGAATCACGGAAGGGTTCCCTTGTTGTTTTGTTGAGAGACATTAGTGTAAAGAGTTAGAAAAATTAAGTTGCTAAAGAAAATAAAGAATTTCTTTAAAAAGGATAAACCAATAGTGACTAGAAAGGTAATTCTTATTCCCCCTCCAGGAACGCCTGCTTCCTATATGATGTTGGAGTTGAGGATACCATACGTGTACTTGGTAAGAGAATTGGGTGGAAAACACAAAGGATGATGGTGTTATAGCTTTTCCACAGCATGGTTCGTTTAGTATAAGGATTTTGCAGAATTTGAGAAATCGAATGAATTCATTAGAGCCAAATCCCGGACCTACACAGTATGAAGCGTTAGAGGAATGGGAAGTAGAAGCATTCGAAAGAGAGAAATATCGAGGGGGTAGGAGATACAGAAATTTAGTGACTAGATACCCTTTTGAGAGAAGAGAGGATACAATGAAACGATGGAGGAGAGCTGTGGTAATGGAGGGTTTGTACCCAGTTTTAGTTGCTGAAGACCAGACAGGAGGCAAATGTAAAGAGAAAAAGAAAAATGTAGAAACTTCAAGTTTAAGAGATGATGCAAACGATTCTGATGATGAGTTGTTAGAGGATATTATGACCAAAGACCTCCTCCATATCAAAAAAATTCAGTCGAGGTGACTCTGAATGCACCCTTTATGGGAAATCCATTAACCCCACAGATTTCGGACATTGCTAGAATAGTGCAAGAAAAAGAATTGGACATACTAAATAAGGCAAGAGTAGAGCAGATCCAGAAAATGAATCAGCATTGACGGTACCGGTACCAATTGGTCCTGTAGTTCCATTGTATGGAGAAAGACAGAATATATCAAAAGTACATACATTGGCAGTCCCAAGGAGTAGCGACAGGAGTGGAATGGTGACGGTAGTAATTGAGGATGGAAAGGCTGACACAAATACTACATTGTTAGATCTTCTGGTTTGTGAGATGATAACAGAAACCCCTAGAAGAAGTGTACAAATAGATCCAAGGAGAATTGGGCCGAATGTTATTGCAGCGACAGGGAGTTCAGCAGGTCCTTCACCAGAGGAATTAAAGGATTGGTTAAAGGGAATGGAAAGGCAAAAACCTCAACCACAGAGTATAAATGTGAGCCAATTGAAAGTGGATTTGGAAGAGATGATTATTGGTACAATAAGTCCAGATAGACTAGGGACTTACTGAGATGAAGAGATGATGTTTTTGTGTAAAAGTATTACTTGGAGAGCGAGGAATCTTCATGAGAAAATAGCAGAGGCTGCTATTGAATATGGAATAGATATAGAGAAGTCAAAGGTGTTGCAGAAATCATACAGATTGGCCTTTACTGAAAAGGATTTGGAGAGTTTGAATGCGTCAGGAAAAATATTGCAGATAAAAGAGTTGATTAATATTCTGAAAAAACGGGGAGATGTTGAACGGTTGAAAGATAGATGGACAAAAAAGAAAGGAGAGGCAGCTGGAAAAGGAGCATCGATGTCTCCGTTAAAAGCAACAGAACAAGTTGAGAGGGCGTGGCCGAAGAGAGAAGTTCCAGGTGGTGGATATGTTCACGTTCCTTGGACAAGACAGGATATATTGTCCTTTACGAATGATTTTCCCAGTTAAGGGAGAAACCGGTTGAGTGGTATAAACAGGTAGAGAGGTTTGTGAAAGTTTCAAAGGTTTTGTTAAACGATTTAGATGGTTTGTTTGAGATTGTCGTTCCAGCTGATTTGTGGACAGAATGTAAAATTACTGTCGATTGGCCAAAAGAAGAATATCCTAGAGATTCTAAAATAGGTGCACCATCTGATGAGGTGATGAAAAAGTATAATCAGGTAATCACCTTTTTGAAAGGAAAAATTTCCCCTAAGGAAACAGATTGGGTAAAGATTGACAGAACGACCCAAGAACCAAAGGAGTCAGAGCATGCTTATTATGAAAGGTTGTTGCAGGTATTTAAACAGTACAGTGGGTTTGAGAACATTGGAGACAAAGATATGGGACATTTTGTGTATCGTTTTGTGTTTGGTTTGAAACCGGAGATAAGTAATATGATTCAGCAACATTTGATCTGTTGGCAGAGCAAAACAATTGATGACATTTTGAGGTATGCAAGTATTGTAGTGATGACATTGAATCAAGACATAAAAAAATAAAGGAAAAAATGATGTGGGCACAAGTGAGGTAGCAGAGCAACAAGAAGTAAATAATAATTCCCAGACAGGTTACCAGATGAATGGTCAGAATCAAAATAGTCAAGTACCCAGTGGAGGTAGAGGTGGAGGGAAAATGAGTAAAGAAGAGGCTAGGAAGAAATGTCCTTGTCGTGCGTGCGGAAAGTATGGACATTGGAAGAACGAGTGTAGATCCGCTCAAAAGAATAATGGGATAAATCAAAATTTAAATCCACAGATGCAGAATGAGGTAGGTGTGAATCAACAGCAGCAGCAGCAGCAGGTAGTTGCTCCACAGTTGCAGGTGCCACAAGCCCCCATGCCCAATAATGTGAATGCTCAAGTACAGAGGTACCGTGCGAACACTGGATTTCACGGAGGTGATCAAGTTGGTAAGAATCAAAATGTGCAAATTGTTCCGCAATATTGGTTGCAGTGCAATGAGAATGATTCAGACTCATCTCAATGACGGTGCCTGAGGAGGGAGGAAGAGTGCGTACTTGGCGCATCTTTAGCGGTAGATCAGTCAGGTCCATTTGTTGACGGGAAGGTGGAAGGTAATGATATTACATTCCTGGTGGACACTGGTGCTACCCGTTCTACTGTGAGAGCAGCAGAAATTCCAAACCTACCCCTCTCGGGAGAAACTATCCAAGTTGTAGGAGTCTAAAATAAGCATATTAGAACACCAGTCACAAATCTGATAGAAGTTCATATTGGGAGTTTCAGAGACATGCATTGTTTCGTAGTATGTGACTCAAGTCCAGTAAATCTCCTGGGAAGAGATTTATTGTGCAAAATGAATTGTACCATCTATTGTACACCAGATGGTATTGCGTTTCAGACACCTGATGAGTATGTTGAATTCAAGATGATGTTAGCGAAGCAAGGGACAGAGGTGGATGAGTTGTTTTCACTTCTCACAGAAGAGAGTTTGCCCGAAGAATTAAAAAGTACAGTGAGGTCGGATGTATGGGACTTTACGGGAAAATAGATTGGCCTAATGACAAATGTAGATCCGATTCAGGTTACAGTGAAAGAGGGTGCTGTGTATCCAAACACACCTCAGTACAAAATGAGTCCAGAAGTAATTGCAGGAGTCACTCCTGTGATTGATCAAATCATTGAACAGGGAATTTTGAAAGAAATAATGAGTAGTCCTTGTAATTCGCCTATTATAGGAATTAAAAGCCAAGTGGAAAATATAGAATAGTACAGGATTTAAGAAAGATTAATAAAATTGTAGTACCCTGTTGTCCAGTAGTACCGAATCCAGCAGTAATCCTTTACCAAATTCCATGCGATTCAGAAAGGTACACAGTGATTGATTTGTGCCAAGCATTTTTCTCGATTCCTTTACATCCGGAAAGCCAATATCTTTTTGCATTCCGGTTCAGAGACCATGTTTTGGCATGGTGCCGAGTTCCTCAAGGGTACACAGAGAGTCCTTCAATCTTTATTCAGATTCTGAGAAGGTGTCTGGAGACCTTGGTCATGCCAGGAAATTCAGTTTTGGTTCAGTACATTGATGACCTACTTGTGGCATCAAAGACCCGAGAGGCATGTGTGACAGATACCATTGCCTTACTGAAACATTTGGCAGAAGGAGGACACAAAGTGTCACCAGCAAAATTGCAATTTTGTAAACAGGAAGTCCAATACCTAGGACACAAAATAGAAAAGGGAGTCAGAAAGGTGACACCAGAAAGAATTAGTGTGATTAAACAATTGAGCCCACCTACCACTCAGAAAGAAGTCCGAATGTTTTTGGGAATGGTTGGATATTGTAGGCAGTGGATCAGTGGTTTCTCACTGATTGCAAAACCTCTACAGAAGTTGACATGAAAAGATGTGAAAGATCCAATTGTGTTGGATGATGAAAGTATGGAAGCTTTTACTAAACTGCGAAACAGTCTTTGTCGAGCAACTGCACTGGGAATGCCAGATTATGCAAAAGCATTTTGCATTGTACTGTTGTGAAAGAGATGGGTGTGCACTTTCAGTTTTAACTCAAAACATGGAATGGCACGACCTCCAGTAGCATATTTTTCTGCTACTTTGGATTCAGTGGCTGCAGCGTTGCCAGGCTGTTTAAAAGCAGTAGCTGCTACTTGTGTGAGTCTGGAACAGAGTGAAGCAATTGTGATGGGACATCCAGTCAAGGTGTATGTGCCACATTCAGTTGAGATCCTTTTGACACATACAAGGACACAGTACATGACCTCTAGTCGGCTGACTAAGTATGAAAGAGTGATCTTGGGTGCTGAAAATGTGACTGTGGTAAGGTGCACTACAGTGAATCCTGCAACTCTGTTGCCGAATTCATATTGTGAGGAAGTAAGAGAGGAGGCCGATCATGATTGTTTGGATGTGACAGAGTTGTGCATGAAACCCAGGCCCGATATTGAGGACGTTCCATTAGAAGAATCAGATTGTGAGATGTTCGTTGATGGATCATGTTTAAGAAATGAAAAAGGAGAATTGTGTTCTGCCTATGCTGTTTGCACCATAGCGGGAGTTTTAGAAGCATCCTGTTTAAAGGGGGTAAACTTGCTCAAACTGCTGAATTGATAGCTCTGATTAGAGCGTGCAAAATTGCCAAAAGCCTTAGGGTAGCCATATTTACTGATAGTCAATATGGTTTTGGGGTTGTCCACGACTTCGGTCAGCTATGGATGCAAAGGGGATTTCTGACTTCTTCAGGTTCCCCTATAAGAAACAGCAAAACTGTAAAACATTTATTGGATGCTTTACAAATGCCCAAAAGAATTGCAGTGGTCAAATGTTACGCACATAAGTCAGCAGATGACTATGTGACAAGGGGCAACAGATACGCAGATCAAGTAGTGCGTTTCTGTGCACGAAATTTAATTGCCCTAAACAGAGGGATTGAAAAGGAAAATACCAATTGCCATCTTATGTTTTCTTCATCTTTTGAAACTTGGGATGAGATTAGGCAGTTACAGGAAGAGGCAAGAGATGAGGAAAAAGAAATGTGGATGAATTCAGGCTGCAGAAAGAGGGCAGAGGACGAAGTGTGGGTCTATATAGACGAAAGACGAGTCATGCCAGACGGTTTACTATCCCAAATGGCAAGGGTATACCATGGAATTGCACATGTTGGAAGAGATGCAATGATCAGGCTCTTCAAGCAATCATGGTATAACCCAAAGTTCAGGGTCATTGCAGAGAGTCTCTGCCAGAGGTGTGTCACCTGCCAGCAGCAGAATCCAGGCAGGAAGACAGTTGTTAGTTGGGGATGAATTGGAACAGCAGCAGGACCATTCACCCGACTTCAGTTGGATTTTATTGAGCTTCCCCCGTGCAATGGGCTGAAATATGTGTTGGTTGTTGTCTGCTTGTTTTCTCGCTGGGTGGAAGCCTATCCAACGAGAAGGAATGACAGCCTAACTGTCGCAAAGCAGCTTCTAAGAGAACTGATTCCTAGATTTGGATTTCCAGTCACTTTGGAAACAAATAGAGGAACCCATTTTAATAATGAGATAATTCGGATGATTTGTGCTGCATTACAGATTGAGCAGAAGCTGCATTGTGCCTATCGACCCGAAGCTTCTGGAGTGGTTGAACAGATTAATGGCACTATAAAATCTAGATTAGGAAAGGTGTGTGCATCCACAACACTAAAATGGCCTGATGCTTTACCCCTTGTATTAATGAGTCTTAGAAGCATTCCTGACAAAAAGACGGGTTTGAGTCCACATGAAGTCCTGATGGGAAGAGCAATGAGACAAGCATTTATACCAGCGAACAAACTGATGAATATATCTGATGATCTAGTGCTTGATTATTGCAGAGGATTAGCTGATCTGGTGCGTTCTGTGTCTCGCCAGGTTGGAGAAGATGCTACTACGACACAGCTGAATCAAGCTCGTGATCTGAGTCCTGGTGATTGGGTTCTTGTCAAGAAACACGTGAGGAAATCGTGTTTAGAACCCAGGTGGAACAGACCTTACCAGGTGATTCTGGTGATGACAACAGCAGTGAAGTGTGGTGGTTTGCCAAATTGGATCCATGCCAGCCATACCAGATGAGTCCCAAGTCCCCTTGAAAGACAAGAAGAGCAGCAACTGGTACACCAAAGCCAAAGACCAGAGGCTGAAGTGTGTGAAGCTGAAGAATCTAAAATAACAGATTCTGAAGAACAAACGGATGATGAACAGCCAAGCACAAGTCGAGTAGAGTGGGCACCAGTTACTGGGTCTCATGAGACTGCTGTTGAACCAGGAGAAAGAGAAGATACTGTAAGTCAAGTAGTAGAACAGATAGAAGAAAGGCCAAACAAGAGAACCTGTGAACCAGATGGAGAAGGTGAAAAAGTAGTTCAAGTTAAAAGGCCAAGAAAAGGTGACAATTGGCCAAGCGGAGTGAAAAGACTGAAATACACTCTTGTGAGGAGAAAGTCAAAGAGAAGACCAGAGCAAATCAATGAGTTCACAAGTCAAACAGAACAAGAAGAGTCAGAAGAAGAGTCAGTACGAAAAACAAAAAGAGAGTAAGAATTCCAAGCAGAAAGTACACAGCACCGGAATGGATGTATGTGATCTTGGAAGAAATTGAAAGCTCAGATCCAAGTGAAGAAAAAGACGGTACTGACACTGAGCAAGTGGATGAAAGCAAATTAAGACCACCTTAAAAGAACTGTGAAATTTTATGTGAAACCTTGCCAGACTAAATAAATGGAAAGACTCAGAAGATTTAAAGAAAAAGTAATAAAAGAAAGGGGTAAAAGAAGAAAGCCTTGAAGTGTAGGATTACACTATTTTTCAGAAATTTATTTTTAGTAAATTTAGAATTTTTATAGATTTAGATTTATATTTTTTAGTAGAATACAAAATGACCAAAGCAAAAGTGACTGAACATCCAAAATCTAGTCTAAAACGTAGATGTATTAAAACTTGCTTATGTAGTGTCTTTTTACTGACATTTATGTGGATATTATTAACTGTCATTGTACCTATTCTAATGGTAACTTATAAAAGAAACCATACTAATGATGTAAAAGTGAAAGAGTGAGTGATGTTACTAAAGAAACCCCTAATACTAACATAGAGCAGTTAGATGGAAGTATTCTCCATCATGATAAATCAATTAGTGATTTCTCATTAAATGTTTTTACTAAATTGTTGTATGAGTAAGTTAATACAATAAATGTGAGTGATTGTTATGTGCGCATGCAATTACCTTCGTCTGTCTCAGAAGGGGTGACTTATCACCACCTTCCTTTAACATATGGTGTGTCTTGCAGGGTCTTAACCAGCCTATTCTACGTGACGGGAAAGTTGGAGTATCATTATTCTAATATAGATTTAGTATTTTCAGAGATACCTATTATAAAGGAACTAAACAACGTTTTAAGTAATACAAATACACGTTATATGGGAGAATTCTTCCATATTACTAAGACACTAGATATAGGATATGCTTACAAAAATTATCTAACATGTAGTTTACGGGTTGAAGAAAAATTGTTCATAGATATGGTAGAATATAGAAGAGAAAGTTTCCAATGAAAAGCTGCTGAACAGAAGTCACAGGTACCACTATGGGCATTTAGAGAAAAAAATTATGAGAAAGGCGAGACATATGCTGCAATGTCCCTGGACTGGTATAAAAGGGTAAAATCTGTTTGCTTAGAATGAAAACTAACTATAATAATTATTTCATTGGTTCTAGTGAATGTGAAC
Source organism: Calotriton arnoldi (assembly GCA_963921515.1). Taxonomy (NCBI): domain Eukaryota; kingdom Metazoa; phylum Chordata; class Amphibia; order Caudata; family Salamandridae; genus Calotriton; species Calotriton arnoldi. The sequence continues at coordinate 470,899 of CAWUFW010009015.1, forward strand.
ATACTTACCAAATTACTTGAAGTTGGGGATTGAAGGGTGGAACTGATCCTGTTTTCCCAGGGTCTATTATGTGTGTGGTAAGAAAGCCTATTACAGGTTACCTGCACGTTGGTATGGTAGTTGTTATTTTGCAATTGTTTTTTCAAAGGTCTACCATGTAGACATAAGCAATAACAGAATCAATTTAAATAAAACAAGGACTAACACGTAAAAAGAGAGCTAGTTTCCCAGAAATAGTAGGTGATATTTTTGGTGCACTGATACCATCAGTTGGAGTCGTTCTGAATTCGCACAAAATTCAAAAATTGGCCACAGTGGTTGATCGTTTATCGACAGATACTGCTGGTGGGTTCTTGATGATTGACACTGAAATGGTTGCAATTAGATCAATGGTTTTGCAAAATCGACTTGCCCTTGAAATCTTATTGGCAAAAGAGGGTGGAGTCTGTGGCATGTTGAAAATTCAACACTGCTGTACTTATATCCCTGACAAAAAGTAAAGGTATTGAGGGATATATTAAGAATATTACAAAATTACATGAAGAGTTGACCCAACTGGAGGTTGACGGTGTCTGGAAGAGACTTGGTAAAAGTTTCTCTTCTGTAGGTAAATGGTTTACTACCTTTGGAAGTAGTTTATTAGGAAAAATAATAATGCCAATGATTTCAATAGCTGGAATAGCCTTAATGATAATAACGAATATTTAAATGTTGTAAGTGTAAGTGTGGAAGAAAAGAAATGACAGGATCAAACAACAAACGAAAAGCAAGAAAGAGAAAAAGAGATGAAATAGAACTAGAAGATATGAAAGGAGATTACTATGATAAAATGAAGGAGTTCGATGAAAAGATGATGAAAAGAGAAAAGAATACTGATCTTTAGATAGATAAAGATGGCACTTGGTATGGTGGGTATTTTATGATGGCTCCAGGAAGCCATCAGAGGGGGGATTGATGGAGCAGGATTTCGCAAAAAGAAACCTGCTCGGATTGACACCCCCATAATACTTATTAACAGTGTGCGGTGTAAAATTAACAAAGCAAATAACATGAACACGTGGGAAACCGCTTTGCCCATGCATGCACTAGTGTGAACTAATGCATGAAAGGACTAGGCCGCATTTTACATTACACTACTCCCTTGGCCAGGGGGGTGGTATTTTATTGATCTTTGGGTTTGTATTATCTTCCGACTCGAAATCTGCATAATTATTTGCAAACGTAATTTTGTCTCTGAAACTTATGTCTCTTCATCTATCCACTCCGTCATAAGTATTGTGTTTCGCATTATTTTTGCTGAAACTGATGTCTCTTCATCTATCCACTCCCTCATATGCATATTGTTAATTGTTGATGAGTTTGACACTGTTTGCATTGCTGATTGATTTTCTCTCCCTTGTGTGAGATTCTTTGTTTGCATTGCGACCTGTATACGATGAGCATTAATCATTTATTTGAGATAAACCTTTTAAAACTTACAGAGAGTCTGTGATTATTTAGCTGGTTAGATAGTCAGTTAGTTCTATTATTACCATCAACTACTCAACTAATTGGTCCGTCGACAGAGAGGAAAGAGAGTTGATATATAGGTCTAGTTATGTATTTAGAATAATTGAATATGAATCTGTGAAGGAAACGATTTCCACGTCTTTAAAACTTGACCCCCAGCACATCAGGGATTTGGGTGAATGTGTATGGGCCATTGTAGGTAATATTGATGAGTATAGATCCCTGATTAAGTGTGGCGCTGGATCATGCAGAAAGTCCTTTGTTATTCTCTTCAATCTATGGGTAGTCAACTTTTATTTGAAACAAATGTCTCAGTGACAGGGTTAGCCCATATTTGACTCTTGCAGTGTGCTTGGGCCCACAGGGAAACATTTGTGCATGGTGGGCAGCAGGGGGAGGGTGGTGGTTGCCACAATACCATAGTTCAGTGAATCACACATTTTATTGGCTTCTTCCTCATGCAGACTACCAGCGTCTTTCCCTTGAAATTGGACTGTCAGATACCATCTGCAGCTCTCCTCTACGACTGCCACGTTGCTATTGGAGCACAGCCGTCTCATCAAGTATGGAAATTCTGACCTTACTGGGAGTGTGATTACGTTTCAGAATTTACAGGTATGTGGGTGAAGGCCGAAAGTCAGCCAGAGCTAAGGGAAGAGAGCTGGGTGAGCCACTACACTTCGCCTCTGTGACAGATGTTGAATGCCGGGGTTCGCACAATGCATCTCCTAGACAGGGACACAGAGACTTCCAAAACAAGGCAGATCAACCCTGGCAGCTCTGAAGTCACAGCAGTCATCCCAGTGGACGTGTCTCTCTTCCAATCATTCAAAGTGGGCAATGAGGTGCCTTCACTCTCTTCGTTTACACAGCAACACCCTGCACTTGGGTGCTCTCTAAGATTGGCTAAACTCCACCTATTGTGTAACCAACAATGTGAAAGATTTTGCCTCTGAAATTAACAGTTAGTAGTAGATTATCAAGTTTGTAGGTCGGGCGTTGCATTGGAATATGACCACCATACTAGCTTGCCAAGCGTCTCCTTGTTAAGTGTGAAGAAATCTCACACCGAGGAGAGATCTTTTTCTGGTGCCAAACTCAGAAGTTGCTGCAGCAGTAAGTTTAATGTAGTTTTAGGCTGACTGGGGCTAAAGCAAGGGCTTTGCTTTTGTTTGTTTTGATTTTAAGAAGATGGAGCCAATAGTACTGACTGCTACTAATAACAGTCAGTTCTTTAGCATGAACAGTGACAGGTTCATGTTTCTCACCATTATCATTGAAAACTGTGCATTCTGTAAACTTTCTTTTGCTGTGTCTTCCATGACAGCTCATAGGGGTGCATTTCTTTTTATCTGAAAGTGGTTTTAGAGAAGCTAAGGCAGGTGGCCATGTTTTACTTTGATGAGGAGAAGCTGAAAAGGGAGAAGAAGATGAAGAAGAAGATGATGTTGCTGACAAATAAATGCAGTAGAACATAACACGTATCAATGAAAGCATGTGCAGGTTTTAGAAACAAACCATGAAACTAGAGAAGTATTAACAAATGAATATTGCCTTAATTTCAAATAATGAGTTTGACCAACCTCCAACGACGTGACACTATTACAAATAGAAACGATAATCCATGAATAAGTAAATAAGATTTTATTAAGTAGAGCATTTTGGGCAAAATGTGAAAAAATCTGCAATAATATTCAGGGGGCCAATAAGAGCTAGTAAGGGCTCAGGACAGCAAGTTATGGTAAAAAAAAACACAGCTCTGGAAGGATGACATGTGTGTCATGCATACTACACAAGCCACTTCCCACACTCACACATACCAGAGCAATAAACAGCAAATTTGGGAAAAACTGGAAAAGAAAAGCAACAAACACACTGGCAACTAACCCTGGGCGAAGTGCTACGCTACGCTCGCATAGTTTGCGAAGTTTGCGCTACTTCGCACTACGCGAATTGCACGTAGCACAGTGCAAACACGCGTAGCGTAGCGGTCATTTTTTGCTTGCTCGCGGTCCTCAACGTCAAGTTGGCGACCGCGAGCAAGCAAAATGACATCCCGGAGAGACTTTTTCCTCGTTCGCGATCAGCAACATCAAGTTGCTGATCGCGAGCGTGGAAAATAAACCTCCCAGCGAGATTCTCAACGCGGGGAGGTCAGGTTTCTCATTGCGAGTGGTCGCGTATGCTCGCGACCGCTCGCTATGAGAAACTACCAGTCCGCGTTGAGAAAGCTGCAGCTCGAGTAGAAATCTACTCGAGCGGCAGAAAACGACCGCTTGCACTGTGCAAGATGGGGTTTGCACTGATTGCACAGTGCGGACAAGCATCCGGCACTGTGCATTCAGTGCGAACAGCATTTTGCACAGTGCACTACGCAGTTCGCATATCTACGCGTAGCTCGCGTAGTGCGAAGTGCACTTCGCGTAGCTACGCGTAGCGTTACTACGCGAACTACGCCCAGGGTTACTGGCAACATCAATTAAAAGTCTGAAAAATAATATCTATGCCCTACACACACAGACATAGATACACACACACTTACAACAGGGCAGTATAAATGGGAAGAAAACTGCCTGGACCAGCCAGGGTCTAGGAGATTAGGAGAACATAGAATTATTGAAATATAACATCAGTGGCGAGTGCATCCAACAGTGATACTCAAACATATACCAATTGACATGCATTAAATGTAAGCAAACATAATACCTCCGGGCAGCCATTGCCATCAGACATTATATAAGAGCAGTTGAAGGAATGAAAATTCATGATTAAAACAAAATGGCAATATCTCCTAGAGTGTCATATGCAATATTTCACATGGAATGTAGTGTTACAGGAGCAGACACAAATGCATCTCTTTTCTTCTAGTCTAAATAAGGAAATTACCTCTTTGCAGGTTTTTAATTGTGCATGTGGAAATGTTGATCACAATCTCCTCTACTTCCAAATCTTGCCTCTGTTTAGGGTTACAGAGCACATTAAATACAATAGAACCATTGTCCTTTCAATCCCAATCTCAATTGAAATTAAAATGGATTTAATTTATGGAATAATCTTAGGATGCACTCAAGTTTGTGCTTGGAATCTAATGGGAGTGATGCACTTTTCCACTTCTCACCAGCGCTACAAATGACCACATACACAGAGATATGAAGGACAGTGGTAGAAACCGGGAACAGAGAATGTGATAAGAGAGAAAACAGAGGGCCTGATTTAGATTTCAATGGACAGTTTACTCTGTTACAATGATGACAGATATCCTGTCCATCAAAATATAAATTCCATTATATCCTATGGCATTTATATTTTGGCGGACGGGATATCCGTCACCATTGTGACAGAGTAACCCGTCTGCCGAGATCTAAATCAGGCCCAAAGACTCCACCACTCTGGTGAGCAATGTCTATGGCTCACAAATGTTGCAGGATGTAGTGGATATCTACAGGACAAAGAGGCATCTTAAGTAACTTGTTATAAAGAAATTCTACGCTTAACTGTAACAGTTTGTGGATATTCCTAAGCAATATCTTTGTGCAACCAACTCTCTGTACTTAGATGTGGAACTTGTAACTCCTGAACCTAAATGTACAATGAATACCTACCTCAATTAAATATACATGCATTATCAGTCCTCAATATGACTTGAACAAATGCCACAATCTTATTCATTGTGCACTTTCTTGTGGAAGCTAATTTAAAGCTTCTATTTGATTTAGGTAGAACTGCAAATTAACGAGCAATGTTAATATACTGTACTTCTCTAATGTTAAAATGTTTCTGTGCATATTAAAAAACTGTTATATGCTTGATCTTCATATATATATCAGTGTAGGTACATACGACCATCTGCCCTGTTTTTGAGTTCATGTTCTGATGTACGTTTTCTTTTCCTGGACCATCAGGAAAACCCTAGTGGTCCTCAACACAAAAATGGAAAATTACCCCCACACTCTGGGAGAAAACTGCGAGGATATCAGGGACATTTATTTTATATTTTTCATCTGCAAACATTTTTGGGAACCGGTTTTGGAATGCAAAGAATTCTGGTGAGCGGCCTCCTGCAACACAGCTGCCTCTCACCAAACTCCCAGTGCACAGGAACAGAGGTCTCTGCAGGAACGGTTGGGATCTCTTAATATGGTGGGTGGTAGTCCAGCCAGGATGATGGGTAACCTCCTTGACCGATGGTGGCCATCCACTATAGTATAAATCAAACCTTAAGAATCTTTCCTTTTTTTACCAATGGATAAACTTAGTATATTGCAAAAGTTCCCTATCTTGGAACAGTTCATATAAATGAACTAGAAATATTTCACAGTTCGTTTTCATCAACAACACAGCCTACTGAATATTTCTCCTTATTTCCAATGCCCATAAATCCAAATCAATAAGCAGCAAATATTCTTGACATGAACTCCTAGATCAGCACAGCAATGCAACAACATTGTATCACAATTGCCTAGCTAGACCACAAGGGAAGTTATACAGATACATCAAAGATAACCACTGTCTCTTGAGAATAAATGAGAGTTCACGGTCTGCTGAGAATTTTAGTTTATTGTCAGAATGCTACCACTTAACATGTTCTCTGTGCAAGTACAGGCTCAGTTCAGAAAGTGCTTTTTCTTGCCTCTGAGAGGCTGGTTGGGTAAGAGCTCAACTAAATTTAGATTTGATTTTCAATTTAAAGGATTCACATTTCACAATAAGAACTCAGCTAATGCTCAAATTAAATGAAATGTTGGCAACTTAAACCTAGTTGTTGAGCCAATGTTAGCTGTCTACCTATATGGTATATACTAACTGATCATCCATGTGTTCTTTGTTAGCATATAGTGTTATGACTGTCAACATTGCAGTAACTGAACTTTTTAAGTGGTGTCTTAACATGTGTGTAAGTGTGTAAGTTGACAGAGGTGTATAAGATGGTCTAGTGAAAGAATGTGAAGTATCTGAAAAATGTTTGCTTCTATGTTGCAGACCAGTGAAGACATGCTGAAATTGATTGACCAAACACCTCTGTAAGTGTGTTCAAAAACATATCCAATGGAAGTGACTAGAAACAAAGAAATGAGGATGGAAACATTTATTTGCAGCCCTGTCCAAAAATATTCTTATGACATTTCATACTCTTTCGATACAATAAGCATTGTGCAGTTTTATAATGCTAAATATAAAAGTCACATTGTGGTTTTGTAAATTAAATTCTCTGTGTGAGTGGATTTAAATTGAATTAGGCACAGTTTCTGATCAGAAGTAACAGAAGTGATGGACTTAACAGCAGAAGATCTGAAAAATGCTAAAACGTTAAGTATTGTTACTCGTTGGGTCATTATTAAGGCTCCCTGTTTTCCGTTTTTATGGATTTTTACAGATAAATACAGACAGAAAACAATGTGTTTTCTGTCTGCATTTGTTTTTAGAAGTGGATAAATACAGAACATTGTGCTGCTTTTAAGTGACTGTCCATGCTGTCTTTCATGAATTATAGCCCAACAGATGAGCAGATGGACACCATGGGAAATGAAAAACAGGATGACATTTCTAAAGGCATGTGTCTATATACATTTGTGGTATAATGCTAGTATTTACCAGTGGATGTATTGTTATGTAATATTTGGCAGCTTAAATAGCTAAAACACGACAGACATCAAAGTATGAGTGTGTGTCTATCAGTTAAATTACTATGGAAATTTACAGGTTTACAATTTTATTTATAGGCAAAACACAAAATAAATGTGGATAAATACAAATAAAATGGCCACAAAATAAATATGGAGGAATTCAGACATAAAAATTAAAAAAATAAATACCATAAAACCGGGAGCCCTAATCATAATGCTGCAAAAACAAGAAGATGATGGAAGAAATGCTTAAATTAATCTCAGCCACTGGCAATTCAAGGTCACATTCCAGACCATTGTTTTCCCCATTGTGCCACTCTAGAAAAAACGCTTTATGCAAATCCGTCTTTGCCCTGTTCCAATAGAAACAGTCAAGTAAAAAATGCCAGGTCAGGTCCCCTCCATATGGGAACACATGAAACCCTAAACCATTTTTCATCTACTTAGATCTGATCAGTGAGCTGTAGCCTAATTCTTATGGAGCAGTGATTACAGGACTCATGTCTAGGCATACCCATCACACTTAAAGTGTCTACTGCAAAAATAGCAAGATGATGGAAAGAATGCTTGAATTAATCTCGGTCACTGGCATTTGCTTGGGCTGCCTTCCAGCCCATTGGTTTTTGCCCACTGTGCCAACATAGACAAACAGCCTTACGAAAAGCAGTCTTGGTCCTGCTCCAATAACAACAGTCCAGCCAGAACTGCCAGGCAAGGTCCCCTCCAGATTGGAAAACTAGAAACCCCAAACTGGTTTTGATCTACTTAGGTAACATCACTGAGGAATAGCTTGAGCTCTATAGCACAGTGAACACGGGACATACGTATGGGCATACCTGTCACACCTAGGGCTTCTACTGAAAAAATAACAAGATGGTGCAAAGAATGTTTGAATTAATCTCAGACGCTGGCAATTGCTTTAACCATATTCCAGACCATCGTATTTCATCCACTATGCCACTCTAGACAGAGACTGCCTTTTTCAAACCAGTCTTGGCCCTGCTCCAATAGGAACAGTCAAATCTGAATTACCAGGCCACATCCCCTCCAGATGGGAGCACAAGCAACACCAGACTGGCTTCAACTTTCTTAGTCCTATTCAGTGATGTATAGCTTTAGTCCTATGTCAAAGGGAGTACGAGAACCACGTCTGGGCATTCTTGTCCGAGGATGGAAGAAATCCTTTTTATAAATCTAAGTCAATGGTGATCGCTTGGGGCTGCATTTCAGGCATTTTTCACCCACTGTGCTATTCTAGACAGAAGTCTGACTTATGCAAATCAGTCTTGGTGCAGCTCCAAAAGGAACAACCCAGCCAGAACTGCCAGGCTGGGGCCCCTCCAGATGGGCACACATCGACCCCAGAACTGGTTTCGTCCTACTTACGTCTCAGTAGTTAGGTATAGCTTGAATTCTATAGCACAGTGAGCAAAGGACCCACATCTGGCCCCAAGTAATTATCAGTAGGCTGAGATTAATGTAAGCATTTCATCCATAACGTTTTTGTATTTTTCAATCTGATGCCCTAAGTGCGACAAGAATGCTGAGATATGGGTCACATGTGCAAAGTGCCACAGGCACCAAACTGCACTTGACTAGAGAGAATCAAGTAGGCCAAAACCAGACTTGCATTCCTTGTGTTCCAGTTCAGAGAGCATCTGACTCGACAGTTATGGATGTTCTGTTCCTTCTGGAGTAGGATCTACGTTAATTACATATGGCTGGATCTAACCTGGATCTAATCTGAGTTAGCATGGTGGGCAAACAAATGATGGATTGGGATGCGGCCCCAAGTAGTCATAATGTGGGAAATTAATTCAAGCATTGCATCCATTACTTTTTTGTATTCTTTATTGTGACACACTTATTGTGACAGGTATGCCAAGACATGTGTCCCATCCTCACTGTGTCATTCGAACCAAGCTGCAACGGACTGAAAAAATCCAAGTAGGCCAAAAATGGTCTTGGGTTGCATATGCTCTGGTTCAGGGAGCACCTGGTTTGAAAGTTTGGGCTGGTCTGTCCCTATTAGAGATCGATTAATACCGATTTGCATATGGCTGGGTCTAATCTTAGGTGTCAGGGCAGGCAGAAAATGATGGACAGGAATGCAGTTCAGAGTAATTACCAGTAGCTGAGATTATTTCAAGCATTCCATACATCACTTTCTTTGTATTGTCCTTTGTATTGTAATATGGAGTAATAACAGATCGTAGCAAAGGAAATTATATAAGGAAAAAGACAAATAAGAAGGGTTTCAAAATTCCCATTGACTATTCTGCTAACCACAGTATTAAGCTTTTTCCTCAAAGAAGTGACTAAAAACTGGATGCATTAAAAAATGCACCAAATACATGTACTGCAGACAGTGAAGTATAGACAGTCACACTATTTATTGTCTGACATGCATGGCATTATATTTTTGGTTTTGCTACAGCTTTTGGTAGATAAAATAACAATGACAGTTCCTGAAATGATTCACTACAAGAATAAAAATGCAGTTGCTACTGAGTTTTCTGTAGACGTTTCTGTCTTTACTCTTGTCTGTTCCAAATCTCTTTATTAGGAAAAAACAATTGTTTTCTCTTCATTTCAAATTGGATTGTTCTGGCACATGTCATTTCAAGGTACAAATAATATATTCTATATTCTCTTTTCTGCAAAACTGTTGAAAAGTACCATGTTAGGGAAAGGAGAACTACAAAGGAAATAGTTTGTTGTATATATTAAATTATTAGTCTTGCCCTTGCAGTTTTGTGACTTTGGCGCTTTGGTACTTGTCTCAGTCAGCGCTTATATTCGTCATTTGACAGTCCACAGTCCTTTTTTGCCTTGCATAATACTCTACTATCATTTTCTCTTCTTTCAGTATTTCAATGCTTCTCAGCGGTCCCAATGATGAGAATGCAACCTACAGAATTTAAAAGTTCTTCCGTTTAGTGTAACATTTTATCTTTTATTAAAAACTGTAAGAAAGTTGTCTTTTTGCATGGTCACCCATATCCCACTTTTTGCTAAATGTTATTGCTGCTGTATGGATTTTGAACCTTAGGATGCCGCTATCTGGCACCCAGTGTAGATGCTCTGACCCCTAAAACAGGTTAAATTGGCTAATCCCAGATTGACATAGTTAGAGCACTTCTAAATCCATCTCTTGAAGATGGTACTCTGTGTACCCAGAGCCTGTAAGATAATGTCACTATTGGACAGCCGGATGTTTTGTGCCACCTATCAAGTGACAAGTGAAAACATCACTCCAGGCTTGCCACTGCAGCCTAGCATTGCAGTTTTAAAACTGCCATTTCAAACTGTCAAAATTAGACAGAAGAGTGGACTCCAAGGGCTAGTTGGCTAGCCTTCTGTTAAGCTACATGGACACAATAGCTGTAAGACGCATACCTTCCAGCTGACCGGTTAAAACTGGACTTGCCCTGGTCCCTACTGGTGGCTTCCCCTGGAGTGATTCATGGTTCCCAAGTGGTGTCCCTAAGGTCTTGGAGCCCTTGGATAAGTATCAGAAACTACTCCACCTGCCTCAACCTAAAAGCTTGGACTTTTACAAAAGAATCAGAGGATACCACTTGACCGCTACTGAGCTAGAGCTGTCGAAGTCACACTGCTCATCGGAGTCAACTTCCTGATTTGTTCAGCTGAAAGGATACTGACTTCTATGAAAGTTTCTAAATCTGAAGGTAGAAATCTTCGCTGGTCGAAGTTGCCAACAGTATATGGCCAGAGAGGGACATTCCTTGGGCACGAATTTCAATTTTCACCCGCTCAGAGTTTTCTGGCCAAAAGTCAACAGCTTCACTAGGTCTTCACTCAACGGCTATCCGGCCTCTTGGAGCCCATCTCAGATTCATCCTGCTGCCACTACCTGCTGAGGATGTTCAACTTCCATTCCAGAGACCAAATGAGAAGGTAAAGCTTTCCAAATGACCAAACCCGATCTCTGTATCTGACCCACGCTACGTTGCAGTCAGCCTTCACTTTTGACTTTGACCCAGACTAAAACTTTGAAAAATCATATCTCTAGTTCTCTACATCTGCTTATGGTTGTTTTGGTGTCTATTTCATCATTAAAATGTTCTCTGTCTTAATAAGTGGGGGTGTGATTTTTATTGTGTTGGTTTTTGTTTAACAATTTAACTGTTTTGAAACTGATAATTGCTTTACACATTTCTCCTAAGGTAAGAATGCAGCACACATAGAAAGAGGAAAAAATGAGGAGAAATGAAAACATTTCTCCTTGTTGCGCCTCCCTACGCCTCCCTTGGGGAGGCGTAGCGTTCTGCCGCATTTCCAGGTTTATGCTTTCTCGTAAATCTAGAAATGTGGCAGAATACATAGGTGTTGCATGGGAACACCCACAGCAATACCAACGGCATGCCACTTTCAAGCAAAGTGATGCGTGATAAGGGGCCATATTTACAAGGCCATGAAAAGCCCTGCAAGGTTATATATTTGGGGAAGCACACCGGGCTGCTGGTGCGTTACAAAAGGGACGCACTGGTGGTGCAAGGGGCTTGTAAATATGCCCCTCAATAAATAAAAAACAGCAAGATCCTCACAATGCATAAGGGAAACCAGAGATATGATTTTTTTAATAGTTTTAGAACAAGAATGCAGAAATCAATTGTTACTGTTTGCGGTTGTTGAAGACATAGCATGATTTCAGGGAGACCGTGATGAAGTGTAGGTCATATATGCCAAGCTGTCTTCCTGTTCAAAATGTTTACATTCTGTCTTATAGTCTGATTTAGATCCTTGGAGTCTGCCAGGATGGTGGATGTCATCTCCTGCACCACCCTGGATACATTGCATCTGACAAGTTAACAGACCAACACTAGCCCTTCAGTAATATGAGCCTTCACTGGAGCCACCACTACAGTGGCTACAGTGAAGGCACTGAAAGCTTGCTGCATAACTGTCTTATTTTAGCAGCCAAACACCAACTTTTTTTTTTGAGAAACAAACACCTGGCGGGGGCAGACAGGAAAAACTTTAGACCAGCCTTTCTAAACAAGGTGGCCAATATGATGTCCTTACTCTGAGGGTTCCTATTACATTGGGATGTCTGAAGAAATTTTCTGCTGGCAGAGCCAAATGAGTCGCTAAAATTGGAAAACTGATAGTCCGCCCGACTCATAATTGTATGGTAGGACCAAGGTTTAGCATATAGGGTACTGCATCACGTTTGTTACATAGTACCTTGTACACCAAACTCTAAATCTAGCCCCTAGCCCCATAAAGTTAGATATCTTATTGTCGGGATTCAACTAAAACTATTGGTTTTGGTGCCAAAGGCTCAGAAAAGGAAAAACTTGAATTTCATATCAATTAAGGTTGCGAGTTCGATTGGATTGCCATCTCACCCCAGTCCAAGGGTTTACATTCAGATGTAATCCCTTTTTTTTTTAAAGCAAAGATCCTCCACTGGGCAAGGCTGAAAGCTAAGGCCAGACAGGGTAGCAGAAGGCCAGATACCTTCAACTGGAGACCCCACTGAACCAGTTTTCAGCATGTCAAAAATCTCCAAGTAGTTAAATTCTGTTTTTCTTCATTTCCTTGGGTGAAACCTTCCTGGGTAAGCCTAAGCACCTTTCACTGTCCTCCAGAGGAGGAAAAATGACTAAGGGCCGTATGTATCAAGGTTAGGTTTTGCGATTCTCAAATAGCTAATTTTTGAGAATCGCTATTTGAGAATCGCAAACGCTATGTATGTAGGATTTGCAATAAATTTTGCGAATCCTACATATTCCTTAATTGCGAATCGCAAATTGCGATTCGCAATTAGGAATACCTCCCCATTCATTCCTATGGGCCTAGAGGCCCATAGGAATGAATGGGAAGACATTCTCAATTTGCGATTCCCAATTAGAGAATCGCAAATTGAGAATGCAATTTCAAGTGTGCCAGGGTGTCAAAAGGACACCCTGTTGCACCCCTGAAATGAACATGTGTGCACATGTGGCGCACATACATGCCCTAAGGGCATGTGTGTGCACCACATGCCACTTTGAACAAAGCAAAAATGTGCATTTTTGAAAGAAATCGCAAATTACCACCAACCTGTTGTTGGTGGTAATTTGCGATTCCTTATGCCATATTCGCACAACTTGGGTGCTTCATACATTCCATTTAAGGAATAGCAATTTGCGATTCCTTAAATGCATTCGCAAAATAAGGAATCACAAATTTTGCGATTCCTTAATTTGCGAGACAGTTGTGCTTTCATACATAGCACTAGGCCAAATTGCGATCGCAAACGCTGAAATTCTGCGAATTTCAGCATTTGCGATCGCAATTCGCCTTGCTACATATGGCCCTGAGTCCCAATTTTTTCATAGTGTCAAGAATGTTCCTCAAGCTCTTCCCATAGCTTTTCCGTTTTATTTAAATGCAAGAGCACGCTAACCCTAATGTGTAGTATGCAATACTGTTAAATATTAGCACTCTAGGCGTCACTTTTCCCTGCCAATTGTCACTGCAATGCATTTAAACTGCTGTCGAGCCAGCCCACTGTGGTTCCCCTGGCAGAGATATATTTTTGTCATGTATGTAGGTAGTGTAAACATATACTGTAGTCCACATATGATATTTAACTACCACACCATATGTGCCTTATTCTCTACATCTAGGGTGGTGTTACAGGACCCCTAAATAGGGCAATTGTGTGAAACCAATTTTACAATACCATTTTAGAGCCAAAGCACACACACTGGGGAACAGAATAGCAGCGTCAGTGTGTTCAGAGTACATCACACAAATTGGATCCAGAAACAAGAAATAAAATCTGGATGATAATGCAAAAATGGTAAATTTGCTACAACATACCAAACAGTCCACATGACCATTCCTAGCTACAGTCTAGCATCATAATAAATACAAATTCTATATGTCCTTTTACCTTGTTCATTCACTGTGATTTCTGTCTTAAATTAAATGTTGTCTAGGATACATTTTTGACCAGGTGATCATAGACTGTAGGAGCATTGGTTTTCATTCAAAAGGTATTTGTTGTACCTAGGTTTTCCTGTTTGAACAACATAACTCATTGAATGTACTCTATTGATATTGTGTATTATTGCATTTGACTTATGCAACTCTGAGACTTACTTACCCTAATAATTTGTTTAAAATATAGACTAATGACCAGCCTTTCACTGAGATCATGATGAATACTCAAAAGAGTAATATCATAACCATTAATGTTGTCTAAGAAAGTAAAACAGTGACAGTGATGTCCATCTTGGCATGAATGCTGAGGCAGACCTATTTACCCCCTTCTATTTTCATCCTGTGCTTGCTTTCAGATTATTTTATCTTTTTGTTTAGAAAACATGAATTTTTTAGACCTGCACAGAAATGTTGGCTTCGTGCCTGTTTACAATCTAGGCTGACACATTTTATTGTTTTAATTATTGATGCTGCCTTAACATTATTTACTCTCACCATATTAGTCGATTTTTATTGTTTACAGTAATGGGATCATATAAACAATTTGTGAAGCAAGATGAAGATTTTATTGTCATGTTTATTTAGTGTTATTGATGCTTTTCTGTCTGCAAGTGCTGTTTCATTATATAGATATGAGATAAGATTGACGATCAGATACAATAAAAACCCAGGTATCTGACCATTGGTTAGAGCACTGATACTCAAAGTACGGACTGGAGGCGTATGTGGCCCTCCTGCCCTTTACGTGCGGACCCCTGGTCAACTGCAACACTAGGCTGCTGTTTTCTAGACTCAGCACTAACATCAAAAAGATGTTAAATAAACGTCCAAGCACTTATTAAACGTTAAGTGAAGTTAAAGTAAGGAAGTAACTAGAGTGTTCCGCACCTCTTAACTTTAGGAACACTTTAATTTTTAAACACATCTTGCAGGAAAAAAAGTGTAAACATTTTATAAAGTCTCTTCAAAATTCAAAAAGTGTATTTAATTAACATGTGGTACCATTTCTCCTTAGTACATCAGATTATATCAGTGCGTTGAGAAGTATTTTTTGGTTTAAAGTGATATTTCATAAACATGAATTTAATAACATTAATTCTTCTCTCCACCCTGGCAAAAATGCCAATATTTAACTAAGAGTTAAGTCAGTTGTTATGTGCATCCTCTCGGTGGCCTGGATTCCTATTATACATGAACAGCATTAAAATTTATCAAATCAAACGCAGGAGAGGATTCTGTAAAGCGCATATCCTGAAGTCATATATTTCGAGGTCTTCTTATATGTGATAATGAAGAAAAAGGAGAGAAAGTGAAAACAATTGCCTAGGATCACACAATTTGGTACATAGGAGAAGCTGGAAAATAATCCCAGGTTGTCTGGTTTCACTTTGTGCAGTTCATCACTAGATATATGCTTTGCTTCCCCTAAACCCACCGTACCACAGACACCACCACGCCAACCCTCCTGCCCTGACCACCACCCTGCTGGCATCAATACGGTCCTAGGCACATCACAGACCAAATATTGTGGCCCCTAGGAAAAAGTTTGCAAGTACCCATGGGTTAGAGGGACTTAGTGCTAGGACTATCAAGCCAAGGGTCATGCCGATTTGTAGTGCCAACCAGCCTCAATTGGAGGCGACGTTGAGGAGCAGTGTAGAGAAGTGGCCTTCAGCTTAGCACTATTTTTTTTCCCAGACAAAACTGGTATAGAGAATAGCTGAACTACTATTTTCCTAACAAAACCAGATATGCTGTGTGATCCATCTTAATAAACATGAAACACAGGCTTGCTATTTACTGCACCCAGAACTAGCTTTAGGTTGTTAGGATGTTAAGAACTCACTAACCATGTTAGAAATGTTCTTGCTATTTTCGCTGACCATGACATAAATTGCTGCATTCCTTTTTGCATTCTGTGTGGTTACTGTTCATATTTTATGCACTGGACAGGATATTAAAACATACCTTTCCTGTTCTTTCGTGCTATTTTGAATGAGTTATTTATTGATGAAATAGGGTTGGTCTTCCACTGTGTCCCTGAACAAATTTTAAACAAAATCACTTCCTTAGCAGAATGTTTATGGGTTGCTGTCTAATTGGATTTCTAATTCGTATTGGTGCTAGACTGAGTCCGTGTACCAGTGGTTAGAAATCCTACCACTGAGTCTCTGGGTTGGACTCCCCAGATCATATCAATCTGTGACATCATGTGTTAGGTCATGAACAATTTGTCTGGGAAAGTTATGGTTAACCATACCTGGTAAATTTCAGTTGCGTTGAGACTGAAATTTGAAGGCATAAAATCACCTTTAATGTATTTTTTTCAGTGAATTTCTCTGTGTTCTTTCAACAAATGCTAGTGTCTTAAGAGCAGCATTGAGCAAAATGAATCTTTTCTATCATTAACAAAGTTTTTCAGTTAAAAGGCTGAGATTTTTATGATATTCTGAGATTTTTATGATATAGTTCATTCAGTTTGCAAGTTGATAGACACCATTCCTAAGTGCCTGGCAGGCTTTAGGCACAGGCTAGCCACTGGCCAATCATAATGGGTTCTGAATGCAGGACAGGGCTCACGCCTACTCATCAAATTCTTAACTTAATGCAAAACCATGTTATTCCAATCTGAGCAGTGTAACTTGGCCATGGGTCATTGTGTTTAGTTCTAGCTACTCTACTATTTATGAGAGCACAACAGATTTTTATGGTGATGGTTCAATGATGTTCCTGGCTTGTTGTCACATTCAATCCTCTCTGGTCTCCTTCCAAAACTTCCTCAAAGGATTCTTGTAAAACTTTACAAAAGTATCACATCAACAACTGGCTGAATAATCAAATGAGTCTATGCCTAAGCAATAAACACTGAATTTCTTGCAAAAACAATGAAAAGACCAGGAAGTTATAATTCCCAACACAAGCAAGGAAGATTGGACCAATGATCCCTATCTTGGGTAGTAAGGGAAAGTCATAAATAAGGTTCCTGTGGTACTATACTTGGTGCACTAACGTAGTTGCAACCTCCCATTTTAATGTTTTGTCATATATTTAGTACATATCCAAACCTGATGTACCTCTTCAGCTACAGATATGTTTGGTCTTTTCTGATCACCAAAACATTATAAAATATATTTACCCTGCAAAACTATGTCTAAATGCTTTTACAAAACTTTGTCCTTCTGGAGTATCTAGTAGGGTACAAGAACAGGAAGTGAACAAGGGCAATGAGATGCATAAAATGTGAAAATATTTATAGACAAACGGTTCTCCATATGTGTGCCTCCAAGACCTCTGTCCATGGTTCTACACCTGGCCCAGTACAAAGAAGGGCTACGTCTGTATATTAAGTTGAGATAATGGAAAACTGGATAGACACTATGTAATAATTATGTTGTTTCCCTTGTAGAATCTGGTGCCATCCATGAGTGAAAAGACTGAAAAATTCCAAGTTTTACACCTCATAACATAGGAATACTTGCTGTATTACCTCATCATCCAAGAATGGGCACTTGGAATGATGGGGTAAAGCAAATTACCAGAAATATCACTTCCCATGTGTAAGAAATAATGTGAAAGATTATTGGAAGAGGGGGTAAAAAGACCCTTCTTCGGCAACAACCACAACCCTTGTCAGGGTGAACTACAAAAGACACTCAAATAACCTCTGGTTAACCCTCTGGTAGCTTGGCAAAAAAGCAGTCAGCCTTAACTTAGAGGCAATGTGTAAACTATTTTGGCAGCATGGAAACTGTACTAAAGTGAAAACACATCACAAGAAAAAAATCTAACTTTTAATAAATAAAATGACACCAGAACAACAAAAATCCAATCAGTAGAATTGGAGATATGCAATTTCATAGGTTTAGATAAGAATAGTGCCTAAAAGCATAAAGTGCCTGTTGGAAAATGGCCCTTTCTGAAAGGTCACCCCAATGTTTTTGCTCTCCTCCTCCTCTTTTCGGACCTCGTTTTTGTTGGATTTAGGACTCTGAACACTTTACCACTGCTTACCAGTGCTAAAGTGCATGTTCTCTCTTCTCTAAACCTGTAAATATTGGCTCATACTCAAATGGCATAATTAATTTACTTATAAGACCCTAGAAAAGTGCAATACATGTGCCCAGGGCCTGTATATTAAATTCTACTAGTGGGCCTGCAGCACTGATTGTGCCACCCACTTAAGTAGCCCCTTAACCAGTCTCAGGCCTGCCACTGCAGAGTCTGTGTGTGCAGTTTTAAATTGCCGTGCCGAACTGGCAAGTTAAACCTTTTGCTAGGCCTAAATATTCCATTTTAGCATATATGTCACCCCTAAGGTAGGGCCTGGACAGTTAAAAGGGCATGGTGCAGTGTATTTAAAAAGTAGGACATGTACTTTTAAGTTTTACAGGTCCTGGTAGTGAAAAACTCCCAAATTCCTTTTTCATTATTGTAAGGCCTACCCCTCTCATAGGATAACAGTGGGGATTCCTTATTATACTTAATAAGCTGCAATACCTGATTGAGTGGGAGTAGATATGTCATGTTTAATACCTCTGGAATGGTAATGATAAATACTCCTCACTGATAAAGTCAAATCTAATATTACTATTCTAAAAATGCCACTTTTAAAAAGAGGGTATTTTTCTGCTCTTAGCTCTGTGCGCCTGCAGCCTGCCTTCCATACACATCAGGAGTGTGTGACAGCTGGACTTTGCACATTTCCTCTAGACACACACACACACACAAAGTAAAGTTAGGTGTGACTTGATGAGTTATCCCGAGAGGGAGAAGCTGTGCACAGCCTCACACTTACAACTGAATAGGCTATGTGCTGTTCCCACATAAAGGACTGCTTAACCCCCTGTAATGAGTCTGGAGCCAGCACAAGAAGGGAGGACCCATCTGCACCTCACGCACTTCTTTTAAGTCTCCCCCACATCAATGGCATCATTAGGTATAAGAACTGGACTTCTGACCCTACCACTTCAGTACACTTCTGGACCTGAAACCACTCTGCCAGGAACTGTTGTGCTTAAGGACTGCCACTCTGCTGGACTGATGCTCTGGAAGCCGACTGCCTTGAAGTGTTCCCTGCTGCCTGCTAATCTCTCTGTATGGGTAAAGACTGAACCTATATCACTTGAACCCAGAGTGACTCCAAGGGCTAGCTGACTAGCCTCCTGATTTGAAGACTCAGGGATATGGCAGTCTTCCACCCTGCTCCTGTTCCTTTGAAGTGGACCCAGGTGCTTGCTCCAGTGGAACTGACACATCCTCTGCTGCAAGAGCAGAATCAATGCATCACCGCTGTTATGGGAACAGAACCGGTGCATCGCCATCGTTGCATGGAGAAAATCAAATGCATCACATCAGCTGCAGAATCTACACCAACGCATTGGTAGGCTGCTCCCTGCATCTTTGCTGTTGTGACAAGGAACAAGGTACTTTAGTTAATCTGACCTTGCGGGGTCCCTATATCCAGCCTGCACTCCACCGCAGTCAGGTTTAACATTCGACATTGTCCCGGTCCAGTGCGACCAGATATCCCAAGTAGGCGCTTAATGCTTCTAAGAGCTATAATTTCACATTTAATCTTTAAAAATTCATATTTCGACTTCTACTCTTTGGGTTTTTGTTGTTTTGCACTTATTTTATTTATAAAATTGAGTTCTTGTTTTCTATCCTCTTCTCTTACCTCTTTCTGCACCACTGTTGTTTTTCTCTGCACTTCTCTTGCTTCTTTCTGCACCTGTCTTGCCGCTTTTTGCACTTCTCTTCCTTTTTTCTGCACCTATCTTGTTTCTTTCTGCAACTCTCATGTCTGTTTTATCACGTCTCTTGCTTCTTTCTGCACCTCTGTTGCTTCTTTCAGCACTTCTCTTGTCTCTTTCTGCACTTGTTTTGACTGTTTCTGCTACTCTCTTGTCTCTTTCATCACTTCTCTTGCTTCTTTCTGCACCTCTGTTGCTTCATTCTGCACCTCTCTTGCCTCTTTCTGCACCCCTCTTCCCTCTTTCTGCACCTCTCTTGCCTCTTTCTGCACCACTGTTCCCTCTGTCTGTACCTCACTTGCCTGTTTCTGTACCTCTCTTGCCTCTGTCTGCACCTCTCTTGCCTGTTTATGTACCTCTCTTGCCTCTTTCTGCACTTCTCTTCCTTTTTTCTGCACCTTTCTTGTTTCTTTCTGCAACGCTCTTGTCCGTTTCATCACTTCTCTTGCTTATTTCTGCACCTCTGTTGCTTCTTTCAGCACTTCTCTTGCCTCTTTCTGCACTTCTTTTGCCTGTTTCTGCAACTCTCTTGTCTCTCTCATCACTTCTCTTGCTTCTTTCTGCACCTCTGTTGCTTCTTTCTGCACCGCTCTTACCTCTTTCTACACCCCTCTTCATTCTTTCTGCACCTCTCTTGCTTCTTTTTGCATCCCTGTTCCCTCTGTCTGCACCTCTCTTGCCTCTTTCAGTACCTCTCTTGCCTCTTTATGCACCTCTCTTGCCTCTTTCTGCACCTCTGTTGGTTCTTTCTGCACTTCTCTTGCCTCTTTCTGCACCCCTCTTGTGTCTTTCTACACCTCTGGTGGTTCTTCCTGCACTTCTCTTGCTTCTTTCTAAACCTGTCTTGCGTTTTTATGCACCCCTCTGGCCTCTTTCTGCATTCCTCTTCCCACACCTCTCTTGCTTCCTTCTGCACCCCTGTTCCCTCTTTCTGCATTCCTCTTGCCTCTTTCCATACCTCGGTTGGTTCTTTCTGCACTCCTCTTGCTTCTTTTGGCACCTCTCTTGCAAATTTCTGCACCCCTCTTGCCTCTTTCTGCACCATCTCTACCCAATTCCTGCACCTCTCTTGCCTCTGTCTGCACCCCTGTTCCATCTTTTTGTACCTTGTTTGCCTGTTTGTGCAACTTTCTTGCCTCTTTCTGCAGTAATCTTGCCTCCTTCTGCACCTCTGTTGCTTCTATGTGCACTTCTCTTGCCTCTTTCTATACCCCTTTTGCCTCTTTCTGCACCCGTTTTGCTTCTTTCTGCACTTCTCTTGCTTCTTTCTGTAGCTCTCTTGTTTCTTTATGTACCTCTCTTGCTTCTTTCTGCATCCCCTTGCCTCTTTCTGCACCCCTCTTCTCTCTTTCTCACCCCTCTTCCCTCTTTCTGCACCTCTCTTGCCTCTTTCTGCACTTCTCTTCCTTTTTTCTGCACCTTTCTTGTTTCTTTCTGCAATGCTCATGTTTGTTTTATCACTTCTCTTGCTTCTTTCTGCATCTCTGTTGCTTCTTTCAGCACTTCTCTTGTCTCTTTCTGCACTTCTATTGCCTGTTTCTGCAACTTTCTTGTCTCTTTCATCACTTCTCTTGCTTCTTTCTGCACCTCTGTTGCTTCTTTCTGCACCCTCTTGCCTCTTTCTGCACCCCTTTTCCCTCTTTCTACACCTCTCTTGCCTCTTACTGTACCCCTGTTCCCTCTGTCTACACCTCTCTTGCCTGTTTCTGTACCTCTCTTGCCTATTTCTGCACCTCTCTTGCCTCTTTCTGCACCTCTGTTGGTTCTTTCTGCACTTCTCTTGCCTCTTTCTGCACCCCTCTTGCGTCTTTCTGCACCTCTGGTAGTTCTTTCTGCACTTCTCTTGCTTCTTTCTACACCTCTCTTGCATTTTTATGCACCCCTCTTGCCTCTTTCTGTACCCCTCTTGCCTCTTTCTGCACCCCTCTTCCCTCTTTCTGCACCTCTCTTGCCTCTTTCTGCACCCCTGTTCCCTCTTTCTGCAGTTCTCTTGCCTCTTTCTACACCTCTGTTGCTTCTTTCTGTACTTCTCTTGCCTCTTTCTGCACTTCTCTTGCCTCTTTCTACACCTCTGTTGCTTCTTTCTGTACTTTTCTTGCCTCTTTCTGCACTGCTCTTGCTTCTTTCTACATCTCTCTTGCATTTTTATGCACCCCTCTTGCCTCTTTCTGTACCCCTCTTGCCTCTTTCTGCACCCCTCTTCCCTCTTTCTGCACCTCTCTTGCCTCTTTCTGCACCCCTGTTCCCTCTTTCTGCAGTTCTCTTGCCTCTTTCTACACCTCTGTTGCTTCGTTCTGTACTTCTCTTGCCTCTTTCTGCACTTCTCTTGCTTCTTTCTACTCCTCTGCTGGTTCTTTCTGCACCCCTCTTGCTTCTTTCTGCACCCCTCTTCCCTCTTTCTACACCTCTCTTGCCTCTTTCTGTACCCCTTATCCCTCTGTCTGCACTTCTCTTGCCTGTTTCTGTACCTCTCTTGCCTATTTCTGCACCCCTCTTACCTCTTTCTACACCCCTCTTCATTCTTTCTGCACTTCTCTTGCTTCTTTTTGCATCCCTGTTCCCTCTGTCTGCACCTCTCTTGCCTCTTTCAGTACCTCTCTTGCCTCTTTATGCACCTCTCTTGCCTCTTTCTGCACCTCTGTTGGTTCTTTCTGCACTTCTCTTGCCTCTTTCTGCACCCCTCTTGTGTCTTTCTACACCTCTGGTGGTTCTTCCTGCACTTCTCTTGCTTCTTTCTAAACCTGTCTTGCGTTTTTATGTACCCCTCTGGCCTCTTTCTGCATTCCTCTTCCCACACCTCTCTTGCTTCCTTCTGCACCCCTGTTCCCTCTTTCTGCATTCCTCTTGCCTCTTTCCATACCTCGGTTGGTTCTTTCTGCACTCCTCTTGCTTCTTTTGGCACCTCTCTTGCAAATTTCTGCACCCCTCTTGCCTCTTTCTGCACCATCTCTACCCAATTCCTGCACCTCTCTTGCCTCTGTCTGCACCCCTGTTCCATCTTTTTGTACCTTGTTTGCCTGTTTGTGCAACTTTCTTGCCTCTTTCTGCAGTAATCTTGCCTCCTTCTGCACCTCTGTTGCTTCTATGTGCACTTCTCTTGCCTCTTTCTATACCCCTTTGCCTCTTTCTGCACCCGTTTTGCTTCTTTCTGCACTTCTCTTGCTTCTTTCTGTAGCTCTCTTGTTTCTTTATGTACCTCTCTTGCTTCTTTCTGCATCCCCTTGCCTCTTTCTGCACCCCTCTTCTCTCTTTCTCACCCCTCTTCCCTCTTTCTGCACCTCTCTTGCCTCTTTCTGCACTTCTCTTCCTTTTTTCTGCACCTTTCTTGTTTCTTTCTGCAATGCTCATGTTTGTTTTATCACTTCTCTTGCTTCTTTCTGCATCTCTGTTGCTTCTTTCAGCACTTCTCTTGTCTCTTTCTGCACTTCTATTGCCTGTTTCTGCAACTTTCTTGTCTCTTTCATCACTTCTCTTGCTTCTTTCTGCACCTCTGTTGCTTCTTTCTGCACCCTCTTGCCTCTTTCTGCACCCCTTTTCCCTCTTTCTACACCTCTCTTGCCTCTTACTGTACCCCTGTTCCCTCTGTCTACACCTCTCTTGCCTGTTTCTGTACCTCTCTTGCCTATTTCTGCACCTCTCTTGCCTCTTTCTGCACCTCTGTTGGTTCTTTCTGCACTTCTCTTGCCTCTTTCTGCACCCCTCTTGCGTCTTTCTGCACCTCTGGTAGTTCTTTCTGCACTTCTCTTGCTTCTTTCTACACCTCTCTTGCATTTTTATGCACCCCTCTTGCCTCTTTCTGTACCCCTCTTGCCTCTTTCTGCACCCCTCTTCCCTCTTTCTGCACCTCTCTTGCCTCTTTCTGCACCCCTGTTCCCTCTTTCTGCAGTTCTCTTGCCTCTTTCTACACCTCTGTTGCTTCTTTCTGTACTTCTCTTGCCTCTTTCTGCACTTCTCTTGCCTCTTTCTACACCTCTGTTGCTTCTTTCTGTACTTTTCTTGCCTCTTTCTGCACTGCTCTTGCTTCTTTCTACATCTCTCTTGCATTTTTATGCACCCCTCTTGCCTCTTTCTGTACCCCTCTTGCCTCTTTCTGCACCCCTCTTCCCTCTTTCTGCACCTCTCTTGCCTCTTTCTGCACCCCTGTTCCCTCTTTCTGCAGTTCTCTTGCCTCTTTCTACACCTCTGTTGCTTCGTTCTGTACTTCTCTTGCCTCTTTCTGCACTTCTCTTGCTTCTTTCTACTCCTCTGCTGGTTCTTTCTGCACCCCTCTTGCTTCTTTCTGCACCCCTCTTCCCTCTTTCTACACCTCTCTTGCCTCTTTCTGTACCCCTTATCCCTCTGTCTGCACTTCTCTTGCCTGTTTCTGTACCTCTCTTGCCTATTTCTGCACCTCTCTTGCCTCTTTCTGTACCTCTGTTGGTTCTTTCTGCACTTCTCTTGCCTCTTTCTGCACCCCTCTTGCGTCTTTCGCACCTCTGGTGGTTCTTTCTGCACTTATCTTGCTTCTTTCTATACCTCTCTTGCATTTTTATGCACCCCTCTTGCCTCTTTCTGTACCCCTCTTGCCTCTTTCTGCACTCCTCTTCCCTCTTTCTGTACCTTTCTTGCCTCTTTCTGCACCCCTGTTCCCTCTTTCTGCAGTTCTCTTGCCTCTTTCTACACCTCTGTTGCCTCTTTCTGTACTTCTCTTTCCTCTTTCTGCACTTCTCTTGCTTCTTTCTACACCTCTGCTGGTTCTTTCTGCACTCTTCTAGCTTCTTTTGGCATCTCTCTTGAAAATTTCTGCACCCCTCTTGCCTCTTTCTGCACACCTCTTCCCTATTTCTGTACCTCTCTTGCCTCTGTCTGCACCCCTGTTCCATCTTTCTGCACCTTGTTTGCCTATTTGTTCAACTTTCTTGCCTCCTTCTGCTTTTCTCTTGCCTCCTTCTGCACCTCTGTTGCTTCTTTCTGCACTTCTCTTGCTTCTTTCTGTACCTCTCTTGCTTCTTTCTGTACCTCTCTTGCTTCTTTCTGCACCCCCTTGCCTCTTTCTGCTCCTGTCGTCTCTCTTTCTTCACCCTTCTTCCCTCTTTCTGCACCTCTCTTGTCTCTTTCTGCACCACTGTTGTTTTTCTCTGCACTTCTTTTTGCCTCTTTCTGCACCTGTCTTGCCTCTTTCTGCACTCCTCTTCCTTTTTTCTGCACCTTTCTTGTTTCTTTCTGCAAATCTATTGTCTGGTTTATCACGTCTCTTGCTTCTTTCTGCACCTCTGTTGCATCTTTCAGCACTTCTCTTGTCTCTTTCTGCACTTCTTTTGCCTGTTTTTGCAACTCTCTTGTCTCTTTCAATACTTCTCTTGCTTCTTTCTGCACCTCTTTTGCTTCTTTCTGTACCCCTCTTGCCTCTTTCTGCACCCCTCTTCCCTCTTTCTGCACCTCGTGCCTCTTTCTGCACCCCTGTTCCCTCTGTCTGCACCTCTCTTGCCTGTTTATGTACCTCTCTTGCCTCTTTCTGCACTTCTCTTCCTTTTTTCTGCACCTTTCTTGTTTCTTTCTGCAACGCTCTTGTCTGTTGCATCACTTCTCTTGCTTCTTTCTGCACCTCTGTTGCTTCTTTCAGCACTTCTCTTGCCCCTTTCTGCACTTCTTTTGCCTGTTTCTGCAACTCTCTTGTCTCTCTCATCACTTCTCTTGCTTCTTTCTGCACCTCTGTTGCTTCTTTCTGCACCGCTCTTACCTCTTTCTACACCCCTCTTCATTCTTTCTGCACCTCTCTTGCTTCTTTTTGCACCCCTGTTCCCTCTGTCTGCACCTCTCTTGCCTCTTTCTGTACCTCTCTTGCCTCTTTATGCACCTCTCTTGCCTCTTTCTGCACCTCTGTTGGTTCTTTCTGCACTTCTCTTGCCTCTTTCTGCACCCCTCTTGTGTCTTTCTGCACCTCTGGTGATTCTTCCTGCACTTCTCTTGCTTCTTTCTAAACCTGTCTTGCGTTTTTATGCACCCCTCTGGCCTCTTTCTGCATCCCTCTTCCCACACCTCTCTTGCTTCCTTCTGCACCCCTGTTCCCTCTTTCTGCATTCCTCTTGCCTCTTTCTACGCCTCGGTTGGTTCTTTCTGCACTCCTCTTGCTTCTTTCGGCACCTCTCTTGCAAATTTCTGCACCCCTCTTGCCTCTTTCTGCACCCCTCTACCCAATTTCTGCACCTCTCTTGCCTCTGTCTGCACCCCTGTTCCATCTTTTTGTACCTTGTTTGCCTGTTTGTGCAACTTTCTTGCCTCTTTCTGCAGTAATCTTGCCTCCTTCTGCACCTCTGTTGCTTCTTTGTGCACTTCTCTTGCCTCTTTCTATATCCCTCTTGCATCTTTCTGCACCCGTGTTGCTTTTTTCTGCACTTCTCTTGCTTCTTTCTGTACCTCTCTTGTTTCTTATGTACCTCTCTTGCTTCTTTCTGCACCCCCCTTGCCTCTTTCTGCATCCTTCTTCTCTCTTTCTCACCCCTCTTCCCTCTTTCTGCACCTCTCTTGCCTCTTTCTGCACTTCTCTTCATTTTTTCTGCACCTTTCTTGTTTCTTTCTGCAACGCTCATGTTTGTTTTAACACTTCTTTTGCTTCTTTCTGCACCTCTGTTGCTTCTTTCAGCACTTCTCTTGTCTCTTTCTGCACTTCTATTGCCTGTTTCTGCAACTCTCTTGTCTCTTTCATCACTTCTCTTGCTTCTTTCTGCACCTCTGTGCTTCTTTCTGCACCCCTCTTCCCTCTTTCTACACCTCTCTTGCCTCTTTCTGTACCCCTGATCCCTCTGTCTGCACTTCTCTTGCCTGTTTCTGTACCTCTCTTGCCTATTTCTGCACCTCTCTTGCCTCTTTCTGTACCTCTGTTGGTTCTTTCTGCACTTCTCTTGCCTCTTTCTGCACCCCTCTTGCGTCTTTCTGCACCTCTGGTGGTTCTTTCTGCACTTCTCTTGCTTCTTTCTACACCTCTCTTGCATTTGTATGCACCCCTCTTGCCTCTTTATGTACCCCTCTTGCCTCTTTCTGCACCCTTGTTCCCTCTTTCTGCACTTCTTTTTCTACCTCTCTTGCTTCTTTCTGTACCTCTCTTGCTTCTTTCTGCACCCCCCTTGCCTCTTTCTGCACCCCTCTTCTCTCTTTCTGCACCCCTCTTCCCTCTTTCTGCACCTCTCTTGTCTCTTTCTGTACTTCTCTTGCCTCTTTCTGTACCACTGTTGTTTTTCTCTGCACTTCTCTTGCCTCTTTCTGCACCTATGTTGCTTTTTTCTTCACCCCTCTTGCCTCTTTCTGTACCCCCTTCCCTCTTTCTGCAAGACTCTTCCCTCTTTCTGCACTTCTCTTCCCTCTTGCAGTACTTCTCTTCCCTCTTTCTGCACCACTCTTGCCTCTTTCTGCACCTCTGGTGGTTTTTTCTGCACTTCTCTTCCTTCTTTCTACACCTCTCTTGCTTTTTTCTGCACCCCTCTTGCCTCTTTCTGCACCCCTCTTCCCTCTTTCTGCACCTCTCTTGCCTCTTTCTGCACCCCTGTTCCCTCTTTCTGCAGTACTCTTGCCTCTTTCTAGACCTGTGTTGCTTCTTTCTGCACTTCTCTTGCCTCTTCCTGCACTCCTCTTGCCTCTTTTTACACCTCTGTTGGTTCTTTCTGCACTCTTCTTGCTTCTTTCGACACCTCTCTTGCAAGTATCTGCACCCCTCTTGCCTCTTTCTGCACCCCTCTTCCCTATTTCTGCACATCTCTTGCCTCTGTCTGCACCCCTGTTCCATCATTTTGCACCTTGGTTGCTTGTTTTTGCAACTTTCTTGCCTCTTTCTGCAGTAATCTTGCCTCCTTCTGCACCTCTGTTGCTTCTTTATTCACTTCTCTTGCCTCTTTCTATACCCCTCTTGCCTCTTTCTGCACCCGTTTTGCTTCTTTCTGCACTTTTCTTTCACCTTTCTGTACCTCTCTTGTTTCTTTCTGTACCTTTCTTGCTTCTTTCTGCACCCACCTTTCCTCTTTCTGCACCCCTCTTCTCTCTTTCTGCACCTCTCTTCCCTCTTTCTGCACCTCTCTTGTCTCTTTCTGCACTTCTCTTGCCTCTTTCTGCACCACTGCTGTTTTTTTCTGCACTTCTCTTGCCTCTTTCTGCACCTCTGTTGCTTCTTTCTGCACCCCTCTTGCCTCTTTCTGTACCCCCTTCCCTCTTTCTGCACGTCTCTTCCCTCTTTCTGCACTTCTCTTCCCTCTTTCTGCACTTCTCTTCCCTCTTTCTGCACCCCTCTTGCCTCTGTCTGTACCTTACTTGCCCCTTTCTGTACCTCTCCTGCCTCTTTCTACACCTGTCTTGCCACTTTCTGCACTTCTCTTCCTTTTTTCTGTACCTTTCTAGGATCCTGGTGGGCCAACTAGCCCACCAGGTGCCTCCAGTAAGCCCCACACAGCTGGATTGCTGAGAGTGGTCCAAGGCCACGCCCCATTTTTTGTACACCGCTCTGCAAACGCGCCACCTGGCGCACTGCTGCTCGGGGCATGAAGTCCGCTTGTGTCCTGAGGTCCTCAGGACACAAGAGGACCTCATTGCCCCACCAGCAGTGCACCAAGAGGTGCATTTGCAGAGTGGTGTAAAAAGGGGCGTAACCTCGGACCACCTCTCTGCAATCCAGCTGTGTGGCCTACTGGAGGTACCTGGTGGGCTTGTTGGCCCCAAGGACCCTCAGTATTCAAGGGGACTTAATTCCCCAACTTAGAACGCGCCAGGGCGCATTTGCAGAGTGCTGCAGGGAGGGGTGGGGCCTCCGAGCGAGTTGCCGGTTTCTTTTTCTTTTTAAATGTTTCTTATTTTATGGGAGGGGAGCTGCGTGGCCCCCCTTTCCCCGAGGCCTGGCAGCATTGATTTAAAAAAAAAAAAAATTATGGCCCCAGGGACCCCATCCCCCAGGGCTTGGCCAGCCTTTTTTATTTTTTTATTTTTTTGTTGGGGGGCCGGCCTATCCGTTTTTTATTTTTTTTATATATTTAATTACAGGGGAGGGGGGCCACATGGCCCCCCTCCCGGGCCACTTCTGGCCCCGGGGACCCCATCCCCCGGGGCCTGGCCTCACCGTTGGGGACCGTGGGGGGAGCCCCAATGCCCCCACGGTCCCAGCCGGCTCCCCGCTTCCTGCGGGAGCTGGCATTGCTTTTGCACAAAGGGGAGCTGCTGACATGCAGCTCCCCTTGTGCAAAAGCAATCTGCTTTGGTTTTTGGAAGAGAGAGCAGGTTTCCTGCTCTCGCGTCCAAAAACCAAATCAGAGTTTGCTATCACAGGGCGGGAGCCGTGCTCCTGCCCTGCCATAGCAAACAGCAATGTCCCGGGGGTGGGCACCCCGGGACATTGCAGGAGCCGGTCCTGGGGTGTGGCGGTCCCCAGGGCCATCAAGGGCTCCTGGAGGGGGGATGCGCGGCCCCCCTCCCATCATTTGTAAAGCCTTGGGGAGGTGGTGGTCTCCAGGGCAGTGTGGGGGGGCTAGAGCCCCCACACACATTATTTATTTCAGCCCCGGGGAGGTGGCAGTCCCCGGAACTTGGGGGGGGCCCGTGAGGCCCCCCCACCGTATTTTAATAAAGCCCCGGGGAGGTGGTTGTCCCCAGGGCATGGGGGGCCCGCGAGGCCCTCCCAGCCTATTATAATAAAGTTCAGGGAGGTGGCGGTCCCCGGGGCTGTGGGGGGGCCGCGTGCTCCCCTGCGCATAAATTATTAATCCCCGGGGAGGTGGCTCGGGGCATGCAGTCCACTTGTGTCCTGAGGTCCTCAGGACACAAGAGGACCTCATCGCCCAACCAGCAGTGCGCCAAGAGGTGCGTTTGCAGAGTGGTGTAAAAAGGGGCGTGGCCTCAGACCACCTCTCTGCAATCCAGCTGTGTGGTGCTTACTGGAGGTACCTGGTGGGCTAGTTGGCCCCCAGGGACCCTCAGTATTCAAGGGGACTTAATTCCCCAACTTAGAATGCGCTAGGGGGTGTGTTTGCAGAGTGCTGCAGGGAGGGGGCGGGGCCTCCAGCGAGTTGCCGGTTTCTTTTTTCTTTTTTAATTTTTTCTTATTTTATGGGAGGAGGGCTGCATGGCCCCCCTTCCCTGGGCCACTTTTGGCCCCAAGGACCCCATCCCCCGGGGCCTGGCAGCCTTGTTTTTTTATTTTTTTTATTTTGGGGAGGGGGGCCGCGTGGCCCCCCTCCAGAGGCCAATTATGGCCCCAGGGACCCCATCCCCCGGGGCCGGCCTTTCCGTTTATTTACATTTTTTTATATATTTAATTACAGGGGAGGGGGGGCCACATGGCCCCCCTCCCGGGCCACTTCTGGCCCCGGGGACCTCATCCCCCAGGACCTGCCTCACCGTTGGGGACCGTGGGGGGAGCTCCAATGCCCCCATGGTCCCAACCGGCATTGCTTTTGCACAAGGGGAGCTGCTGACATGCAGCTCCCCTTGTGCAAAAGCAATCTGCTTTGGTTTTTGGAAGCGAGAGCAGGTTTCCTGCTCTCGCGTCCAAAAACCAAAGCAGAGTTTGCTATGACAGGGCCGGAGCACACGGCTCCAGCCCTGCCATAGCAAACAGCAATGTCCCAGGGGTGGGCACCCTGGGACATTGCAGTAGCCGGCCCTGGGGGTGGTGGTCCCCAGGGCCATCAAGGGCTCCTGGAGGGAGGCTGCGCGGCCCCCGCCCGTCATTTGTAAAGCCCTGGGGAGGTGGTGGTCCCCGGGGCCGGGGGTCCATAACGGACCCCCAAATTTAAATAAACAGTGCCCTGGGGAGGTGGTGGTCCCCAGGGCAGTGTGGGGGGGCCCAAGCCCCCCCACACACAATATTTATTTCAGCCCTGGGGATGTGGTGGTTCCCGGGGCTAGGGGGGCCCGCGAGGCCCCCCCAGTGTATTTTAATAAAGCCCGGGGAGGTGGCGGTCCCCGGGGCTGCGGGGGGGCCACGTGCCCCCCGCACATAAATTATTAATCCCCGGGGAGGTGAGGGTAACTGGGGCTGCGGGGGCCCCCACGGGCCCACGTGGGCCCCCGCTACTTAAAGCAGCATTGCCCCAGGGACCTGGCCCACCCGGGGGCTTAAGAATAACGAAGCGCGGGAGTCTGCGCTACGTTTCTTTTTTGTTATCCCAGCCGGGCACCCAGCGCGAATTCGGGCGATTTAAAAAAAAAAAAAATGTTTTTTTTGGGTTTGGGGGTCTTTATGGGACTCCCTGTGCAAGCCCTTTTCTTCATTTTTCATCATCTTTTTTCTGTTTTCTTGTGACTCGGTTACCGAGTCACAAGATGGCTGCCAACACTTCCTGGTTTGGAGTGTTGGCAGCCAATTAGAATGAAGCTCGTGCTCGGGAGGAGTCGCAACTCCTCCTCGGTGCTCAGATATATACATTTTTTATTTCTTGAATTTCTCTGTAACTGCTGAACGGATTTGCACCATTTAAAAAAAAGGTCGCTTTCTGAACCAAGAGCTACCTGTTTGACAAATTTGGTGTAATTCAGTTTGGCAGTTCGGGCTGTAGCCGTGTCTAAAGTTTCCTATGGTAATTAACATGGGGAAAACGCGTTTGGGACCTCCCTTTTTTCTTGGCCCCCTCTTGACGAATCACCCCGAAACTTTCAAGACAGGAGCTGACCGGAGCGCCCCACTAGTTTTGAAACTTTTGTGAAGATTTGTCAAACGACGCCAAAGATATTGGAAAATCAAAAAACGCTTTTCCTATGGAAAATAGGTCCTAAATATAACTACCTACTGGCGACCGCCAATCGGTAATAATATATAATATTATCTACTGGCGGTCGCCAGTAGATAGTTATAGTTAAAACCTATTATCCATAGGAAATCCGCGACATTCTATTTGAAATAACGTTGGCGCCGGTTGACGAATCTTCGCGAAAGTTTCAACTTGTTGGGGCGCTCCGGTCCGCTCCTATCCTGAAAGTCTCGGGTGATACGTCAAGCGGGGCTGAGAAAAAGGGGGTCCCAAAACGTGTTTTCCCCATTCATTTTTCCATAGGAACCTTTAGTCGCAGCTACAGCCCGAACTGCTGAACGGAATTACACCAAATTTGGCAAAGAGGTAGCCCTTGGTTCAGTGTCGTGCCTTTTGCTTAAATGGTGTAAATCCGTTCAGTAGTTCCTGAGAAAATCAAAAGTAAAGTCACATATATATCTGGGCGGAGCCTAACCACACATGTCATCGTGAGATCTGATTGGCTGTCAGCACTTCATCCTGGAATTGCTTGCAGCCATCTTGGGACCAATATAAATGATAGTACCTCATTGAAATGCATTGCAGTGAATAGAAGATTTTGAGGGTTACCAAAAGGAGAACTATAAAGGGTGATAACAGACTTTAGTTACATTAGAATTCATTTGTTGATGGTACCATACTAATTTCAGGAATTGTGGTGTGTTCTAAGGTGATTTTACTCTGTGAAAAACCTTCTGCTGGGATATCATGAATCATGTTTGAGAGAACACTATTTTCTCATGCTTGTCCCATGGAGGTTTGGAAGGTGCTCCAGAAGCTAAAATGAGAGCATATTTTCTGTAAATTAACATTATCTTTCTCACTCATGTGAGAATGAAGTCTGACATTCTCAGTAAAACATGTACATCCAACAAGGGCAGAGACTGTCAGTTGATTCCTTTGTGTTCTACTGCAGCTTCCCAGAGTGTTCTAAAGAACAACTAGAGTGCTAACAGCCTTACTTATGACAAAAGTATGGCACACCTGAAGCCATCTTGATTGGAATAAACTGGTAACACTTAAACAATTTAATTTAAAAAGGAACAAAATGATGGGGTTCATTTTGTCATAGAAATTATGGTTAGTGCTGTAGAAAGAAAAATTAGGACATGTTTCAAGTGTGATCTCAAATATCTTCCTGTTATATTTCAACAGGAGCAGCCTGCCAGTTGATGCCTTTGTGTTCTACTGCAGCTTCCCAGAGTGTTCTAAAGAACAACTAGAGTGCTAACAGCCTTACTTATGACAAAAGTATGGCACACCTCAAGCCATCTTGATTGGAATAAACTGGTAACACTTAAAACATTTAATTTAAAAAGGAACAAAATGATGGGGTTCATTTTGTCATAGAAATTATGGTTAGTGCTGTAGAAAGAAAAATTAGGACATATTTCAAGTGTGATCTCAAATATCTTCCTGTTATATTTCAACAGGAGCAGCCTGCCAGTTGATGCCTTTGTGTTCTACTGCAGCTTCCCAGAGTGTTCTAAAGAACAACTAGAGCGCTAACAGCCTTACTTATGACAAAAGTATGGCACACCTGAAGCCATCTTGATTGGAATAAACCGGTAACACTTAAAACATTTAATTTAAAAAGGAACAAAATGAGGGGTTCTTTTTGAAATAGAAATTATGGTTAGTGCTGCAGAAAGAAAAATTAGGGCATGTTTTAAGTGAGATCTCAAATCCTCTTCTATTTCGTTAGAAAATTCTGACATGCAGACTGAAACAATCACTTTCAATACCAGCAGCAGACTACCAGTTAACTCCCTGGTGAGCAGTAGCTTTACTCCAGTGGTCTAATGAGCAACTAGAGTGCTAACATTCTGAATTTATGGCAGATGTGAGACACATCTGAATGCCTTCTTGATGGAATCAAAGTAAAAACTGAAAGCATTTCCTACTGAGGAGACTGCAGTAAATGAAGAAATTAGGAAACTTCATAACAAAGAAGTCTTCCAAGATGGCCACCAGTGAAAAAGAGCCCAAATGTAGCACAAATATTACCCAGATGTAGCCCACATATAGCCCAATGACAAAAGTGTGCAAAACACTTTTTATTTTTAGTTTTTTGCAGTTTTATGTAGTGCAGACTGGTCAGGTATTGGAGCATTGCATCTTAAAACATGACCCCCTACACTACAAAAACACCACTGCACTACCTTAAACCCTAAAACACTACCCCCAGCACGACCCCCTACACTACACAAGCACCACTGCACTATCCTAAACCCTAAAACACTACCCCAGCACGACCCCTACACTACACAAACACCACTGCACTAACCTAAATCCTAAAACACTACCACCAGCACGACCCCCTACACTACCCAAACACCACTGCACTACCCTAAAACATGACCCCCTATACTACACAAACACCACTGCACTACCCTAAACCCTAAAACACTACCCCCAGCACGACCCCCTACACTACACAACCACCACTGCACTACCCTAAACCCTAAAACACTACCCCCAGCACGACCCCTACACTACACAAACACCACTGCACTACCCTAAACCCTAAAACACTACCCCCAGCACGACCCCCTACACTACCCAAACACCACTGCACTAACCTAAATCCTAAAACACTACCCCAGCACGACCCCCTACACTACCCAAACACCACTGCACTACCCTAAACATGACCCCCTACACTACACAAACACCACTGCACTACCCTAAACC
Source organism: Calotriton arnoldi (assembly GCA_963921515.1). Classification (NCBI taxonomy): domain Eukaryota; kingdom Metazoa; phylum Chordata; class Amphibia; order Caudata; family Salamandridae; genus Calotriton; species Calotriton arnoldi. The sequence goes on from CAWUFW010009015.1 coordinate 505,180, forward strand.
CTAAAACACTACCCCCAGCACGACCCCCTACACTACACAAGCACCACTGCACTACCCTAAACCCTAAAACACTACCCCCAGCACGACCCCCTACACTGCCCAAACACCACTGCACTGCCCTAAACCCTGAAACACCAGCCCCTGCATGACCCCCTACACTGCCCGAACACCACTGCACTGCCCTAAACCCTGCAACACCACCCCTAGCATGACCCCCTATACTGCCCGAACACCACTGCACTGCCCTAAACCCTGAAACACCACCCCTTCACGACCCCCTACACTGCCCGAACACCACTGCACTGCCCTAAACCCTGAAACACCACCCCCAGCATGACCCCCTACACTGCCCGAACACCACTGCACTGCCCTAAACCCTGAAACACTACCCCCAGCAAGACCCCCTACACTGCCCGAACACCACTGCACTGCCCTAAACCCTGAAACATCACCCCCAGCAAGACCCCTTACACTGCCCGAACACCACTGACCTAAACCCTGAAACACCACCCCCAGCACGACCCCCTACACTCCCCGAACACCACTGCACTGCCCTAAACCCTGAAACACTACCCCCAGCATGACCCCCTACACTGCCCGAACACCACTGCACTGCCCTAAACCTTGAAACACCAGCCCCTGCACGACCCCCTACACTGCCCGAACACCACTGCACTACCCTAAACCCTGAAACATCACCCCCAGCACGACCCCCTACACTGCCCGAGCACCACTGCACTGCCCTCAACCCTGAAACACCAGCCCCAGCACGACCCCCTACACTGCCCAAATACCACTGCACTGACCTAAACCCTGAAACACCAGCCCCAGCATGACCGCCTACACTGCCCGAACACCACTGCACTGCCCTAAACCCTGAAACACCGGCCCCAGCACGACCCCCTACACTGCCCGAACACCACTGCACTGCCCTAAACCGTGAAACACCAGCCTCAGCACGACCCCCTACACTGCCCGAACACCACTGCACTGCCCTGAACCCTGAAACACCAGCCCCAGCACAACACCCTACACTGCCCGAACACCACTGCACTGCCCTAAACCCTGAAACACCACCCCGTGCATGACCCCCTACACTGCCCGAATACCACTGCACTGCCCTAAACCCTGAAACACCACCCCCAGCGCGACCCCCTACACTGCCCGAACACCACTGCACTGCCCTAAACCCTGAAACACCACCCCTGCACAACCCCCTACACTGCTCGAACACTACTGCACTGCCCTAAACCCAGAAACACCATCCCCAGCACGACCCCTATACTGCACCGAACACCACTGCACTGCCCTAAACCCTGAAACACTACCCCCAGCAAGACCCCCTACACTGCCCGAACACCACTGCACTGCCCTAAACCCTGAAACATCACCCCCAGCAAGACCCCCTACACTGCCCGAACACCACTGCCCTAAACCCTGAAACACCAGCCCCAGCACGACCCCCTACACTGCCCGAACACCACTGCACTGCCCTAAACCCTGAAATACCACCCCTGCACGACCCCTACACTGCCCGAACACCACTGTACTGCCCTAAACCCTGAAACCCCACCCCCAGCACGACCCCCTACACTGCCAGAACACCACTGCACTGCCCTAAACTCTGAAACACCACCCACTGCACGACCCCTAGACTACCCGAACACTACTGCACTGCCCTAAACTCTGAAACACCACCCCCAGCACGACCCCCTACACTACACGAACACCACTGCACCGCCCTAAATCCTGTAACACTACCCCCAGCAAGACCCCTACACTGCCCGAACACCACTGCATTGCCCTAAACCCTGAAACATCACCCCCAGCAAGACCCCTACACTGCCCGAACAACACTGCCCTAAGCCCTGAAACACCACCCCCAGCAAGACCCCTACACTGCCCGAACACCACTGCACTGCCCTAAACCCTGAAACACCACCCCCAGCACGACCCCCTACACTGCCCGAACACCACTGCTCTGCCCAAAACCCTGAAACACCAGCCCCAGCACGACCCCTACACTGCCCGAACACCACTGCACTGCCCTAAACCCTGAAACACCAGCCCCAGAACGACCCCCTACACTGCCCGAACACCACTGCACTGCCCTATACCCTGAAACACCACCCCCAGCACGACCCCCTACACTGCCCGAACACCACTGCACTGCCCTAAACCCTGAAACACCAGCCCCAGCACAACCCCGTACACTGCCCGCACACCACTGCACTGCCCTAAACCCTGAAACACTAGCCCCAGCACAACCCCGTACACTGCCCGAATACCACTGCACTGCCCTAAACCCTGAAACACCAGTCCCAGCACGACCGCCTACACTGCCCGAAAACTACTGCACTGCCCTAAACCCTGAAACACCACCCCCAGCAAGACTACCTACACTGGCCGAACACCACTGCACTGCCCTGCCCTAAACCCTGAAACACCACCCCCTGCACGACCCCCTACACTGCCCAAACACTACTGCACTGCCCTAAACCCTGAAACACCACCCCTCAGCACGACACCCTACACTGCCCGAACACCACTGCACTGCCCTAAACCCTGAAACACCACCCCAGCACGACCCCCTACACTGCCCGAACACCACTGCACTAAACCCTGAAACACCACCCCCTGCACGACCCCCTACACTGCCGGAACACCACTGCACTGCCCTAAACCCTGAAACACCACCCCCAGCACGACCCCCTACACTGCCCTAACACCACTGCACTGCCCTAAACCCTGAAACATCACCCCCAGCAGAACCCCCTACACTGCCTGAGCACCATTGCTCTGCCCTAAACCCTGAAACACTAGCCCCAGCACGACCCCCTACACTGCCCGAACACCACTGCACTGCCCTAAACCCTGAAACACCACCCCCAGCACGACCCCCTACACTGCCCGAACACCACTGCACTGCCCTAAACCCTGAAACACCAGCCCCAGCAAGACCCCCTACACTGCCCAAACACCACTGCATTGCCCTAGACTCTGAAACACCAGCCCCAGCAAGACCCCCTACACTGCCCAAACACCACTGCACTGCCCTAAACCCTGAAACACCACCCCTGCACCGCCCCCTACACTGCCCGAACACCACTGCACTGCCCTAAACCCTGAAACACCACCCCTGCACGACCCCCTACACTGCCCGAACACCACTGCACTGCCCTAAACCCTGAAACACCACCCCCTGCACCACCCCCTACACTGCCCGAACACCACTGTACTGCCCTAAACCCTGAAACACCACCCCTGCACCGCCCCCTACACTGCCCGAACACCACTGCACTGCCCTAAACCCTGAAACACCACCCCCTGCACCGCCCCCTACACTGCCCGAACACCACTGCACTGCCATAAACCCTGAAACACCACCCCCAGCATGACCCCTTTACTGCTCGAACACCACTGCACTGCCTCAAACCCTGAAACACCACCCCCAGCATGACCCCCTACACTGCCCGAACACCACTGCCCTAAACCCTGAAACACCACCCCTGCACAACCCCCTACACTGCCCGAACACCACTGCACTGCCCTAAACCCTGAAACACCACCCCCTGCACGACCCCCTACACTGCCCGAACACCACTGCACTGCCCTAAACACTGAAACACCACCCCCAGCATGACCCCCTACACTGCCCAAACACCACTGCACTGCCCTAAACCCTAAAACACCACCCCCAGCACGACCCCCTACACTGCCCGAACACCACTGCACTGCCCTAAACCCTAGAACACTACCCCCAGCATGACCCCCTACACTACCCGAACACCACTGCACTACCCTAAACCCTAAAATACTCCCCCAGCACGACCCCTACACTACCCGAACACGACTGCACTGTCCTAAACCCTAAAACACTCCCCCAGCACGACCCCCTACACTACCCGAACACCACTGCACTGTCCTAAACCCTAAAACACTCCCCCAGCACGACCCCCTACACTACCCAAACACCACTGCACTGCCCTAAACCCTAAAACACTCCCCCAGCACGACCCCCTACACTACCTAAACACCACTGCACTGCCCTAAACCCTAAAACACTACCCCCGCATGACCCCCTACACTACCCAAATACCAATGCACTACCCTAATCCCTAAAACACTACCCCCGCACAACCCCTACACTACCCAAAGACCACTGCACTACCCTAAACTCTAAAACAATACCCCCGCACGACTCCCTACACTACCCAAAGACCACTGCACTACCCTAAACCCTAAAACACGACCTCCTACACTACACAAACACCACTGCACTACCCTAAACCCTAAAAACTACCCCCAGCACGAACCCCTACACTACCCAAACACCACTGCACTACCCTAAACCATAAAACACTACCCCCAGCAGTACCCCCTACGCTACCCAAACACCACTGCACTACCCTAAACCCTAAAACACTACCCCCAGCAGTACCCCCTACACTACCCAAACACCATTGCACTACCCTAAACCCTAAAACACTACCCCCAGCAGTATCCCCTACACTACCCAAACACCACTGCACTACCCTAAAACACTAACCCCAGCACGACCCCCTACACTACCCAAACACCACTGTACTACCCTAAACCCTAAAACACTCCCCCCAGCACGACTCCCTACACTACCCAAACACCACTGCACTACCCTAAACCCTAAATCTACCCCCAGCATGACCCCCTACACTACACAAACACCACTGCACTACCCTAAACCCTAAAACACTACCCCCAGCACGCCCCTCTTCACTACCTAAACACAACTGCACAATTTGTTACAGGCGTTGCAACGCAGGCCTGTGGTGCTTACTGGAAGTACCTGGTGGGCTAGTTGGGCCCCAGGGACTCTCAGGATTCAAGGTGACCTAATCCCCCAACTTAAAACGCGCCACGGGCGCGTTTGCACAGTGGTGAAGGGAGGGGCGGGGCCTCAGGTGACATGTGCGCAAACACGCCCTGTGGTGCGTTTTAAGTTGGGGAGTTAATTCCCTTTGAATCCTGGGGCCAACTAGCCCACCAGGTACCTTCAGTAAGCACAACAGAGTTGCGTTGCAGAGAGGTGAAAAAGGTGCGTGGCCTCGGAACGCCTCTCTGCAACTCAGCTCTGTGGTCCTAACTGTAGGTACCTGGGGGGCTAGTTGGGCCCCAGGGACCCTCAGGATTCAAGGGGACTTAATCCCGCAACCTTAAAACGTGCCACGGGCGCGTTTGCACACATGTCACCTCAGGCCCCCCCTCCCTTCACCACTGTGCAAACGCGCACTGGCTCTGGTTAGTCAGAGTCAGTTACCACCAGTACCGGTCTGAAAATGTTGTGGGCACAGGATGATTTTGCAACAAGGCCTCTTTCTGCTCCTCTGTTGGTTCTTTCTGCACATCTTTTGCTTCTTTCTGTGCGTTTTTTCTTCTTTCTTCACATGTCCTACCTCTGTTGGCATAGTAAGAAACTAGCATTTAAAAACCTTTGAAATTCACTTAAAAAATCATAGGTTTCAGGCACGTTATAGTTAGAAATTAGCATTTAAAAAACCTTTGAAATTCACTGAAAAAACCATAGGTTTCAGGCACGTTATAGTTAGAAATTAGCATTTAAAAAACCTTTGAAATTCACTGAAAAAACCATAGGTTTCAGGCACGTTATAGTTAGAAATTAGCATTTAAAAAACCTTTGAAATTCACTGAAAAAACCATAGGTTTCAGACACGTTATAGTTAGAAATTAGCATTTAAAAAACCTTTGAAATTCACTGAAAAAACCATAGGTTTTAGGGACAGTTATAGTTAGTTGGACATTGCACTCGTACAAAACCCGTGAAATTCCCCTGTTATAGTTAGTTCAGCTAACTATAACTCGCGCCCCGCAATGCACTGCTGATGACGTCACATATTACATCACTCATGACATGGTCAGTGACATCACTGATGACATCACTGATGACATCTCAAATGACATCACTGATGACATCATCCATGTGATAATTTCATGCATCTTCTCACACCCTAATATAACTTTTGATACACCCACTCTAAATTACAGACTGCCATTCTCAATACCATAGACACTCCAACACCAAAAACTACATACCCACTCACTGATTCTTAGGTCTACACACACATCCACTCACTCACCTGTACAGTCACTCATACTTACAGTCACTCAGTACAGGACTATCATATGCACTCATACACCTATATAAACACTCACACACCGCCACTCATCCATAGAGGTACTCACACACCTAGTCAGTCATGCAAACAATTAATCACACACCCATTTACTCACCTATACAGTTATACACACACCAGCTCACTTACTCATACAAATACTAGCACATTCTTACGCTCTTATACAATAACTGATACAAGCACACACACATCCAGACAGCCACTCTCACAATAACACACACTCACTTATAGCCATTTAAATACTCTAACACACATATATACTGCCTTTTACATATGTAGTTACTCGCACATGTACCACTGAGATATACATTCACTCACTAACACACCCATACACACACTCACCCACCCAAGCAGTCCATCACAGATGCACTCTTGAAATCATGCACCCATTGAATCACCCACTCACACATCTATGTATAGAGTTACACACACCCCACCCACATAAACACTCAGGCAGCCATACAGATACTCAGAGAACCAATCAATAACCCATATAGACACTCATGTAGCTATTCGCAAATCCATGCATCCACTTACACACCAACAAACAGACGGATACAGACATTCACACAGTTTAGTCACTAACCCATGCATTCAGTAAGATACGTTTAATCACTCACTTGTAGAGTCAGTCACTCACGTACTAAATCATCCATTCAGACACTTATACACCCACTCATTCTTCAATACGCCTTTCCCTATATATATTAAACATATTTAAACTTTACAGAAACACACAGTCACTGGATGATGTCATCAGTGATGTCATTTGAGATGTCATCAGTGATGTCATCAGTGATGTCACTGACCATGTCATGAGTGATGTAATATGTGACGTCATCAGCAGTGCATTGCGGGGCGCGAGTTATAGTTAGCTGAACTAACTATAACAGGGGAATTTCACGGGTTTTGTACGAGTGCAATGTCCAACTAACTATAACTGTCCCTAAAACCTATGGTTTTTTCAGTGAATTTCAAAGGTTTTTTAAATGCTAATTTCTAACTATAACGTGTCTGAAACCTATGGTTTTTTCAGTGAATATATATATATATAATTATATATATGTATCAACACAAAAACCTGAGTTTTAAAGAAGAGGATTCAATACAAAAAAAGACTTCTAATCATTAGAAGTACAGAAACTACTATTTTTGTATGCGATTTTATGGATGTTGAAGTTCTTTCAATGAGAATGTTTATATATGTATAATGTTTATTCAAGAGAGAAGAAACCCCTCAGAATAGACCAGGTTAAGTGTTGTAGAGAAAAGGAACACATGTATTAAGAATTGTGATAGAATTGCCTTTAGAGAGTATATATATATGTTTCATGGTTGTATTATGATTTATTTTAGGTGTCATCTTCTATATTATTTCAAATAGAAGATTGTACAGTTGTTAGAAGCAAAACGCAGAGAAGGTGATGCAACAGAGTCTCTGAGGACGTCTCTCTCTTTCATGAACTTCCCCTTTCTCCCCTGCTGGTGTGTTGTGGTGAATTTAGATAAAATATTGTAGGAAGGTGGAATCTGACTATATGGTTGCCCCCACTTTTTTTATGGTGTTTTGCTGGTTTATGACTTAGTTGGACTGGGATCCTGCTATTCAGGGCCCCAGTCTATCTGCTCTCTCTAAATGACATGGAGTGCACTCTAGGTGCACTAGTGATTGGTTACTGTGGTGCCTTATGAGTCCCTAGTATATGGTACCTTAGGTGCCAAGGGCATAGGTACTTCACAGGCCTACCAGTGGCTGCAGCATGTATTATGCCACCCCTGGGAAGCAGACTAAATCTGACACCACAGGCCTGCTACTGCAGCCTGGGTGAGGTGGTGCTAGCACCCCTCACTGAGATATAGGTTTCCTATATCTCTCCTGCACACACATATAACCCTATCAGTCACCCCTATGGCAGGCCCTATCAATCCTGAGGGCAGGGTGCTTGGCTTCTATGTGAGGGGGTGCCTCTGCATGAGCAGGGCCCCTCTGCAGTTCTCAGAGTCCATTCTCTGGTGCTGTTTGTGGATGCGGTTAAACCATATACTCTTAAGTGCATTATATCCTCGCGGTAGAATGCTAACTTTGGAATGGCTGCATCAAAACATGTCGTGTTTGGTGTCAAACATCTTGGAATACTACCCCCGCCAATCCTGGCGGCGGGGGTAGCATTCCACCCTTCTAGAGGGATAAGACATGTACCTGCTGTGGAAACGCGGTAGAATCCTGCAGAGCCCTGGCATCACAAAATAGATGCCACCAGTCACAGACACTGGGCTGCCCTCCTGCTGATGACTGACACTCACAGTGGAGGAAGCCCAACAATAGGCATCCTGTCACAGGGAGGTGTAACCACCTCCCAGACAGGGTTTAGTGTATTGGGGCTGGGTGGGTGCACTCTTAGAGTGCTTTGAAGACCTGCACTGGGGGAGCAGAAGGCTCCTCTGTGCATATGCCAGTTCAAACCAGCTCAGGGGCTACCTGCCCCTGCTCTGGCGCGAAACTGGACAAAGGGAAGTGGGTGTAGCCACCCCCTCCCTTGACCCTCCCATAGGTGGGGTCATAGAGTTAGTCCATCCCCTCTTTTTAGTATAAGAGGGGGAACCTTGCCATTGCAAAGCAGATAACCCCTGGACGACGCTCTACAGAAGAATCCTGGCCCTTCGACGTTCCACTACCTTTGGAAGACAGAAGAATCTCCCTTGGAGTCAAGGAGTGACTCCCCTGCTTGGCAGGCACCAAAAACGACAATGACGGTCGCAAACTACGCCGCTCCCGCCGGAGTCCGAAGTCCCTGCAGCCCAGGAAGTGGATTTCCTGACCTCTCCCAGGCCATCGTGAGTCCCCAGTGAAGCTGAGGCAAGTGGACCCCACGAGTAATGAGGAACCGCGACCCCTGGGTACCGTGCACTATTGTCGAGTGCAACCCCTTCCCAACGTTCTACGAACCTGTGCTTTGGACCACATGTGGTCCCGACCTCCAGCAGGAATCCCTCCGAAGATCAGAGGCCTACACCGTCCCAAGTGACCGTGGGCCCCTGTTGAGTGATTCCGCCCGAGGTGTCTTTGTGATCCCTTGCCCGCTGGCTTGTGGGTCCCCAGAAGACTTCTTAAAGACACCAAAGGGCTCCCCTGGTTGCTCCAGGCCTGCCCTGACTTACCCTCGCTGGGTGAGTTCCACAGACCTTGCTGGTCTGCGCCATCGACTTTTCTTCATCTCCCCAAGACTTGCAGCTGCCAAGGCTTGTTGGCTCCGATCGAGTTGCCGACACCGCAGTCAGCTGCAGACGTCGAGGGACTCACCGAATCCAGCTCCTGGTCGTCGTCGACGCCTCCTGGACCACGTGGCTGAAGAGTAAAGGCACCCACAACCGACCTGAATCACTCGACGACGGTGGGCATCCATCTTCCTTGCCCCGAGTCACTGCCAAGTGACTTTGAACACTGTCCCCTCTGCTTTCAGGTCATCCTTCTTCAGAATCCAGGCTTGGATTCCACCGGACACTTCTTCAGCTCCCGCAAGCAGCAAGTCTTCTTTGTTCGCCATTGAAGACGACGCCGCGACCCGACACCAAAGGACACCTGTGCACCCGGCTTCCCTGGGTGAGGTAACTCCAGCACTACGGTGCTCCTGTGGGTGTGGGCCCTAGAACGACTTACCCTGTAAGTGACTTGCTTGTAGGTTCTATAGAAGTATCCTAAAACTCTTTATTTCCAACCGCGACTTGCCCCATTGAAGTCAACGGCGATCCGCGCCTGTGTATCTACACTGCACGCGTCCCCCGTGGGTCCTTTACTTACCTGCCTTGGGTAGTTTCGTGAGGCCCCAGCACTTCTGAAGGCCCTAGGCCTTGTCTCCCTGCAAGTCGTTGTCCCTAAGTCTCTTACTTAGTATATGGTCTGGTACGCCCCTAGGGCCCCAGCCATATTTTGTGCTTAACTTATTGTGAAACGTTGATTTGTGCATATGTTTGTCTTCTAATCTCATAAAGAGATTAGTAGAGAGTTATTTAGAAATAAATACATATATATTTGATATATATACCTGTGTGGTGTCTTTTCATTTGGTGATTCAAGAGATTATATGGTAAAACAAGCTGCTTTACATTCCTCCGAGACTTAGCCTGAAGGCTGCTCTCCACAGCTACCACTAGGATAGCTTTCTTTAAAAGGTTGTCTTAAACCTATCTACCATAAGAGTCGATTTGCCCTGGTGCAAGGTGTCCACTTTAATTAGTGAACAGCATATACCAGGCCAACTTCTCACATTGGTGGGCAGCATGTGGGATTCCAGCTTGCCATTGTTTTCCCAGAAAATCTCTATTTGAATTACTAACTGAAAACCATTATAGGTACTCAAGGTACATATAAAGTCAAGCTTAGTATCAATAAGTTCTACTGAACTTAGAGCTGTGTGCCAAGGGATAGCACACCCTTTCCACAGCTCAAGCTAGGATCAGTAGGCCACAAACTAGTGTAGGTAGTACAACACTGCACAACACTAGAATGTCCTTAAAGGGTGGACCCAGTGGATCCACTCAGCCTCAGTATAAGGACATGGCTTTCTCTGACTTGAGAGCCATGTGTGTTGAAAGACACCTGAAGCTAGGACAGAGTCCCTCAACACTGCACCTGATAGATCTGCTGACAGCAGATGACCTTAGATTGGCTCTAGGAGCTAAAGGGTCTGAATCAGTGGGTGGGTCAGTCATAGTATCTGGGTCAGATGATGAAAATCAGAATGACCAAGACTCTGTTATTGAAGGGCCAGGCTTCAAGGGGCCTGAACAGGACAGAGGAATTCTCCCTAAGAGAAGTAGCAGAGTGGATGAGAGGCACAGATCCCCTTCCAGGGAATCTGAGCACTCTTATCACTCTGGCAGAGAATTTGTCCAGGAGAGGAGCTCATACTTTAACTTAAGAGAGACCTCCTCTGAGAGAAGGTGCAAACTGCTCCAGTATGAGGAAGCCAAAGTGGCCCTCAGAACCAAGCAGTTGGCACTGGATAGAGAAGCCCTGGAGATCCAGAGAGCTTCCAGAAGAGAGGGTTTAGAACCCCCTGGTGGCAGCAACAGTGTCCCTAGAAGCAGAGAATATGTCCCTGACCATAGGAACCTGAGCAATGTTGTTCCTCCCTACCAGAGTGGGGATGATATCCACAAGTGGATAACTGCTATGGAGAGGGCCTGTAGAGTACAGCAGGTCCCCCAAAAGCAGTGGGCAGCAATCTTGTGGCTCTCCTTTTCAGATAAAGGTAGAGACAAGCTCCTCACTGTTAGAGAGGAGGATGCTGATGATTATGAAGTCCTGAAGAGTGCACTGATAGATGGGTTTGGCTTAACCACTGAGCAGTACAGGTTGAAGTTCAGAGATACACAGAAGGCACAGACTCAGGACTGGACTGACTTTGTAGATTGTGCATCCAAGGCTCTGGAGGGTTGGCTGGTTGGCAGTAGGGTTACTGATTTCAAAGGATTTTATAATCTAATGATGAGAGAACAGATCCTTAATAATTGTCAAAACCAGCTTTTACACCAGTACCTGGTGGACTCTGATCTGACCTCTCCCCAAGAATTGGGAAAGAAGGCAGACAAATGGGTCAGAACCAGGGTAAGGCCTAAGAATCAGGGTGGTGACCACAAGAAAGATTCTACCAGGTCCCAAGAGAAAGGTGGGGATAAATCCAAGGATAAGTCCACTACAGGGCCCCAAAATTCCTCTTCTGGGGGTGAGTCCCAAACTCCTTCCTCTCCTGAAAAGAAACCCTATTGCCATGTCTGTAAAAAGCCTGGGCACTGGAAATCTGATCCCAGTTGTCCCAGGAATGGCAATAAAGAAAATGTTCCTCCAACAACTACTACCACCCCTCCTGGTACTACCAGTAGTAATCCTCCAGTTGGGAGTAGTGCACCCAAAAAGTTAGGTGCTTTTGCAAGAGGGACGGAGGTGGGCCCTAGTTTAGACAGGACCCCCTCAACAGACTCCTCAGATTCTGATGGTGGTGTAGGATATGCCACCTTTACCATGGGTCCCATAGCATTGGGCAGGTACAGACTGGAGCCAATAATTAATGGTCAGAAAGCTGTGGCATTTAGGGACACAGGGGCTAGTGTCACCATGGTGGCAGGGAAACTAGTCCCCCTCACCAGCTTTTACCTGAGTTTAAATACCAGGTGACCAACATTGATGGTGCCAGAACAGATCACCCCATGGCCATAGTCAATCTCAGCTGGGAGGGGGTCACAGGCCCAAAGAGAGTGGCAGTGTCCCCAACCTTACCTGTAGATTGCCTGATGGGCAATGATCTGGAAATTTCAGCCTGGGCTGAAATTGAACACCAAACCCATCTGAAGATGTTGGGTGTCCCTGTAAAGGTTAGGGGGGCTGTGATGGCCTCAGCCCCAGCCCAAGATTATGGAGAGATGGAGCCTGGAAGAATGGCCCACTCTCCCCCAAAAGAGAGCACAAGGGTTGAAGAAAAGTCTTCTTCCCCCAGACAGTAGGTAAGGGTCAGCCTCCTCAGGGAACTGACCCTACCCCTAGTGAAGGAACTGCCCCAGAGGTAGTCAGGCCTGGCCTGGCCACACCCCTGATGGCAGAGGACCCTTCCAAGGTGGTACCCAGTCTGGAGCAGGTAAACTGCCCCTCTCTACCCTGCCTCAGTCAGCCCAGGGCTGCAGAGGTCAGGGAGGTCAGTGGACCCCCAGGGCCCCCTGTCCAGAGGAACCCCCATCAGCAGATAAGGGGCACCCAGTCTAGTAGCCCTAGCCAGGTGAAAATTCCTCAACCCACTGAGGGATCCCCCATACCTTTATGTAGGGACCTCCCCCAGAAGGACTCTGTTAGGCAAGGGCAAACCTGGGACCAAAAGGTTCCAAACCTGCCATGTCCCTCCAGTAGTCCATTCAAAGGGACCCAACCCCCAGCTGTAGGCAGCCAAAGGTTGACCCTTAGAGCAAAATGCAACTCAGTCATGGAAAGACAGGCATACATGGTGACCAGTGATCTGAGGAAGCTGAGGCCAACATTCCTAGGGCCTCACTTCCCTATTCAGACACCTCACCAGCCTTGCACTTTACCAGAGCACACCAGAGGTAGTGATTCCCCATGGTGGAGACCCTCTCACACCCTTAGGGTGAGGGATTGCTTAGTGGACCATCAGACAGGGGGCAACCATGCTAGTGCAGGTGCTTCCTTATATGGCCACTTAGTCAATAAAGGCTCAACTGGCCAAGGTTAGCCTTATCTCCTTTCGTTTGGGGGGGTTATGTAGGAAGGTGGAATCTGACTATATGGTTGCCCCCACTTTTTTTATGGTGTTTTGCTGGTTTATGACTTAGTTGGACTGGGATCCTGCTATTCAGGGCCCCAGTCTATCTGCTCTCTCTAAATGACATGGAGTGCACTCTAGGTGCACTAGTGATTGGTTACTGTGGTGCCTTATGAGTCCCTAGTATATGGTACCTTAGGTGCCAAGGGCATAGGTACTTCACAGGCCTACCAGTGGCTGCAGCATGTATTATGCCACCCCTGGGAAGCAGACTAAATCTGACACCACAGGCCTGCTACTGCAGCCTGGGTGAGGTGGTGCTAGCACCCCTCACTGAGATATAGGTTTCCTATATCTCTCCTGCACACACATATAACCCTATCAGTCACCCCTATGGCAGGCCCTATCAATCCTGAGGGCAGGGTGCTTGGCTTCTATGTGAGGGGGTGCCTCTGCATGAGCAGGGCCCCTCTGCAGTTCTCAGAGTCCATTCTCTGGTGCTGTTTGTGGATGCGGTTAAACCATATACTCTTAAGTGCATTATATCCTCGCGGTAGAATGCTAACTTTGGAATGGCTGCATCAAAACATGTCGTGTTTGGTGTCAAACATCTTGGAATACTACCCCCCGCCAATCCTGGCGGCGGGGGTAGCATTCCACCCTTCTAGAGGGATAAGACATGTACCTGCTGTGGAAACGCGGTAGAATCCTGCAGAGCCCTGGCATCACAAAATGGATGCCACCAGTCACAGACACTGGGCTGCCCTCCTGCTGATGACTGACACTCACAGTGGAGGAAGCCCAACAATAGGCATCCTGTCACAGGGAGGTGTAACCACCTCCCAGACAGGGTTTAGTGTATTGGGGCTGGGTGGGTGCACTCTTAGAGTGCTTTGAAGTCCTGCACTGGGGGAGCAGAAGGCTCCTCTGTGCATATGCCAGTTCAAACCAGCTCAGGGGCTACCTGCCCCTGCTCTGGCACGAAACTGGACAAAGGGAAGTGGGTGTAGCCACCCCTCCCTTGACCCTCCCATAGGTGGGGTCATAGAGCTAGTCCATCCCCTCTTTTTAGTATAAGAGGGGGAACCTTGCCATTGCAAAGCAGATAACCCCTGGACGACGCTCTACAGAAGAATCCTGGCCCTTCGACGTTCCACTACCTTTGGAAGACAGAAGAATCTCCCTTGGAGTCAAGGAGTGACTCCCCTGCTTGGCAGGCACCAAAAACGACAACGACGGTCGCAAACTACGCCGCTACCGCCGGAGTCCGAAGTCCCTGCAGTCCAGGAAGTAGATTTCCTGACCTCTCCCAGGCCATCGTGAGTCCCCAGCGAATCTGAGGCAAGTGGACCCCACGAGTAACGAGGAACTGCGACCCCTGGGTACCGTGCACTATTGTCGAGTGCAACCCCTTCACAACATTCTACGAACCTGTGCTTTGGATCACGTGTGGTCCCGACCTCCAGTAGGAATCCCTCCGAAGATCAGAGGCCTACACTGTCCCGAGTGACTGTGGGCCCCTGTTGAGTGATTCCGCCCGAGGTGTCTTTGCGATCCCTTGCCCGCTGGCTTGTGGGTCCCCAGAAGACTTCTTAAAGAAACCAAAGGGCTCCCCTGGTTGCTACAGGCCTGCCCTGACTTACCCTTGCTGGGTGAGTTCCACAGACCTTGCTGGTCTGCGCCATCGACTTTTCTTCATCTCCCCGAGACTTGCGGCTGCCAAGGCTTGTTGGCTCCGATCGAGTTGCCGACACCGCAGTCAGCTGCAGACGTCGAGGGACACACCGAATCCAGCTCCTGGTCGTCGTCGACACCTCCTGGACCACGTGGCTGAAGAGTCAAGGCACCTGCAACCGACCTGAATCACTCGACGACGGTGGGCATCCATCTTCCTTGCCCCGAGTCACTGCCAAGTGACTTTGAACACTGTCCCCTCTGCTTTCAGGTCATCCTTCTTCAGAATCCAGGCTTGGATTCCACCGGACACTTCTTCAGCTCCCGCAAGCAGCAAGTCTTCTTTGTTCGCCATTGAAGACGACGCCGCGACCCGACACCAAAGGACACCTGTGCACCCGGCTTCCCTGGGTGAGGTAACTCCAGCACTACGGTGCTCCTGTGGGTGTGGGCCCTAGAACGACTTACCCTGTAAGTGACTTGCTTGTAGGTTCTATAGAAGTATCCTAAAACTCTTTATTTCCAACCGCGACTTGCCCCATTGAAGTCAACGGCGATCCGCGCCTGTGTATCTACACTGCACGCGTCCCCCGTGGGTCCTTTACTTACCTGCCTTGGGTGGTTTCGTGAGGCCCCAGCACTTCTGAAGGCCCTAGGCCTTGTCTCCCTGCAAGTCGTTGTCCCTAAGTCTCTTACTTAGTATATGGTCTGGTACGCCCCTAGGGCCCCAGCCATATTTTGTGCTTAACTTATTGTGAAACGTTGATTTGTGCATATGTTTGTCTTCTAATCTCATAAAGAGATTAGTAGAGAGTTATTTAGAAATAAATACATATATATTTGATATATATACCTGTGTGGTGTCTTTTCATTTGGTGATTCAAGAGATTATATGGTAAAACAAGCTGCTTTACATTCCTCCGAGACTTAGCCTGAAGGCTGCTCTCCACAGCTACCACTAGGATAGCTTTCTTTAAAAGGTTGTCTTAAACCTATCTACCATAAGAGTCGATTTGCCCTGGTGCAAGGCGTCCACTTTAATTAGTGAACAGCATATACCAGGCCAACTTCTCACAAATATTTACTGGGTGCAGTAGTGTAGTGCAATTGGGAGCTACTTCTGTTCCTGTGGAAATAGCAATCTGGTATTCTTGACAGAGGTCCACTCTTCCTTTTCAGAGATCAGGGCAGGCCTCAAGCAGCAGGACAGTCCTCTAGGGAGCAGAGCAGCCCTCAAGCAGCAGGGCAGTCCTCTGGGAGCAAGGCAGACCTCAAGCAGCAGGGCAGTCCCCTGGAGAGCAAGGTAGGTCTTAAGGAGCAGAGCAGTCCTCCAGGGAACAAGGCAGTCCTTCCTCTTGTAATGTATGCAGGTCCAGTATTGTACTGAAGAGCGGCTCTAGCGGTCCAATATTTCTACCTGGCGCCAGTCTTTGAAGTAGGGGTATTCCATTATTACCCTTACATCTGGTTCTGTAAAGTTCTTCTTTTCCCCTGTCAAGGATCTAAAAAGTCTGGGGTGACAGAAGACTAGTATCAGGTTTCTTTGTGTGTGCTGGAGGTAAGCCCTATGAAGTGTATTTGAGTCTGAGTACAGCTCTGCCCCCAACCATCTTGGCAGGATGGCCCATCCTCTCCACACCTAAACCCCCCTTTGCCTCACTATCTGAGGGGAATTCACAAAGCCCAACAGCAGAGCCATTTACTGTCATGTGACCCAGGATACTGACAGAAGGCACAAATGGTTAGGAAAAGAAAATGCCAACTTTCTAAAAGTAGCGTTTTCAGAATTGTGATTTAAATTCGGCCTGTACCATTAAAGAGGGTTTTAAATTACAATTAATTTGAGTTGAAACATGACATTTTGAACTGATCCTAATCAAAAGGTAACACTTATTAAATGTTATAAGACAACACAAGGTACACTATGAGAGAGGTAGGTCTTACAGTGGTAAAAACTAATTTTGTAATTTTTCACTACCAGAACATGTAAACCTTAAACCCAGACCTGCTACTTTTTAAATCCAAACACCCTGCCCTATGGCCTTTAGGCCTAACTGAAGGGTGACTTATATGTATTAAAAATGAAGGTTTAGGCCTGGCTAAAGGTTTATTTTGCCAGGGTGACATGATATTCTAACACTGAACTACTGACTGCAGTGGTAGGTCTGAAACAAGTTTTAAAGTGCTACTTCAGTGGGTGGCACAATGAGTACTGCAGGCCTACTAGTAGCCTTTAATGTACAGGCCCAGTGTACATGTAGTACCATTTACCAGGGATTTATATGTAAATTAAATGTGCCAAATAGGTGTAGACCAAATTTGCCATGTTAAGGGGAGAGAGCACAAGTACTTTAGCACAGGTTAGCAGTGGTAAAGTGCACAGAGTTCTAATGCCAACAAAAACAAATTCAGAAAATAGGAGGGGTGAAGACAAAACGTTTGGGGGTGACCCTGCAGAGACAGTGTCAAGTCCGACACCGTGGTATTGGTAGCTTCTGGGTGCATGGTTAATTCACCAAAATAAAAGACCAAGTGTAAGCACAGTCTAACTGTGTGTCACTAAATGTATAATTCTTTTGATTTAATGGCTTTTCTTTGTACATAAAGAAGACTTTTTGTAAGAACCTTAAGCATTTTTGATACCTTTTAAAACTTTAATGACACTGACGTCATGTTTATTTGATTATTCTATATGATGTGACATCTCATAAATGTAGAACAATTCTCCTCACTTCTCAATTATAGTCAATTGCTTCTTTCTTTTACATTTTGCCTATTTTTGATATTTTATTTGTATTTACATTTTAAGCAGACCACTGTATTTATCTATCTATCATGCCATTATCATTTAGGTATCTTGGCATGTCATAGTAGTATAGTCACTTAAATCTGGAGGTACGCATTTTAACCAACGACAAATTAGTACAATAGTTATCCTAACACGTTTACTGTCTCAAATGTTGTGCAATAGTCATATTCAGACTATGTGGCATCTTTTGATATTTTGTCCAGTAAAAGTGTATCCAGCTGTTCTAATGTGTTTAAGTGATAAACGTTTACCAAATTATAGTCTGCGTCACTTCTAAGTCTTACTTAATATGTTATTATGTCTTGCTGTAAAATATAAAGGGTATATTTGCTAATTTTTGACAGTGCACTTTTATTGTGAAATACACCAAACAAACCTCTGCATTTCAGCATTCAATATGTGTTCTCCTTTGGAGGTTACCATAAGACCCCATCCTCTTTCCTCTAATCAGAACTAGTACTCCTTGATATACTGTCTCTCAGCTAGTAATGACAAACCCTTGTAAACAAAGAAAATTGGGTAATTATTTTGTTGTCATACCTTCATTTGCTTACATTTATTTTGTTGCCGTGACTTGTTGGGTATTTCAGGGGTTCCTAGCCTAACCACCCTCTTGGTACATTTAAAATTTGATGTATTCATTCTTCTGGCTTTTAATGATCCAGAAGTACACCACATCTCAAAATTCAACTTTTCTCTCATCAGAGTAGAGCTGTCCGGATACCTTGTCCTGTGTATCCAGTCTCTCCAATCTCTGTTGCCACCAATCCAGTGTCCATGGAGACAAAACATTCACTGCATAATAAAGATGCCACAAACACGTTGATTGGTTTGAATTCAATTAAATTGAACATATGCTTGTGTGGATAGTAAAGCCTAGAAAATGCTATGGGATGCACCACCGTGGCTGAATTTTTTTTTATCCATATTTGAAAAAACAATTGAAGGTGTACGTGATTGTACTATTGACTACCACAAACACTGAACACAGGGAAAGATAGACCAAAGTTGGATGAGTGCATTGGATATACATCATTTTTGTCCGGGTCTCGAGAAAATTGAATGAATAAAAGAGAATGAGATTTGTAAAAGTGACTGTTAAATCTTTCAGCCTTAGGGTGGCCTTCCCCCAAACATTTTGCCTGCTTGCCTCCTCTTTTTGATGATTCTTTTTGTTGGCCTTAGAACTCTGAGCACTTTACCACTGCTAACTAGTGCTAAAGTGCATATGGTCTCCCCTAAACATGGTTACATTTAGTATATCCACAACAGCAACCCTTCTGCTTGAGACTCAGGTATATCAAAGTCTCATCACCTGCTCCTGTGCCTGGTTCATTGGAAGTGGACCCAGGTGCTTGCTCCAGTGAAATCGATACATCTCCAGTCTGTGTGTAGAGATGTTTTCTCCTTGACAGGAGGGTCATCTTTGCATTATAGGGTGTCTATCATGTCACAGGTAGAGGTAGCTAACACCTGGGCATGTCCCCTCCATTGTCCTGCTAGACAGCCAGGCACCAATCCCAGTGGTAGAAGGGCTGTCTATAAAACTGGTTTTGAGTCCACACCTGGAATGGTTTGCCTATTATCATAGCCACAACTCTTGGTGGGCACAGGGAGCTCTGCACAGAAGAAGAAAGTTTCTGCCCTGCTGGCTTTAGGTAGAGAGGGGCTCTGTGAGATGGTTTAGAGTAAAACACACATGAAGTGCTGCAAAAGTGGCTAAGGTGTCTTTCATCTCATTGGTTAGGTAGTGGCCAGTAGTTTCGCTCAACCACAGGCTGGCAATCAGCAATAATGTAGACCGCCAGTACACTCTTAAGAGCACCTCTGAACCTGTAGAAGACAGAAGAAGGACTGCGCCTGCTGTTGTAGTGTTTGAGGAGACCCCCAAAGGCTGCACCTGCTCCCATTTGTACCCAGGACTAAGAAGTAGACTCTTAGGGTCAGTTGGCTGACCTCCTGTTAAGCTACAGTAACACAAAAGCTGCAAGGATCCCGTTTTCCTGCAGAGCTCAGTTGACACTGAACCCTCTAGGGTAGGTTCTTCTGGAGTGAGCTCTGACCTCTAAGTGGTGTCCCTAAGGTCCTGGGGCCCTTAGATAAGTGTCAGTCTGTACTCCTCCTGCCTAACCCTAAAAGCTGGGAATTATAACATATTTCTAAGATTTGTGCCGGGAGAAGCTACAGAAGACCAGTACATACATGGAAGCTGATCCACCAAAGGTGCATTGCCAGTGGGGTTTACTTTGCTGCAGCTCCGGCTAAATTCTTCTCTGCAGCAGTAAAAATGATTCAGTGAGCCAGACGCCGAGCAGAATCCCATGAAGTTGAACCCTCTCTGGCTACAATCTGCAGCATTTCCTCACTGAAGGAAGTCTGACTTCCAGAAAAAAGACTAAGACCCTTAGTATGAGTTTGGCAGTCCTCCTGTCGGCCCGCTACCGCCGTGCCGACAAGAGTACCGACAATCCTGTAGTGTGCCCACCCACTGAATTACGAGTGTAATCCATGGCGGGCAGGCGGTGCTGTGGCAGTCTCATGGAGGTGGGCTGTTATGCTCAGAGGAGAGCCTAACATGCAGCCCGCTGCCGTGACAGCAACTGCAGCACGTTCTTGCATGGTGTGGCATGCATGCCACACTATGCAGGAACGGGGGTGCAATTACAGGGGGGCACAACATGTGCCCCACCGCATGCACCCCCAGGCCCAGATCCGGCAGGGGTCCCTGTTTGGAGCCCTTATTTGCCTCTCTGCCACCCTTTTTATGGTGGGCTCACCGCCATGAAAAGGGCGGTGAAAAGGCAATTCATAATATGCTTGGCGGTGCCGGCAATGGCACCGCCAACATATTCAGGCCCGGTTGCAGACCACCGGCCCAGTGGGATCCTTGATCCCAGAGGAGTTGGCAGTCTTGTAGCGGTCCAATTGCCACACTCAGAATACTGCGGCGGACCTGCAGTGTGGTGGTGGTCGGACTATCACCACGAGTACGGAAGTCCTGAGGACCGCCGTACTTGTAATAAGGCCCTAAGTCTAAAGGCAGAAAGTTTCACTGGACTTGACGCCGAGCAGCATACAATCGAAGTTGATGATTTCCTGGACGCAGACTCTGGACTTTTCCCACCTTCTTAGACCGCTTCACAGAGACCTCATCCTTCACCAACCCATCATTGATTACCTTGTTTTTGGACCCAGCATGCTGTTTTGCCCTGATGAGAACTCTACCCTCTCAGAAAAATTGTAAGTCTGAAGCTTACTCTTTGACTGGAACATACATGGCCCTTATATCTGACCTGTGCTCCATCGCGGTCAGACTTAAACCATACCTGTGTCCCAGTCTTGCAAGACCAATTGCTCGCAGTTGGCACTTTCTGCTCTTTAGAGCTAACATTTAATTCAATCTTTAAAAATTCATAGCTCTGGTTTCCCTTATTGGATTTTTGTCATTTCAGTGTCATTTTGTTCATTAACATATTCTCCATTGCTATTTTTATAAATTGGAGTTTTTTTGTGTTGTGTTTTTGACTTTTTAATTGTTTTGGTACTTCCAAATGTTTAACACACTTTCTTAATTTAAGCCTATGTCCTCTGTGCCAAAGCTACCAGGGGTTGAGCTCATGTTTAATTTCTAAAACCTTTACTGTAGCTAACTAGAATAGTTACATTATTACTTGTTGTGGACTACAATCAACCCCAACTAATAATCCACTTTCTCACAGTATGCATAATAGAAGACATGCATTTTCTTACCACCTGAGGGAGGAGAAATGGTGTGCGGCTGGTGCTAACAAATATCAAAATATGAAAATTGTTAAACAAGGAGGGGCAGTCACACTTCCTTCCATAATCCCGGAGTTGATTAGTAGGATCACAAATGAATCTTGTGCCTTAGGAGGGATCACAAGATATAACCATATACTTTTGAGAAGTCCACAGTCACACAATGCAGTGGTGCAGTGGTGAGTGTCAATTCTTTATTGCCTAACAGGGAAAGAGCCACTACATAATATGTAGAGACAGCCTCTGTTTTACACCAGTCTGGCTGAAAGGGAGCTAATATTCCATTGAATTTCCCCAGTTGTATCCCCACAAATATCTCAGCTGAAGGGAAGAACATTATAAGGATCCTATAACTAGCTGGATAGCAGAATCAAAAAGACAAATTCCTTTGACAAGGATTGTTGAAAAGACCATAGAGCCCGCAGCGTAGCCGTAGACACTTCAGAAGTCTTTGTTAGTTCATGCATTTTTCTAAATGAGGAAAGACCAGTGATCAAGAAAAGTAATGGATAACATTTGATTGACAGAGAGCTTTCAGTATTGTCAAATCTAGTGTTTAGTGCTACAATTTAATTTATATTTTATTGTTCTAGTGAGTTTCTTCTTCGTGGTTATGCAAATGTTATGTTATGTTATGTTATGTGATTTTATATAGCACATAGCTGCCCCGGCAAAGGGGCGTCCCAGTGCTGAAGCAGAAAACTGCAGTAACAGTAGACGACAGAAGCCGCCTACAGCGGTGGAAAGAGGTGCGTTTTGATGGCCCTACGGAATGCCAGGTAATTTTTCATACTGCGGATGGCTATGGGGAGCTTATTCCAAAGTTTGGCTGCCAATACGCGAAAGGAGCGCCCACCCGCACGAGCCTTCCTCACCCGCGGAATAATCGCCAGGTGCTGGCCCATAGACCGAAGTTGACGGGAGGGAATGTAAGATGTAAGCAGATTGGCCAAGATATCTGGAGAGGAAAGATTTAAGATTTTAAAGGACATACAGAGAATCTTGAACTCTATGCGTTTAGCCACAGGTAACCAATGTAACCTACGAATAGCACTAGAAGTAGGGCACGTCCTGGGCAGACCCAACAGGGTTCTAGCCGCAGCGTTCTGGACCCTTTGCAGTCTTGTAATTTCCACCTTATTGGCTCCCAAATAGAGTGAATTGGCATAATCCAGTCTAGACAGAATGGAAGCCTGAACAATCAGCTGCCTCATGGACGGGTCAAAGAACCCTAGCACTGGTTTGAGCCCCTGTAGAATGCCGAAGCATGTTCCTGCTACCTTCTTTGTTTGCATCTGAAAGCTTAGGTCAGAGTCTACCCACACACACAGATTTTTTACCACCTGTTTGGAGATGGGTGCGCAGCCCAGCTTAGCAGGCCACCAGCGCTCACTCCACAGCTCAGTGTCTCTCCCAACTAGCAGTACCTCGGACTTGTTGGCGTTGAGTTGAAGACAGTTGGCAGTCATCCACTCAGAGATGATCTCCAAATCTCACTGGAAATTACATGCGTCATGCCCAGAGTCATCCGAGAGTGCCACTACCAACTATGTATCGTTCGCATAGGACACTGCTGTGAGCCCTCTGCTTTTTGCCACTACTGCCAGAGATTGTACATATAAATTGAATAGTGTCGGGCTCAAAGCTGAGCCCTGTGGTACCCCATATTTGATGGTGTGGATCTTGGAAGCAAAGGGGGGAACTGCAACCAGGAAAGTCCTGTCAGTTAGGAAGGAGACAAACCACTCAAGGGCAGAGCCCACGATGCCCACCTCCTCCAACCTCTGCAGCAGGATCTGGTGGGATACGGTGTCAAATGCGGCACTGAGATCTAACAAATCAGTGCCGATGTGCGACCCTTGTCTAGAGCCCCCCTCAGATGCTCGGTCACAGCTAGGAGAGATGACTCCGTGCTGTGGCCCGGCCGGAAACCGTTCTGAGAGGGTCCAGTAGGTTATTCTCCTCCAAATAGCCTGTAAGTATGGAATTAATATGGGCCTCCATAATCTTGGAGACCCAGGGCAGGAGCGAGATGGGTCGAAAGTTTTTCGGTTTATCAGTATCCAGCTTGGGCTTTTTCAGCAGAGGGACCACCCTAGCTTGCTTCCAAGCTCTGGGGACAGCTGATGTGGACAATGACAGATTGATCAAATGGCTCAGAGACGGTAGGAGCACGGATAGAGATTTCAGAAATTGGTCCGGCTTAAGGGGGTCAGCAGGAGAGCCTGATTTAATCTTATGGCAGAGCACAACAAGCTCCTCTTGAGTGATAGGCAGAAAAGCTGCCAGAGTATGGCTACATAAAGGTCCGGACACAGGCCCCTGATAGACTGCGTGTTGAGGAAAGGATCTATATATAGTTTCCACCTTCTTCACAAAGAAGGAGGCAAGGGCCTCACATTGCGCATCAGATGATACTGAGGGTGTTGTAGTATCTGCCGAGGTTTTAAGCGCTTTTACTATAGAAAAGATACTTTTAGAAGGGTTGCTAGCAGCTAAAGTCCACATTTTCTCAAGATCTTTGCTGGCTAACGTGCATATCCAAGTTTTCCACCATATTCCATTTGAAATCTGGGTTTTTTATGGGACACTTATAATCTGCCCCATACCATTCATACCTATTTGTACAATTCATGGTAAATGTAATAACATTGCCCAGCTACCAAATAAACAGCCACGTGCCAGAATGAATTAATAACACAAATACAAGAAATAAACATATCATTTAAGCCCCCTTAAAAATAACAAGAGACTTTGAATATTCAGTGCATCAAGTATCAAACAACATACACATCATCCAGATTCAAGGTTGTTACTTACATTTCGGTCAGGCTATGTGGAGCAAATAGCATACTCAAAAGGCAAAGAGAGGGGTAGTGTACGCCACCACATGTCCTCCCAAAGTAATGTCCCTAAACAGATAAAGGTATGGTGGCTTCTGCACTGCTATTTTTATTCAGTGTTATGGTACAAATCACTGATACCTAAATTACCAAGATTCTGGCGTGGCTAGGGGAAAGCCGAGGAGGAGAAGAAAGACAAATCTTATTGGAAGAGGAAGCCTCACTCACATAATGTGACATGCTTCATCATAGGCAACCTCTCCCTTGCCTGGTAGGACAATACCACCAGGGCAGACTCAACCTCCTAGTAAATCTGAAGGAGGAAGTTCTTAAATAAGATAATTTCCTGGACAAAACAGGGGGAGACAGATAAAGTTAAAAGTACTTGGAGGTAACCGGGATTTCACCTTTATTAGTGGTGACCTCTGGTGCATCTAAAATCAACTACTTGATGGAATTAGAACACAATGGTCAGCCCTGGTGCTATTGCCCTGCCAGGGTATGGAGAGGTCACCTATGATGAAGCATGCAACATTATGTGAGTGAGGCTTCCTCTTCCAATAAGATTCGAGATTGAGTTTGCGAACATGGATGTTTACACTGTGGCTGGTCTCAAGGAATTCTGAAGGGAGAGGGGGCTTTCAATCAAGAGGAATACCAGGAAATTAGGACTCCAGAACGCTCTGAGGGCCTGAGCAGAGGCTCACCAAGTACTGGCAACAGCGGATGCCCAGAATAATGAGGAGGATATGGAAGAGTAAGGTGAGGGCCTGAGTGCAGGTCCTGGGTTGCAGCACACAGGGGAGAGGGATGTCTTGCTTTCAGAATTGGAGAACCCTCCCAGAGCAGAAAGCAGTGTGTGCTGCCATAGCCTGTCCCCAGAAGAGCTGGCAGACAGGAAGGCTGAAAGGAAGTTTATGTTGCAAATGACCAAGCTCAAGTTGGAAGCTGAGAAGGAGAAGGCTGAGACAGAGAGACCCTTAACTGAAAAGAAGTTGCTTCTGACTCATGAACGGAACCTGAGAGAACTAGAACGCAAGACAAAGCAAGCAGATTCTAGCAGTAATGGTGGCAGCATATCTGCAGTGCCTGAGGGGAACAAGAAGGTTCACATACCTAAAGATCTGCTGCCATCTCTGTGGTAGAGGATGATATTCATAAGTGGTTTTCTGCAGATGAGGTGGTGGCCCTCAGCAGTCACAATATTGGGGGGCATCATTCTGCCTACAGTGGGGAAGGATACCTTACTTACACTGGAGGTGAGGGTACAGATGAAGTACCCTTCCATGAGAACCACCCTGGTTACAAAGTTTGGATTCACCCCAGAGAGGTACTGCATTAGGTTCAGAGACAGGATTTTCTTGATTATCCCAGCAAGGCACTGAAAGGTTGGGTGCAGGCAGCAAAGTTAATGATTTTACTGGTTTGTTTAATCTGATACTGAGTGAGCACATGCTCAGTACATGTTTGTGGAGCTGTGCCAGCACCTACTTGACAGCAAACTCACTAACCCCAGAGAGCTTGCAAAGGAGACAGGCCTCTGGATCAGTACCAGATTGTCCAAAAAGGTAACGGGGAATGACCCCAAGAAGGGTGGCTCAGTTTCCACCCAGCAGAGTAAGGGAAGGTCAAGGAAGATACCAACAAATCCCAGAATAAGGTGGGGGAATGGTTTCCCATATCCCTTCTGGGAAACAGGGAGGAGGTTCTGGTGGGGGGTGGTGATGGGCGCCCCATTTCCAACTCCCATGCATTGATTGTTCTCAGCTAGGACACAAGCAGGGGGACTTAGTTGTTCCTAAGAAACCACCCACTGGTGGGAACTCTACAGTTGCATCCACTATGACCTTTGGGGTAAGTAGTCCCCAGGGCCAGGTGATAGACCATGCCCTAGTCTCCCTTAGTTGAGAGGTAGACTCAGAGGGTGAACTGGTGATCCCAGAGGGTGAGAGTCATCAGTTCCACCAGGTTGAAGTAAATGGGATCCCTGTCACTGCTCTGAGGGACACCATGGTCAGCCAGACCATGGTAGTGGAAAGCCTGGTTTCCCCAAAGCAGTACACCGCCCAGGTGTGTCGGGTAACTGAGACCCAGAGTCAGGACTTTTTCCGCCCCATGGCTCTAGTATCCCTGGGGTGGGATGGGGTGGGGTGGGGAGGTTAACCAGAGGAGGGTTATAGTTAGTCTATAGATGCCCTTAGACAGCATTCCGGGGAATGTGCTGCCCCCAGTATCAGGAGAAATGTGAAGGGTGGCTGCCAGTACTCCCTGACCATTCCATTTTCTGGGGATACCACTCCAAATGGAGGGTATGTGAGTCAAGATGGAGGGGCAGGGTGGGGGAGAACTCACCCCTGTCCTCTGTTCAGCCTCAGGGTACCAACCCTGGTCTGAAAAGCCAGCTCACTGGGACTGGTGGGAAGTAGAGTGGAAGAAGAGTGCCTAACACCTGGGGCTATTGCCACCCACTCTGAAGAACCTCCAAGGCCATAGATTCCTTTGGAGCCCATAGGGAACTCCTTACCAACCCCAAGGTTGGAAGAGAGAGCTACCCAATGTCTCCACTTGGAGCTTCCACCTGGCAGTGGGTGGCCCCGGTGTCCGGTTTCTGACACTAACAGCTGTCAGTGGCCTCTGTTGATGGCTGTCCTTATGGGTAGAGTTTTCCTTGGGTAGGGGACAGGAGTCTGATCCAAGTGGTGGAATAGGCCACATCACTTTGTTGGCCATGGTGTTACTGTCTGCCTACTGGGCTGTATCTGTGAGCAAGTAAAGCTTAGGTGATGCACAAATGGGGCCACAAATGAGGAGAAGGCTTCCCTATGAGTCAGTTCAGTGGCTCAGGAGAGTGTGGTCAGAGAGACCTAACTGGACTCAGAGAGGTATAGAACTAACAAGTGCACCTGCATAACAGGGCCTTCTTCCATGTTCTATCGCCTAAGCAGGGAGGCACATAAAATAATTGATTTGACTACCCTGGCCTTTGGCAGGAGAGGGGTCATGTTGGACCTGGCCCACTCTGCAGGGTTATCATCAAACTTTTTGCCTTCACCCTCCTGTTTTCTGAACCCGTTTATGTTGGCTTGTAGGACTCTGCACACTTTACCACTGCTGACCCATGCTAAAGTGCTTGTGCTCTCTCCTTTGAACATGGTAACATAGGGTTACACCCAACTGGCTCATTTAATTTACTTGTAAGTCCCTAGTAAAGCGGTACTCCATGTACTCAGGGGCTGTAAATTTAATACTACTAGTGAGCCTGCAGCACTAAATGTGCCTCCTACTTCAGTAGCCCTTTTAAACATGTCTCAGGCTTGCCATTGCAGGCTGTGTGTGCAGATTCAAACTGTGACTTTAACCTGGTACAATAAGCCTTTTGCCAGGGATAAACCTCCTATTTTAATACATATAAGTCACCCCTAGGTTAGGCACTACTTGCACCTTGGCAGGGTGCAGTGTATTTAAAAATGTGTATTTCAAAACAACAAGAGCAACCCATATTTCCATGTGAACTGGGTATTAAGTATAAACTTATAACAAGTGTTCACATGGAACTCATTTCTGAAAACAATTTCTTACTATCACAAAGTAGTTCTGTGTATATTTAATCAAAGAAAGAGAAATTAATATTAAAAAAAACAAATCTGTCTAAAATGAATTGAAAAAGACTTCTATCGCCCAATTGTTTGCTGTCACAGAACTCAGTTCAGCTGAGCTGAGTTATTTATTCTCATTATAATACAAAACATGTAGGTGCATACTGATTCAGTGAATAGTGATAAGATTAAAAATTGATAGAGAGCCCCAAGTGAAGTAACCATAACCAACCATGTACACAAAAGGTGACAATAACATGGCTTTACATTTAAAAAAGGGTTATTGGTATATGCAAGGACGTAGGAATGATCACTTTACAGTGTGAAAGAAGCGACCAAACTGTTCTCTGGAAGGGCCAGATATGGATAGGGGTTCCTGGTTTACTGGAAGATCCTGGTATTGTGTTCTTCCTTCAGGAATGGCCAGATAAGGATAAAGGTTGCCGTAGATGATAGAGCCTGTATGTGCTTCCAATCGAGTCACTTGCCAGTGCAGCTATTCGTCCTGCTGTGCCTCTAAATGGCATGTCAGCCTTTCTCTCTTGTGATAATGAATCCCCTGTTATTTTACCAGCATTTGAACAAGTGGCCAGGGAGAAACACATAGATTCCTGTCAGAGATGCTTGAACCTGTCTAGTTATTGTAATTATAGGGAACTTCATAGTTCCCACTATAGTACTTCATCTATATCCTGTACTCTCTCAATTGTTGCCAGCAGTGATGTAGCACATAATGACTTGTCAGCTTGGAGGAAATAGTGATATTCTTGCACAGTGTAAATGTTCAACATTAATGTGCCTCCCTTTTTCCATGCTTTGTGAAAAATATTCCCCAAAAACCTTAGTTAGCAGTTTAGTTTAAAGTGTTGAGTTCTGTGGGATCTGTCCAATAAGTTTTTAAAGTACTTTGGTCAAGCAATTTTATTTAAAACTTGACAGGACTTAAAAAGAATTTCAGCAGAGGTTTAGGGACACCGGGTCTTGTTTTTCTTTGGGGGTGGAGAAGGGGGGGAAAGGGGCAGGTGACAACTTGTTTATTTTACAGTATATCGAGCCAGCAATCATGGCCAAAACCTGACAACTCTTAAGTATCACTGGACTGGGGAGGGTTTGGTGGTGTTCTTTCAAAGACATTTTAAGAAATTGTGAAATGGTGAGCATTGGCATGCACTATGGATCTCTCAAGAAGGGTAAACATCATTTACCACAAATCCTTTTCCCCGCAGGCAATTACAATGCGGTCGTTACAACGACCGCATTGTAACAAGGCATACCATTACTCCGCAAGTCGGACCAACGATTTGCGGAGGGGGCAGAAGGTGTTGGATTTAAAATCCAACAACCTCTCTACTGTTGCACATACTGGAGTTGGAATAGTAAATTATACTATTCCAGCATCCAGATCCCCCCTAGAGCAAGTCGTTGTTATGACTTGCGGGGTAATGATATGCGTTGTTACAACGCAGTCGTTGTAACGACCGCGTTGTAATTGCATGCGGGGAAAAAGCATGCGGAATAAAGTGGCATATTCCTCAAGAAGATGTAAAAGGGTTTACAACTTAATAGTGGCGATTGGGGAGGTGCTCAAAACATTACAAAGTGAATATTGCTAATCACCATATGCAAAGTTAGAAGCGATGCAGTTCCCATATACCTTGCAACAAATACTTTGGTCTTAAAAGTCTCTCTTTCACTTTTTCTATTATGCTTTTCAAACATTCATTGTCAGACAGATGTGAATTTACAAAGACACATACCCTCTCTCATATGCAAACGTACACTCACTTAACGTGTACACAAGCTTGCAGATGCTTGTTTACACTTCATACCCTCACACTGCAGACACCATTGCCTTTCACTCGCAAACTATTACAGTTTCAGATACATAATAATACACACACATACCCGCACTCTCACATACAAACACTCTCATACACGAGTGGGAAGCAAAGGGAGATGAGATGGGTCAGGAGAAAAAGGGGAGGAGGTGGAATTACTTAAACAGAATTCAGAGACTAGTTTGTTCCCAGAAGAGGAGGCGAGAGGAGACAATACTCCAGGAGGGTGGCACAGGCAGTGTGTGTGGTGAGTGTTGATACCAAATTGTTTTACATGACATTACCATTCTTAAATAAAGGTGCCAAGAACATATGAACACATGAAGTCAGGACTGTAAGGGTAGAGAAGACATTTTTTCCACTTTTGAAAAAAAAGTATTTTGCCACCATTATCCTTGCTCCATGACATCACAGAAAGTGATATCTTTAAACTGGGTGTAGATTCCCAAAATAAAGGTAAAATGAATGCAATTTTAAACATCTGAGTGCTGATGTCAAATCTCCAGACACTTCAGCCACCTTTTTACCATCCCCTCCCTTCAAATATAAAATATAAAATCACAGTATATGTGATCCTCCGTATCACACTCTGGGAATTATGAATGCAAACTTTGTGATATGTGCCTAGTGCGCAAATAATTAATCACTCACCATAAGCATATTTGCATTTACTTCATCAAATGTTTGCTTCATATGCCAATGAAAAATTCCAGTGCAGAAACAGAAAGCAATAGTCTTGCAGCGCCTTAGATGGACAACTGATGTCTAGGAAAAGGGAAAAGTGGAGGATGAATGGATGAGAGAATAGATGTGTGTGAGAGAGAAAGAGTGAGAGCAAGCAAGAAAAAGAGAAAGAGAATCTAAAGAGTGATGGAGAGACAATAAACAAGAAGAATAAGTGTTAGAGGGGATGATAGTTCAACTAAACAAAGTGCCAGCAGTGTAGAGTATATAGTCATGGAGAAAATTGAAACGAGGGAAGAGAGAAGTTACAGTCAAGGACAGAGGAAGAAATGGAGATCAAGTGGGGCAGCACATGAGAGCGAGATATGGCGAGTAATATCAAGGAGAGAAATAGATTCAGTGCAGGGTTTTTGTGTGCTCAAGCGACAGTCCATTTATGAGGAATACAGATATGGAAGACAATTAGACAGACAAAAGAAGTGGTCAAGGAGTGTGGGAGAAGGACAGACAAGAGCATAGAAAAGGAGGAAAAGAACAAGACAGAGAGGGAGGGTAAGAAGTTTAGAGAGGTAAGAGAAAGAGAATGAGAGAGGACCTACATCAAGGTTTAAAAGTAACTGCCATTACAAAGTGTTTGGGCCCCATCACAAGTCAGGTGGTGTGGTATCTTGGGAGGAATACTTCTAAGACCCCCTGACCTGCACCTCTAGTACTCATATTTACCACCCACTCAAAGCAGGTGGTAAATATCAGAGGATTTGTCCCCAGAATTTGGTATACCTGTGTCAAAAGGAATTGGAATTCCCAGGTCTGCATTGTAATTTTCCCATTCTGGGGTCAAGAGCACATAATGGCTGCATGTAGGTAAGGTGATACAGGCCAGAACTGGTGATTCAAGCCCCAGTACCTCCATGACCTAAATCTAGCCAGCTAGTAATGGTCTCTTTATGAAGAGCTAAAGATAACTAGTAAGGAGAAGTCAGGGACACCATATGGAGTAGAGGGAGATAGTGTAGACACATTGTAGGGCAGTCAAAGACATATAGGAGGATAAATAAAAAGGTCGCCATAAAGGATGTAGCTATGAATAATGCACTGGCACCAAGCCCCACAGATGTGTGAGGCACCTTACTCCTCAAATATGGTTATATTTTATTACCCAAACAGGAAGTAGGGTTGCTTATCTTCAGTTCCAATACTTGATTTATGGCCATAGGCTCGAATACTAGGCCACTGACTAACATTTAAGGTAGGGGAAGTGGAACAATGAAGAGGAAGCTTCCAATAGAGAGAGGAGGTGACCACCACAAATTAATTGCTGATAGTAGAAGCCTTGAAATGCAGACTGCCCATGAAATTCTGTGTCAAATGTATGTTATGTTTACAAGCATAAGAGAAGTGCACACTTCCCATAAATGTTTTTGGTGCTCTGCTGCTGGATTTCAAACATGCATTTTAAAGATAATGATCGATTTCAACGCAAATTAACATAACTGGTGCCTGATCATAGCCATATGGGAAACAAAGGAACTGCCCTGCTTCAAGCCTTTAATCTAAAGGGAAAACAACTTACACTTTTAATATGGCAGGTCTGTTATTCAGACACTCTTTGAGCAAAGGCAGCAGTCAAGGGTCCATATCATAGCCAGAACTACCATAAATCAGTAATTAGGATATTGATACCCTCCACCAGCAACCACCACTCCCAGATCTGAAGATGCCTGTTTCTCCAGGCTGAGAGACACATGTGCTATAGAGAGCAGCAGAAAAAATTAAACTTACTCCATCTGGAGCATGCACTCTGTAGAGCAGGTTATGGCCAAGTCCCATGCCCAACTTCAAGGGGACCAAACACCTACTCCTGAGAGGCCAGTCTCCACGCTGAGGGGGCACAGCAAGGCCTGTTGCTGCCCAGTAGTATCAGCAGCACATCTGCTTTAGTCCAGCTTCTTTTTAAGTCTATTTTTTTTCCAGATAAGAGAAACCCCAATGAACATCACTGACCATTCCTCAGTGCGGGAGCTACATATTTGTTTGTTACACCGGTTTCAACACACACATAAAAAGCATATACTTCATCTCAACTCAGCCACTGATTGGGCAGGTATTCCTGGCATGTTATGGAAAATGACCGAATGTTAGTATACCAGCGGGTTTCATAAGGCAATTTCAATAAGGTAATAATGCTGCAGTGAGACTTGGGTGAGGACATTGCAAGTGAGAACTTGGGCCTAATTTATATATAGGTGGGTGACCCATTTCTCCATCAGGGAGACAGAGTAAATTACTCTGTGGCCCTGACAGAGGGTCATCCACCTAATTTAGAAATGACTGCCAAGTTGCAGTAATTTCTAAAGCATTGGCAGGAACCTCTGTCAGTTTCGTTCCTGGGGGTGCTGTTTACGGTTCGGTGTAGTGCTTCGTCATCATCACAGAGCTCTGCAACAAACTGTTTTCTTTTTTGTTTTCAAAAAGAAAATCCCAAAGTTGGATTTTCTTTTTAAAAATCAAAAATCAATTAGTCCCCTCACCATGACAGTCCTCTCTCATGGCGATGGGAGCATTTAGCAGTGTTCACTGCCCCTTACCATAAGGGTTTTCCTGGTGGTGATGAGCAATAAATCACCAACCTTTAATTCCGCCCATCTAAATTCAGTGAGCGGGATTAGAGGTCTGCCTCAAATGGCAGTTGGAGAGGTTTAATCATAGCCGAGACGAAGTAGTCTCCACCATGATTAAACCTAAGGTCTGCCCGCTTTTAAATTTGGCGGGTATGTATACTCTGTCGTCGTTGCAACAGAGTATACATACCACCAATATATAAATCAGGCTCTTTGTCTCTATCCTGCAACAGTCCATTCACGGGCTTCCTGTTGCTACCAGGGTAGAGGTTAAGTAAGATGTCCCAAACACAAATCTTTGCATTGGCTATCTTTAAAATACCTGGCAGAAGAAATTAAGTATTTTAGTTATTATCTACCAGAATTTACACCTAAGGAGACAAAGGCGTCTTCAAAAACCCCAGTTCCCGGATCATCAGACTCAGAATAAAATATTTCAGTATGCAAGCTGAACCTTTGTGGTACTTACTACCTCTTGTCTGAGACTGGAGAGACACCTTTAAAAAGTAAGCTGTCATCTCAAAGTAAATATGTTTCACTAATAAATGACTGCCCTTCATTGTCCATTGGTGGGAGTTGCAATATGCTTGGAGAGATGAATAAGGCTGTAGCCACTGCAATACAGAAATGAATTTACTCATTCAAGAACAGTCAGCTACTGAATAACGTAACATGAATAGAAGTGTTTAGTTTCAGATGGGTCATTAGGAGGGTCAGACGATCTGCTTGCAGTCATACTCTAGATACGTGACACTTTCTTCAGTTGATCCTCAATGTTACAACATGACAATGCTTAAATGCTTGACAGCAAGTGCATTAGAGCTGTGCTTGAGTATTTCTAATCTTGCCTGCATGAGCTTGGAAATTTGACACACTTGGCAGCTTCACAAGGGTTCAAAGTGTGTCACTTTAACAAACCTTCGCCGTAAAAAGAAAAAAATGTCTTGTTTAAAACTTGCAAAAACAACAGTTGATGGACAGAATGCAGAACAATGTCATACATTCACCCCAGTACAGAGATCTGGGCCTAAATCCATCGTTTTTTTGCTCACCATGCCATTCCAGTTTGAACCCAGCCATATGCAAATCAGTCTTGACCCTGTGCCTCATGGGAACAGTCCAGCCCGAACTGCCAAGCCAGGTCCTTCCTGGACTGGAAACAAGCATCCTAGGACCGGTTTCGGGGTTTCACCCCTCTTCAGCCAGGATAGCTTGATTCCAGTGGCATAGAGAGCACGGGACCCACGTCTGGGCATACCCGTCCCACTCGGGGTGACAAATGCAAAAACAACAGTTGATGGACAGAATGCAGAACAATGTCATACATTCACCCCAGTACAGAGATCTGGGCCTAAATCCATCGTTTTTTTGCTCACCATGCCATTCCAGTTTGAACCCAGCCATATGCAAATCAGTCTTGACCCTGTGCCTCATGGGAACAGTCCAGCCCGAACTGCCAAGCCAGGTCCTCCCTGGACTGGAAACAAGCATCCTAGGACCGGTTTCGGGTTTCACCCTCTTCAGCCAGGATAGCTTGATTCCAGTGGCATAGAGAGCACGGGACCCACGTCTGGGCATACCCGTCCCACTCGGGGTGACAAATGCAAAAACAACAGTTGATGGACAGAATGCAGAACAATGTCATACATTCACCCCAGTACAGAGATCTGGGCCTAAATCCATCGTTTTTTTGCTCACCATGCCATTCCAGTTTGAACCCAGCCATATGCAAATCAGTCTTGACCCTGTGCCTCATGGGAACAGTCCAGCCCGAACTGCCAAGCCAGGTCCTCCTGGACTGGAAACAAGCATCCTAGGACCGGTTTCGGGTTTCACCCTCTTCAGCCAGGATAGCTTGATTCCAGTGGCATAGAGAGCACGGGACCCACGCTCTGGGCATACCCGTCCCTCTCGGGGTGACAAATGCAAAAACAACAGTTGATGGACAGAATGCAGAACAATGTCATACATTCACCCCAGTACAGAGATCTGGGCCTAAATCCATCGTTTTTTTGCTCACCATGCCATTCCAGTTTGAACCCAGCCATATGCAAATCAGTCTTGACCCTGTGCCTCATGGGAACAGTCCAGCCCGAACTGCCAAGCCAGGTCCTCTCCTGGACTGGAAACAAGCATCCTAGGACCGGTTTCGGGGTTTCACCCCTCTTCAGCCAGGATAGCTTGATTCCAGTGGCATAGAGAGCACGGGACCCACGTCTGGGCATACCCGTCCCACTCGGGTGACAAATGCAAAAACAACAGTTGATGGACAGAATGCAGAACAATGTCATACATTCACCCCAGTACAGAGATCTGGGCCTAAATCCATCGTTTTTTTGCTCACCATGCCATTCCAGTTTGAACCCAGCCATATGCAAATCAGTCTTGACCCTGTGCCTCATGGGAACAGTCCAGCCCGAACTGCCAAGCCAGGTCCTCCCTGGACTGGAAACAAGCATCCTAGGACCGGTTTCGGGGTTTCACCCCTCTTCAGCCAGGATAGCTTGATTCCAGTGGCATAGAGAGCACGGGACCCACGTCTGGGCATACCCGTCCCACTCGGGGTGACAAATGCAAAAACAACAGTTGATGGACAGAATGCAGAACAATGTCATACATTCACCCCAGTACAGAGATCTGGGCCTAAATCCATCGTTTTTTGCTCACCATGCCATTCCAGTTTGAACCCAGCCATATGCAAATCAGTCTTGACCCTGTGCCTCATGGGAACAGTCCAGCCCGAACTGCCAAGCCAGGTCCTCCCTGGACTGGAAACAAGCATCCTAGGACCGGTTTCGGGGTTTCACCCCTCTTCAGCCAGGATAGCTTGATTCCAGTGGCATAGAGAGCACGGGACCCACGTCTGGGCATACCCGTCCCACTCGGGGTGACAAATGCAAAAACAACAGTTGATGGACAGAATGCAGAACAATGTCATACATTCACCCCAGTACAGAGATCTGGGCCTAAATCCATCGTTTTTTGCTCACCATGCCATTCCAGTTTGAACCCAGCCATATGCAAATCAGTCTTGACCCTGTGCCTCATGGGAACAGTCCAGCCCGAACTGCCAAGCCAGGTCCTCCCTGGACTGGAAACAAGCATCCTAGGACCGGTTTCGGGGTTCCACCCCTCTTCAGCCAGGATAGCTTGATTCCAGTGGCATAGAGAGCACGGGACCCACGTCTGGGCATACCCGTCCCACTCGGGGTGACAAATGCAAAAACAACAGTTGATGGACAGAATGCAGAACAATGTCATACATTCACCCCAGTACAGAGATCTGGGCCTAAATCCATCGTTTTTGCTCACCATGCCATTCCAGTTTGAACCCAGCCATATGCAAATCAGTCTTGACCCTGTGCCTCATGGGAACAGTCCAGCCCGAACTGCCAAGCCAGGTCCTCCCTGGACTGGAAACAAGCATCCTAGGACCGGTTTCGGGGTTCCACCCCTCTTCAGCCAGGATAGCTTGATTCCAGTGGCATAGAGAGCACGGGACCCACGTCTGGGCATACCCGTCCCACTCGGGGTGACAAATGCAAAAACAACAGTTGATGGACAGAATGCAGAACAATGTCATACATTCACCCCAGTACAGAGATCTGGGCCTAAATCCATCGTTTTTTTGCTCACCATGCCATTCCAGTTTGAACCCAGCCATATGCAAATCAGTCTTGACCCTGTGCCTCATGGGAACAGTCCAGCCCGAACTGCCAAGCCAGGTCCTCCCTGGACTGGAAACAAGCATCCTAGGACCGGTTTCGGGGTTCCACCCTCTTCAGCCAGGATAGCTTGATTCCAGTGGCATAGAGAGCACGGGACCCACGTCTGGGCATACCCGTCCCACTCGGGGTGACAAATGCAAAAACAACAGTTGATGGACAGAATGCAGAACAATGTCATACATTCACCCCAGTACAGAGATCTGGGCCTAAATCCATCGTTTTTTTGCTCACCATGCCATTCCAGTTTGAACCCAGCCATATGCAAATCAGTCTTGACCCTGTGCCTCATGGGAACAGTCCAGCCCGAACTGCCAAGCCAGGTCCTCCCTGGACTGGAAACAAGCATCCTAGGACCGGTTTCGGGGTTCCACCCTCTTCAGCCAGGATAGCTTGATTCCAGTGGCATAGAGAGCACGGGACCCACGTCTGGGCATACCCGTCCCACTCGGGGTGACAAATGCAAAAACAACAGTTGATGGACAGAATGCAGAACAATGTCATACATTCACCCCAGTACAGAGATCTGGGCCTAAATCCATCGTTTTTTGCTCACCATGCCATTCCAGTTTGAACCCAGCCATATGCAAATCAGTCTTGACCCTGTGCCTCATGGGAACAGTCCAGCCCGAACTGCCAAGCCAGGTCCTCCCTGGACTGGAAACAAGCATCCTAGGACCGGTTTCGGGGTTTCACCCCTCTTCAGCCAGGATAGCTTGATTCCAGTGGCATAGAGAGCACGGGACCCACGTCTGGGCATACCCGTCCCACTCGGGTGACAAATGCAAAAACAACAGTTGATGGACAGAATGCAGAACAATGTCATACATTCACCCCAGTACAGAGATCTGGGCCTAAATCCATCGTTTTTTTGCTCACCATGCC
This sequence comes from Calotriton arnoldi, assembly GCA_963921515.1. NCBI lineage: Eukaryota > Metazoa > Chordata > Amphibia > Caudata > Salamandridae > Calotriton > Calotriton arnoldi. The sequence continues at coordinate 543,094 of CAWUFW010009015.1, forward strand.
ATTCCAGTTTGAACCCAGCCATATGCAAATCAGTCTTGACCCTGTGCCTCATGGGAACAGTCCAGCCCGAACTGCCAAGCCAGGTCCTCCCTGGACTGGAAACAAGCATCCTAGGACCGGTTTCGGGTTCCACCCTCTTCAGCCAGGATAGCTTGATTCCAGTGGCATAGAGAGCACGGGACCCACGTCTGGGCATACCCGTCCCACTCGGGGTGACAAATGCAAAAACAACAGTTGATGGACAGAATGCAGAACAATGTCATACATTCACCCCAGTACAGAGATCTGGGCCTAAATCCATCGTTTTTTTGCTCACCATGCCATTCCAGTTTGAACCCAGCCATATGCAAATCAGTCTTGACCCTGTGCCTCATGGGAACAGTCCAGCCCGAACTGCCAAGCCAGGTCCTCCCTGGACTGGAAACAAGCATCCTAGGACCGGTTTCGGGGTGTCACCCCGAGTGGAACAGGTATGCCCAGACGTGGGTCCCGTGCTCTCCATGCCACTGGAATCAAGCTATCCTGGCTGAAGAGGGGTGAAACCCCGAAACCGGTCCTAGGATGCTTGTTTCCAGTCCAGGGAGGGCCTGGCAGTTCGGGCTGGACTGTTCCCATTGGGCACAGGGTCAAGACTGATTTGCATATGGCTGGGTTCAAACTGGAATGGCATGGTGAGCAAAAAAACGATGGATTTAGGCCCAGATCTCTGTACTGGGGTGAATGTATGACATTGTTCTGCATTCTGTCCATCAATTGTTGTTTTTGCATTTAAAACTTTGGCAGGATTTTTTTCTTGAAAAAGTATTTTTTTCATATGAATCTAAATAGGTTCCTGGATTTTTTATTTCAGAGAACATATGTTGTGAGCTATTTACCACCTATGGATTTTCAAAAACACCACCTTCTTCCTTATGTTGGCAAGGTGTTATAATAAAAGGTGCCGAGATCCAAAATATACCACCCGTAAACATTTGGAGCGTATCTGCAATTAATTATGTGGCAGATACTTCCAGTCAAACAAGATGAACTAAAACTATCTGCTACAGTAAATTAGTCATAAAGTTTGTTCTAAGTTACTTGATGAAATCTCACATTTTATGCTGCTTTGCCTTTGCAATAACAGTATCCAGGTGTATTCTAAAAATAAATCATCATGGTTCTTCCAGTGGGATTTAGTTTTTTGACTTTTGCTACACGACCAACAACTGTAAGTAATGAAGACAAACTCCATCTGTCCAAGACAGGTGCGCCATGTGCAATGCCATGTTTCCTTACCTAATTTGAATAACTGTAATCATCGGGGTAAAGCAACGCCTGCTTCCTTATAACACAAATGCAAATAATTTTAATGTTATTGAATAGTGGTACCATGATTCGGGTTATTTTTTTTCAATCACATCCATAATAGTTAAAGGAGAGTTGTTAACAAAAATATTCAGTAGTGCTTGCTTGCTCCAAATGTTTTCTGAATAGTAATGTTTGCTTGTTCTTTGTAGGCAACTTTGTGTATGTACATTTACAACTCTGTACATGTATTTGTATATAAAGTCCTGTACGTAAGAATATCGAGACCAAAAATACAGTCTGACATAAACATTGTGGCCTAAATATTGTCAAAACAAATATTGCTCCTGTGAGTTTAGATTTATTATTAATAACTCTAATGGTGGGATATTTTTATAAATTATATTTAGGAGACAATATATTTGTCAGGCATTATTTAGATGAGGTTATTTTGGTGATATACCATTTAAGTGAGAACTAAAAAATAGAGTCTAATCGTTAATGGATTCATTTTTAATTCACTATATTGCTAACTCACCATAGTCTGAAAGGTCCTGAAATGAAGAAAATATGCTGAACAAATCATATGTTAAATGGACATGAAACTTATGCACCTAATTTTGACCACTAAATAAACCTTTGGCTGCTTTTACATATTTTTACACCATTGTTTTCAGGCCTCAGACAGCAGTTTCAGTCCTCATCAGATCTTCCAAGGTCCAGTAGTGGTCTGAGAAGAGTACTGCGGGTGACATTTATACCTGGCACTAGCTTGTGGTTGTTGGTGACTCCGGGTCCCTCCCTAACCAATAGGATCAAAACTCCCAGGAGTAACCCTAACCACTTTTGGATCACTTCCAGTGTGCCCTACGGAAAACAATCCTGCAGTGCCCCTCTCTACCTAAATCCAAGTTGGCAAAACCTTTCTTTCCATGTGCAAAGCCTATGTGCCCACCCCAGCACTGTGGCCAGGGAAATGAGCAACACCTCAATTGTGGTCACTTTGAACCAGTTCTGCTGTAGCTCCTTTCCCAACGCCCCACTGTGATTAGAGTCTGCCTGGCTGAGGGAGCAAATAAGGGCCCTGCCCAGGTGTCGTCTAATAGTTTCCTGTGAAAGGGTAGGTCTTCTTCGAAGTTAATCAAGTTCGATGGCACACTCCAAACGGTCATCGTACCAGAAGAACAAAAACACCTCCCAATACCTAAGCCTATGCTGCCTGCTCTGACAGTAATTTTCACTCCTCATTTAAGGTTAAACACACAGAGGGCTGCAGCGGGAGGCTAATGCAAATTAGTCCCCTGAGGCTTTAGGCAGGGAAAAGGTAGCTTTCTAAAAATATTGATTCCATAATACTCATTAAAAATCGACTTCATAACTGAATTGGGCTTTTAATAAATGTTTCAAAAAGTCTAAAAATGGAAATTCTAAGGCGTGTCTAGCCAGTGGAAACATTATTAAATTTAATATTGTATGCCGACTCCTGCTACACTGGAAATAGCTTTTGAGGATTGTTCACTCTAAGGACATGTGTAACATTACAACTTTTAAATGCCGTGCACACTGCCTTATGGACAGTAGGACCTACTTGGAGTAACTTATTAATTTTTAAAAGGAAGGTTTTGACCTGTAAAATGGCTTATTTTGACAGATCGGATTGCAGTTTAAAAGCTGCTTTAGTCGGACTACAGTGGTAAATCTGAAGCTAGTATCCATCCAGTTTTTATCATTACAACGATAATCTTTTAAAATATCATGATTAACATTAGAATTTTTCATCTCTCTTCGGGCTATGTTTTTTTTTTTAACCACCAATTGTTTGCTGGTTTGCAAAATCCTGTTGGTACATCTTGGGGTACAATGTCGCAGATGATTACCGGACACTTCCTTCTGTCCTGTCTCATAACATCTTTGCTGTTACTGAGACTGCAGGTCCCTTGAGCACCAGTGATCTTTCCATTGCCCCCACTTGGAAGCTGATCGGCAGTGCTCGTCCAACTAAGCATGGGAGTCAGGGTTTAGCTGTCCCCAAAGTCTGTGGTCAAATGAATTGTCATTGTGAAGTAAGGAGTATGGGGCAGAGGAGATCTCTCAGCTGCATCCATGTTATATTTGTCCAAACTAGTGGGAGCGGCTGAGGATCTGGGTTTCATCCCACTCCCATCAACCCACCAAGTCCTTTCTGCATGTGAGTTGACTCACTGGGCGTCATATTGTTACTGCTGCAGTTCGTATGTTTCTTTGGTGCTGAGGAAAATCGGGACGGTTCGTTGAAGGAGGTGGGCCAGGAAGGAGTGCAAGCCCGTAGAAGGACACGACGGTTATCTTCCTCAACACTTTTTCAATGCACCCAAGCTTTCATTTCATAATTTTTTAAAGTTACATTTACTTCTATTACTTTCACAGAAGGTTAAGAAGGCAATTCAGATTACAATATGTCACTTTAAAAGTTAAACCTCGCAATTTTCTTCAATATGTCCTATCCTTGAAATGTGTATTATAGAACATATATTATTATTTACAACTAAGAACGGAATAAAATATCGCTCTTCGTTAACCATTCAATTCACAGCTGAAGATATCAGCAAACTTAAAGATGTCACATTGGAGGGTGAATGGGGGGGAAACAAATTACATGTATACCTGGAATTGCTTTAGGCAGAATATACTACCATCAAGTGAGACTTTCTGCATCTCGTGGCTAAGGCTGTCTCTTTCAAAGGAAAACAGTGGAGAAATATGACACACTGTAGTGCTTTTGATGTGCCACAAAATGTACCTTTCCCTGTATATGTTTTTCCTTTAATAAAAAAACCCCAAAACCATCCTTTAAATATCGTCGTGTGGAGGACGTGCTTTTCCTTAGCTGTAAAAACTAAACCCTTGCTGCTAAAGCAGCCTGCGAAAAATAAGTCACAAAGAGCATCTAGTTCTTGACTATGTTTTTTATGACAATCGAGCAGCCGTGCACAGCATTTTGAATATGAGCTTTCGGCTTTTGACGTGTGAGCGCGCTGGACAAATTCATGATTATGATTATCCTGTCCAAAACTGATTGGAACCCTAGGGAATCATTATCTTATATCTACACTCATGATAAGGACTTATCCTAATAGAATTATAAAAATTGCTAAATACGTAGCAAGTGGATGCAAACCTCGTGATCAAGTTGTAATTTAATATTATGAGTGAAATATCACATTTTTAGATGATCAATTATGTTTTAATAGCATTTTCAAACAGGGATAAATAGCAATATATCTCATTCCTATAAACCAGAGGGCGGCAGACAGCACTAACAGAATGTTAAACCCCTATCCTACCCCAACCTCCCCCAATTCCTGACAGAGAGACATATTTAGTTCTGTCTCTTTTTCTTGAAAAGTTTCATCTTCTCTCACAAGCTCCGGTGCTCGTCAGTTTATTGGCTCCGCCCTAGACCAAGGCCCAGGTTTACTAAGTTTTGACGCAGAGCAACCGAGGAAGACAACTTGCTGCACTGCATCAAATGGAGAGAGCAGGAATGAGCCATAATTACTAACATACTGCGCATTCCAGCGCTCTCTCTGTGCCGGCGCACTTGTGGCTGCCGAGCACCAAAGCAGGCACCCTTGCGCCATGGTGCAAGGATTAACAATCCTTAAAGGCATTTTCCTCTTTCTATGAGTTCTGCAAGATGCAACACACATAAAAACGGAAACAACTAGGAGAAATAAATATATTTCTCCTCGTTAGTCCTCACGTTGGAAGGTATACCATTTTGAAACATTCCCAGGTTTACCAGTCTTAGTAAATTTGAGAATGCGCCAAAAACAATAGGGGAGATGCCTGGGAGCACCCACACTGCTCCCATGGGACGCCTACCCAAAGGAGAGTTTGCAAGGCAGTGACTTAATTTATTTTTTATTTATTTTATTTAGCGTATTTTTAAAGCGCAACACATCTCCTGGGGGATGTCACGGCGCTAAGTAGTTGCCCAACCTATTCACTGAGAGATCTTACTGAACAAAAAACATTATACAGTCCATTACCCAGAAAGAGGCACGTTTTTAATGCTTTTCTAAACCTGGAATGCTCTGCCTTGCATTACTTCAGATTTACGATGCCCGCAGACTCCCGCAAAGTGGCTATGGATGGCATAGTTAATCTGACATAGGGTTTGTGTGGCGTTGTGTCAGCCTACGTGACACAACAATCATGCAAGCCCTTGATAAATCTGGGCCCAAGTGCTCTGCTTATTTGTCTACTAGTTGTTTAGTCACAGGACCCACAGATATTTAGGGAAGAATAATTCAATGAATTCCGTTGACCACAAGGCTATATAAAGAGACCTCTTCTCCCAAAAGGTTTCTTCTTTGGGTTCAAGGGCCATATTAATGTTTTTGATCCTCAAAATGTCTCATATTTGGTGGAGCCAGTCTTTTGCTTTGGGATTTTGTTGGTGCCCCAAAGAGAAAGGATAGTCTGTGGCACTAAACATAGTGCAAGGGCCATCTGCTTGCCCATTATTGAATGCAGTGTGAATGGCTCATTATTAGGGAGATCAAGCACAGTGTATTCCAGAATGGATGAAAACTGCACTCTACATATTGTGCTGATGTCGTTCAGGACACTTTCCCTATAGGGGTTAATTTGGAGCATTTCCAGAGGAGTTTAATCAACTTCCTAGTGTTGCCACACTTCCTCCAAAGTACCCCTCTGACCTTCTGAGGAACCAATTATGCATGAGGGCAGGGTGAAGTACCTACACAAAACTATTTTCATCTGTGTCTTCGTACATGAGGCACATACTACTGTGGAATACATCTTCCCATTTCTTCTTAGTGAAAGTGCACCACAAATCAGCTTCCCATCTCATCTGGCCCACCGATTTTTCTTTTGGAGTAGCCTTTGTCAGTAATTTATACATTTCAGTAAGCAGATGTCTGTCATTTTTTTTTTAAGGAGCCATCTCTCAAATATCTTCAAAGGTCTGCTTACGTGAGTTCTCACCATTTTGTCCCACATCAGTGCCTTAGCTGAGTATAATGCATCCGCTAAATCTCAATGAGACTATAGCTCTTTTTTAGTCACTCGAATGGGACGATCAAATAGGTGTCCCACTGCCTAGCATCCTACACTCTGTTAGGTCCAGAACTCATCCAATGTGAGGGCAGGGGTGAAGTGAGCCTTAGAAATTATAGGCATTAGCAGTGATGGAAATGCTATTAAGTTCCTTCCTTCTGCGACCTTGTCCCAGACCACCAGGGCAGATCTGGTTATTGGAGAGGAATACAATCAATAGGCCCTATGACATGTGTGCAGCTAGGGAACTTTCCATAAATGTGTACCTTCCACTGCTTGGTCCATGAAGCACCAGTGTTTCTCCAACAATTCTCTAATATTCGACCAGATATCAGAGTTGGGCCACTTGGTAATATTGCACTACTTTGGGGGAATGCCCAACCCATCTTCCCATGTTTGTCTATATGCTAATCTGTGATGCATTTGTGGCTTTTGGACCCCATGCAAACTTATTCAGTTCTTTCTTCTGCTGTGTTAGCATGTTGAGAAGGAGTGGAAGGTAAAGGAATTGAAACACAAATGAGAGTTTTAGGAAGTGTGTTCAGTTTTAGAGCAGCTATCCTTCCTAACCAAGACAGTTTATATTTTGTCCATTTCTTGAGATCTTGTTTTGCTTGTCGAATTAAGCTCTGGTAATCAAGGGTAGATGTTGCTGAGGGAGTGTCTCCATCAGAGCGGAAAGGTAGGAAGTGGGATTTGTGAGTGCGACTATGACATTGTCCTCCTAGAGACTGATTGTATGGGTTTCCCACCCAATCCTCACTCCTCTTATTGTGACATAGGCTCTCACCCTCTGGGCCTGTGGCCAAATGTACATGTTGAATAGTAATAATGATAGTCAACAACCTTGTCGTGTCTCCCTCTATATCGGTAAAGAGTGGGAAGATATGGTTTTCACCCTGACTCTGGCTACTGAGGAGCTATAGCCACACAGTATCCCTCCCTTAGCATAATTTGTCCCTGGAGCTGAAGTATTTTAAGATCTCCATTAAATATGGGCAATGGACTCTATTGATTACTTCCTTGGCACTAATAGCAAACAACAGAGCATTCTTCACTGATCTATTTATGTTGTTAGGAATTTGAAGCAACATTTTTTGTTTTGTCTGCACATCTTCTGTCCGGGATAAAGCCCACCCTATCAGGGTCTGTCAGGCCAGCAATGCAGGGATTAAGTCTGGACGCCAGGATGCCATCAACGAGTTTAATGATCACTTTGATAAGGGGTAAAGGTCTGCATGGGTTAAATAAAGAGCTATTTATGTCAGGGTTATGGATCACTACTGTGGATACCTTCAACATAGATGGTCTAAGGGCGCCCCTGTCTGGTGAAGGAATTGAACAGCCTGTTAAGGATTGTGCCCAGTCTCTGACAGAAGACTTTGTAAATGTATGGCATGTATGCTTTTGAACCTGGGATCTATTAAGTTTCAATCTAGGTGTAGTGGTGATGGCCTCATCTAATGTGAAAGATCTCTCCAGCTTGTGAGCATTTTTGGATAATCTGGGCAGGTAGACCTGATTGAGATAAGGTTCAATACAAGCTCCAGGGTGTTTCCGGTTCTGTATAAAGCGTCTGACAGCATGCCCTGAATTCTTCCGCTATGCAGTCTTCTCCAGTCAGTTCCTCATCCTGGAAATTCACTATGCACTTGACTTTGCCTTTAATAATTTTTGCATGGAGCCTATGGGCTAAAAACAAATGACCCACATTTGTTACCCCTGAGATAAAACATGTGTTTGAGTAGGAGCATAGTATACGCAGCTCTGTCAGTATTCAATGGCTTTATTTGAGTCCATGCAATGTTCAATTTGCACCAAACTCTCAGGAACTCCATTAATATATGTATGGTCTCAAGTTCTTTCACTGTTTTCTCTAGGTCTTGCCTCTTTTCTGTCCTTGTTTTCTTTGGCAGAAATAGCTATCAGTGCCCTCTGATTACCAATTTTAGGGCATCACAAAGAAGGGCGAGATAGTGCTCAATGAAAGTTTCTATAGCTGTTTGGTGAGTGGCATGTAGTAATATGCTATCTTGGAGCCTCTACGGATGAGGCTAGCCCCGAGCACCTGTAAAGCGTAAAGTGATAGTTATTGGAGCATGCCCAGACAGGGATATATTCCCTATATCTATTGACCCAGTTTTAGTAAATAGGGAGGTGGTGCATAAGAAGTAATCTTTGAGCTCAAATGTTTAATGCGAGACCGAGAAATATGTATAATTCTATTGTGCAAGCTGCTTATTCGGCCAGGTATCTTTGAGTTCTGCCTCTTATAATCAAGCTATACCTTTCTTTGAGAGGGCCCACATCTCCTCAAATCTTTGGTCTGATCTACCCAACTCATTGTCCATAGCTACACTGAAATTGCCTCCTATCAGGACTATATTGTCTGGGGTCTGGAGGATGTTTGTGATTGCATGTTTCAGGCATGTTTCTTGGCCCTCACTGGGTGCATTTGGAGAGGATCCAAACCGCAATCGGTAAGCGAATATCCTTCCCCTCTTTTCAGTCACCTTGTCTCCAAGTTCTCCCCTATATCTATCTGAGAGTAGTATTCAGACCCCTGGTTTTTTAAGTGGTCCAAGGACAGATACTGTCTTGGAACTCCATGTGATTTGAACCTATGTCAGTCTCTCAAAAGAAGATGGGTTCCTTGTCACTGTTAGAATTCTTGAGGAAGGACAGAACTGACAGTCTTTGTTCTAGGGTGTTCAGGCCTCATGCATTAAAATGAACTATTTTGAGATTGTAGGTTCATAGTGTTTCAAATCCATCCTATAGAATTCATACAGTAGCTGTTGGTTTTTATGTCTTCTTTGAAGTGGGAGCTTACGACTGCAACTTGATGCCCAACTACACCCAGCATGGGGCGGGGATCGAGGTAGTGTATGTGGCAGCTCCTTGTGTGGAAATTCCAACAGTAAACCCAAACATAACTTGTAAGACAAAACCAGTCCCTAGTTCACTCATCAGTAGGTCAGTTGTGGAGTGCCCAGTGGGTGTAACCTGGATTGGGAGAGCAGAGACACAACACTGACATCCGTTCTACATGGCAGCCACCCCTCCCCACCACCTTACCTCAACTTTACTTATAATGGGCTGACCACTCAGCCCACAGAGCAGTCTTCTACATTGGTATTTTTAGGCAGCACTATGAAGTCAGCTCTGTTTCCAGCAAGCTTCAGTTCATAGTAATTTGTTGATAAATGCTTCTCTTTCCTGGGCTATGATGGTCTGGCCTCAGATTCTTCTTAGGTTGGATGACCCTCCACCAGCCATAACCTCCTTAGTGAGCTTGTGGCAGCAGTCCCCATCAGCAGTGGCCAATGCAGGTAAGAGTGGTGGGGGGGTGGTGGGGCCGGGTTGGGGGGTGATTTCAACAGACGACTACAAGGGGAAATTAAATAAACGATTAATTTTCCCTCATCGTCTGTCGAAACCCCCCCACCCGGCCCCACCGCCCCATGCTCTTACCTGCACGGGGCGCTGCTGGTCCCGATGGCATCCCAAGTGTATCATTATCTGGAAGATCCAGGATTTGTCTTGCTTTTCTAATCAAGCACAGTAGAAGGAGACAATCTTGGTATTGTAAAAATAGATGGAACAGGTGTTATCAGACATATTTGATCTGTTTCTCTCTCAGGAAGTCAGTTAATGGATTAATGTCTCTAAACATTTGACTGCTCATGACCTAGAGATCTTGAAATAATGAGGTTCTATGGCCTTGGAATGTGATGGGCTTACATATTTGGCTGCCTGATGTATTTCTTCTTTTATCTTGTAGTTATATAAGCAGGCTAAGATGCCTGCTGTTCTAGTGCCTTTCCAAAGGATGTCCAGATTTGTCTATTTTGATCACCATGTTCTCTTCAGCTGAGAGTACTTGTTTGAAGAGTCTTTGGACATAGTCCTCTATGTTCACTCCATCCTCATTGTCTCTGATCCTTATGTTTTGCCACTGGGAGCAATATTTTGTAGATCTTCTGGGTGGGCTTGCAGGTTTAGGTGTTTCTGTTCTGTTCAGTTCAGTTCAAAAACTTTATTTGAATACAAGAGTATCTATAAAAGTATAGTAAAATGGATATACCTTTCTATCGATAAGGGACTGGTGCCACCTGCATGGAAACACGCCATTGTGAAAGCCCTGCTGAAAAAGCCAAGTTTAGACCCGGAAGTACTAAGTAACTACCGGCCCATATCCATGCTGCCCATCCTTAGTAAGATCATGGAGAAGCATATAAATTTCGCATTTTCATCCTTTCTAGAGTCCCATGAGCTTCTACACCATTCTCAGACGGGTTTCCGCCCCCAACACGGAACGGAAACCGCCCTGATTGCCGTGGTTGAAGAAGCAAAGAAGTTAATCGATCATGGAGGTGCAGCGGCCATTATCCTACTTGATCTTAGTGCCGCATTTGACACAGTGAATCTTGACATCCTCATGAAGAGACTGAGGAGGGCCGGGTTGGCAGGAGGAGCCATCTCTTGGATTCAATCCTTCCTCAATGGCAGAACATTTCAGGTTTATGCAGGGGAATGCACCTCTAGGACTCTACCTCTCAGCTATGGAGTCCCTCAGGGATCTTCCCTGAGTCCGACGCTTTTTAACGTATACATGAAGCCACTGGCGGAGGTCATTCAGCCATATGGGGTCAAAGTTGTCACCTATGCAGATGACACCCAGCTGGTGGTATCTTTAAACCATCCACGCAATGCCCCAGCTGACTTAGAGTCCTGCCTGGAGAAGGTAGCCAACTGGATGCAACAGTCATGTCTCAGGCTTAATGGAGACAAGACTGAAATTATGTATCTTAGGAATACATCTAACAAAGAGCCCAAACTGCCATGGCCCATCTGCCTCGGACCCTCCCCAGTCCCGAAGCCCAAAATAAAGAGTCTGGGCATGTGGCTGGATAAGGCACTCAAATTTGACCAGCAAGCAGTTGCAGTCGCCGGTCTCTGTCATGGCACCCTCAGAATGTTGCGGAAAGTCCATCCTCTACTCCCCACAGGGGCAAGGAGAACTATGGTCCAGGCCTTGGTTCTCTCATGCCTGGACTATGGAAACGCATTGTATATAGGAGCACCCAAATCCACCCTGAGGAAACTTCAGGTGGCACAGAATTGTGCCGCCTGACTCCTGACGGGAGCCTCCAGAATGCAGTCAGCCTTGCCCAGCTTAAAGTCCCTACATTGGCTGCCCTTAGAGGAGAGGATTACATTCAAAGTCCTATGCATCACCCATAAGACCCTCAGGGGGTCAGGCCCTCGCATCAACCACCCACTTATTAAGGCGTATCAGCCAAGGAAACCCCTGCGCTTGGCAAATCTAAATCTAGCCATCATCCCCAAAATTCAGAGGATGCGTAGCGGGGGTAGGTCCTTCTCATACAATGCAGCAAAAGTGTGGAACTCCCTTCCCCTGCATTTGCGCTTAGAGACTTCCCACCTCTTTTTTAGGAAGAGGCTTAAAACCTGGCTTTTCCAGAAGATTAACTGGTAACCGCCTCTCTTTGCCGTTTTTGCCGCTAGCGCTGGGATGCCTTAGGGTAGCCATGTGCTCAAGAAATGCTAATTAATAATATACAAAAAAACAATTGCAAAAAAGCATACCTTTAAAATGTGTGAGGTTTCAGACACTCTGTGATGTTAAATGATGTCTCAAACACGTTGTGCTTTGATTTTAAAGGGCATTTGTTGAGACTTAGCAAGAGTTGGGAAATTGCTTGGCAGGTAGGTCCTCAGTACTTCTTACAGCAATAGGTTCTTCCAGGCAGGTTTGTCTCCCACGATGGTACAAGATCCACTGGCTCTTCCTCAGCACAAGGAAAATAGGGGCAGGGTGAGTAACATGTTAAATTCTAGGATGCCCGACACCACACACTATGGTGACTTATGTGAAGTATATATTCTACCCTATCAGTTCTAAAAATCTCCCGGGCTGTGCTCAGGAAAAAGGTTGGCAAATAAGTGTTTTGCAGGACGGGCCAGCAAAAAGAAGAAATAAAGAGAGAGAAAAAAAAATAAAGATGCTATGCACTGGGTGGTTTTCCCGGACCTACTACAGATGCGTCCCACCCTTACCCGCGCGGTCTCCCCAGGCTTGCAAGCGTGTACGAACCTGCGAGAGCCACATTCATCAAGGAATTTGACTGGTGTGAAAGCCCAACTGGTGGTGTCCTGCTTCTTCAGTGGCATATCTCTTGGGACAGACAGGCTCCGCTGGAACACACGCATCAGTCGATAAACCAGGGTGGGTTGTAAGACCGCTCCCGCAGCTGATCCTCTCTTCATCCTCAATGGTGGTCCTCACGGCATCGTCGGAGATGCAGCAAGCACCATCTTTCAGGAAATTAAAGACCACGTCCGCTTCCACATTTTTGGCTTTTACTTCTGCAGTGTTCTTGACTCCTCCTGATACACACCCCCCCTTCCCAAAGGAGAAAGGACTTTTAAAGGAGCCCTGATAAAAACACATTGCCTCAATCTTTATGTCACTCACAGAGTAAGTTGTTTCATGCACAAAGGTGGAAAAGTGGTGAATTGTCCGCAGTGAATCCTCCGCTTCCTGACGCATCCCCCTCCCTGGATTTTCCCGATCAGAGAAATTGGGATAATGAGATAATAAGTCAGCATTGCCCTGATCCTTGCCCCTTTTATGCCTGAATTCAAACCGGTAGGGTTGCAAAGATAGGAACCAGCAAAGCGCTCTAGGACTGTTACCTCGGTTCCTACTGAGAGACAGAAGGGTGGCACGGTCAGTATACAGAAGAAAGTTCTCCCATCCAGGTAATAATGGAGCTTTTTGATGGCCCACTGTATAGCCAAATGGTCCTTCTCAATAATGGAATATCTCACTTCTCACTGGAATAGCTTCCTACTTATATAGACAATGGGCCTCTTCTGACGTAGCTCATCCTCTTGTGATAAAACGGAACTGATGCCTACATCTGAGGCATCAGTTTGTAAAATGAACGGTTTGCTGAATGCAGGTGATTGGAGCACTGGATTGGTAATAAGGGTCTTCTTTAGGCGTTGGGAGCCCTCGAGGACAGCTGGGGATGGATTTCTAAAACAGGCACTGGAGGCTTTCTTTTTAAGAAGATCAGTGAGAGGTGCTGCCAAATGGGAGTATTGGGGGATAAATCTCTGGTAGTACCCCAATAACCCAATGAAAGTGCGGACGTCCCTTTTGTGTTTGGGAAAGGGAGTATCAGCTGTGGCTTTGATTTTTTCCTCTGAAGGTTCTATCAAGCCCTTTCCTAACAGGTAACCCAGGTGTTTCACCTTACCACACACCAATCTAGATTTCTTCGCGTTGATGTGTAGGTGGGCCTCTTGTAGAGCAGACAATTTAGATCTTATATGTATCAGGTGATCTTCCCAGGTCTTGCTATAGATGACTATGTCATCTAAATAGGCTGATGAATATACAAAATGTGATTGGAGGGCTGTATTCATAAGCCTTTGGAAAGTGGCTTGAACCCCATGTAGGCCAAAGGGGAGAACAGTAAAATGATACAACCCATCGGGAGTGGCAACGGTGGCTTTCTCTTCATCTTTTGGTTTTAAGGGTACCTGCCAATAAGCCTTGGTTAAATCTATAGTGATGATGAACTGAGCCTCACCAAGCTTTTCCACTAGTTCATCAACTCAAGGAACGGGATAGTTGTCCAGTTTTGATATTTTATTTACAGCTCTAAAATCGATACAAAACCTAATACTTCTATCTGGTTTAGGAATGAGGACAATGAGTGAACACCAGTAACTGGCGGATGGAACAATGACTCCCATGTCCAACATATTTTTAAATTCATTTTGTAAAGCAAGTCTATGGGCTTCTGGGATGTGATTGGGTCGTTGTTTCACTACCATCCCTTCCTCTGTAGAGATCGAGTGCATGGCCAGAGTAGTCCAACCGGGCTTGTCTAAAAAAATAGCAGAGTAGGGCTTTAAAGTCTCCTTTGATTGCCCTTTCATGTCTTTAGTGAGATCATCACTAAGAAAAGTGCTATCAAGGGTTGAATTGTGAACCCCTGGAAGGAGAGTCAAGTGAATGGTGCTAGAAGGAGGCCCAAACCATTTTATTTAACAAGTTTATATGATACACCGGTTGGTGGTGTCTAGTCATCTGTAACTTTTAGGATAACTTACCTAATATTTTCTACAATCTTAAAGGGTCCCTGCCATTATTTTTTCATTTTGTTCGGGACTTATGGTAAGATAACCAAGACCTAGTATCCTACTTGGTAATCCCGCCAGTTCTTTCTCATGTCATAAAAGTGTTTTTGTTTTTCTTGGGGCTTTTCTAGATTGAGATGGGCTAGTTACCTTAGTTTGCCAATTCTGGCCTTTCGTTGGGAAGTTTATTCAAGGAGATCCCCTGCCTCTTCTCTACTATCCTTCTCCCAGGCTTCCTACGTAATCTCCAAAAGAGTTCTGGGTTTTCTGCCAAAAAGGATTTTGAAGGGGAATACACCTAGACTTCGCTGTACTTGGGCCCTAAGGACAAATACAGCAAGGGGTAACAACCAGTCCCAATCCTTCCCTCTCCTGACAACATCTTTCTAAAAGTCAGCCTTAGGGTCCCATCAGAGCTTCCTACTAGACCATCTGTCTGTGGATGGTACACAGAAGTGGTGAGATGTTTTATGTCTGTCTACAGACCTATTTCATCAGGCAGGATACAAAAGGGTTGCCCTGGTCAGTGAGGATTTCTCGGGGAAACCCCATACGTGAAAAGACCTCAATCAAATATTGAGCAATGATTTTGGAGGATGGTGATCTTAAAGAAATGGCTTCTGGGTATCTGGTTGAGTAGTCTACTAGAACTAGAATATATTGATGCACTCTTGCTGATCAGCGAAGGGGGCCTATTAAGTCCATCCTTAGTCTTTCAAAGGAATTTCCTATGATCGGCATGGGCTGTAGTACCACTCCTGGGGGTTGGTAGGGATTCTTGTTTTGACATATAGCACATTCCTGACAATATTTCTTAATTTGTGTGTAAATGCCAGGCCAGAAGAATTGCTTTAGAATCGCCTGACTGGTTTTCTCAGTATCAACATGTCCGGCCATTAGGTGGGAATGGGAATAGAACAAAACTGGTTCCCTAATGTTAAAAAGAACCAACAATTGTGCAACCTCCCCATCTTTAGCTATCCTATATAATAGCTTGTTATTAATAGAAAAACAGGGGGAGGAGTGCTGTTGGTCCCACTTCTGGCCTCTTGCCAAGCATTACGTATGGGGGAGTCATTCATTTGAGTGGCTTTAAAATTATGGTCTAGGACCCAGGGTTCGGGGGTAAGGAGGGCACCCCAGATTTCACCAGTGGCGTGTACAGAGACTTAGGGGCCGATTCCGATCTCGGCCGGTAGGGCTCCGAATCGGACTCGGCATTACCGGATCCGATTCGGAGCCCTGTTTCCCGACCGAGTCGGACGTGCGTCCGGGCGAGCGAGTACGATGCGAACGTACGCGAAATCGCCGACCGACTCGTTCGCGGGACCCAACCGCTCCGACCGACTCGCACGGACACGACTCGCACCGTGCAATGGAGACGTTCCCCGGCCGGGTAAGTACGATGCGCGCCGCGAGCAGTCCGACCGACTCGCGCCGTCCGGCTCGTAAGAGCAGTCGGAGCCGGACTTTGGGGGTCCGTGTCGGACCCCCCTGTATGCGTAGCCACGCGAGTCGCACACAGGGGGGACCCATGGGTCCCCCCTACTTGTGCATCTACGGCGCGACCCGCTTCGACGCGTACCCGCTGTAGGGGGCGCCCTTGTTTGCCTCGCACCCATTGAGCCAATGGGAGCCCACGTACGCGTTACGACCGGCTCCCATTGACTTCAATGGGAGTCCGACCGACTCGAGTCCGATAGCATACGTACGCATCGTACTCATTCGGTCGGGCTGCTAGGGTCCGATTCGGTCGGAAATCTCTCCGGGTCCGGCTCGGTCGGAGAGATTTCCTGCCCGAATCGGAATCGGCCCCTTAGTGTGCAATTCCTGGGCGAGGCTTCCTTCTTCTGACCCTGCTCTCATCTGAAGCTTTAGTTGTAGTAAGTATAAAAGATAAGGATTGTCTGGTCCCAATGTAAGTTCTTCTGGGAGGTTCTGGAGCACTCCTACTTCGACCAAGCTTTCTTGGCCTTACTGATTGTGACAAGAAGCTTGGCTACGGGATAAATTTTAGTATCTCCACAAACACAACGGATCCCAACTTGTCTGTCTGGGACAATCTGAGAGGGACAAACATGATCGGTTTTGATAATGGATTATCTACATCAAGAGTCCAAAAGGGTCTTTACCCAATGATCATTCACCAGAAGACTTACATAAAATATAGGTCCCATTTATTGGGCACAATACACAGAGCAGGGTTTACAGCTGATGTTCATAGGTTCTTCCTCTGTCTTTTTGTTTTAGCAAAACTTGGCCCCACTCTCCACATTTGTAACACTGTGGTCCAGTCTTTGGTCGTGACTCAGGACATGGTATCTTAGGTATCTCTGTGGGGATCTTCCATGGTTTTCTCTCATTCCTGCCGATATGACTTGAATGAGTGGACTTATACGCCTTCTCAGGTTCTAGGGAGGGTCCTTTTCCTTGGGCACAGAAAAAAAGTTGTGGCCATTTCTACTGCCTGCTCCAAAGTCAGGCCGGCATGTTGATGTAGCCATTTTTAGGTCTGATATGGCAATGCGTCTTTATACTGCTCCAAGTATAATTTGTTGACTATGTCCTCTTTACGACTCTCACTGCGCTTCCTCCCTCTGTCACCGGCATCCTTTAGTTTATAGAACAATGTTTTAGGGGTGTCCCCAAGTCTCTCTTTTCCTTCCGGAAGCTCATTCGTAGGGTTTCATTATCAATCCCTAATCTATCAAGGATAGCTTTTTTCACATCAGCGTATGGTTTATTACCATTGCCATTGGCAACTTGATAAGCTGATTGAGCCTCGCTGGTTAACAATGGGGCAAGGTAAAAAGGCTACCTCTCAGGAGGCCATCCGCTAGCACGAGCAGCCTGTTCAAAGTTCAATAGGAGGGCTACCGGGTCTTCTCCAGCTGCGTATTTTTGTAAGGGAACATGCAGGCCAGCTGGAGCTGAGTCTTTTCCTTGGGCAATACCAGTGGTCAACTGATGTTGACCTTCAGATACCTTGGTCAAATATTCCCCTTGGGCTCTTATAGCATTTGTGAAGACATTTCTGTCCCTGTGTCGGCAGTGAACAAGTGTTTCTCTATTGCCCACTCCAACTTTCGTTATCCTTCCATTAATTGGTGTATTAGCTTCTCCATCTTGTTTCAGATGTTAGGCAGATGCCCGCATTCTCCACCACTTGTGAGGTTTGAGACACTCTGCGATGTTAAATGATGTCTTAAACATGTAGTGCTTTGGTTTTAAAGGGCATTTATTGGGATTTAAGAAACTTTGGGGAATTGCTTGGCAGGTAGGTCCTCGGTACTTCTTATGGCAATGGGTTCTTCTGTGCAGGTTTGTCTCCCTTGATGGTATGAGATCCACCAGTTCTCCCTTGGCAAAAGCAAAATTGGGGTAGGGTGACTAGCACATTCAGTACTAGGATGCCCTGACATCACACACCACAGTGACTTATGTGAAGTAAATATTCTACCCTAACTGTTCTAAAAACCACCTGGGTTGTGCTCGGTAAAAAGGTTGGCGTATAAATATTTTGCAGGATGGCCCAGAGAAAAGAAGAAAGAAAAAGAGCGAGAGAAAAAAAATAAAGATGATATGTGCAGGGTGCTTTTCCTGGCCCCACTACAGCGGCTTTCCACGGTCTCCCCAGGCTCGCAAGTGTGCACGAACCTGTGAGAGACACATTCCTCCAGGAATGTGGCTGGTGTGAGAGTCCAACCGGTGGTGGCAGGCCACTCAGGACAGACGGGCTCCGCTGGAACACACGCATAAGTCGATAAACCGGGGTGGGTTGTAAGACCTCTCCAGCAGCTGCTTTTCTCTTCGTACCCAATGGCAGTCCTCACGGCATCCTCGGAGATGCAGCAGGCACCTTCTTCCGGGGAATTGAAGATCACATGCGGTTCCACATTTTTGTTTTTCACTTCCTCAGTGTTCTCAACTCTTCCCGACGACCACTCCCCCTGCTTAAAGGAGATGGTACTTTTAAACGAGCCCAGATAAAAACACATTGTGTCAGTCTTTATGTCACACACAGGGGAGGTTGTTTCATGTGCAAAGGGGGAAAAGTGGTGAATGGTTCCTGGTGAATCCTCTGCTTCCTGACAAAATGGCACACAAATAGTACATCAAGCAGTCTACTTATCTACCCCGTGTTCAAGGACCCACGAGCTCGTACTGCAGCCCTTCAGAAGGAACCCCAATGAATTGGTGCTTTGTCATCTATAAGTTGAAACAATACATTTAAGGCTTCTCTTGCATTGCTTGTTTGGCAGTTCTTTAAAAAAGGAAGCAGAAATTGTCTAGAATACATAGCATAATACCTACAAAAAATAAGTAAAGTGCAACATTGTTTAGCCAGATATCCCGTCACAGGGACATGGGAGGGAATCAAGATTAGAGTTAAAACCCAGTGAAAAACATAACACATATTTCAGAGTGTCTTCCCTGTAACGGAACAGTAAACTCAGTTTCCAAAGGGACCATTGGTCTGGTCAAGTAATCCGCAATCTGACATTGAGGTTCCAAATTCATATGAGCGGCCACACTCATTTTTCGCCTCTCTGATACTGTTCTTTCTGTGTCCGCTAAAACATATAGGGCCTGGCGTAATTGTTTTTTGTTAATGTGGCAATATGCCTCTGGATCCATAATGCCTGCAGTAGATTACATGAGCTCAGGCTAGATTCCACACTTGCAAGCAAGGGTATCTCAGAATCTCTGTCACAACTAAGACAGTCCTTGATTACATCCCTAGTAAGGCTTGCCTCCTTATTTTTTTAAACAGACAACAAGAGCAAAGGGGGACGAGCTCGAATGAAGGCTTTATCTTATGTACAAATTTCATTCAGAAAGTCCAGCTTCTATACTCCAGGCCGATGGCTTGAGTGCAGTCAAATGGACACATATCTAAATGTTTTTAAATAACCCGCGGGACCAGGCAGGGCTGCCCCTTGTCCCCAATTCTTTTTGCTGTCGCCATGGAGCCACTGGCCGCGAGGCTACGGCAGCACCATGCAGAGCGGGAAATTGGGTACACCACCTGGGGACTAGTGGTGTTGATGTATGCATACGATATCACCCTCTATGTCTGCGACCCAAACATTAGTCTTGTTCCTCTGACACGTGAGGTGATACGCTTTGGCGGATACTCGGAGTCCAGATCAACTGGGGAAAGACGGTGCTCTTCCCACTTACTGACGTAACCGTCACTTGTCCCACAGAATACCCATTCAGGTGGGTCACTGAGTCAGTCAAATATCTCAGAATATGGCTAAGTCGAGATGTAGATGAGCTTTGGAGGGCTAACTATGGGCGTGCTGTAGAATGGCTTGCGTCGCACATCCCAATATGGACTAAGCTGCCGCTGTCCCTCGCCAGACGCATCGCGACAGCGAAGATGGTGGTCCTGCCCAAGTTTCATTACCTTTTTGCAAACATTCTGATGCCCCTTACGGCGCGTTTCTTTAACAGGCTCAGGTCTAATCTAATAATGCTCACTTGGGCGGGGTGACAACCCAGAGTAAAGTATGAGGTGCTGACGCTGCTGCTGGCGGGGGTGGGTTGGGGACGCTGGACCTGCAGATATATGCTTTAAGTGCACAGGCGAGTTTCTTGCATCATTGGTTATACCCCGCTCCCTTTCAGCCCCACGTGGTGGTGGAGAGGGACCGCGCCGCGCCATGGCCACTGACGACGGCCCTGTTTTGCAAATACAAAGCACCTCAAGAAGGTGAAATAGACCCTGTGGAATGTATGCGGTGGGCGTGAGACGGACTCTGTGCCGGGCTGGAGTCCTGGCTTTGCATGCCCCGTTGTCCCAACTCTATGGAAACCTACTTTTCCCCCGTTACAAAGCAGGGGGTCGGTGGGAAGGGCTGCTGAGCTGGGAGTTAAAACCATAGCAGATCTGATCCCAGGAGGACGGTTCCTGGGATCACTGCCCAATCCGTCGGTGAGGGAGACCACAGCGCTAGATACGCTGCTATATTATCAATTGTGAGCAACCTGCTGGGCATCTTATGACACTTTCCTTGAACCCCCCCGACCCTTGCAGCACTGGAACACCTGTATGTCACTGCATCCCTGCGGAAACTTGTCACTAGGCTATACATGATCACAATGAAATCCTCTCAATTGGGCTCATCCCTGCCGAGGGAGGAATGGGAGCAAGAGCTGGGAGGTGAGGTCCTAGGCAACAGATGGGCACACTGTTGCGCACAAACGGAGTGCCTATCCCTCAATTATAGGCTGCAATTGATCCATTTTAAATATCTCCAGATCTTTTACCGCACACCACTACAGTTACACAAAATGGGCCTGCGGGTCACCTCGAATTGCAGCCGCTGCTCAGCGGAGGGTGCCACGTTTCTTCACTTGGCCTGGAAGTGCCCAAGGGTGGCGGAGTTCTGGGTGAAGGTATGCAACACAATTAACTGTATCACAGAGGCCCGCCTGTCCCCGCACCCTGTGACATGCCTGCTGGGATATGTCGAGGAGACACCCGTTGCATACCGCCGGCTGGGGGCGATGCTACTGCAAAGCACAGGGTCGCAATATATTGGGGCCAGAAGCCTGCACCATGCGTGCTGCATGGCTGGTGGATGCTGCCCAATGCCAGGAGCAGCTCAACACATTTTGGGATCTCATGCCGGTGAGATTCAGACCGTCAGACATCTGGGCACCCTTAGCCACGCATCTCAGAGACAGAGCTGATGACAAAACAGTTGGACTTGAGTAGGCTGAGGGGGAACACATATATCTGGGGTTTGGGAGGAGGCAGGACAGCTGGGAGGGGCCTTGCAAATCAATGTCCTAAACTGCGATGATGCATGATGGCTGGGGAGGGGGTTGCTGCTTTAGTTGCCTCTCCATATTGACATTCTCGCTAAACTGTAAGGATGACCTACTTGGGCTGTTGAATTTGTACTGTAAGCCCTTAGTTGGCATGCAATAAAGTTTTTCGTTAAAAACCACAAAAAAGTCTTTATTTTATGAAAAACCCAATTCTCTGTGACAAATTAGATGAGGGTATGAAATTGCGGCCATTAAAACCCTTCTACAAAACCTGTTCTCTTCGATCTGACCAGTGTTGCATTTGCAAATACCCCAAATTTCAGCCCTGTATGTTGAGGTGGGAATGTATTGAGTTTTATAAATTTGTAGTAGGGGTAGTAAAGCACCCCTCTTCTGGGCTGAGGTAAATTGAATAAAGTGGCAATTGCCCTTGAAAGTTTGGCCGTAGAATGAAAAATGTGTGGCACACAGGATCCCTTATCCGCAAATGTTAGGCCCAGATATGAAAAAGTGCTCTGCAATTTAAAGTGCTATTGCCTATTGAAAAGGACGACATACAGCATTTCTTAGAGCCACAGGCCATGAAATAAGATATCATAAATTTGTCTGCAGATCAAGTGAGGCCATAAAATCTATAAAACCATGAATTAAAAGAGGCAGAACTCTATGTGTGTGCCATTAAAACAATGTCATCCAACAACAAAAGAGAAGGTATCAAGAAGAGTTACATATTGGCAACTTCAGGGGTTATATTTGTTAAAAACAGATGGAGAAAATGTATTTATAAGATAAATAAAAGTGGTGCCAGAAAGAACACAACCTTGTCTGATATCTTGGAAGACACCTACATCGGGGGTTACCTCCCCGGCTGTAGATAGTCTAACCCTGGCCTTCATGTCTTTATGCAGGTATGCAAAGAAGTGCACTAGATCCTCATCCAAAGCCTGTAACAGCAGGATTGAACACAGGATGAATGATTGACACATTCAAATGGGGTGGTCAATTCCATAAAAGTCAAATACAGGGGGTATTATTTAACAACAGTGTACTTTCCAATAACGTTTAGACACTGTTCTATTTTGCCAACTCCAATCCTGAACCCGTATTGACACGGGTACGAGATGGAATTGTCACCAGCCCATTCTTGAATTCTGTTATACAGAACTCTCCCAAAGATTTTTACAGTGGTATCATTCAGG
Source organism: Calotriton arnoldi (assembly GCA_963921515.1). NCBI lineage: Eukaryota > Metazoa > Chordata > Amphibia > Caudata > Salamandridae > Calotriton > Calotriton arnoldi. The sequence continues at coordinate 565,605 of CAWUFW010009015.1, forward strand.
GAGATCAATCGATAACAATTGGGCTGTGCACGATCCCCCTTTTTAAAGATTGGCACTATTATAGAGGTGGTACAGGTGCTGTGTAATGAGGAGTGGGCCAAGCCATTAAAGACACTCACCAGTAATGGTGCCCAAAACTCATGTTTTTACTTAATGTGGTCAATTGAGACTCCATCTGGACCCGGTGCCTTGCCACCAACACTCTAGTTAATAGTGTCTACTACCTCGCTTTGCCCCACCTGAAAGTCCCCACAGGAGTAACCCACCGTAGGGGTGCTTGGAGCCTGCGTGGAAGTATAGATTTAGGTAAAATGAGCCACCAGGCTTTGCTAGTGATGTGACAGGTAATAGTAGTGGCTTCATGGCTCAAGCGCCTCATATCAGTAACTTCCCAGCAAAATATTGATATATATATAAATATTTAGCTCCCAACACTTAGGTATTGCCTGCCGCTGCTCCTAAATGAAGGGCGGATCGTCGTGCGGACCTCCCAAGTGCGGTCCGGAAAATGTCAAAAATCCCTTGTGAAACAAGGATGACAACGCCGTGTCTCCTGTGCAAATTACTTTATTTGCCGGTTACTGCTGTACGCGTTTCGCCTGCACAGCAGGCTTGTTCACCAACAAAAGAGTAAAGTTTTCAACATTATTTAAATCACCTCCATCTTGTGTCACATGAGAACTACTAAATAAATACAAATGAAAACAGACTCGTAGTTTTTCATGGACTTCATAACAACAGCAAGGTTTAAAACGATTAAGACATCCATGATTCTTTGTATTTAAAATATGTACAATATCACTAAAATAGCACATATTTGCACATTAAAAATACACAACAAGAAATCATTAAACTAATTCATATCCATCCTTTGCAGTTTTCGAGTCCATCTTAACCATGATGCGGTACGGTTCTCATTGCGGTGTGGAACACCTCAAATTCTGCCCAAGTGGGCATTACAGAAAGGAAATCAAATAACCTATGGTTAAAACTTTATCTCGCTGTAACCACTCAACTGTGCATTATACTCGCATATTTACGATCTTTAAACGCACAGAAACAATAAACCTCCTTACTCATTCCTATACTGTGATCTCAATAAATCCTGCCCCAGTGGGCCCAACGTAGAACCAAATTTGTCATTGTCTGTTTTCACCCTAAATGCACGTGCCCAAAATAAAAAAGAAACATTTTTTAAAACGCACTACTCTAAAAGTTAAAAACATAGGGGCATATTATCAAGGGCCGGCGATAAATATCGCAAAGCGCGCTTAGCGCTTGCATATTTATCGCCGGCTATCTCTGGAATTTATCGCCCGGTTAGCGCGTTATTAACAACGCGCATCGCCGAGGCGATAAAAATGTCAGAGATAGCGTGGATATCGCCGTTTTCCATGGGAAAAAGGCGATATCCTAGATGATAGGGCCTGTGGTCTTAGCCACAGAATCCACCCCCATGTTAAGTATGCCTTAGTCAGGAATTTAACAGACGTTAAATTCCTGCGTTAAAGCATACTTAACGCGATTAAAATAATCGCTTCCCGCATTGTAAATATCGCGAAGCTGCCTTCGCGATATTTACCCATGTTGTTTCCACAGACACGCCTACTTTGCATCTCATTATCGATACGAAGTCAGGCGTGCTGGAAACGGGAGCAAAATCAGCAAAACACGCGATAGCGTGTCTTTGCTGATAAGGCGATATAATTATCGCCGCTTTTCGGCCGAAAACGGCCGCAAAGCGGCGATAATTGTCTATCGCCGCCTTGTTAATATGCCCCATAGAGAATTACGGGATATTGATAATATAGCAAAGAATTACACTATAAATGAGTATGGAAATCCTCTTCCATATTGAGACCATCCGGAAATTTGGTATTCAATTCAATAATAAAACAAGATTCAAGTTGTCTCAATTTTCGTTCTCGATTGCCACCTCGTGAATTCAGTGGGATGGCTGCTATTACAAAATATGTCAGTCCTTGTGTATTTCTACCATGGTACTGGTCAAAATGTCGTGCTACAGGGTATGTTTTGTCGCCATTTTTTATTGCCCTCAGATGTTTTAAAAAATGTTTCTTTTTATTTTGGGCATGTGCACTTTGGGTGAAAACAGACAATGACAAATTTGGTTCTACGTTGGGCCCACTGGGGTTATTTGATTTCCTTTCTGTAATGCCCACTTGGGCAGAATTTGAGGTGTTCCACACCGCAATGAGAACGGTACCGCATCATGGTTAAGATGGACTCGAAAACTGCAAAGGATGGATATGAATTAGTTTAATGATTTCTTGTTGTGTATTTTTAATGTGCAAATATGTGCTATTTTAGTGATATTGTACATATTTTAAATACAAAGAATCATGGATGTCTTAATCGTTTTAAACCTTGCTGTTGTTATGAAGTCCATGAAAAACTACGAGTCTGTTTTCAGTTGTATTTATTTGGTAGTTCTCATGTGACACAAGATGGAGGTGATTTAAATAATGTTGAAAACTTTACTCTTTTGTTGGTGAACAAGCCTGCTGTGCAGGCGAAACGCGTACAGCAGTAACCGGCAAATAAAGTAATTTGCACAGGAGACACGGCGTCGTCATCCTTGTTTCACGAAGGATTTTTGAAATATATATATATATATGCAAAAAAGAAGAAGAGAACTCTGGGTAGTTCCCAAGTTTAGCCTTCCACCTAAACTTGGGAACTACCCAGAGTGCTCTTCTTCTTTTTTGCATATTTTATGCGTCACTCTATGCCTGCTAGGGTATTCTTTTGACTTATAGTGGGTGCTCCCTTGTGTCTGGACAAAGCTAAACCTCTCTGAAGAGCTGTAATGACAGCAAAACACGTGTCAGGGGTTGCTTTTATTCATTTCAGGTTGGCTTGGATGGTATTTTGCCAGTCCAAAGCTGTAATACTGTGCCTGGAGTGGTAAATGGCTTTTGTCATTTAACAGCTCGGCATGGATAGCACTGTGCTATTCCTATGCTTAAAGACTTTGCTGTAGAAATGGCAAAAGACTTTGTCCCTTTCTATCTCGGCGTGGACAGCACTGTGCTAATCCTATGCTTAAAAACTTTGATAGACAAGCAGACATTTGAGGTGAGCAAATCTAGAGGGTCGCTGGTGTTGAATCCTTCCACCTAAACTTGGGAACTACCCAGAGTTCTCTTCTTCTTTTTTGCATAATTTATGCGACTCTCTATGCCTGCAAGGGTATTCTTTTGATATATATATATATATATTCACTGAAAAAACCATAGGTTTTAGGGACAGTTATAGTTAGTTGGACATTTTACTCGTACAAAACCATAGAAATTCCCCCATTATAGTTAGTTCAGCTAACTATAACTCGCGCCCCCGCAATGCACTGCTGATGATGTCACATAATACATCATTCATGACATGGTCAGTGACATCACTGATGACATCACTGATGACATCTCAAATGACATCACTGATGAGATCACTGATGATATCATCCAGTGACTGTGTGTTTCTTTAAAGTTTAAATATGTATTATATATATGCCAAGGTGTATTGAAGAATGAGTGGGTGTATACGTGTCTGGATGGAGGATTTAGTAGGTGCTTGACTGACTGTTTAAGTGAGTGATTACATGTGTCTTTCTGAATGCATGGGTTAGTGACTAAACTGTGTGAATGTCTGTATCAGTCTGTCTGTTGTTGTATAAGCTGCTGCATGGGTTGGTCAGTAGCTACATGAGTGTCTATATGGGTTATCGATTGGTTGCCTGAGTATTTGTATGGGTGCCTGAGTGTGTGTGTGGGTGGGTGGGAGGTGTGTGACTCTGTGCATAGATGTTTAAGTGGTTGCTTTACTGGGTGTATGGGTTCAAGAGTGCATGTGGAAACAGCTGTATGGGTGGGTGAGTGTGTGTATTGGTGTGTTGGTGAGTGAATGGATGTCTCAATGGTACATGTCCAAGTAACTACATATGTAAAAGGCAGTGTATGTGAGAGTTGGAGTATATAAATGACTATACGTGAGAGTCAGTGATTGTGAGAGTGGCTGTATGGATGAGTGTGTACTTATATCAGTGATTATATACGAGAGTAATGATGTATTTGTTTCTGTTTGAATACGTGATGTGGTGTGTGTATAACTGTATAGGTCAGTAAATGGAAGTGTGATTGATTCTTTACATGACTGACTAAGTGTGTGAGTAACTCTGGATGAGTGGTGGTGTGTGAGTGTCTGTATAGGTGTATGAGTGCATATGATAGTGTTGTATTGATGAGTGACTGCATGCATGAGTGATTGTATGGGTGAATGAGTGGATGTGTGTGTAGACCTAGGAATCAGTGAGTGCGTATGTAGTAACTGGTATTGGTGTGTCGATGGTTTTGAAAATGGTAGTCTGTATTTTACAGTGGGTGTATCAAAGGTTATATTAGAGTATGAGGAGGTGCATCAGATTTTCACGTGGATGATGTCATCAGTGATGTCATCAGTGATGTCATTTGAGATGTCATCAGTGATGTCCTCAGTGATGCCACTGACCATGTCATGAATGATGTAATATGTGACGTCATCAGCAGTGCATTGCGGGGGCGCGAGTTATAGTTAGCTGAACTAACTATAACGGCGGAATTTCTATGGTTTTGTACGAGTGAAATGTCCAACTAACTATAACGTCCCTGAAACCTATGTTTTTTTCAGTGAATTTCTAAGGTTTTTAAATGCTAATTTTGAATTATAAAGTGCCTGAAACCTATGGTTTTTTCAGTGAATTTCAATGGTTTTTTAAATGCTAATTTCTAACTATAACGTCCCAGAAACCTATGGTTTTTTCAGTGAATTTCAAAGGTATTTTAAATGCTAATTTCTAACTATAACATAGCAGACTCGTTTTCAGAGTGGTGGAGAAAGGTGAGCGTGGCCTCCAAACACCTTTTAGCAATCCCACTGTGTGGGATTTACTGGAGGTAACAGGAGGGGTAGTTAGCCCCCAACGTCAACCTTGGGGGCCAACTACCCCTTTTATTACCTCCAGTAAGTCCCACACAGCAAGATTGCTAACTTGTTATATCAGGCCCCTCCTTGCACCACTGTGCAAACGCGCCCCCTGGCACGTTGTAAATTGGGGATTAAGTACCCTTGAATCCCGAGGTTCCCTGGGGGCCAACTAGCCCACCAGGTACCTCCATTAAGCGCCACAGAGCTGCGTTGCAGAGAGGTGTTCCGAGGAAACGCCCCTTTTTACACCACGTTGCAAACTCAGATTCTGGCGCACTGCTGCTCGGAGGATGAAGTCCACTTGTGTCCTGAGGTCCTCAGGACACAAGAGGACCTCATCGCCCCACCAGCAGTGCACCAGAAGCCGCGTTTGCAGAGTGGTGTAAAAAGGGGCGAGGCCTCGAACCAACTCTCTGCAACTCAGCTCTGTGGCACTTACTGGAGGTACCTGGTGGGCTACTTGGCCCCCAGGGACCCTCAGGATTCAGGGGGACTTAATACCCCAATTTACAATGCGCCAGGGGGTGTGTTTGCACACTTGTTATATCAGGCCCTGCCCCCTCCCTGCAGAACTGTGCAAACGCGCCCCCTGGCGCGTTGTAAGTTGGGGGATTAAGTCCCCTTGAATCCTGAGGGTCCCTGGGGGCCAACTAGCCCACCAGGTACCTCCAGTAAGTGCCACAGAGTTGTGTTGCAGAGAGGTGTAAAAAGGGGCATGGCCTCGGACCACCTCTCTGCAACGCAGCTCTGTGGCGCTTACTGGAGGTACCTGGTGGGCTAGTTGGCCCCCAGGGACCCTCAGGATTAAAGGGGACTTAATCCCCCAATTTTCAAAGCGCCAGGGGGTGTGTTTGCACACTTGTAATCTCAGGCCCGCCCCCTCCCTGCACCACTGTGCAGACGCGCCCCCTGGCGCTTTGTAAATTGGGGGATTAAGTCCTCTTGAGTCCTGAGGTTCCCTGGGGGCCAACTAGCCCACCATATACCTCCAGTAAGCGCCACAGAGCTGCGTTGCAGGGTGGTGTAAAAAGGGGGCGTGGCCTTGGACCACCTCTCTGCAACGCAGCTCTGTGGCGCATACTGGAGGTACCTGGTGGGCTAGTTGGCCCCCAGGGACCCTCAGTATTCAAGGGGAATTAATTCCCCAACTTACAACGCACCAGGGGGCGCGCTTGCATAGTGCTGCATGGAGGGGGCGGGGCCTCCGGCGCGATGCCAGCTTTTTTTTTTTTTCTCAGAAGGAGGGCTTTGTGGCCCCCCTTCTTTTCCTATTTTTGAGGCCCTGGAAATCCCATCCCCCAGGGCCTGACCCGTAATTAAAAAATAAATAAAAAATAAACGGGAAGGGGGCCGCGTGGCACCCCCTCCCGAGGCCAATTTTGGCCCCGGGGACCCCATCCCCCGGGGCATAGCCATATATTTATTTTTTTATTTTTAATATTTTTTAAAAAGGGGGCTGCGTGGCCCCTCTCCTGATGCCTCTATTAGCCCCGGGGACCCCATCACCCGGGGCTCTGCCTCTTTTTTAAAAAAATTTAATTTTTTAATTATTGAGGGAGGGGGGCCGCGTGGCCCCCCTCCCGGGCCACTTCTGGCCCCGGGGACCCCATCCCCCGGGGCTGGCCCTTTCCGTTGGGGACCGTGGGAGGAGCCCAAATGCCCCCACGGACCTGCCGGCTCCCCGCGTCCTGCGGGAGCCGGCATTGCTTTTGCACAAGGGGAGCTGCAGACATGCAGCTCCCCTTGTGCTAAAGCAGTCTGCTTTGCTTCATTGTAGCGAGAGCAGGTTTTCCTGCTCTCGCTTCAATGAAGCAAAGCAGCATTTGCTATGGCAGGGCGGGAGCCGCACGGCTACTGCCCTGCCATAGCAAACACCAGTGTCACGGGATGGGCACCCCGGGACACTGCAGGAGCTGGCCCTGGGGGGTGGCAGTCCCCAGGGCCATCAAGGGCTCCAGGAGGGGGGCCACGTGGCCCCCCTCCCAATGTTTGCAAAGCCCCGGGGAGGTGGTGGTCCCCGGGGCACGGGGGTCCATAACAGACCCCATATTTAAATACAAAGTGCCCCGGGGAGGTGGTGGTCCCCGGGGCAGTGTGGGGTGGCTTGAGCCCCCCACACTCAATAATTATCACAGCCCCGGGGAGGTGGCAGTCCCCGGGGCTTGGGGGGGCCCATGAGGCCCCCCACCCTTATTTAATGAAGCCCCAGGTAGGTGGCGGTACCCGGGGCAGCGTGGGGGGGACTCCCCACGCATTATTATTTTTTAAAGCCCCGGGGAGGTGGTGGTCCCCGGGGCTGTGGGGAGGCCGTGTGCCCCCCGCACAAAATCAGCATAGCCCAGGGGAGGTTGTGGTCCCCGGGGCTGCGGGGGCCCCCATGGGCCCCCGCTATTATTTTTTAACAATGCCCCCGGGACCTGGCCCACCCGGGGGCCTCATTAAAATGAAGCGCAGGAGTTTCACTGTTTTCTTGTGACTCGGTTCTACCGAACCACAAGATGGCTGCCAACACTTCCGGGTTTGGAGTGTTGGCAGCCAATCAGAGTGAAGCTCATGCCCGGGAGGGTTCGCAAACCCACCGCGCCCACAGATATCGAAACCTTTTCTTTTTATAATTTCTCATGAACTACTGAATGGATTTACACCATTTAAAAAAAAGGGCTCTTTCTGATCCAAGAGCTACCTTTTTGCCAAATTTGGTGTAATTCCGTTCAGCAGTTCGAGCTGTAGCTTTGTCTAAAGTTTCCTATGGAAATTAACATGGGGAAAACGCGTTTTGGGACCCCCCTTTTTTCTCGGCCCCCGCTTGACGAATCACCCCGAAACTTTTGAGATAGGAGCTGACCGGAGCGCCCCACTAGTTTTGAAAATTTCGCGAAGATTCGTCAACCGGCGCCAAACTTATTGGGAAAAGAAAAAATGCTTTTTGAATAGAAAAAAGGTCCTAACTATAACTACCTACTGGCAACCGCCAGTAGGTAATATATATATATATATTGCAAATGATTTACAAAGGGGCCTTAGACACAATACCGCACATTGTTATTGAAGTGGGAAATTATTAATGTGGTGCAACGATCATGGGAAAAAAAAGGCCTCCTAATTCCCAAAAGTGAATAAATTCACATAAACATTTGTATACAGATAATCAGCACACACTTATTTCCAAGTTTCAGTCAAATTATAAGATCATTAATACAGTCGGATAGATTCCCCAAAAAAAAAAAAAAAATTTCAGGAGACATATATCACTTGTTTTAAGATAATCCTTTATTTCTATTTTTCTTTTCTTCACTCAAAATGTAGCCAGATGTAGCCAACGCGTTTCGTCCCTTCTTAGGACTTCTTCAGGGCTCAATTAGATGATATTTTGTTATCAATTGTTCAGTATAGTCACTTTTTCATTCTGTTATCTTAAAGGGTATATACCAGGTCCAATGTGTCCAGGTCAGTTTACTTCCTTCTCTTTCAAATAAATGTGCCTTTGTTGGCTCCCAAACCTGAGGCCAGTCGTTCCGCCTCTATCCGTTCTCACCGAGCGATCTCACCGAATGATGTCAAACGGAACACAGGGGGCACAGAAACAAGTGCGCAAAACGCACAAAGGGGGCAGGGTAGAAACACCCTGACCCCCTAGGTCTGCTCAGGGGGTCCCACAAGGACGCCCTGGGCAGAAAAAAGCTTTTTTTTAAATCGGCGGTATGCGCTTAGGGTGCGCGGATCCCGCCGATAAAAAAAAAAATCGAAGCGCGCTTCGATGCTATTTTGCCCCCGGGTGGCCCAAGTCCCAGGGGCATGCGGGGGGTGGGTTTATATTTTATGTGGGGGGCCTCTAAGTCCCCCCAAGCCCCGGGGACTGCCAACCCCCGGGGCTTTAAATGAAAAATGGTGCGGGAGGGCTCTCCGCCCTCCCGCAGCCCCGGGGACCGCCACCCCCTGGGGCTTCTTTTTTTAAAATATTAATAACCTTTGTGGGGGGGACCGCCACCTCCCCGGGGCACTAATTAAACAAATGTGGGGGTCCGTTTCGGACCACCATCTCCCCGGGGCTGTGCACAGGATGGGAGGGGGGCCGTGCGGCCCCCCTCCTGGAGCCCTTGATGGCCCTGGGGACCACCACCCCCCAGGGCTGGCTCCTGCAGTGTCCCGGGGTGCCTACCCTCGGGACACTGTAGTTTGCTATGACAGGACGGAGCCTCGCGGCTCCCGTCCTGTCATAGCAAACTGCTTTGGATTTTGGAAGAGAGAGCAGGAAACCTGCTCTCTCTTCCAAAATTCAAGCAAATTGCTTTTCCATATGGGGAGCTGCATGTCAGCAGCTCCCCATGTGGAAAAGCAATGCCGGCTCCCGTAGGACGCGGGGAGCCGGCGGGACCGTGGGGGAGTTGGGGTCCCCCCACGGTCCCCAAAGGATAGGGCCAGGCACGGGGGATGAGGTCCCCGGCGCAAGTAGTGGCCTAGGAGGGGGGCAACGCAGCCCCCCTCCATGAAAATAAAAAAATAAAAAAAGGTGGCAATGACCCGGGAGATGGGGTCCCCGGGCCAAAATTGGCCACGGGAGGGGGGCCCACGCGGTCCCCTTCCCGTTACTTTAAAAAAATAAAAATAAAAGGGGGTCAGGCCCTGGGGGATGGGGTCCCCAGGGCCCAAAATAATTAAAAAGAAAGGGGGCCACACAGCCCCCTTTTAAAAAAAATCTAAAAAAAAAAATCCTGCATCGCGCCGGAGGCCACGCCCCCTCCTTGGCAGCACTCTGCAAACGCGCCCCCTGGCGCGTTTGCAAAGGGGGAACGAATTCCCCTTGAATACTGGGGGTCCCTGGGGGCCAACTAGCCCACCAAGGTACGTCCAGAAAGAGCCACAGAGCTGTGTTGCAGAGAGGTGTAAAAAGGGGCGTGGCTTCAGAACACCTCTCTGCAATGCAGCCCCCTGGCGCATATTGGAGGTTCCTGATGGGCTAGTTGGGCCCCAGGGACCCTCGGGATTGAGGAGGAATTAATTATCCAACTTAAAACGCGCCACAGGGCGTGTTTGCAGACATGTCACCTCAGGCCCCACCCCCTTCCTTCACCATTGTGCAAATATTCCTCTAAAATCAGCCGAACTACGAATTCCGATTTACTCACCTGATATCAGGAGAGACCTCAGTGCTGCATCTTTGAGCCCAGTACTGATCCTGAAAAGTAATTTTAACCGTACTTACCAGTAACTTGAATTTCCTTCCATAGGCTAACATTTACTGGTTTCACTTGGAAAATCTTCTAAGTGTGGAGTTTTGGAACTTTATAATATTCCTCTAAAATCAGCTGAACTACGAATTCCAATTTACTCACCTGTTATCAGGAGAGACCTCAGTGCTGCATCTTTGAGCCCAGTACAGATCCTGAAAAGTAATTTTAACCGTACTTACCAGTATCTTGAATTTCCTTCCATAGGCTAACATTGACTGGTTTCACTTGGAACTTTTCTAAGCGTGGAGTTTTGGAACTTTATAATATTCCTCTAAAATCAGCGGAACTACGAATTCCGATTTACTCACCTGTTATCAGGAGAGAACCCAGTGCTGCATCTTTTAGCCCAGCACTGACCCTGAAAAGTAATTCTAACCGTACTTATCAGTAACTTGTATTTCCTTCCATAGGAATCCATTGTCTGGTTTTCAGCAGAAAAGTTTCAAAGTGTCGATTTTCACAAACTACAAATATTCCTTAAAAATCGCCTGTATGACTTAAACGCATTCTTTCAACTGTTTATAGGAGATGCACCCGTGCTGGATCCAGGATCCACCACTGAGTAAGAAAAAGTAACGATAACACTACTTACCTGCTAAGTGAATTTCCTGCCATAGGATAACATTGGTGATTCTATGTGAAAAAGTTTCTAAGTGTCAACTTTTAAAATACAATAATATCCCTTAAAAATCCCTACTGTAACCAAAACGCTTTTACTCAACTGTTTACAGGAGATGTCCCAGGACTGAATCTAGGATCCAGTCCTGTGGTTAGAAAAGTAATCCATAAAGTAACTAATTGCATTTAACTAGAAATTCACATTGAGCTCAATGTTGCATTGTGTTTGAAATTGTGTTGCCCATTGCAACAACTGTAACTACTGTACTTAAAAGTCTATTGCCTATTTGCAAAGTATTTAAACTAAAGTAATTCATTCTGAGAAAGTATATTTTGTAATGTAATGTATAATGTAATTACAATGTAATTTAAAAATAAAATACGTAAAAATAAATAGTTTAAAAAATGTAGTAAATCAGTATAAAAAAAAAATATAACAATTAATACATTTTAAAATTGTCATTTACAAAACCTTTGAAATTCACTGAAAAAAACCATAGGTTTCAGACATGTTATAGTTAGGAATTAGCATTTAAAAACCTTTGAAATTCACTGAAAAAACCATAGGTTTCAGGCACGTTATAGTTAGAAATTAGCATTTAAAAACCTTACAAATTCAATGAAAAACCATAGGTTTTAGGGACAGTTATAGTTAGTTGGACATTGCACTCGTACAAAACCCGTGAAATTCCCCTTTATAGTTAGTTCAGCTAACTATAACTCGCGCCCGCAATGCACTGCTGATGACGTCACATATTACATCACTCATGACATGGTCAGTGACATCACTGATGACATCACTGATGACATCTCAAATGACATCACTGATGACATCACTGATGACATCATCCACGTGATAATTTCATGCACCTCCTCACACCCTAATATAACCTTTGATACACCCACTCTAAATTACAGACTGCCATTTTCAAAACCATAGACACTCCAACACCAATAACTACATACCCACTCACTGATTCTTAGGTCTACACACACATCCACTCACTCACCCGTACAGTCACTCATACTTACGGTCACTCAGTACAGGACTATCATATGCACTCATACTCCTATATAGACACTCAAACACCGCCACTCATCCATAGAGGTATTCACACACCTAGTCCGTCATGCAAATAATTAAACACACTGCCATTTACTCACCTATACAGTTATACACACACCAGCTCACTTACTCATACAAATACTAGCACATTCTTACGCTCTTATACAATCACTGATACAAGCACACACTCATCCATACAGTCACTCTCACAATCACACACTCTCGCTTATAGCTATTTATATACTCCAACACACATATATACTGCCTTTCACATATGTAGTTACTCACACATGTACCACTGGGACATATATCCACTCACTAACACACTCTTACACACAGTTACCCACCCATACAGTCTATCACAGATGCACTCTTGAAACCATCCACCCAGTGAATCACCCACTCACACATCTATGCACAGAGTCGCACACACCCCACCCACACAAACACTCAGGCACCCATACAGATACTCAGACAACCAATCAATAACTCATATAGACACTCATGTAGCTATTCACAAACCCATGCAGCCACTTACACAGCAACAGACAGACGGATACAGACATTCACCCAGTTTAGTCACTAACCCATGCATTCAGTAAGATACGTTTAATCACTCACTTATAGAGTTAGTCACGCACCTACTAAATCATCCATACAGACACTTATACACCCACTCATTCTTCAATACGCCTTTCCCTATATATATTAAAAATATTTAAACTTTACAGAAACACACAGTCACTGGATGATGTCATCAGTGATGTCATTTGAGATGTCATCAGTGATGTCATCAGTGATGTCACTGACCATGTCATGAGTGATGTAATATGTGACGTGATCAGCAGTGCATTGCGGGGGCGCGAGTTATAGTTAGCTGAACTAACTATAACGGGGGAATTTCACGGGTTTTGTACAAGTGCAATGTCCAACTAACTATAAGTGTCCCTAAAACATATGGTTTTTTCAGTGAATATATATATCAACAACTTTACTGCGGTCAGTAGACCATGAAAGTGCAAAATAGGCAACATTTCAATAAAAACATTCTCAGATACATAGACTTGGAACACCAAAAGGCCCGCAGTTACAGCTGCAAATTGTTACAATACCCACTCCCCAGTAAAACAATGGGCAAGGTTCATTACAGCACATACATTAAAATCATATATAATAAAAATATATACAACAATTTAAAAAAAAGGTGCTGATGAATTTCATAAACTGCAATGTTAAAAAGAAAGGCTCAAGAAAACCACATTTAAAAGTTAGATTTAAGAGAGGGGGAAAAAGGAGGCAGCCCAGCTAAAAAAGGGGCGGTTTTGTCAGCTATGTCCTAAAGTGATGTTTTTTAAAAGCGACCTGCGCACACACCACATGGATAGTAAAAAATGTGACACCGCAAATACAATAGGGGTTAGGGTGTTATACTTCAGCAGCCAAAATACCTTTACACAGCGTCTGGTACCCAGATTTCTGCAGAGCTGCGTCAACCAGCCGCGCCTAGATTTTCTATAACCAGGGCAAAAGAAGAAAACATGCAACTCTGATTCCTCTGCATGGTTGCAGGCAGCACAGCCTAGTGCAAGTGTGCCTGCCCATTTATTGGTGAAGGCGCGTAGTGTGAGGGTCCCATGCCTAAATTGGACATATAATTTCCTCGCTAGCGCAGGTTGCATCTCATCCAGGGCAGGCTCTAGGCAATACTGAACTTTAACCCTCATAAACAAAGCTGTTAGTGGACCTGTTGCTGATTACCCCTGTATTCTAGCGAGTTTATCCTCCCTGTAGCTCTGCACCAGTTCTTTTCGGGAAACTGTAACACAGGCTTCCTCAGGGGAGTGCCATAGACGAATATGCGATGTTACATCGCATGCGCTACAGCGCATGCAATTACAGCGCAGTTGTTACAATGACCGCATTGTTAGAGCGCAAGCCATTACATCACAAGTTGTTTCTACGACTTGCTGTAGGAGGCGCGCTGGACTTAGGAATAGTATAACTTACTATTCCAACTCCAGCGTGTGCAACAGTAGGGAAGGTGTTGGAATAGTAAATTATACTATTCCTTAGTTTTGCGCGCCCCCAAAAGCAAATCGTCGAAACGACTTGCGATTTAATGGCTTGAGTTGCAACAACAGGCTCGTTGTAACGACCGCATTGTAATCACATGCGTTGTAGCGCATGCGATGTAACCGCTGTTTCCCGCCATAGACTCGCTCTGCCCATATTCTGAAAGGTGTCCCTAACATAGGCTAGCCACTGTAGTTTCCCGGCACCATTCGGGGCCAGAACCTCCTATAACTCATCCCGGTAAACAGCCAATTCCGGGGTTACCCATAATCTACCCCAGTGAAATAGGGGTCTAAGGGCAGTTTCATCAGCAATGGGCCTTATCCCCAAATCTAGGCGCAGCGGTATAAGAGGAGTACTAGGAGAAAGACCAAAGAGCTGCCTGGTAAAAGCGTTCTCGGTCTATGTAATATTTCTCAAAGAGTTGTGCCCCCAAAGTTCAGCCCCATATATAGCAGAACACCTAGTTTGCATTTTATATATTTCCACTATTGGTCCAATGGGTTTAAAAGAGGAATTCCTAAATCGCTTGATTAGCCCTCCTGTACTCTGGGATAGCTTCAGACTAGTTTTGTTAATTTGCGCCACCCAGTCCATTTTTTCAGTCAGGGTGACCCCAAGGTATTTGAAGACAGAAACCCTCTCCAAAGGAGTGTCAAACAGACTGGGATTAGGACGGGTGGTGCTAGTCGAGTTGAAGACCATGTATTTGATCTTCAAACAATTGATCTCAAGTCCCCTACTGTCACAAAAGGCCTTGAAGTTGTTGAGAATCCTCTGTATGCCCATTGTGATTTTGAGAGCAACAGAGTATCATCGGCAAACATCATTGCCGTTATTTTTCTGCTAGCTATCTTGGGTGCATCATTGTCCTTCCCGCATTCAGCACATCTACCAGTGTGTTAATAAACCAGCAAAAAAGGGTGGGTGCGAGCACGCACCCCTGCCTTACCCCTCTATCTATAGGAATATGTGTGGTGAGATCCCCATGTTTGCCGAATCTAATTTGAGCATAATTGCCTTTGTGCAAATGCCTGAGCATATGGCAAAGATAAAGAGGCACCCCTAGATCACTTAAGACGGCCCACAGTTTATCTCTTGGTACTAGATCAAACGCAGATTTTAAATCCACGAAGATCAAATAGAGATTGCCACCCTCTATTGTCACCGTTTTCCAGTACAGGAGTTGAAGCCTAAATATTTGGTCCAGGTTGGACGTATTTTCCCTGAAACCAGCTTGTAACAGGCTTAATATATTGTGTTCATCCATCCAGGTTTGGAGGTGGACCAACAATACCCTGGCAAAGATTTTCTGACTTACGTCAATTAAACTTATGGGCCTATAGTTAGAGGGGAGGAGCAGTGAACCCTTTTTAAAGACTGGGAGAATTTCGACACCCGCCCATGTGGATGGAATAGCCATTACCTGCAATATAACATTGAATAGGATCCAAAAATAAGGGGCCCAGATGGTTGGCTGAGATCGAAAGAGGTCCCCTGGAATCTTATCCAGACCTGGTGCTTTGGAAGGGGCAATTTTCTTTAGGGCACTTATTATCTCTGAAAGGGTTATCTGTGGGGCCTCCATGCCAGGGCTTCAAAGTGTTTTTTCCATTTATCGGCAGCAATGTTTGGTTTAAGGGCCAACTTCCCTTCCTTACTGCCAGTGTTCACTATGCACCAGAAAGCCTTCATGTCATGGACAGAAAGGGCCTGCTTTAAGGATTCTCACTTGTCCATCTCACAGGCTTTTCTGGCTTCGGTGATACTAGCCCTATAAAGCACCCTATTTGCTCTGATTAGGGATCTATCTTTAATTTTAATTGCCTCAGTCAGGGCTATCCTTGAACGAGGGGTGTTTACCCTTTTTATGACCACTGGGGCGAGACAATGGGAAAAAAATATCAGCTAGGGTGGATGTCAGCAGTTCATGAGTCTCTGCAATTTGCACAAAGGGTGGTGAAAAAACCATCGCCAGAGATAGACTGTTCCGCTGCCACTAGACAAGGAATAACTGCCTCATACAAAGAGGCCAACTTCACACATGTTTGCTGAATGGCTGTCCACTGGATCCTTCTTCTGTCGTTGGTCAAGACCAGTCTGTCATCTGGCGATATAATTGAACCAGCAACTTCTTCAGTGATCGGCAGTTCTAACTCCGCAATTAGGGCATTATGATTACTATCATGACGGGTGGAGACAACAAAGTCAACCACCCACTGCCAGATCCTGATATCGATTAGAATGTAATCTATAATAGAGGAGTGTCCTGGGCGATTGTAAGTGTAATTCCCTGGTGTGTCTGATTTAGTTCGACCGTTACATGCCCTTAAGGAGTCGTTCAGGGTAAGGGATTTGATCTGTAATGCCAGCGATGTCCAAACCCTGATTGGCCGGATGTTTGCCTCAGGAACGGCCCAGTGTAGATCTTCTTCACTGGGTATTCCTCATTAAAATCACTCAGGGGCTCAAACTGACAGTTGAAGTCCCCACCAAAAACTATCCAGTAGTTACTAGGCATGGTAGACAAAGAGGTTGTTAGTTGATCAAGGGTTGGTGATTCATGGCTGATACTAACAGGCCTGGAGTTAATGTTTACCAGAGTAATTTTGACCTTGGATGTAAATGTCAGAAGAATGCACTGGACGTCATTAGAAAAAAAATCCTGCGATTTTACCGAACAACCCAAATGGGACCCGACCCATATGCAGAGCGCGCCTAAGGGCCTGCCCTTGCCCCTAAAGGTTGCGGCAATACTATGGGATGCAATGCCCAACCGTTGGGCCACCTCCCTATCCCAGGTTTCTTGGTACATTCAGATGTAATATTGGTCCACAAAATCCCCCCAGTCAAGGTTATCAAGCTTATGTCTAAGGCCTGCAACATTCCAGGATAGAATCTTTAACTTTGTTGGGTTTCTACGATTAACTGATGTATGCACCCTAGGTTCAGCATTAGAAGGGCTGATTTCACTAGGTTGGTCCCTTGATCCTACCACCAGGGTCCTGGTTATAGCCTCGGTGCTGTCAGCTATAAACACTAGGGGGCTGGGGTCTACAGGGAATACTGGGGCTTAGGTCTGGGACACAGCTTGTGTTACTTCTGTATTTATGCTTGCACAAGCTTCAAGGGGCGTCTGTCCCAGTACAGTAGGGCCCTCCCCGCTTTCCTGACTGCCCCTACTTTGAAAAATTATAACATGAGGGTCCATCGAGACACCTATCCCTGGTCCAGGCTTAATGTTTAGGGGACAAAATTCCCTTTTTGAAATAACACTCTCCCCGGTTTCCTGCTGGATTTTGGTTGTCCGTTCAGTATGCTGCATTACTGTAAGTCAATCTACCTCTTCCAGGATCCCAAATCTGTTTGCTGTGGATATGTTATATAGAAGGGGTCTGGGGGCATGGTACCTTTGTCTTGCGTAGTTGTAGTTCTGCTTCCACAGCCCCTGTCCATGGCTTGTGTGCATGTTGGGATCTAGTGCTTGGTGTGGGATGTAGAAATACCCTAGTGGTAGAGACTTGATTCCCTCATCTAAGTTCTGGTGGTGTGGGCCTAGGAGGCTTCGGGCGATCATGGGGTTTTTTAAATTAATCACTATGCAATCCCCTTGCACATCTTTTGGTCTGTTTCCCACCCACCTTACCCTGCGGGTCATAAGGATCTCTCCAGCATTTTCATAGGAGAATTGCCTCTGCCTTGCTAACCAAAACATGCATTTGTTCTTTAATTCATAATGCCTTTCCCGCTGTCCTAGTTTAAGCTCAGGCACACCTGCGAAGACAATAACATAGGGAGATGAGGCAGGGGGTAAATTAATGGAAGGTAGATCACTGCACTCTTCCCCGGCCTGGTTACAGAACATTCCACTATCCCCCTCCCCTCTGCATCTAGACCCGGGCAGATTCACATGGTGGGGTTTGTTTACCAAACTAGGATGTATCAAATTTTTACTCCTAGGCTCGCTGCTAGCCAAATTAGGAACAAAGGTAGAGGTTGAGTTTTGGGCATACAGGGGTTCTGGTCTTGTTACAGAAATTTGGTTGGCCGCTTGGTCAGATACTTGCATGCCTGTGTCCGCCTGGCAGCTAGCATCTGTACCTTTCCCTGATTTTGGCGTCGGCCTACCCACCCAGAGATCCAATGTTTCTGCCAATTTATCAACCCATACTGATAGAGAGCTTAGCTCTTCTTTCACAAAGGATCTGACTTGAGTCTGATCGTCCACCACTAAGTTCTTTACCCACGCTGGGTAGTCTAGAGATATTTGACTGGTACTTGTACCGTCCGAGATCGTATCTGGGTCATCCTGGTGTCTTCCAGTGTCGGATGTCCCATCATTATGCTTCTTTCTTTTTGTGCCCATTCTACTGGGTTGTTTAGGTTTCCCATTTTTGTTGAGTCCACAGTAATTACCCCTATACATTGACCAATTGTTGGTAGTTCCCTCTCCTTTGTGATGGGATTAGCCTGCAGAGCCTGAGAGACGGGTTCTGGGTCAGAGGTAGATTGGGGTGCGACCATATTGGGCGCCGAAAAATAAAGGTCAGGTGATAAGTGTAGGAGAGTAGGATCTGCTTCACATGGGTACCCCCACTTTTTGCTGATGCTTCACTGTTTTTCGACCTTAGTCTGGCTGGGGCCCTGCTAATCAGAACCCCAGCCTAGCTGCTTCCTCTCTAAAATGGTTTCCATGTGCCTTAGGCACATCTCTGATGGCAAGGCAGGTGGCACTACAAAGGCCCCCCTGATACCACTACCTGTGGTGGGGTTTCCCTTTGAAAGGGTGGGGATTGACATTGTTGGTCCCATGGATCCCCAAACAGCATCTGGGCACAGGTTTATCCTGGTGGTAGTGGATCATGCCACCAGGTACCCAGAGGCTATTCCCCTTAGGACCACTACAGCACCTGTGGTGGCAAGGGCCCTCCTGGGAATTTTCTCAAGAGTGGGCTTTCCTAAGGAGGTTGTATCAGACAGGGGTGCTAACTTTATGTCTGGATACTTAAAAGCAATGTGGAAGGAGTGTGGAGTGACTTACAAGTTCACCACACCCTATCACCCACAATGCAATGGTTTAGTTGAGAGATTCAACAAAACCTTGAAGGGCATGATTAAAGGGCTCCCAGAAAAGCTTAGGCGAGGATGGGACATACTCTTGCCCTGCCATTTATTTGCATACAGGGAGGTGCCTCAAAAGGGGGTTGGCTACAGCCCTTTTGAACTTTTGTTTGGTCACCCTGTCAGGGGTCCACTGTGCTTGGTGAAGGAAGGATGGGAGTTACCTCTCAAGCCCCCAAAGCAAGACATAGTGGACTACGTACTTGGTCTCCGCTCCCGGATGGCTGAGTATATGAAAAAGGCAACTAAAAACCTTGAGGCTAGCCAGGAACTTCAAAAGGCCTGGCATGACTAAAAGGCTGTACTGACTGTTTATCAGCCAGGACAGAAGGTGTGGGTGTTGGAGCCAGTGGCCCCAGCATCTCTCCAAGACAAATGGAGTGGACCCCATACCATTGTTGAACAGAAGGGTGAGGTTACCTACTTAGTAGACCTAGGAACACCCAGGAGTCCCCACAGGGTTCTCCATGTCAACAGGTTAAAACCATATGTGGACAGGGCAGACATGGGCTTGCTCATGGCTACTGATGAGGGACAGGAGGAAGAGAGTGACCCACTCCTGACCTGCTCTCACAGAACCCTGATGATGGGTCAGTGGATGGTGTAGCCTTGGCAGGCAGCCTCACTACCCAGCAGCAAACTAATTGTAGACAGGTGCTCAATCAGTTCAGACACATGTTTTCACTGACTCCAAGTCAGACCACCTGGTGCACTCATGAAGTGGACACTGGGGACAGTCTGCCTATTAAAAATAAGATTTATAGGCAACCTGACCACGTCAGGGACTGTATCAGGACAGAAGTCCAGAAAATGTTGGATTTGGGAGTTATTGAACCCTCAGATAGCCCTTGGGCTAGTCCAGTGGTCCTTGTGCCAAAACCTCACACCAGTGGTGGGAAAAGAGAGATGAGGTTTTGTGTGGACTACAGGGGTCTCAATGCAGTCACTAGGACTGATGCCCATCCAATACCTAGGGCAGATGAGCTAATAGACACTTTGGCATCAGCCAAGTATCTAAGCACATTTGACCTGACAGCTGGCTACTGGCAGATCAGACTAGCTGATGATGCAAAGCCAAAAACAGTATTCTCAACCCCTAGTGGGCATTATCAATTTGTGGTGATGCCCTTGGTCTGAAGAATGCACCTGCCACTTTTCAGAGGTTGGTGAATACAGTCCTTACAGGTCTGGAAGCCTATAGTGCAGCATATCTAGATGATATTGCTGTCTTTAGCTCCACCTGGGAGGATCACCTGGTCCACCTCAGAAATGTTTTACAGGCCCTGCAAAAGGCAGGCCTGACTATCAAGGCCACCAAGTGCCAGATAGGGCAGAGTCAGGTTGTGTACCTGGGCCACCTTGTGGGTGGAGGCCAGGTTCAACCCTTGCAGAGCAAGATCCAGACCATCATGGACTGGACTGCTCCAACTACCCAGACTCAGGTGAGAGCCTTCTTAGGCCTGACTGGGTACTATAGGAGATTTGTCAAGGGGTATGGATCAATAGTGACACCCCTGAATGACTTAACTTCCAAGAAAATGCCCAAAAAGGTTCAGTGGACAGTTAGCTGTCAAAAGGCTTTTGATGACCTGAAGCAGGCCATGTGCACTGCTCGCATTCTACAGAGTCCTGATTAATCCAAGAAGTTCATTGTTCAAACTGATGCATCTGAATTGGGGGTAGGGGCTGTACTGTCACAATTGAATGAAGAAGGTCAGGATCAGCCAGTAGCTTTCATTAGCAGAAGGCTGACCCCTAGAGAGAAACGTTGGTCAGCCATTGAGAGGGAGGCCTTTGTTGTGGTCTGGGCTCTGAAGAAGTTGAGGCCATACTTGTTTGGTACTCACTTCCTTGTTCAAACAGACCATAAGCCCCTCTTATGGCTAAAACAAATGAAGGGTGAAAACCCCAAACTGCTTAGGTGGTCCATTTCCCTACAGGGGATGGACTTCACAGTGGAACATAGACCTAGGAGTAACCATGCCAATGCAGATGGACTCTCTAGGTACTTCCACTTAGAACATGAAGACTTAACTGGGCAAGGTTAGTTTAATGTCCCTACGTTTGGGGGGGGTTGTGTAGGAGAGTAGGACCTGCTTCACATGGGTACCCCCACTTTTTGCTGATGCTTCACTGTTTTTCGACATTAGTCTGGCTGGGGCCCTGCTATTCAGAACCCCAGCCTAGCTGCTTCCTCTCTAAAATGGTTTCCATGTGCCTTAGGCACATCTCTGATTGGAATCTGGAGTGCCCTTATAAGTCCCTAGTATATGGTATACTATGTACCCAGGGCATAGGTACCTCAGAGGCCTACCAGGGGCTGCAGCATGTATTGTGCCACCCCTGGAAGGCCATCCAAACTGACACCACAGGTCTGCTACTGCAGCCTGGGTAAGGTGGTGCATGCACTCTTATTGTGATATAGGCTACCTATATCACTATATACCTACACACATATAAACCTATAAGTCACTCCTATGGCAGGCCTTATCAATCCTGAAGGCAGAGTGCGTGGTTCCTATGTGAGAGGGTGCCCCTGCATGAGCAGGGCCCCTCTGCAGCGCTCGGAGACCCTTCTCTGATGCTGTTTGTAGTGCAGCCTGACCATATACTCTTAAGCGCATTATAACCTCGCGTTAAATGCTAACTTTGGGATGGCTGCACGGAAACATGTCGTGTTTGGTGTCAAACATCTTGGAATACTACCCCCCACCAGTTCTGGCGGTGGGGGTAGCATTCCACCCTTCTAGAGGGAAAGACATGTACACACCGGTATGCCCGGTACTGACTTTCCAAGCCCTGGCATCACAAAATGGATGCCGCTGCCACAGACACGAGTCTGGCCTCCTGCTGCTAACCGAAACTCCGGCAGGGGAGGCCTGGACAATAGGTTTTCTGTCCCAGGGAGGTGTGACCACCTCCCCAGACAGGATAGTGTGTATTGGGGCTGGGCGGGAGCACTCTCGGGTGCTTTGAAGTCCTGCACTGGGGGCACATTTGGTGTCCCTAGGCATACCCCAGTTCAAACCGGATCAGGGGCTTCCAGCCCCTGCTTTGGCGTGAACTGGACAAAGGGAAAGGGGTGTAGCCACCCCTCTGCCCTGATCCACCCATAGGTGGGACCACAGAGTAAGTCCAACCCCTAAACTTAGTATAAGTATGGGACCCCAGTCCTTAGGACTTTAGATTATCCCTGGACGAAACTCTGACACAGAATCCTGGACCTTCAACGCTCTACTTAAAGATTAGAGGACAGAAGAATCTCCCTTGGGGTCAAGGAGTGACTCCCCTGCTTGGCAGTCACCAAAGAAGCAATTGTCTGGTCTGCATCGCTGAAGCTCCCGTCGGACGCCGAAGTCTTTGCATCACCAGAGGTAGATTTCCAGACTTCTCCGAGGCTGCCCTGAGTCCCCAGCAAAGCTGAGGCCCATAGCTGTCGTGGGTAACGTGGAACCGTGACCCCTGGACACCGCACGCATTTGCAAGTGCATCCTCTTCTGGGTCTCCCACGAAGTCATGCTTTAAGCTCCGAATAGCCCCAGCCTCCAGCACCAACTGCACCGAAGATCACTGGCCTCTACTCCATGAGTGTCCTGTGAGCCAGCTCCACGTTCACTGTCTCAAGGCTCCTTTGCGGTCGCTAGCCCGTTGGCTAGTAGCCCTTCACGAAGGCCAATCTTTTTCTACTTGGGCTCCCTGGTTGCTCCAGACTTGCCCTCACTTATCCTTGCTGGGTGAGTTCCTCAGACCTTGCTGGTCTGCACAATCGTCAATCTTCATCTTCATCAAGACTTGCCGTTGCCAAGGCTTGTTGGGTCCAATCCGGTCGCCGACACCTCAGCACTCGAAAAACATTGTGTACCAGCCCGAATCCTGCTCCTGGTCACCGACAACGCCTCCTGGACCTCGTGGCTGAAGAGTCAAGATGACTGTCAACCTACCTGAAGCACTCGACATCGGTGGGCATCTGCTCATCGCCTTCCTGGTCACTGGCTAGTGACCCAGACTCTGTCCCCTCTGCTTTCAGGTTCTTCAGATCTCCGATCCACCCTTGGATCCACCCGGACACTATTCACTTGGTCGCCAGCAGCACTTTGCAGCAGATCGCCATTCAAATCGACGACGAAACCCGACCCCGAAAGGCACCTATGCACCCGGCTTCCCTGGGTGAGGTAACAAGAGTACTCCGGTGCTCTCATGGGTAGAGACTCTAGAACAACCTAGTTCTCAAAGGGTTTGCTCCAAGTCCTTCTTTAAGTGTCCCTTTTCTTTAAATTCCAAACCGCGACTTTCTCCATAGAAGTTAACGGCGATTCGCGGCTGTGTTACTACACTGCACGTGTCCCCGTGGGTCCCCTGTGTCACTACCTTGGGTGGTTCCTTGTGGTCCAAGCACTTCTAGAGGCTCTAGGCCTAGTGTCTAGCTCAGTCGTGGTTCTTATACCACTTTATTGGTATATGGTTTGGTACGCCCCTAGGGCCCAAACGTGTATTTGTGCTATTACTGTGTTTAAATAACTTATAACTTATGTACTTCGAACTCTAGCCTCATAAAGAGAGTAGAGGGGTGTGTTTAGTAATAAATACATATATTTTGAATATATACCTGGTGTGGTGCTCTTTCATTTGGTCACTCAAGAGATTATAGACTGGTAAAACAAGCTGCTTTACATTCCTTTAAAGACTTAGCCTGAAGGCTGCTCTCCATAGCTACCACTAGGATAGCTTTCAATAAAGGTTGTCTTTAACCTATCTCCAATAAGGGGTTGTTTGGACTGGTGCAAGGTGCCCACTATAATTAGTGGACAGCATATACCAGGCCAACTTCTCACAATAAGGATAGACGCCGCTCAGCAAGTTCAATTTCTGTTGCCACCACACCAATGGCCCTCTGTAGCATTTTATCAATTGAGGTGGGAGCCACTGTGGGAGCAAGCTGCTGGGGCAAAGTTTGCTGTTTTACACGGCAAGCCTGTGTCCCCATTGTTGCAGGTATATAGGGTTAAAAGAGAGGCCACAGGATCCAAGCAATTGCTCGATTGCATGCAGGCAACCCTCGGTGGTGCCACCCCAAATGCTTGGACCCTACAGGAACCTAATAGCTTGGAGCCCCCCTTTACTTGCAATAGTAAATAACAGTCCAGTGAGTGAAGACCATACCTTGTATCTTGCTCCAGACGGCGATTTCTGGGAGCAGGTCCTCCTAGGGCAGATGTCAGTGGGGTACCCCAGCCTCTTCCGGGTGATGACGGGCGTAGTTGAGCCCGCCCTTGGCCCGGGTGCGTCCCGTGCTGCGGGAGCCTCAGCAGGTTTTCAAGCGCCTCCTGGTGCAGCGTGGACGTCGGCGGCATAAGGAGCCGCAAAGCAGGCTGGGAGCTGTGGTCCGCTGCTCCTCTTCGATCCCCTCTGGTGTGTGGAGCCTTCGGATAGGGTCTCTATGACAAGGGGTAGCCGGTGATCTCTTGTCTCAAGGAGGGTCAGTTTCCCACATCTCGATATTGACAACAAGATTTCTCATCCGCGCATTTCTGCTTGTACCATCTACTCCACATACCACAAAATATTTGACTGTTACATATTGCTACTATCTTCATTAATGTATCCCACTAGAGTTGCAACATGTTCCTCTTTCTCCTGGAGATAACCTTCTTATATTCTTTATGGCAAGTTGCCACTTCCAAGGGGTCCCTGGGGCTGGTTGTGAGTGCCTTATGTAATATCCGATTGGCCACGGAGCATTCCCGGTTAAATCACCTAGGGTTGGCATTTGGGGTACCGAATGAACTTAGTAACGTATCTCGAATATTCAGGCAAAGCGAGGTAAAAGCCTGAACCATTTCACGCTCTGGGCCATTATCGGACAAACAAATCTCAACCAAATTTGGGTTCTCTACAATCGTGGTACGAAAAAGTTGGGCAGGCTCAACTGCTCTCCACTTTACTCACAGGCCCTCCGTGGTTGCTTGCAAATTAGTAGTACCACACTCCACCCTAAATACAGGTTTGAGGGGCAGGGCTATTACCACCTCATTTGGATTATGAAAGGTTATAGGGACATTATACGTAGGAAATAAAATTTAAAAAACCTAAGAAATTCACTGAAAAAAACAAAGGTTATAGGGATGTTATAGTTAGGCTCAGATTTCACTCATAAAAAACCATTGAAATTCAGCAGTTAAAGTTAGAGTTATCTCAAATAACTATAACTCGCCTCATGCCCTAAGGCAACTATAACTCACGCCCTCACCATGCTCTGCTAATTACCCCACATATTTCATCAGTCATAGCATCTTCTGTGACATCCTTGATAATATCTCTGCAACATTTCATGTAAAATCATTGATGAGAAAACTGTGCATTGTAGAGGCACGTGTTATAGTTACTTGAGATAACTCTAACTATAACTGCTGAATTTCAGTGGTTTTGAATGAGTGAAGAATTGAGCCTAGCCATAATGTCCTTGTAACCTTTGGTTATTTCAGTGAATATATATATATTGCTGTATAAATGGCAAAAGACTTTGGGGTCGATTCCGATTCGGGCCGGAAAACGTACTGACCGACTCGGAGCCGGAATAAATACCGACCGACATGTACCGGTGCAGCCCGACCCGCAAAGTACGATGAAAAGCGTGCTAAATCCGGCCGACTCGTACGGAACACAACCCGAACGACCGAGCCACGCGGAAAACAGCCATCCGGCCGGAAAAGCACGCGAATCGAACCGACCGACACGCACCAGGAAGAATCCCGAACGAAACGTACCCGCGAACTCCGACCCGCCAAGTACGATGCAATGCGTGGAAAACACGACCGAGTCGCACGGAGCCCAAGCCGCACGACCAACACGCATTCAAAACTGCGAGCCAAAGCAACCCAAAACCCCGCGACCGACGCGTACGCAGCACAGAAAACAGCACAAACACAGCGTGAACAAATCGGAGAGGCTCGCACGAGACAACTGGAGGGTCCGACTCGGTCACAAGAACGTCTCCTACATGCACAAAAAGAACCAAGGAAAAAAAAACACAAAAAAAGGCCAAACAAGCTATCACAAAGCAAATAAATACTGGGGGGAAACAGGGAACAAAGACACACCCACAACTCCACCCATATAAAGGACACAAATCCCTACCATGATCCCTTGCAAATTCAAATTACCTGCCAGCACTCAACACCAACAGACAGCAACCACACACACACTCACAGCTCATCCATCACACAAGCCACACACCAGCAGCACCACAACAAATAGCACCCTCACATACACCCAGCAAAACACACACTCACACACCCTCACTTGCACACCAACACACACATCACACACCAGCACCACCCAACACCATGCCCCCAAAGAAGAATCACAAGTTCCTAGATAGTGAATTGGAAGTCCTGGTAGATGAGATCCTCAGGGTAGAGCCACAGCTGTTTGGCACATTGGTCCAACAGACACCCATGGCGCAGAAAACCAAGATGTGGGAGAGGATCGTCGACAGGGTGAATGCACAATCACCATGTTTGCGCACAAAGGTAGACATCCAAAACAGGTGGTATGACGTGCGCAGGAGGGTCAAGGAGCTGTTGAAGAAGGACTACATCTTGAGCCAACACACCGGCAGTGGCCCTCCTGCCAAACCAGTATACCTCAGGCCCTGGGAGGAGAAGGTGCGGGCCATCCTACCATCACTGAGCGTATATGGACTAGAAAACATCCCAGAGCCTGGTGAGTACACAACAAATGTACACAATATTGTGCCACAATACACACACATCACTGTCAAACCATGCACCCTTAGCAAATACACACCAACCAAAACAGATCATCCCAAAATGTGTATGTCAGCCAGATAAACACAATACATGCCAGCTCATAGTGAAATGTAACTGTGTCATGACATGTACAAACCTAACAACAAATAGAGCTAGGCAGTGGCACAAATATAACCAACAAACACAGTCAGACATGTAGCCACCACCACAACACCACCTCACAGGGAAGCTCACTGAAAGGAAGGAATACTGTGTATGCTGGGCAAGTCAGTGTAGCCAATAGCATCATGGGAGTCGTAGTCACAGAAATTGCCCACCCTCACAATGCGCACATCAACACCACCATGAACCATGCACACATCACAGGCAGTGCAAAACAACTGACAAGATGGCTGACACTGGCTACTGCTGTGGGGAGCCCAAGGCCCTGCTGGCAACTGTGCACCAACCAACAGCAGGACACCACTGACTGACATCCTGAAAGACAACTTGCACTCCCTGCAATGGAAGCACGTTCCATGGTGGGATATCTGGCTGGGTGGGAAGGAGGACTCACAGCACTGACCATAGTCACCAGCAGCTCCACCCACACACCCCCTAACACAAACTACACACAACTCACCTGGGAGAAAGCATTGCCTCACACACCAATCAAATATCCCACAAAGAACCACAACCCTGGGTCATGCAGTGTGAAGCACAGGGACACACATGGGACTTCTAGCAAAACAAACCCCAGGATAACACTGTCAGCCATCTTGTCAGCACAGGCACACAACCCCACAGGGAAGCTGAGTCAAAAGGAAGGAAGCATGGGCATGCTGGGAAGGGGGGTGGAAGCAAAAGCATGATGGGAGTGGTAGTTACAGCCCAACATCCCCCACCCACATGGCCCAGCAAGAACACACCCAAGCATGCACACCTCACAGGGAGTCAAAAGCCACTTCAAAGATGTCTGATACTGGTGCTCTGTTGTGGGAACTGGCCAACAACCAACAGCAGGACACCACTGTCAGCCATCTTGCCATTGCTGTCACACCCACACACAGTGAAGTACACTCAAAAGGAAGGAAGTATGGGCATGCTGGGAAGGGGGGTGGAGGCAATAGCATGATGGGAGTGGTAGTCACAGCTCAACATCCCCCCCACACATGGCCCAGCAAGCTCACACTG
This sequence comes from Calotriton arnoldi, assembly GCA_963921515.1. Taxonomy (NCBI): domain Eukaryota; kingdom Metazoa; phylum Chordata; class Amphibia; order Caudata; family Salamandridae; genus Calotriton; species Calotriton arnoldi. The sequence goes on from CAWUFW010009015.1 coordinate 593,633, forward strand.
AAGCATGCACACCTCACAGAGAGTGGAAAGCCCCATCAAAGATGTCTGACACTGCTGATCTGTTGTGGGGAGCACAAGGCCATGCTGGGAACTGGCCAACAACCAACAGCAGGACACCACTGTCAGCCATCTTGCCATTGCTGTCACACCCACACACAGTGAAGTACACTCAAAAGGAAGGAAGTATGGGCATGCTGGGAAGGGGGTGGAGGCAATAGCATGATGGGAGTGGTAGTCACAGCCCAACATCCCCCCCCACATGGCCCAGCAAGCTCACACTGAAGCATGCACACCTCACAGAGAGTGGAAAGCCCCATCAAAGATGTCTGACACTGCTGATCTGTTGTGGGGAGCACAAGGCCATGCTGGGAACTGGCCAACAACCAACAGCAGGACACCACTGTCAGCCATCTTGCCATTGCTGTCACACCCACACACAGTGAAGTACACTCAAAAGGAAGGAAGTATGGGCATGCTGGGAAGGGGGTGGAGGCAATAGCATGATGGGAGTGGTAGTCACAGCCCAACATCCCCCCCACATGGCCCAGCAAGCTCACACTGAAGCATGCACACCTCACAGAGAGTGGAAAGCCCCATCAAAGATGTCTGACACTGCTGATCTGTTGTGGGGAGCACAAGGCCATGCTGGGAACTGGCCAACAACCAACAGCAGGACACCACTGTCAGCCATCTTGCCATTGCTGTCACACCCACACACAGTGAAGTACACTCAAAAGGAAGGAAGTATGGGCATGCTGGGAAGGGGGTGGAGGCAATAGCATGATGGGAGTGGTAGTCACAGCCCAACATCCCCCCCACATGGCCCAGCAAGCTCACACTGAAGCATGCACACCTCACAGAGAGTGGAAAGCCCCATCAAAGATGTCTGACACTGCTGATCTGTTGTGGGGAGCACAAGGCCATGCTGGGAACTGGCCAACAACCAACAGCAGGACACCACTGTCAGCCATCTTGCCATTGCTGTCACACCCACACACAGTGAAGTACACTCAAAAGGAAGGAAGTATGGGCATGCTGGGAAGGGGGTGGAGGCAATAGCATGATGGGAGTGGTAGTCACAGCCCAACATCCCCCCCCACATGGCCCAGCAAGCTCACACTGAAGCATGCACACCTCACAGAGAGTGGAAAGCCCCATCAAAGATGTCTGACACTGCTGATCTGTTGTGGGGAGCACAAGGCCATGCTGGGAACTGGCCAACAACCAACAGCAGGACACCACTGTCAGCCATCTTGCCATTGCTGTCACACCCACACACAGTGAAGTACACTCAAAAGGAAGGAAGTATGGGCATGCTGGGAAGGGGGTGGAGGCAATAGCATGATGGGAGTGGTAGTCACAGATATTGCTCACCCTCACAATGCGCACATCAACACCACCATGAACCATGCCCACATCACAGGGAGTGGAAAACAACTGACAAGATGGCTGACACTGGCTACTGCTGTGGGGAGCACAAGGCCCTGCTGGCAACTGTGCACCAACCAACAGCAGGACACCACTGACTGACATCCTGAAAGACAAATTGCACTCCCTGCAATGGAAGCAAGTTCCATGGTGGGATATCTGGGTGGGTGGGAAGGAGGGCCGGATGTCAACCAAATACAACCAATGCAGACCATGTACACACCCCAACATTCACAAGGAAATGCCCAAATAATGCAGGACAATGTGCTACACCAATATCAACCCCTGACTGTGACAACTTAGTACAATGCAATGTACAGGCCCGCATCCAGAGGCACAGTCACAACTGTCAGGTGTGTCAACCATTGATGCCTGCAGAAACATAACATACATTGTGTGTGTCTCCCAAAAACAGGTGATGATGGGGACACAGCAGCAGACGCTGAGGAGTCCCCGTCCCAGGCTCAAGAGGATACGGAGCTCACTGGTGTGGAACATCCTCTGCCCTCCTCGGATGAAGAAGACCAACCTGGCACCTCCGGAGCAAGTCATCATGCAGCACCAGCAGGACCACCAGCTGCACCCCCTGCACCCACCCCTCCAACGACTGTCAACACACATACCACCCCTGCCGACATGGAAAGACCAAGGAGCACCACCACCACCAGCACAGGGACCCTGGACCAACGTGGGGCCATGGACACCAACACCACCAACAACCCCCAAGGGGGTCCAGAGTCACCTGTGCGTGCCACCTCAGGTACTGCACGTGTCGCCAGGGGTGGTGGGAGGGGTGGGAGACACAGGTCACTGATCGCAGAGGGGTCTGGACTGCATGATGACCCACAACTGGCACGCATAGCCGATGCGTACCAGTCCAGCACCGGAGAGCTCAGCCAGGTAGTGGGGCTCCTCAGGGACATTAAACAGCAGCAGGCTGCCCATCATGCCCGCTTGGACTCACACATGTCCCGCGTGGAGTCCAAGTGGGACACACTGCAAGAGATGACGGCGGTGCATAGGGACATATTACAATGCCTCTGCCAGATGAGCAGCAACCAGTCAACACCTCCCTGTGTGCCCACAACATCTGCTGCTGAAACAACTGCAACTGCCACAGGGAGGGAGGATGACTCTGGCGGAGAGTCCCCTGCACCGCAGCAGCCTGCACTTGAGGGTCCCCCCCAAAGAAGAGGGGCCGTCCGAGGAGGGGCAAGTGAGAGGCCGATGGCCATGTGCAACCCCCAGGAAGCCAAAATCTGTTCTGGATAATCACCTTTGTGTGCAAACTGTTCACCCTGTTGACTGCAACACAACTCTCCCACATGACATGGGGAGCTCAAGTTGGACCAATGTCTCAGATGACTGTGGACTTTACTCTGGACATTTCTGCTACCAGGACTTCCAAATCATCTAGGAACTTTGGATTACAATCACAATGTACAGCACCCACCATCCTGTGCACTATACTCACACATGTATGTCAATAAACTCACTAATACACCATACTTGCCTCTGTTGTGATTCCTACGTTGTCTCTGAAGTGGCGATGATGATCTGGGAAATGACACTGTGCATGCTAACTGCTACAGCAAGTACAACACCGGCATGTGAGTCATGGCGACGTCACACATATGAGGGAGGTACACCACCAGGGCTACACAACACATACACACCATGGCCATCTGACTCATCGCCTACACTGATGTTGCCAGGAAATACGTTGCATTGCACAGACCCAACACCTATTCACAGTCTGTGTTAACTAGCCCACTGGTGCAGTAAGCAAATGTCAGTCAGATGTGTGACCACAGACAACGCACATCACAAAGTGAAGCACAGGTTTATTACACATTTGCAACATGTTGTAACCACCACAGATGCAAGGTAATCCCACCTGGCAGCGGGCACACAGTCAACAAGTGTAGAAGGAAGGAAGTCCATGGGTGTGGTGCACATCACCTGTAGGGACACAACAGCTACCACCCTGGAAGTCGAATCACGGTGTTGGGGATCACAGTTGACCAAACGACTCTGAAAGTACCCTGTGAAGGACAGAAATGACACACAGTCAAAAGCACTGAAGAACAGGACAGAACTGCAATACTCATGCTCAATACATGTCACAAGATACCCACCCAGAACCAAGTTAGCATATCAACACTGTTGGGGAGTACAGACTACCTGTAAGGACACATCGCTACACGCATACAGTCATGTAGCACATGCACACACTCAAACAGCACCAGAGCACCACCAACACATATCATGCAAACTCACATCAGTTACATGACATCTCTGGATACTTACATTCAGCTGAAGAAGTTGGTGATGAGCTGTGTGCGGACATCACCCATCATCATCATCATCATCACTGGCATCGTGGTCCAGGCCAGGATCCTCCACAGGTGGCGGACGTTGGTCATCGTCATCCAGGATGAGAGGCAACTCCTTCCGCACTGCCAGGTTGTGTAGCATGCAGCAGACGATGACAATCTTGCACACCTTTGCCGGGGCATATGGGAGGGACCCTCCTGTCTTGTCCAGGCAGCGGAAGCGGCTCTTCAGGAGACCAAATGTCCGCTCAATAACTCTCCTCGTCCGACCATGTGCCTCATTGTAGCGCATCTGGGCTGGTGTCACAGGGTTCCTGAGGGGCGTCAGCAACCACGGCATGTTGGGATATCCGGAGTCCCCTACATACAGACAATTGCACATTGGCTGAGTTGGAAAAGAGGGGGGAACACTACATTGCAGAACACACACAATGGTACAAAGTCAGTACACACCAACAAGCCAGGCACGCTGGTTCCACATCTGTGACATCATCCTCGGGATGCGACTACTCCTCATCACGTAGGCATCGTGTGCAGAACCGGGGAAACGGGCACACACATGTGAGATGGTCATATCTGCAAGACAGACCACCAGTGCATTGACCGAGTGGTAGTGCTTGCGGTTCCTGTATGCCTGCTCCTGGGCCTGTGGTGGTACCAAAGCCACATGTGTCCCATCAATGGAGCCAATGACATGCGGCATCCTCCCCAGGGCATAGAAGTCACTCTTCATGCCAGTCAGTTGCTGGAGTCTAGGGAAATAGATGTACTGGTTCAGGTATATCAACATAGCCTCCAATACATCGCGGAGCACACGGCTGAACATGGTCTGTGACATCCCACCAGCAGTCGCCAGAGTGTGTTGAAAGGTACCAGTGGCAAAGAAGTGTAGGGCTGCCATCACCTTCACCTTGGGGGTCAGCGCTGTAGGGTACGGCCGGCCAGGTTGCAGGTGTGGTGCCAACGGCACTGCCAAATCATCAATCAGCTGCCTGGTGAAGCGGTACCTTCGGATGCTGTCACGTTCCACCATCGTTGCCAGGTCAGGGAATGGTCTATGGACAGCTGGTGCCCTGCAGTGCATAGGTGAAGAAAGAAAGATTGTCAGTCACCCCACATATGTGGCATTGAACACACTCAATATCACATGATACATCATTATGAGGCACAAGTACATGATGTGTGCAGGTCCGTAAGGACATGTATGGCACATACATGGCCAACATCCAACATCACAGTTCAACAAGTGGCATCAATAAGTCCCAGGTTGTGCCATTGGGTATCATGAGGACGTGTCACATTTCCCATCTCCTGCTGCCACGTTACAAATACACCCCACAGTGACATGTGAGGACAGATGTGCCCCAGGCATCACAGCCCAACGACAGGTAGATTCCCAGGGACCCTGTATTGCCACATGGACACTGGCATGACATGGCGTATCATGTATACACCACAGCAAAACAACCATGACCCCCACAGGTAGTGGTCCCTGTTGCCTCGGCAGGACAGACATGGACGTCTGTGACACACACACGCACAACATCAAAGTCCATGCACAAACAACGTGGATGTGGAGACTGTCTCCCATTGTGCACATGAAATCAGAGACATTGTAAACACAACATGCACACAGACTGCGGAGGACCATCACTATTGTGCCAATGGGTCAGCCTGGGTTAAACATACCGTCCCACATGGGACTCAGGGGGCATGTGACATGACATACACATACACCACCGTGAAATGTGACCATGCCACATGCTCAGATATGAACAGTTGCACATCACAGTGGTCATGTACACGAAACACCAAGGATACTGTCCCCATGAACACGTGCACAGCCTGGGGGTGGCTGCCCCAAGTGACACCCACAGAACAACATGTTCACCCCATACACGGAATAGGTAATGCAGCCTAACATGCCTTAGGATACAGTTTGGACAGGCTGTGGTGTTGTAGGTGTGCCCCTCACTCCCTGGGAAGTATATGTGGCTGGCATATGTTCACCTGTGACAGGCATGGTGACATATGCGAGTGACATGTACAGGGATGCGTTGGACAGCAATGGACCGATCGGTGCGCACACATTGGCCATTGCATTCAATGTGTGCTGGTACGCGTTGTATTCGCAATACGCGTTGGACAGCAATGGACCGATCGGTGCGCACACATTGGCCATTGCATTCAATGTGTGCTGGTACGCGTTGTATACGCAATACGCGTTGGACAGCAATGGACCGATCGGTGCGCACACATTGGCCATTGCATTCAATGTGTGCTGGTACGCGTTGTATTTGCAATTCGCGTTGGACAGCAATGGACCGATCGGTGCGTACACATTGGCCATTGCATTCAATGTGTGCTGGTACGCGTTGTATTCGCAATACGCGTTGGACAGCAATGGACCGATCGGGTGCGCACACATTGGCCATTGCATTCAATGTGTGCGGGTACGCGTTGTATCCTAGGTACGCGTTGAACAGCAATGGACCGATCGGTGTGCCCGGCCGGCCCATTGCATTCAATGTGTGCGGGTACGCGTTGTATCCTAGGTACCCGTTGAACAGCAATGGATCGATCGGTGTGCCCGGCCTGCCCATT